>CM056205.1:18318084-19518084 GCA_029692085.1 Gymnothorax javanicus
GAAATGGCCTTCGTGTCACCAGAACAATAGGATTGCCATTTTATGCACCAGGACGATCACATCAAATATAACCACATTCCCATTAGAACAATCTGACTTACTGCATTTAGAAATAAAGTTGCACCTAATGGTGGCGAAACAGGACAAGAAATAGAGCCATAAAAATCAAAATAGTTTCTCCTCTATGCATTAGGAATGTTGACCAGAGATTCAACATGATTCCCATTAATACAGTTTGAGTTATTGCATCCTAAAAAAATGAAAAGTTTGGCCTGGTAGGGGTGCAACAGCAAAGGTTACAGGGTAACCAGCATTAACAACAACACTGTTTTACACGCCAGAAACGATCACATCAAGTGTGACATGGTTCCTATCAAAACGGTTTGGAAAAGCGAGATTTTACCAAGCGGTAGTGCCTCAGGAAAGATTTCTGAGCCACCTAATCACTAAATTCCTTCTCTATGCACCAGAAATGGGTGAAAGCAGATTTGACAAGATTGCCATCAAAGCTGTTTGAGTTGCTGCAATTTTTAAAAATTTCAAAACCCTCTCCACCACTACACTCGCCCATGCTGTAGATTTATTTATTTATTTATTTACATTTATTTGGCAGGGACAATGCACAACATGAAGATTAAGCCAGATTCTAGCCCAAGGGCTAATTTTCATCTGAAGTCCCGGAGCGAGAGTTTGGTGTTAGTAAAATAACTACTTTAAAAAATATATAACAAAAATAAGAGAGAGATAAAAAAGCACATAGTTTAAATCCACAAAAATAAGACATACACCTCATGAAATAGCCCTAAGCATAGATAAGGGCATAGATGCAAGACATTAACACAGGACACAGCAAAGCTTAAGACTAAACATGTCCACACTGTTGGTTTGCTTTCAGCTATCTTTTAAGACCTGCTTTAAATGAGGTGAAAGTACCACTTTGTCTAATATTAGGGGGAATATTATTCCACAGGCTAGATGTTTTAATGGAAAATGCTGATTTGCCAAAGGCAGCGTGCCTAAACAAACTTAAGCAGTCCCCCCTAGTTGCTACTCTTGTGGTCCTTATGTTATCAGTACGCTGACTTACAAATTGCTCCAGAGGTGGTGGTGCAAGGTTGTTAATAATTTTGTAAAACAAACAAATATTTGCAAATGAAATATAACTGTCAAAGGTAAATAGGTCATATTTCTTTATGATATTGCTGTGATGATAACTGAAGTTTTTTTTTTATCAAGGATTTTCAAGGCTTGTTTATATACTTTGTAAATGATTGACATACTTGTCAAATTTGCTTGGGACCATGAGGTCAGGCAGTATGAAAGGTGGGACGAAATCATGGAATAAAATAAAGTATGGCTGCTTCAGCAGTCATCTGGTTCCTAATCAATTTAAAATTCAGAATATTTCATTTCACTCTTCCATGGACTTTTTTGATGTGTTTCTTAAAAGTTAAATTTGAGTCGATGATTACCCCCAAATATTTAAAATCATCAACAACTTGAAGTTTTTGACCTTTGACCTCTATATTCAAGTTCTGTGTTGTTTTTTTTCTCACTGAAAAATACATACAAACAGTTTTTGAAACATTCAAGGTTAGACAAGATAGATAAAACGCCGTTTTCCTTCCCAAGTATGACTAGCACCTTTCACAATTGAGCGATCTCAAATCCTGTCAGTGAAGGAATTCAACACAATGGCCAGCTCAGAAATGATGTGAAAATTCAGTGCTATTGTTGCAATAGCTGAGAATGACTTGGCGGCCAAATCACTGGGAGGGAGGTTTGCGATTCGGCTATAGACCAGTTTGGCTTAAGCGAGATTTGGGTCATGTGCATGCTCTTTGCAGATCATGTATGGCAGAAGATGCACAAATTGCATTGAAGAAGGGGAGAATTATAAGTTCTTTCACTTTCCCCTTGGTAAAAGGCATCTTACAGCGTGGATTCGGACTATAAATGGGAGGAATTTTCGTTCAGGAAAATTCTAGGGCGAGTAGGGTACATTTTGTGTCCGGACAGCGAGATTAAGAATTCTGCATTCAATCTCCACCAATATTTTTGGGTATCCAGAGGAACATTCGGGTATGTAAACATGTCAAGCGTACATGAAGTCAAGGAAATTTAGAGTTTAGTTTATAGTGCTGCTATTTGTGGTAGCTGCATATAACGGCAGCTGCCATGTTACTGATGACACACCGGGTTGCTAGGGCAGGCGCAGCATATGCATTCACAATATTAAATATTAATATAAAATTATAAAACCCCTTTCTCACTTATAACCCCCCCAAAAAAAAAATATATTGGCGCCCCCTTTTAAAATCATTCTGGCAAATAAAAAGTCAAAAACAATTGGAGGTTGGATACAAAATTCCTTCCCCCTGACGATATAGACTAAGCTCCATAAGTTTTCTCCTACAAACTGAAAGCACTGACTCTTTGGGGCAACGTAGACTTGAAAGGCTATATTGGTGGAATATTGTCAAGGTAAGTCCTTGACGTTGTTATTTTCAGCACAAATGAAAATCCAAAATCAAAAGTGTTGCGTTCAGTCAAACAGTAATGATGTTGTTCCGGTATGTCTTGGCCTTGTATTTTACATGTGTATCTGCGCATTTATCCATGTTGAGAGGATATTAGGATCATGCGTGCTTGCCGGTTGTTTTGAACAGTGTGAATTTGTCGCAGGAGCACTGTAGCTATTAGCTGATTTCTGGCGTGGGACCCAGTCATCGTGGTGTTAATGACATTAATTCACGTCCGCAAAACTACCTGGCAAGCAAGTTCAATTTTGTTGGCTACATATAGCTAGTAATTGTAATCGAAATCACAAAGAAACCAAATGATTATTGCAGACAGTGAAATGAAAGCCATGTCAACCTACTTTTCGGACGTTTTAAGTGACCCAATTATCGTGGTATTTCAGAATGAGCAAACTGTAAATGGGGATGCGCCTGTCAAGTGCAAATATTTGTTTTGACAGCGGACATTTTTCAATTATTGCTTCAAATAATTCTCCATTTTTGAGCTTTGAGAGTGTGGTACATTCAAATCTTCACATATCTGTGTCAATTCACGAACCCTGAGTTGAGAGATTGCTCTCCTCTCGCTGACTGCAGGCTTGTAAACGGTCTGCAGTTTTTCTTCTACTATACAAAATGTTCAGTGCTGATGCGCACTCAAAATCTCGCTTTTTCACGCCCTTAAACCGAAAGGGTCTATTGCGGTGTCAGATACAGCTCTGAGGAGAATGAACAGGACTAATTTAACGCGTAAAATATTAGAGATGCACCAAATTTTCAGCCACCGAAAATGGCAAAAAAAAAAATTGCATTTTCGGTTTTCGGCCGAAAGACTTTTAACACCGAAACAATACGGCCGAAACTGGATATTGTGATGATGCAAGCAAAAATCGCGGCCAGCACGCGCCCGTCCTGACTTTTATTCTGTCAATTTTGTTAAATTTGTATTTGTTTAAATCAGGGGACGCGCACTACCATCACCACGTTATGGCACTAAAGTCCGCGAGTGCTTAATTGTAATTTCTGTTTGACATTGTCCTGATGCATAGGATAGCAGCTGGTGTTGTGTCCGATTCGGATGCACATTAAATAACGTACCACCTAAAAACGCAAAGCAATGATATCCGTAAAAGGTATAGAGCATTCACAGAAAAAGGCAATATATTCTTAAGGCATTTGTGTACCATCAGTATTCCATAATGTAATTACAACCCCTGGAAAAAAATATTGAACACCGAGGATAAAATCTGTGTGGCCGTTTTTGAGATATCCTGCTAACAGACAGACAAACAAACCAACCAACGTTGGCAAAAACATACACCTCCCTTGGAGAGGTAAATAATCACCCTGTCATTACGTTCTGGGAATGTGATTGTGGCTGGAACAAAAAACTGGCACACATAGAGGGTGCTGAGGAGCTGGGTTTACATGGAGCCTAATATTCCGATTAGAATCGGTTTAGAAGCCCAAACCGAATAAAAATGCTCCATATAAACACCTCATTCAGAATAAACAGGCCGAAACCGAATCGAAACGTCTGTTTTCCAGATTAAATGCGGTTCTGTTGATTAAATGCGGTGGCCCATATAAACACCAGATCACGTGACAGCAGCCAGCAGCCATACCACTATTCAATCTGCTCCAGCTGCGTAGCTGAAGCTAAGCAGGTGTGGCCTTGGTCAGTACTGGGATGGGAGACCACCTGGGAACACTAAGTTGCTGCTGGAAGAGGTATTGGTGGGCCAGTAGGTTGCGATCTTCCCTTTGGTGGAATAATCCCAAATACCCCAGTGCAGTGATGGGTACACTGTACTAAAGGAGACTCTGTCTTTTGGATGAGACATTAAACCGAGGTCTTGACTCACTGTGGTCATTAAAGATGCTATGATGCTTATCGACAAGAGTAGGGGGTTCCCCGGTGTCATGGCTAAATTCCCCAACCTGGCTCCTTCAACCTGCCTCCTAATCATCCCCTGATCTAATTGGCTGTGCAATTCATCCTCTCCCTCCCCACCTCTACCTCCAGGGCTCCCTTGAAAAAGAGATTTCAATCTCAACAGGACTTCCCTGGTAAAATAAAGGTTAAATAAAAATAAAAACATGTAAACAGTTGACCTGAAATCTTCAATCAGAATGATTTCAATCAGAATGAAAAAAAGTCTGCATGTAAACAAGCTAATGTTGAAAATCACTGCTCTTGGCCTATAATATGTGGTGCTCTTCTCATTGATTAATTACACTCCCAACTTAAAGTTTCAGTGTAGTTGAAGTGTTACACCCCCTTTTTTTCTTACTTTTTTGAGGTTTTTTTAATGGTTTTCTTTCATCGTTTTTGCGACCTTCTTGGTTTTGTGGGCAAGATGATCGCATCACTATGGGTGATTATTTCAATGCATATTACATGTAGGCTCTTGTAATTCATGTGTATTTGCCTACATTGCTCAACTCCTAACTTGTATCCTGTCCGCCAGTGCTGGTAATGTCGCAAGGAATCCTAATTGTGATGACAAATGTAATAACTCACGTATTTAAACACCCACAAGCACTTTGTCTGACATGCACTGCAGAAGGCTTTGCGGAAACAAGTTATTTTCCCATGTGGTGAATTAATTAATGGTTTAAAAGTGTGCGGACTTTTCATTCTTGAGAATTAGATCACAGCTAGCCGTCAATGCACCCTGAAGTTATACAGCAGGAGAGCGTAGCATTTTAACCTGCTCATTAACAATGAGAAAGAAAACTATAGCACAAGTTGTTTTATAAAAGTTTTCATAAGTTATCTGAGGAGAACCACAGGTTTACAAGGACTATACAAACCTGTCATACACCAGTTACTAAAGTTTCAAACTATTTTGCAAATAATACATGCAGTTCAACTAAGGTCTCATTACGCTTCTTTATAACACTGCATCCTGCTAATGACAGCCAGCCTCTAGCTAGAGAATCCAAGATCTGCCTCGTTAGTCCGAAGATAATATTATCTGGGAAGAAAAATTTGAATATATTCCTCTGAAAGATTTGCAGTTGTTGATGGTTAAAAAGACTGCAGTACTACTGCCATTTATGGCAAATTGATGGCTATTCATCACCCTTACATAAACCCACAAGACAACCGGTAGACATCCGCACAGAAAGTGGCAGCTTTAAAATGGAATTATACACGTTTTGCCTGTATCCATCAGATCAAATGGAAGCAAGTTTTGTGGTTTAGTCTTCCCCACCCACCTCAATCATTCAAGGCACGATACACCAGTTCTGCCATTTAAGTATGGTATTATAGTAACTTCCATTGCCTGCAATTCGCCGAATGTTATCAATAATTAACAAGCCAGAAAAATATACAGTAGGTATTTATCAAAGTCTGGTCATAGAGCATTTAGTTTATCCCAGAATGATATAAAATTACAATGTGAGTATATAAAATTTCCCAGTTAAGTCAACCTGTACAATAATCAATGCTGCCTAACATTCCAGAGAAGATTGACTTTAAATAGCCCCCAGCTTGGCTACAAGACAGCCCTTTCACACTTCAGTGTTTGAAATGTGATGTTTGAAAATCCTGCCAGTTTCTACATCACAAACAAACCAGTTCTGCATAATTTACAGCCACTAGTCCTGTCTGAGTGCCCAGCTCTTTCCAGAATCTTGCTCAACCTCCCCTCCTCCCAAATTAACTTCCAGATCAGCATTTCAAGACTGCTGTTAGTTTATCCTTTGGACCTTGATGCATTAGCGAAGATATTTAATAGGATACTAGTTGACAATTTATATCCTGCACAATCTCGATCTCTTCCTCTCTGGTACTAAAAAAAAAAAAAAAAAAAAAAAATGTTTTTTACCTTTTTAAGGTTCACAACTAAACTTGAGTATTTGAATATTCATTTATAGGCGTTTCATGCAGTTAATCATGTTGGTGCATGCAAAGTCAATATCCTTTCTAGTGCTAATGTACTTCCTGTGTCACATCCATGAATATAATCAGTGAAAATGGCAGGAGCACCAGAAGAGTTGGCCCCACAACTAGTAGAAAACCTGTTTGGGGAATTCTTAGCTTATTGGCTATAAAAGCTGTCAGCAGGTAGAATGTTTTTTCATTGTTTACTTAGCTGGTCTAGAACAAGAGTGCGTTTTGATTTGAATGAGCAATTAATGCAAGAACGAATGAAAACCAGCTGTAAATACAATTTTCATGTAATTGAAAGTTGACTCATTATTTTTTTTTGTAACAGACAGGCCTTAGTTTATTACTTACAGTTGCACAAGGTTTTGATTCAGATAGGCAACAGCAATGTCACTTTAGTTTTATGTGCAATAAAAATGCTGATGCGAACAATTTTCTCCTTGAGTCGTGAAGACCTTGATAACTGTATGATGAAATAAATTAAACACACCAAACAGAGCACTTATATCGTTTTATGAACATGGAGTTGTGGTAAACCGCAAGGAAGTGCTTTACTCACTTGCATATAAGGCTATACGAACTGCCGGGGGCTCATTTATTGAGTCATATTGAAAGTATGTTAATAAGTATGTACGAGCCACACAACTGATCTAAAATGCATTTTATAAATGAGGCCAGATGTATTATGATAGTTGTAAGAAAGTCTAGTATGAAAGTTCATTGATGTCCAATATTCCACTGACATCCTTGTGGAAAATAGTACGCAGGCCTGGTTAGGGTTTTCACCTGCAATATGCAGGTGATATCATGTATTATGCGCCCATCAATAAGATTTTTTTTTTTTTTTTTTTTTTTTTTTTTAATTATAGGCAACTGTAATTCAAAAATATATTTTTATGCTTATAATTTCAAGAGCCAGTATTCAAACTCAATGGCATTGCACTTTTGGCAGTCCAATTAGGTCGGTTGTCAGGCCAATCAGAGTGCGGCTCATTAGCATCAAGAGGACGCTCACTAAAAACAGCCTGCTATTCAGAGGATAGAGAATGACAGGCAGAGATTGGCCAGCAAATTAAGGGTTTTTATGCAGTTTTTTTGTGGGTGAAAACCAAAAAGGTCATAAACCTCCCTTCTGGACATCCAAATAACAAATAAATTAGAGCAACATCACACCAATAAATAATAAATCCAGAATCTCACCATTTTTTTCTTCTTTTTTTGCACACTAGCTTTTTTTTGCCCTTTTATAGTTCACAGGGACATGAACTGATCTCACAAGGCAATGATAGCATATTCTGTTCTGGGGACGCTGATCTCTCACAAAATTAAAAAAAAATTAAATAATAATAATAATAATAATAATACATAAATAAAAATGGAAAGTTATTAAAATACCAGTTTTACAGAGCCCAAAGCCACAATCAAAAATATTCTAGGCCAAGATCTCCAAGTGCTCATAAACTCAGGCGCTTGAGTGGTAGGCGAAGAAAATAAGAGGCAGAAGAGCCACTGTGTCGCACTTCCATGAGTTGGCCATTTCACCACACTACTCTCGAGTTTCACGCATACTAGTGTTCTCCCATCACGGTCCTTGTGGGCCAAGACCTGCTGGTTTTCCACCCTCTCTTTACCCAGGAGTGGAGTACAAAGAAAGTGTAGCCAATCAGAGACAATAATTGTTCAATATTTGTCAGGAGGGAAAGGAAACCAGGGCTGGATTTGGATTCGAGGGCCAGATTTGGGGAGGCCTGGTGTACGGCCTCAAATAAGTTAAAATGGTCAAAGTTTAATAAATAAACAAACACATAATAGCAACATTCGCTGGCTTTGTTCCCTGCTTAGTAACGTGAAAGCGTGTCTTTACATCTTAGGCAATCAAATTTCACAACTCAAGTTTTTATTTTCCTTAATAACTCGTGCAGAAACCCATCAACCATATTCTTGTAATGAAGCACTAAAATGCCACGCAATATGAAAAATATTGATCAGAATCAAAACGTTTCCCACAACACCAGGAATGTGCCAGAGGCAGCTTCATATTGCGGAGTAAGCCACTAATGCCGCGTGAATAACTATGAGAGACTTATTGAGTGAGCCCCGTTCCTGTCGTATGGAGAGAGAGAGCTTTAGTAGATCTGAGAGGCTGGGGACTTCGTTATGGATCTGAAAGGGAAGAAACGCACGGTCAGTTAAGCGCCAGCTTTAGCCCACTGCTGCCAGCTTACCTCTATAGATGGCTTAGGGCTGGGCAGGCCAAAGACTCACAGTATTCTCTCACAGGCTGTGAGACCATTTCAGCTCATTACCCCAATATGGTTGAAAATACGAGTGTATTTTTTATGCCAACATGTTTGGGGGGGGGTGGAGAGAGAGGGAAAGAGAGAGATGGCTGGTCTCATTACAGGATCTCTGTTATCTTGGTGCAGTAGTACAGGAGAGATTTAGTCAGAGAAAAACAGAGAGAGAGAGAGAGAGAGAGAGAACAAGTGCAATGTTTCTGGGGGGTTGTTCTTTCATTTTAAGGGTAAAACATAACATTCCAAAACACTGAACTGCTTCACTGCCATGACACTCCCAGCTCCATGTCTCCCGAACATTTACAGTTAAGGGCCCTTTGAGAAATGATTACACTGCCTTCCTCATAGGATAGAGATAAAAAATAAGAAAGCCCATCAAAAGTCTCAGTGATTGATGATTTACAGATCTACAATTGCAACTGACCCACAGAAGTGTGCATAGACGGTGTATGGTGAGAGCATGGATGCATTTCTGTGAGCATCTCTATGGCCGATCCTTTTCCTCTTGCTAATCCAACTATACAGCAGGCATGAGGCAGAATGACTCCATCTAGAGGATCCTTTTATATCATTTTTGTGGCACCTCCTCTCACAGCAAACGTTATCCCTGTGCTTTGGGGAAAATGGCCTTCGAGGAGCCTTATGAGGAAGCATTAATGACAACAGCAGCATGCAAACTGCATTGCCTTAGAAATCAAGTAACCCTTAGACAAACAAGCCATAAATAAACAAAAAAAAAAAAAACATCTTATTAATTTCGACGGATGTGCTAGAGTTTGACTGCAGCAGTAACGCATACAGAAGCTGAAATTCAATGACAGGCTTAGCGTAAATATTTTAATTTTTCTCTTACTTAACTCTACTAAGCCGAATATTTCTGGTAGGCAGAATTTCTCACCCGCCTTCAAAGCTCCACATAGTACTCAGGCTTGAATAAAAAGAGCCTCGACTACCCATGACCTCTGCCTAACCCCTACCACAGAGAAATCCTTTTATAGATCACGAACAACATCTCATTTTATGATCAAGTCACTGACCTCAGACCAGCATCTCACACCACCGTCAGGCCTAAGAGGCTTGTGGGATAGAATTCACCATCGCAGTCCACAAAACCGTACTCTCCTCGGCACAGATTAGAAAATCCCCCCTTGCTACTTGGAGCAATACTCCAGCAGTATTCATTCTAACCTTGATTCAACTGTAAGTAATATGGTTTAGCGCCTTAGGCAGAATTAAGCATGATTACGTGCCATCCGTCTCCATCCCCGATAATTCTTTGCAAATCAAATTATGCTGCATGTTGCACTCCACCGGGCCAAGCTCTGTGTGTGAGCTAGTGCTGGCTGGGAGCCATTTAGAAATATATGTATTCTATTTTTAGCGTTCATATTTCTTTAACTCATTTTATAACCACTAGTGAGACTACTCCTCCGAAAAGCATCAACCAATGCAAACCCTCGAAACTACTGGCATTGCAAGCATATTAATTTGATCCACCTGATGTTACAGGCTATCACTTATGCTGAATTCCCTCATCTTCCCATGAACAGCAGATACATGTTTTTCAAACTGACCACATCAAACCCCCCTCAAATGCCCTCATTTCAAATCAAGGGATTGTAAATTTTACCCTTCTTTTTTAAGTCATTTCCCCACAACCAATCAGGACAGATTTCGGTTACACTTTAAACAGGCTGAAAGGGGAGGGAGGGAGGGGTAGAGAGAGAGAAGCGAGCGAGAGAGAGCCTGATGACTTTGGAAACACGATCCAAGGCTCTCCCCCAACGTTGTTTCTTGTAAATAATAGAATGAACATGTTTGACATATTGGAGGAAAACACTAAATGAGGATGGCAATGATTAATTAATTTTTTTAGGCAGGAAGGTGGGGCGTCCTTTACTTTGATAGAGGAAGGAAGCTAGTGACAACTACAATAACATCCAGCGACGATGCAGCTCACAAAGATGCCTTCTAACACTGGCACAAGAGATCACATTCTCTGGTCCTTTGCCATTATTCAGTTCCTGTGAGAAGGTAGAGTGGGGGTAGTAATGTTTCACTGTGACCTTGAGTACACTATTTGAGAATCGAGAGAAACACAATGCACACCCTTCGACACTCTGGAAACACTTTTACAAGGTAGACATCAATCAGGGAATCACCATAAATAGCCTTCACAGTATTTAAAATGGAAACAAGCAGATGTGCAGACACACGCAAAGTAAGACCAACAGCCAGATGCTACAAATAAATTAACAAATGACAACGGCAGGAGACAAAAGCAGATAAGCATCAGAATTGAATGTACTTAGGAAAAATATGTACAAACGGTCACTTTTTACCGTCAACAAGCTCAATCCAAAAGACTAGTTTTAAAACAACAGTAATTTTCTTTGAGGCACATGCACACCGAGTGCACACCAAATCTTCTGTTTGACTTCAGCCCTTGTCTGACATGAGCGATTTCCCATTACTTAAAACAGGCTTAGCACAACAGATACAGGGTAGCAGGCAGCGGCTTACCGAAATCTCTCTTTGCAATGAGGTCTTAGCTTGAGGGAGGAAAACAAGCAAACCTGCTTGCTTCCTCTAACAGACTCTTAGCATCCATTTGCTTTCAAAATGTCCTCAATTGTTGCCGTGACATTGTGGTAGCAAAGGAGTTATTACCTTATATTACATCTACTGTACGAGGGCTTAGCAGCAAAAATACACTACAGAAATACAATCCTTCAAGTGAATACTGCACCAAGGACACAATGTGAAGTAGGATACGGACTGATGCAAGAAGATGACTATTAATAGACTAAAGCAATAATGTTTGCATATGGATATTACACAAAATATTGATGAACAGCCTGTCATAATATTCTTCTATAATTAGTACTCTCATAATTATGATTAGTATATGTATTCCTTGTGATTTTTATTAAACTGAGCTTTGTGATTTATAAAAAGCATAAAGGAATGCATATTAACCCTATAAACTGAGCAGAAGGGAATAATTTGCTCAGTGAAAATCATCATATGTATTCATTGTGCTGATGGCATGGCTGTACAACATTAGCTTTAGCAATAATTACATGGAAGCATTAACCTATCAGCAAGATAAATTATACCCTCACATAATGGTGCAACCATTTATCATTGCCTATCAGTGGTTAAAAAAGATAATGATATACGAACAGACACACTCGCACACACTTACACAAGCACACAGACACACAAACACACGCGTGCGATCCCCGTGTGCGCGTACACACGCACATACACGCATGCACACCCGCACACTCACACAAACACACACACGCACGCGCGCGCACGCACACACACTTCAGGATCAGGCACTGTATGACTCACACAAGATTTGAAGATAAACCAAAGGTCCCTGGGAGCGTGACTGTACCAAATGAGTACACAGCAGGCCGCTCTCCTGCTGAACATCTGTGTCACATTCAGCAATGGAGGCCATGCATCTTCACCATGCCCACTACTACCCCCCTCACACACACAACCAAAAATCCCTTTCCGAAAGTTACACACAAATATTCTCAGCGGCAAGAGACCAAGAGAAGGGAGGGATGACAAAGTAGACACAAATTGTATTTCCTACCTGAATTATTGACATCCTATTAACCGGAGTCTCAGTGGTGTTAGTCACAGGGGTGGTGAAGCTGGTGTGAGAGCCCACATTTCCTTGGGGAACAGTCAGGTTGTTGGCAGTGGGCTTAAGGTACATGACCTCTGACCTGGGGGAACTGAGGGGCAGTCGCGTCTGGTAATCGAAATACATGGGGGAGGTGGCCAGGGAGGGGCTGCTCACCACGTTCATCACGTTCATAGCGTCCCTCTCCTCCACCTCGCTCTGCACCAGCATGATGTCGTTCTTGTTTATCTTCTTCTTCTTGCCCTTGCCCAACTGCGGGTGCGAGTATTCGGCAATCCGGCAGTTGTACGTCCTGATCTCCTTGTTCTCCCGCTTGCACTTGATGGCAATGGTCACCATGGCAGCTAGCAGCATGATGGAGATGATTGAGAGGGTGACAATGAGCGGAAGGGACATGTCCCATTGCCGCTGTTCTTCGTTAATCCTCGGCTCCCCCTCCGGTAGGGGCCCTGTGTAAGCCTTGATGATCAACTTCGCCACGGCAGACAGGGTGGGCTTCCCGTGATCAATTACTTTAACTATGAGCTCAACCACAGGGGTCACTTCCTCCCAGAATGGGTGGACGGTCCGAATCTCCCCAGTCACCGAGTCCATCTCAAACAGGTGGTCCTCGTTGCCATCGGAGATCTCATAGGTCAGCCGCCCGCTCTCGCCGTAGTCGTTGTCGACTGCCCTCACTGTGGTGATGATGTGGCCAACGCCTACGTTGCGGGGCACGTGGATCTCTGCGGTATCATTCTGAAGAAGGGGCAGTACAATCACTGGGGCATTGTCATTGACATCCAAGACACTCACCCTGACAGTGGCGTTGCTTTCCAGGTGAGGCGAGCCCGAGTCCTTAGCCACCACCTTGAACTCAAAGTACTTTGTCTGCTCGTAGTTGAAGGATCGTAGGGCATAGATAGCACCATTGGTCGGGTTCACCGAAACGTACGTAAAGATGGAGACATCACCCACGTTTGATGGCAAGATGGTGTACGATACAGTCCCGTTCTGGCCCAGGTCCGGGTCATGGGCCAGGACCGATCCCAGGTATTCCCCCGGGATATTGTTCTCAGGCACCTGCAGGAGGTAGACTGATTTGGTGAAGCGGGGCGCATTGTCGTTCTCATCCAAGATCTTGACAGTGAACGACTTGGTAGAGTTCAGTGGTGGAATCCCATTGTCTTTAGCCACGATGGTCACATTGTACTCGTCCTGCACCTCCCGGTCCAGAGTTCGGTCAGTGATCACGGTGTAGAGGTTGTCATAGTTCCCCTCCAGCTTAAAAGGCACATTACCCAAAACCCTGCACTGGAGCTGCCCATTCCTGCCCGCATCCTCATCCGTCACTCTGACCAGTGCGATGACCGTTCCTGGGGCAGCAGCCTCGCTGATGGCTCCTTGGCGCACAGACACAAACCCTATGGCTGGCCAGTTGTCATTCCTGTCCACCACTTTAACAGTTACTTTACAATGACCTGGGATCGGGTTGGGTCCTAGATCCTTTGCCTGAACATCAATCTCTATAACTGGGTTTTCCTCATGATCAATTTCCCCCTGAATCTTAATTACACCTGTCCTAGGGTCAATGGAGAACAGCTCTCTGATACGGTCGGGCGCATAGCCACTGAAAGAGTAAACAACCTGCCCATTACTCCCTTCATCTGGATCAGTTGCATTCAAGTCTATCAGAACTTTTCCAGGAGCAGAATTTTCTGGAATCTCTACCGTATAGGAAGGCTGTTCGAACATCGGACTGTTGTCATTAGAATCAATAACCTTCACATTGATTTGCATTGTTCCCGACCTGGGATATTCCCCTCCATCCGTTGCTGTTAATATGAGGGTGTGATGGCTACGTTCCTCTCGGTCTAATGGTCTCTGAATTACTAGCTCTGGAAACTTTGTGCCATCGCCTCTGGATTTTACATCCAAAGAAAACAGATTATAATCGTCTCGCGTTATCTGGTAAGATTTCAACCCATTCTCCCCAGAATCAGGGTCATGCGCGCTTGTAAGCGGAAAGCGGGTTCCCGGAGCCGCATTCTCGGAAATGTCAATATCGATCTGATCAGAGGGGAAGCTGGGAGAATTGTCGTTTATGTCCAGTATTTCCACCTTAATCATGCAGATTTCTTTGTCGTTGGCAAAAACTTCCATCGAAAGCTGGCACTTGGGGTTTCGTCGACACAATGTTTCCCTGTCAATCCGCTGCTTCGTGTAAAGCAGACCGCTTTCGGGATCCACGTCAATGAGATGCGGGGCTGAATTCTCCAACACCCTAAAGTTGGATTTTTTGCCCCGCTCTCCTGGTCCCAGTCTGGCGTCTTTGGCAATGTTCCCAAGCACTGTCCCAGGTCCCTGCTCCTCGGGGATGGAATAATTTAAGTTTTTCAACGTAAGGGCTTGTGCCCACAACAAGAGAAAGAAGAAAACGGATAGATACATCCCCTTCACGATGCAGTGCGCTTTTATGTTGCGGTGCCTTTTTTTATTTAGACCTGTTGAATTGTTCAGTAAACTGACAATCCCTTCAGTGAATAGCAATCTGCCGGCAGTTACGTTCATAAAAGAAGGAAAATAGTCATTTTTCTTCGGATTTTCTTGTATTTAGTTCCTCACTGGCTTCGCTTCTTCGTGCTTTTTTAAATTAGAAACGTTGATGTCTTACGCCTAATTTAAATTCAGCGGAACGCCCAGACTGGTCTGTGGCATAATCGCAATCCAGTTCCCTCAAAATCAAATGGCCGTAGTGCATGAGCTCATCTGAAATACAAAAGCAAATCAGATATTAAATGATCAGTACACAAAAAAATTAAACAAACTACTAAGTCACCAACCTTCTCAACATTTTTACAAAATAAAAACATCCGAGTAGGCAGCTGAATTAGTATTAATTTCCTAACCGCTATAAAATATATCTAGGCTATATAGCCTATTCTTTTCTACGGGGTTCATGAAAGTAATTATAACTGCGGGCGATGAAAAGCACTACGGTAACCTTGAGGCATATGCAGATTTCGGTATACACCCAATGTCTTTTGAAAGCTACATCTATAAACATTTCTACACTAGGCTGTTAACAGTATTGGTGTATTGCAACTTCAAAACGAAAAGCAACCAGGTTTGTCAGATAATGCCGCTTCAATAATGTTTTCGAGACATGCTGTACAGCTGCGTCTCCCTGGTTGTGCCAGTCTTCAAGTAGCCCGTTGAATACAAATGCGATCAAATAGCCTAAGCACCCTTAACCGCATAAGCAAATCCGCACAAAACGACTATATGACAGAATTACACATTAATTTAAACACAGAATCGCGACATAAAATGACTGACATGTCTAGCTGATTCTGATATAAGCGTATTTTGTGTTTTTTCGTTGAAGCCCAGTGGCTTCCATAGAAGCTGTTGCATTCACGTTGATACGGGTAGCTACCGTAGCTAGCTAAACCAGCAGAAGCGCAATGCCCTCCCGATCAGAACGCATGAAGCTCTTTAAATCAAAAGACAAGAAAAAGCACGCGGCATTAACTTACCATACAATACTTCTCTCTGATCCGTATCATGTCGTCCTGTCGGTTCCTCAATATCTCAGGATGAAAAAACTACGCGCTCTACACTGTAAGTGGCTAAACTGGTCATGAAAGTGTGCCAGTAATATCAATGAGCAGGTTTCCCTCCTTATCCTTGATAATAATTCAATGGATTTTCTTTCTGCGCAAGTTGTTTCCAAGAAGTCACACACACACAATTATGTTTTTTTTAAAAAAGAATTCTTACGTGGCATGTGAAGATCCAAAAAGGAAAATATAAATCCAGACCGGATATCAAAACATGATTATTCCTCTTGCATACTGCATTGATGCGGGGCAAAACAGCTCTGTGATGGCATTGCCCTTGCTCTTTTCACGAAATCCAATGCATGTCGTCTGTAAGGTAAATGTCAAAAGTCCATTTTCTATGTATCCCCAAAACAATCTGGCGTCAATGTGTTCTGCAGTCCTTCCTCGCCACTCAACTGTTGAAACGCACAGATTATAATTCAGCACACCGCAGACCACCAGCTTCTCTCTCAACGTCTCTCACTGACTAACTCCGCTCACCTCATAGTGCATTAAACATGGTTACTGATCTACTGCCAACCAATAAACGTCAGAGGGACGCAACCTGCCTTCAGCTCAACCAATGGAATGGGTGCAATTCGCGTTAGGGGCGGAATTCACAAATCAATTGAGGGAGTACGTGATTCGACCTGTTAGTTTCTATATAGTGGAAAGATGAGTCGGGGAACTGCTTCAGCCTAAATTTACCTAGCGCGTCCACTAAGAGCAGGGTTGAGGGTTGCGCTCCTATTTGATTTGCCCTGCCTATACGTCAGTATATCACAGGAGCCAGATCAGCATGAAATAACATATTTTGCTCTTTTATGCACTTTATGGACTTATAGTAACCTACCACTGACCCTAATCTTGCAGTTATATTTGCGCCCCCGAAAAACCCTCCTTTAAAGCGCGTCTCCATAAAAACACATCGGAAATGACTTACGATTATTAATCGCTGTCCAAGACGAGTTTGTACACTCGAGCGCCGCAAAAGCTGATTACTTTCCAGCCAAGAGGATATGCTAACTGTAGATCAGGCACATCTTACCCAATATTCTTTGTAATATATTTTATCTGGATTTCACGGCATTTATATTGCATGAAGCAAGAGGTGGCGCTATACTACTTTTTGTATTGCTTTTATCGATACTCGGCAGTATTTCTGCTTGAAAAAAATAACCATTCCCTTCGGTTCATTTATTCTGAGGTTTTATTTGTGTGAAAGCAGGCTATCAGATTATCGCCAGTTAATAGTAAGCATCGGCTCAGCACGTGTTTTAACCGCGTGTCCTACGTTTACGAAGTTCAAATACACCTGCTTGTTAAGTCATCTACTTGAAATTTAAGTCGAAGTATTCAGTTTGTTCTTATAGATACACATTTTTATTGATGAGAGAGGCTGCAATGCTACGGTTAACTTGAAAAAAAGGAGTGATCAAATACTGAATATTGCGTGCCTGTAGTTTAATGTAGATCGTTCAACATGTGTTTCCGATGAAACACTGCGAGGGAGAGAAAATGATCTCAGGTAAGACAAAATAAATTATTTTCCCTATTATAATGGTCAAGAAAATTCTCAAGCTCGAGTGGAAATGCTCTGCCAACTCATTGAATAGTAGCCTAATATGCGCAAGATAATCAATGCAACCATCCCTTCGTCCCTTTGCTCAGAAACTGACGACCCATACTGATGACCGAATTGTTTTACTGCCCTGTCATACGCTGATTCTCATGGTACCAGGACTGGTTGAAACAGAACATACTTGATCTGCAATGAACATGTTGTCAATGTTATTGCAATGCAGACGATGGCGGCAACGACTCTTGCTTTTATTTATTTATGTATTTACTTACTTACTTATGTTACCTCTTGTCTAAAACATACGTTAACATAAATTCAAACATTGAGCCACCTATACTGCATGTCTGAAATAGTCTTCATTTGTCATTATTTGGAACGCGCCCTTCATAAATTCAAATATTTTCGTAGACATTATTTGTTAAATTAATTTGACTTCTCGGCTGTATTTGCTTTGATTAATTAATGACGGGATGCGGTTTTAGAGTTCGTAGCCCATTTCATGTTCTTAATTTGTCAGCGGGGGAGAAAAAAAAACCCCACTATCTCAGTGAATACCAACAGAGACATTCTGACGCAATGCAAGTAATCGAATCGGCGGTGTTGTCCTATCCTGTATGACCTGTCCTGTAACCTCAGGACTTGCAAATAGAAACCTGAAGCAGGATTATCCCCTTTTCAGGAGTTCTGCTCCTCCTGTTCTGTCCAACCAGTTATACCTCACAACTGATACCAACTTTTTTTTGCGGAAGCTGTAAAATTATTGCACAAGCATGTTCGTAGTATTAAAGGTAATAATTCAATTGCCGTTCCTAGTCACATCTTGTTCCCACGGACGCAAATCTAATCAATTGATAATTTGATCACTAAAACAAATAATGGACAAACGCGGAATTTTAGATATAAGTTGAATTCTGTCACACACTGCGTGGCATGGAGGAAAACTTGTTCTATCCTTAATGCTCATGAGTCATTTGTAGTGTCTTTGCAATTTTATTCTTCAATGGGAATGTTAAAGATGGCTGTTTACAGAGAAAAATACAGAATCACAGAAAGACTGTTTTTTATGACACCTTCCACGAGAGGGAGCCCTCACACGATTGCAGTGTTGGGGCTTGGTCGTGTGCCACGGCTATCAGTTTCTGGAACAGATATACATCAGTGAACCAATGCCCTTTGCTGGACCGTCTATCCACCTGTTTAAAAATCAAAATCACTGTCAGTGATTATGACAGTAATAATTTACACCTTTCTTATGAATAAGAGTATTGGCAAACAAACCCTGTCAGTAAAGGGAAAGCAACAAATGAGCTTTGTCTGTTTGTGTGTGTGTGTGTGTGTGTGTGTGTGTTTGAACTGTGTATTTTTTATTTGCAAACTGATTTATGTTCAATTGTGTCATTCAATTTTTTAACAAATGAGAATCTGTCTCAGTAAAGTGTCTCTGTACTTTTACATTAATCTTATGATTGAGCTCTTCCGCCTTCATCACCCACAAAAGTTCCTGACCAGGATGCTGCCTGCAAGTACAACTAAGCTAGACCTGGTTAACGACACATCAAAAAATCTCCAAAATCTCTTTAGCTGCTAAGGGTAAGTATCCTTTTGACTAGGCTTCAAAATATTAAATTGCCTTCACTAATTGAATTGAGATGGGATTGTGGGTTCAGGTTTTTTTTTTTTTTTTTTGATTAAGTGGGCCGATTCCTGAGTATGTTCGTACATACAATACGTCAATCAGTGCTGCATGTCACTCACTGTTTTACTGCTGAGAGCTGCCCGTCACCACTTTTGAAAACTAAATTTAAAAAATGCGGATTTACAACGAAACTAACTGTATGCATGACTCGTACAGCACCAGTGCAAAGCAGCAAATACACAAAAATTCAATATGTCAGGTATTCTCAGTCTGACTCTAATAGATTACTGCTCTCCTAGAGCCTACTAATCATTGAGACAAGATTTCCTGACACAGACGCAAGATATCACTGCAGATATACCCAGGTAACTGTATTTCTGAGTATTTGTGTCCTGTCATAAGTCTCTGAAAAACAATAGGATATTCACTAACAAATCACAACCGTATTATTCCCTTCTCACTTTTTGCTGCAGAATGAAAAATGATCACCCAAAAGAAACAAAAAATGTACACAGGTATATGGCATCGGATTTTTATTATTCGATATTGCCTAGACTTAAGACAAACAGCTCAGGGAAATAATGTTAACCAAATACTGTAATTCCTACTAAACATGAGCTCTGGTGTCATGGCAAATTCATTTGCACTCTTGTGTGTGTGTGTGTGTGTGTCTGTCTGTTTTTCATGATGGAAGAGTAAAAGTCAATAAATCATATGTCTTTAATTGATGTCGTGCTATTAAGCAATTCCGTCCATCAAAGGTGTCCTATGAATATGTGCGGTTAGAGGAAGCAGAGTATTGATTGTGGCAGGGAGCGTGCACAGATTCTCTATGGACTTGTGCCGAGCGCGCTCCATGAAAGTGGCTCATTGTCATGCGGTAGGAGATCCGCAGCTGATCGCTGCCTCGGCGGGCGACGTTCTTTAAGTTTTTTGTATTCATCCGCTGTTGAGCCTCTCTGGAGCCTTTTGTCATATCATTACAAGCCGAGGTTCTTTAACATCTTCGGTTGATGCATTTCAATCTTCAATGCCCTTTGATGAGCCAAGGAAACCGCAACGTATGATAGCACTGCTAGGTTAATGGTATCCAGTCCTTGGAAGCGGCAGCAATGCATCCATGACCTTACAGTTGCCCTTCCTTTAGAAAACATTTGGTATAGGACTCAGCTTATCTTTCCCCAATCAGTTCAACTGAAAGGATGCCTGTGTGTTTATTATGTGCCTGCCTCCTGCTCTACCATAGACATGAAAGCCATTATGAGAGGAAATGGGCGTGGAAATATGGATCATCTCTGAAGCCTTGATCGCACAGCGTCTGGCATCTAAATAAGGGCAGTGGGCCGACTTTTCCTTAGTAACAGGAGCTTGATTTCTCTTAGTGATGGGAGAGTGAGGCTTCCGTAGTTCAGCGGAGCAGTGCTATGGAATGGCAATAATTCACCCACTGAGCTGAGCCAGTCAATTTGGTTTACTAAATAGAGCAAAACCTTTGGATTGATTAAGCTCAGTGGCTGGCAACTCATTGTCATCCCATCCCATCCCATCCCATCCCATTCCGGGCCCAAACTCAAAAAAATCATGTTCATAATAATGCCTGGGGCCCCAGGGAGCCATTGTTTCACCTGCTCTTACGGTTGTGCACCAGTATTGGATTTAAGCTGTCACATTTCATATATGATTATTTTGTTTTCCTAAACACAGCTTTTTTTTTTTTTTTGTCTTTCCATCTACAACTGCAAATCAAAATTAAAATGGAAAGTAGCGAATTGTAAATTTCCTTTGACCTGTTTTACATTGAAAACAATCCAAAAGCACATTATTTGCTTTTTCACCAAATAAATTTTATAGATTTTTCAAAATAAAGCATATTGCAATTATAATTCTTGCAACATATTTCAAGAAAAAGCTGGGCCAGTAAACTTTGTAACATAGCAATTTCTTTAACCTCCTAACTGTCACCTGCATTTTCTCACATTTGGCCCGGATTGGTAAACCACATTTCAAATGCTCACTGCTCCCACATACAATGGTTCTCTTACACAAAATACTGTCTGTCTGTTGTTGCTGTTATGAGTATTTACATAAAATATACGACTTAATCTTCAATTTTGGGACAAAGAAAGTGGATATCTTGATTGCACAGGTTTTTAGCTTTCGAACAAGACCAAATGGAACGGATAATACGGTCAAATGGTTTGACTGTCACACACAACTTTGATGATGAGGACTGACAAGTTTCATTGCACTCAAGTATGTGGTGTCTATGTTGAGAAATTGATTTATTGCATTTGCTATGACTGACATAGGGCCAAAAGGCGGGAAATGAAATCCTGAGCATCAAAACTTTCAAATGGTATATCGTTTGCCTGGATTGGTTGAGGATTTAAGTTATAGTTTACAAATGAAATATTCAAAATTTGTTTGAAAATTCCGTAGGGCCCTAATTAGGGCCCAGTGACAGGTAACAGGTTAAATAACACTTTATAAACATTTGGAGATTGAAGAAACCAAATGATAAGTATTTCAGGTTTGAAAATTTAAGTCTTAAGGAATGTAAAATTACAGGGTACTTTGTTCTCTCATTTTGAATTTTGAAATAAGCCAAATGTTCTTTATTTAGGACAAGTCAGGACTGCAGGAAGGTGGGTCCAGCACCGCACCAACTTCGTATGCAGCCACTTTGTAATGCATGTAGAATGTGGTTCTGCATTGTTTTGCTGAAATATGCATGGGCATCACTGGAAAAGACATCATATTGATGGCAGCTTATGTTGCTCCCAAAATCTCAATGTGCTTTTTAGCATTAATTGTGTCTTCACAGAAATGCAAGTTACCCTTTCCAAGGGCACTGACACAGCCCCATGCCATGACAGACCTTTGCTTTTGGACTTGCTATTGCTGGTAACAGTTTGAATGGTCCTCTCTGTCCTTAGTCCAGAGCACAGACTGCCCATTTCAAAAAAAAAAAACCTGAAATATTGTACGGTCTGTCCACAAACACATTTTCGCTCTGTGATTGTTCATTGCAGATGCCCCTGAGCCCAGAGAAGTCGACAGTGCTTCCAGACACTGTTAAACTGACAAAGGTTTGCCAAAATAATCCTGTGCCCATGTGGTTATATAACTCATAGATAAATGACAGTTCTTGATGCAGTGCCATCTTGACTGATCAGAGATAATAGGTATTCAACTCAAGCTTGCTCCTTGCTCTTTCTGCACAATGAGACCTCTAGGTTCCCTCAATCTTTTAATTAAAATATACAATTTGAGTGTGAAATATCCAAATCCTTTCCTTTTTTAATGAGGAACATTGTTTTTAAAACCTTCAATGATTTTTTTTGTTGTGCATTTGTGTGAAAATTAGCGATTCTTGGCCCATTTTTGCTCTGAAAGACTAGGCCTTTCCTGGATGCCGCTTTAGTACCAGATCACATTCCCGGAGGTCATATCGAGGGATTTGGGAATCGAAAGGGAGGACCTCGAGACTGCCATGAACGACCGAACAGTGTGCCCCGGCCCCCAGGGTCACCAGATGATGATGAGTACCAGATCATGATTACAATCACCAACTGACATCAGCTGTTTAAAACGACATCATTATTCAAAAAAGAAGACTTATTGCTCCCAACTGTTTTTGGAACGCATTGCAGGCCTGAATGACAGGAATCCATGTATATTTATAGGTAAAATGAAGTTGACAAACAAAACATTAAATGTCTTGTCCCCATACTGTTTGCATTAAAATACAACATAAAGTATACACATGAATCACTGTTTTCTGTTTTTGTGTTATTTTCCATATCTTCCCCAACCTTTTCCGAGTTAAGGTTGCACATTGCACAGTTTCACATTTGAAATGTATGTGTCCGTGTTCAAGCACATTGCATGTTGAAGCCACCAAAGTACCAAATTAAGCACAGGGCTGGTTTTTCGCATGGGCGATGTGGACAGTTGCCAACCATCTTTCAGAAGCACTGAATGGAAATGGGTGAATGACATGTATCGCATTAATGATAGCTTAATCCCAACTCCCCTTTTCCCCACCATATGACTGTCTATTGCAGAGCAGTCTCCTTGTGCACCAATTCAAATTTCAAATTGGGTGATTTTATTTATTTATTCATTCATTCATTTATCATATTGCATTTGATCTAAATCAGATCTACAGGTGCTCAATAATGTTTGAGACAAAGATTTTTATTTTACAATTGGCACTCCTCTTTGTAGAAATAGAAACCAGTGTCGAGTGTTGATTCTGAGGTTTAAAGTCTGTGACTGGCATTTGTCAATACAAAGACCAGGGTTATGTGCTATGATCCAGACAAGGAGCCAGATGCTAAGTACAGTCCAACAGAGAGTGTTTATTGATAGGAATGCAATAGAAATTGAGGAAAAAGCTGAAGCCCAGAATAGGGAAGGAGCAGTCCAGCTGAGATGGTATTGATTGGTGAGGATAATGATTGTGTCCATGCCCAGCCAGTGGCGTTTTGGGCCAGAAACTTGGTGATATAATCCTCACCGAAGCAGGACCGCATGACCACTGATCTGAGGGGTTAAAGCAGGAAAGCAGTCCCAATCCTGGAGACCAATGGAGGCTTGAGAGGTGTTCCTAATAAACTGATCAGAGGACCAGACTGGAAAAGATGGTTGATAGGAATGTAGTCCCAATCCAGGTGACCGATAGTAAGGTTTTGGAGTTTGTTTCTATTGATATAACTTTGAAGTGATTTCACGTTTTTCACTATCATAAAGGTTACAATAAATTCAGAAGAAGACTTAGCATACGCTAAAGACATAAACTGACTGGTGCTTAGAGTGGCGCAGTGCAACAATCCAGCAACTCTGCAGGACAGACCTGAGGCTTAAATACACCGCAGAGACAAAGGAATGGGGCACACAATGTATTACACCAGGCCAAGGGAAGGCACGCGAGACACTAAACCAATCAATGAGACAATACCTCCCAAAGACATGCAGGTTGCTGGAAAGGGGGGGGACAGTTAAGAAGACAGGAGAAATGTGCCAGTTGAGCCTTGGAAAGCTGAGCTGTTAAGGCTGAGAAATGACGGGAAATATGTGAATATATATGTACATACAGGTGCGTATCTTCCAGCATCAATGTACAGTAACAGCAAGACTATCACAGAGCGTAACTAACGTAAAATAATGGCAAATAACTTTTTATATAATTATAATTTTTCAATTTATTGGAATGGCATGAGGGGAAGCTAACATTTTGTGGTGCCTCAGCCACCATGAAGGGGTTTCTGTTTAGGGTGCGAGGGAGACCCCAGTAAGAATGTGCAGGAGAATCTTCACAAATGGCAGGATAAAGAGTACAGTATGTGTTGCATATCATGACAGAAAAGCATACTTCTTTGTACCGTCTAATCCCATTAATTTGTGTGATGACAACAACAGCGAATTTCACAAGTCAGATAGCTCAAGAAAACCCCTTGATTTTAGGAACAACTATATGCAATCAACTCAGATTTCACAGCAAGGAAGTTTAGGGCACCAAACTTGTTCCTTTGAGAAATTTTCCATTTCAGGAGCATGACTCTGACACGCAAGAGATTTTCTTTTGCCACAAGTGGGACAAAATGCGCATTCAAAGTCCAGAGAGTCGAAGAAAGGGAGTAGGCCTACTTTCCCTGTATGTTGTGTTTTATCGACTGGAGTTTACAAAACCTGAGCACATTTACACTTTTAAAATCCTTTTGTGCTGGATGCCTTTTATTGTAATCGATTGCTTGAATTGGCATGTCAGTTCTTTTGATTGATTTAGGCAGAGAAAATAAAATAAATAAAAAATAAATAAATAATCCAGAGTAAGTGAGCAAACTATACTGAATAAAATATTTAAAGGATGTCCATTATGCAGGAAAGCAATAACCCCTGTTTTACCTCAAATTTTTTTTTTTTCTCTGCTAGTGTACTAGTGTGAGAGGGCGGTGGGAGTGTGTATTGCATCAAACACACCTGTGTTTATGAACCCGTGTTCTCCTCTCAGCATCAGTAGACTGAAAGTCTACTTCAAGTTGGGCAGGGGAAAGGCATGACTGAGTGGATTGAAGAACTGTCTCACTTCCACGCACCGATCATTGCCCATCAATCCACCTGGCAGCTGGGGTTTTCAGGCGCTCTCAGTTCAAATGAACCATAGGTGCGGCAAGAGCTGGATTTCCATTTAAGTCTTCAGAGAAGGACTCAGCCATGCTTCTGAATGCACATTCTGGCACTGAGGGGCTTTCCATTGTATTTTTTTTTTTTTTTGGAACATTTTTCAAATGTAATTTTTACTTCAGATAAAACATTAGCTGAGTACACAAAACCCTGGCCTTGATTCCTCCTTGTTTCATCCAATGAATATTTATTGCACTAACAGTTAGAGCCATATACAGCCCGCACATTTAATTGAGCAATTTACAACTTGAGGAACACAGTATGCTACTGAACCTTTGTCCATGGTCATTTTTAGCTAATTATTACTTTATAAGTGGTCATACTTTAACTTTATTTTCCCAGCTACAAGTCTTTATATATTTTAATGCTGTGAAAACTTGCTAGTTAGGCTTTTTTTCAGATTTTTTTTTTTGGTTTCCACATAGTGCAGTGATTTTCACACAGGTTTTTCCCAGTGCAGCCTCATATACATGCACTCGATTTTTGTTTCTGAAAAATGTTGCTTTTAGAGGTTGTCAGTTGTAGTTTTGTTGTGTTTGAGTTTTGTACAATTTAAAGTAGACCTCTATTATTGCTTGTCAAGAAGGCTACCGTTGTTTTTTATTCATACAATGTGTATCAAGTTCCTGTGCATCTCTTATATGCATTCTGACTCAAACAACAAATGAATGAGTGCTAAAATGATATGATAAAAACTGATTAACAGTTTTTATATTTTCATGTTTCTATGAGATCAAATTAAATTATCGCTGGAACAGCTTCGGTGGGCAAAATGGTTTGGAAGCACGGACATAAGCATCCACATTAGGAGATGATTCACAAATTAAGTTTCAGTACAACGACAGCAGTCCTTCTTCAGGAAATGAGATTACAAGAGTGGTTCACATAGCCCAGGAGAGCAGAGTCTGTTTTGGTCAGTCAGTGGGGTTCTTATGTTCTGCATTGATGTGCCATGCCGATGTGCAAATGGGGGTGGTTTCAATTCTTGTGCTCTTTCTGGGGACATTCTCAGCATTTATTTGCACAAGGAACATATCGGGCAAAGAAATCTAAACAAATGTACTAATGAAAATTTACCAAAAATGAAGAAAAGAAAATGGCGAGCATGGCCAAATGTTTAATACATGCAAATATCCATCCTTCAACAGAAATATCCAGTCTGTTTATTTTTAGTCAGGTGGTGGGCCTTGCAACTTCTCTCAACATCCCTCCGCAAGAGACAGGGATACACCATGAATGTTCCATGGACACTTTAACCATCCAAAATATTTGAACACAATTTGGAAATGAGTGAATCAATAGACGAGAGGCAAAGTGAAAAAAGTGAGTTATGAGAGAAAGAACAAACATGTCATTCATGCACAAATTTCCTGTGTCCCAATACATTCTCTCAAGAGTGACAACTGGCTTTCTAATGGAAAGACTGACTCTTCAGCTGAATTCTATTGTCGTCACGGCCTCAAAAATGGATTATTTCATCTTTTCAGTGCAAGACTAAGCTGTATATGTTTATACAGCAAACTGTGTGCTGTGTAAACCAATCAAGGAGTGGTTTATACAGCGATCAGCCACAACTTTAAAACCACCTGCCAAAATGTCCTCCTCATGCAGTTAAAACAGCTTCATAAATTTGATGTCCACTTTAATTCCGGCACCAGGGTTTTCTCTCCACCAGCTGGTCTTCTTCCCACTGTGCATCCTGGTGCCATCTCTTCCTCAGGTAAATGCACAAGTGCCCAGCCGATGCACATGATGTAAAAGAAAATGGGGTAGTGTTGACCAGGAGACCTTCAATTTCTTCAAGGTCCAGTTCCAATGCTTGCATGCCCAATGCAGGCGTTGTCAACAGTGGACCAGAATCGCAACGAGGACTGCAACTGGTCTGTAGCTACAAAGTGCTATATGCAGAAGTGTGCGATGCACAGTATGTTGTTACACTTTTCTCACATAAGTATCATTATAATTCTCTGCTACTTGTGCCATGATAGCCGTTCTGTCATTTTTGGCCAGACGAGATAACCTTCATTGTCCTCATGCATTGAAGAGTCTGGGTGCCCAATATCCCATCACAGAATCATAGTTTGTCCCTCTATTGGCCACAGTCAGTAGGTGCACCCCAGAGGCCTTGCTGCTTCAGAGATGCTCGAACCCTATGATTAATTGGCCCTTGACAAAGTCGCTCAGGTCCAATTTCACCTGCATCCAACACATTGACTACACTACTGTTTAAGGTCTGTCTGCAGACCTTGATAAGCACCTTTGTTACAAGATAATCAATGGTATTTGTTTTATCTGTGAATGGTGTTCATGTTTTGCTCATCAGTATAATTTAATATCCATACAATGAAACTGCGCACCTGTGTGGTGGAACATGGCCCAACGCTGAGTAGGAATGCTCTCGGTGTCTACCTTTTAGTTGATCTTTCAGAAGTTTGAAAGCTTTCAACACAACGTAACAATTAAATTACATACCTCTGTCAACAAAATTGAATGGCAGTTATGTTTTTGCCCTTGTTCGTTTATCTGTGTGTTTTGATTAAACTTTTTGGGCAGGTTGTGTGTGACAACAGTAAGAGGCAATAAGATTTTCACAGGACAAGGTCAAAGTTCAAGAGCAAAATGAGAAAGTTCAAAACTGCTGGTGCAGGCAGAGATTCTGGCCGTGTTCAAAACCCCGCTCTACGGTCTACATGCACTATTCTCACTACACACTAGCCACACTACACGCTACTCACTACGAACAAACTCTTCCTGTTGCTTCTTATTTTCCTCAGCAAGTTTTTCTGGCAGTTTACGTCGCGTTGCATCTTGGGCAATTTGTGTATGAATAGTGAGCTTATGATGCACCCACAAAATATCTGCCCGATCTAGCATACATCTGGGAGCTTGTCGCAGACATAAACTCACTCCCCACGTATAAGTGAACACCCTACCCCCTAACTCTGATGTTGTCAGTTGTGCGAGTAGTATGTTAGTGAGCGGTTCAAACACGGCCATTGACTGAGTGCCCTATAGTTTAGTTTAGAGTTCAGGCGTGGCAAATTGATATGTCGAAAGGTTAACATGTTTGGAACTTGCTCAGAGCTGTGCAGTTTTTAGGAAATAATGTAACCTCTTTGAGCATCTTCCAACCAATCACAATTGACCAACAGAGCTGTGGTTAAAGAAAAATTATACACTCTGACTCAAAAAATTGGGATCAGCTGTCATCAAAGTAATCTTTTTTATTATTTGTTTGATTACAAATTAAGAAATTTCAAGATTTGATTCAGGTAATACGAATAGGATTAAATACACAAGCTCTCATAAAAGACAGAATTTGGTCTTCCAAGGAGAAAGCCGAACCAGCATAGAGTAGTTAAAAGGAAAGTAGACCCTTTTCAATTTTGTCTGACCAACCAACAAACGAAAAGTGAACAATGGAGGAACTAAATACTGAAAAGTGAGATGAAAAACTAAACCTAAAAATGAGAGAAACGAAGTTTAATAATTGAATAATTAAAAGAGAGAATTTGGGCGGAGACTATGCTGCCAGGCAGGGTAGATGGTCTGACCAACAAGCTGGAACAATGCAGGTACTAAATACTGAAGGTGAAAACTAAACCCGAACTAATAACTCAATCGGGTTTTAATATGATGATTGAGCTTGGCTGGCGTTGCATAATTTTATCGGGTTTTTATGATGATTGAGCTCAGAAATTTTATCATTTACCTCTCAGAAAGACCCTGCGGAGTCTTGATTCATGTTTTGGGTTGATGTTGAAAAACAGAGTTTCTTGCATTTACACTTTGTGAAAATTTCTTGTGATAACAAATTTTTGAGCAAACAGGGTCATTAGGGGCCTTCTTTTTAAACCGCTTTACTAAATGGAGTGTTACCAGTTGAATAAACCCTTTAAAACACACCTCTAAAAATAGTGTATTGGTGGAACTCCTCCCTGCCTTCGACTGTGATAATTTATGTGGATGTTTCTACACCTATCTTCACTCTGAATAAGTGTATCTGCTTACAGAAAGGGCTTTAATTGAACATAAGGAAGCACTTCCACAACAAGCAACTTCACAGTTTCAGTTCTCTAAAAATTTAATTGCACCAGATTAACTTTATTTTAAAAAAATCCTTTATTCCAGTTGCAAGGTTCTTTCTTTCTGCCATACACAGACATTGCCGACAAAATTGTTGACATAGGAGTGTAACTGCAGTCCACTATCAAACTGCTTAAGAGCAGAAAGAATCAAACAGGCAAAAAAAAAAACCAAAAAAAAAACCACGCATTCACGGAGAACTGTTGAGGATATAAACTGAATTTAGTAACCCAATTCTGCTGCCACAGGTCAGAAACGCTGCTCCCCACTGGCCCAAATTTGAATTGCTTTTGAAGTAGCCTTGTGGCACTGCTTTTTACAGTAGTTTGTTCATCACTCTCACTCCAAATCTGCTCAACATTGGCCAGTATTCTATTAGCAAGTCTGTGACATCAATGCCATCCTTTTCCCTCTGAATCCCCAGATCAGGACACTCCGTCTGCGCTCGGGGAGTTGAAATCTTGTTTGGCTCCACGGTGACCTGCTTTTGCTAGGACACATTTCTGCAGGTGCACGATAAGACCACAAAGAAGAGAAATTTTCATTATTGCTCTGTTCCTCACCACATCGGGGAAATGAAAGATCAGTTATTGACGGGGATTTGAATTCGAGCGCGGCTATAGACATGTGTACATACAGTGCTCGTGCACACACAAATGCGCTCACCTGCATCTTGCTCAAATGATGTTTTGAAGCTTTTAGTAAACATTTAAGGTTAATTTTGAATGACTGATAAAAGAGAACAAGGTCAAGCCCCCTGCCATCGCATGGTTAAACCTTGCAAGTTTTTAAGATAAATGGTGTCACAATGCTTTATAAACACAGAAGAAAAGCAGCACATAAAAATGTCGATTCTCACGGATTAAACCCGTAAAAATATAAGTCATAAGGGTCAGTGTCAGCGGGGCTGTCAATAGGAATCTTATTCTTGCTTCTCATCATTGAAACTACACCTACTGAATCCTTCCCATTCAGAGACACATGCCACTGACCTATTACTAAAGAAAGCAACCAGTTTGATGAATGATGGTTGGGAGAGGCTCCTGCCATCTTTAGTGTTGGTCACTGATGCATTCTGGGTGGTAAATAAAGCACTGCTGTCCTACTAACTGGCCAGCTACCATTTACCTCCCTTCTTACACTGGCTGAATGAAGAGAGCCAGGTCACTGCATTGTAGTCACAGTAGGTAGGTTGGTTGGTACAGAAACTCAATAAGTCTGGCCTTTGTTGAAATTGCATCAAAATAGTGCTGGTATTTGTTCATTGCTTTGAAAATGAAAGCCATTGTACGTTGTGCCAAGAATTATTTTGGGAGCTGGCAGAGTGACTGTAATTTTGGAAAAATTATGATTTTGGGCTACTATGCTGTGACCAGGATAGTGATGTAGAATTTTAAATCCTGCTCTGATGATACTCTGAGCAAGATTTTCCCAGACTCCCCCAGCAACCAAGTCATTTCCAAATTTGCCTTAAAAGTGGCTTGTTTTTCCTCTTTAGTAAATGGCTGAAGTGTAATGAATATCCTTTTAATCCTTCCATGAACTGGCAAGAGTAAACTTGGTTTTGCACTCTTTGCTAATTTTTGACCTTTGAGATAAAGGTGAAAAGTAATGGTAAAGTCTGTCTAGTCAGGTGGCTCATCAGGCCAGCGCTTACCTCCGTTTCCCACAGCATGAAACGACTAAGGGTATTGCTACTCCTCCTGGGTAGGATGCTAGTCCAACACAGGTTATCCCCCAGCATTTATTCAGGTTTCCCCAACAATTTACTGGCACCCAATTTTACACCTGGGTGGAGAGAGGCACTGTGGGAATGAAGTGTTTTGCCCAAGAATACACCGAACACAGGGTCAACTGAGGCTTGAGTCTTACAAAGATTTAGAAAAAAGGGGGACAACGTAATCCTTAGAGACAGTTTTTGGTTTCCTCATTGTGCAATCTTGGTACGGCCAGCCAGTCCGGCATCTGCACCCTTTAGAACTTCCTGTAAAATTTCAACTGTCGCAGCTCACCTGGGAGATCGCAGAGCTCAGGAGAACCCTTACCAGCATAGCTGAGATCATGCTGGAGTCTGGAGGGAGACATTTCAAATTAGAATGTGACCTGAGTTGTCTGAATAATGCTGTAATGACAATTTTTTAAATAATTCATGCATTGGCTAAATTTTTATTTCACAAAAATTAATGAAAGAACTTAATTTACCATAGTCCATGTGCTTGTCTGTAGCCTTGCATATTGCTGATTTTTTTTTTTCTAGTGTGATATTGTTTCAAAAATTTGGCAAAAAATACAGAGCAAAAAAAAAGGAGATCAGTTTTGGTCACAGTAATCTGAAAGAACACGATGTTTCAGGTGAAACAAAAAATCAATTCTTCTCTAGATGAGACTGGGGAGTTACACATTAAGGGTGTCCAACCGATTTAACCCTGAGCTGCTTTCAAAGTACTCAAACACAGCAGAGCAAATTCAGTGGATTTGCAAAACACTGGCCTATCAGCAACCATTTTCTTTGGAGTAATCACAGGAACTGTCCTCTCAGCTGATCTTAGCTGATTTTCACGCGGCAGAGGAGATGAGACTGCAAGGTGTGGGGTTAAGACGCTGGGTTTGCATCGCACAAATAGGTTTGCAGGTTTTATTTCAGAGCTAGACACCACTGCCATGTCCTTGTACACTGAGCACCTGATATATTCAGCAAGCAGCCACAAAATGCATAACACTTGTATCGTGTTTACTCACTTTTCCAATCATTTATTGCCGCTGTCTGAAAGCATGTCCTCAAGGTTAGAGCATGCTCAGTGACATTTCCAGCTGTTTTCTCTTGATAATCACTAAAAGTATTGCTCAAATACAATCCCATGAAAATTTTAGATATATACACTACCGGTCAAAAGTTTTGGGACACCCCAATTTTTCCAGTTTTTTATTGAAAATCATGCAGTTCCAGTCCAACGAATAGCTTGAAATGGTACAAAGGTAAGTGGTGAACTGTCACAAGTTCTAAAAAAAAAGGGAAGGTTACCCAGGATTTTTGTATGCTGTCGAGTAGGTGAAAGGATGGTTCCTCAGTGTGTGGCATCAACTGTCAAACATGGAGGAGGAAGCGTGATGGTCTGGGGCTGTTTTGCTGGATCTAGGGTCAGTGACTTATAGAGTGAAAGGCACCCTGAACCAAAATGGTTACCACAGCATTCTGCAGCGCCATGCAATACCCTCTGGTATGCCCCTAGTTGGTCAGGGGTTCATCCTACAGCAAGATAATGACCCAAAACATAAGTCCAAGCTCTGCCAGAACTACCTTAGGAAAAAAGAACAAGATGGTAAGCTTGAAAACATGGAGTGGCCAACACACTCTCCAGACTTAAACCACATCATGATGGTTTGGGATGAACTGGACAGAAGAGTGAAAGCAAAGCAACCTACAAGTGCCACACATTTATGAGAACTTCTGCAACAGAGTTGGAAAGAGCTTTCTGAAGAATATTTGATTTCCATAGTAGAAAGAATGCCAAAAGTGTGTTCAGCTGTTATATCTGCCAAAGGTGGCTACTTTGAGTCAAAAGTTTAAAATACATTTTGGTTTATAAATTGATTCCATGATTTCTTTTTTAACTTTGATTGTTAATTTGTTCTATCATGTCTATGCCTTCATTCCAGAGTACAATGAGACATCAAACTGCATAATTTTCTATTAAAAAACTGGAAAAATTGGGGTGTCCTAAAACTTTTGACCGGTAGTGTATATATATATATATATATATATATATTAGGGCTGTCGCGATAGATTAATCGCGATTATTTTAAGCGCAATAAAAGTAACTGCCACTATGAGGCAGATAGACGTGCTTGCTTATTACCTTTTCTATGACACATACCTAATGCAGTCATTTGAAATGCTCCCAGGAAGAAAACTGTCCACTAATTACCGTTCAACCTGAGAAACACAGTCCCAACAGTCAAACAAGGCGGCAGGAGTATCATTCTCTGGGGTTGCTTTTCAGCAAATGGGCCCGGAAACCTTGTTAAAGTGAATGGCATCATGAAACAGGACCAGTATACCCAGATCCTCAGTGAAAACATTAAGCAATCCACCGAAAAACTTGGTCATGGGCAGGAATGGATCTTCCAGCAGGATAATGATCCTAAACACTCAGCCAAATCTGTCAAGAAATGGTTAGTGGACAACAAAGTGAACATTTTGGAGTGGCCAAGCCAGAGCACCGACCTCAATCCTATCAAAAATCTGTGGAGGGAACTGAAGACCAAGGTCCTGACAAGAAAACCTTAAAACTTAAGGATCTGGAGAAGTTCGCCAAAGAGGAGTGGGCCAAAATCCCCGTGCAGACGTGTAGAAACCTTGTGATCAACCACAGGAAGCGTTTGGAGGCTGTATCGTTATAAAGGCTTTGCCATTAATTACTGAGAAAAGGGTATGAATAATTCTGGACATGGCATTTTTTGTAAATCTATCAAATAAAATACCAAAAAGTATTGTATTTCTTGAAAAATTGTTTACTGTACTTCTTACAGCCTTATGTCAACTTACTGTGTCATTTGTGCAAGAATAAATTTTATTTGTCAAAAAATATCTCGAAAAAAAACAAAACTTGGTAGGGGTATGAATAATTTTGGGCGCGACTGTATATATATATATATATATATATATATACAGTGCCTGACAAAAGTCTTGTCACTTTTCCAAGTTGTAGGAACAACAAATAATAACCTGACTTGTAGTTGATCAATTGGAATCAAAAATGGCTTATATGAAAGGCAAAGCCCTCTAGATTATGCGAAATGTACCAAAATAGAGTTTTGTGTCATTGATTGGGTTTTATAATTTAATTTGTACAGAAAGGTCAGATTTTCGCATTGATGTCTTGTCGCATTGAAAAAAAATGTGGAAATTAAACATACACTTTATTTTGAATACACAAATATGCCACTATAATATCAGAACATAAAGCCATGGTGCCTTGGAAAAAAGAATTAATATTGCGTATAACTCCCATGAGCTTGGAGGACTGCATCCATACGTCCTGGCAATGACTGAGATAACTTGATGATGAAATCATCTGGAATGGCATAGAAAGCAGTCTTGCAGGACTCCCAGAGTTCATCAAGATTCTATAGTTTCATCTTCCAAGCCTCCTCCTTCATCTTACCCCTGAAATGCTCAATAATGTTCATGTCAGATGACTGGGTTGGCCAATCCTGGAGTACCTTCACCTTCTTTGCTTTCAGGAACTGTGACATGGAGGCAGAAGAATGAGAAGGAGCAGCAGTATAAGTAGGGCAGCAAGAACTTCTTGATATTTCAGGCTGTTGATGTTGCCATCCACTCTGCAGATCTTTCTCACACCCCCATGCTGGATGTAACAACAAACCATGATTTTTCCTCCACCAAACATGATTGTTTTCTGGGGAGAATCTTGGGTCCATGAGGGTTCCAACAGGTCTTGTACGGCGACTGGCATGCAGTTCAATGGATGATTCACCAGAAAAATAAACTTTCAGCCACTTTTCCAGTATCAATCTTTTTCTGCGAGCTGTGGGCCTTGGCAAATGCAATGCAGGTTTTTTTGTTTTCTGTTTAATGCAGACTTCTGTGTACTAATTTGGCTATGAAAACCACTTTGAGAGAGAATTTGACAAACTCTTCTTGTAGATACTGGGATTTTTTGGTGACATTTCCTCATGTAGCTTCACTGTAGTTGAAGAAGGGCTAGCCTTGTACAGTTGAAGCAACAAACGGTCCTTTCAAACAGTTGTCATGCCGGGTCTGTCTGACCTGCGCTTGCCATGAACGTCACCAGTTTTTTTTCAAATCTTTTTCTCATCCCTCCACTTGACATTTGGATACATTAAAGATGTCTGCCACCTCAGCAGCAGACTCAGTCTTCAGGCTCTTGATGATCAGCACTTTGGTCTGTGGTTGAATCTTTGGTATGTTGTCAGAGGTCTAGTGCACCTCATATGAAAGTCTGGTGTGCTGGGGTTATTTCTATACACATCTGGGAATGTGTTAATTACAGTATTTGTCATAGGTTAAACTCTAATCTGCGATTTGTTGCATCATCTGAAGAGACGACAAGACTTTTGTCCCAGCAAAAATAGATGTTATGGGCTTAGCCAAGCTGTGAACATCAGAACACTTTTTGACGGTTTCATTTTGCACCAAATTATCAGTGTGAAAGCCCTTGACATTAAAATGGACCATTTATTGTAACAATTGATTGGTTAGAAATAAAGTTATATGCTATTTTTAGTTACTATGTCCTTATGCAACAAGACTTCTGTCAGGCACTGTATATATATATATATATATATATATATATATATATAAATATAAACACACAAACAGAGCAGCTTTAGAAACGTATAGTTTCAAGAACCCAACTGTAAGGGTTGACTCTGAGCACCAGTGAAAGTGCACAGAGATCAGGAATTGTGGAACTGGTCTCAGGTGTGAAGATGGATCTGGTTTATTGTGCCTTTGTGGCACAGTAGGAAGGCTCAGTAGAACACAAAACAGAAGAACATGAAAGCGAGGTTCCTGGATAATAATATTAGTAATACATTTAACTGGGACTTTGACAACAGTACTAATGTATTACAAATAGAAAGCAACGAGAAAACGAGGTTCCTGAATAACAATAGAAGCGCTGACCATATTACCAAAAGGAACAGCGCTTAATTAAAGAGGGTTACATAAACACATGAATATACGGGAACTAAGTCTGAACAACACTATAGTGAAACAACAGGCTTGTGAGGCTTACGAGACTTCGCACTGAATGAATGCGAAGGTCTCTTTTACTTGTATATAGGGAACACTATTGTGAAGAGAGAATAGAGAACAGATGGAGACAATCAGGCGGAGTGTGGAATGCGGTCCGGGTCTTCATAGGCTGGAGGCGTGCCGTTACACCAACATTTTCCTTTCACTTGTCAATAAGTAAAACACTTTCTGTAGCAGTCATTGGAGCATTAAGGAGTAAATGATAATAGTGGAGTGATTTTTTTCTCTTTTTTTTGTGCACGATTGTACACACCTGGCCAAGGCTACAAAAACCCGAGCAAAATGAATATCCTACTGACACAACTGATGGTGTCACAACATCTGCAAAACTAATGTGACTTGACAATTGGGATGCTGATGTCCGGAACATGGTAGACAGGTGTAGCATAGATGTTAGGTACCTCCCAATCAGCAATATCTCATCTATGGAGAAGGCCTCAGGCAACACGAGCCTCCTGTGATCTCCCCAGAAGTGGACAACCATGTCTTACCACAGTGATCCAGGACAGAGAAAATCCTGCCTCAGCAACGCATGCACAATTTGTGACAGCACTGCAAGGAGAATGGTATGCCATCCCGCAACCCCAGATTAACTGTCATATCCGTTCCATGCTCAGGAGGTGTGAAGCAGTGATAAATGCTGAAGGTGGTCACACACGGTGTTCATTGTCATTGTTTTGTATCATCATCTGCCCTTTTTGACTCGTAAACACTAAGGCAACAACCAATAATTAGTAAAAAACTGTTTTTTTTTTTTTCTGGATGGTTAAAGTGTTAATGAAGCGGTGTACGCCATAATTTATCTTTGAGATTTAATATGAACAGGATTGCATGAAATTCTACAAAATTATAGGATTTTGAAGTTGCTCAGTACGTTTTAGGACAACTCTGCCTTTCACGCAGAGCCAAGAACAGGAGTGTTCTTTGTGAGCTTAAATAGCAGCATATTTGTCGGGTGCATGTACTGACGTTTGTGAAGATATGTGTTATGTCACTGGCAGAAACAACCTCACCATCACTTTTGCACTGTTCTAAATTGACTGAATTTAACAGCTAAATTAACGTATTGTCTCCTTGTAATTTTAACTGAAAGTAGAGTCCTGCGTGCATTTAACTGTAATTTACAGCTAACATACACAGAACGTTTGTTATAAACAGATTGTAGAATTGCAGTTGAAAGAACTTGCAAAAAAGGTGCCAGTTAAAATAACTGGAGCAAAAAAAAGGTGCCAGTTTAAAACAGTGTAGCATGTAAGGCACAACCAACACTTGTGGAGGTTTGCAAATAAAAGCCTATTGCTCAACAGACTGTATGTGATCATGTTTATTGGGCCAAATAAAAATTTAGACGTGTACATTCATTGTACTTATTCAGTGAGTTACTTTAGCACTGTGCCAACAATTAAGCAAAATTACCACTGATTAAAAACAAAAAGATTGTGTGTTAGAATGAAATATCATTTTACTTCTGGCAGTTGCTGCAAACTCTACAAGAGCCAGTAACCTACAATACTGCAGCACATTCATTTTCACAGGAATTAGAAACAGCAGACACATGTACTACTTAGTATCTAAAAATGGGTCAAAGTGACTTTTCAGAAGAGATACTATTAGAGTTGGGTCACTACATTATTTCTGGCTATGTAAGCTGCACTTTTAGTTAGATTGTTGAAAATTATAAACCTTTTAAATAGGTGACCTAATATGGTTTCTATATTTATACAGTTGAAAAGTTAAGACAGCATTGTGGAAATTATGAATAGCTGACAATCAAAATGATTTTATTCTGAGAGTGTATGTGAAAAACCCCAACTTTTGCCTGATATTTCATGTTGCATGATTAAAAAAAAAGTTCAAAATTAGTCGACTTCGTTAGTAGTACTCAATCTCACTGGGAACCTAAAATTTGGACTTAAGGGGTATACAGTGTACATACACAAAGTATTAAAAGATGACTACGTTTCCCTAAATAGATTCACAAAATCTAAATATTTCCCTTTCCCAGTGACTGGCTTCAAATTGCATGTGAAACATTCACATTATTTTGTGAATATAAATCACCCCGTCCACCTAAAACGTTCATTACGGCCACACCCGTGTAGTCCTTAAGCAGTCTCTGATGAGTTTATCGTACGTTGCCAAAAGATTTTTAAGAATGCCAAGTGCAGTGCAGAATATGGATGTACGATAATGCTCGTCATAAGCCTTGCAATCTACAAAGAAAAAGAGTCATGCTGCTTTCGCTGTTTTACATTTCCTGTGATATTTTTTCCAAGCCTTCTTTCTTTTATGTTCGTTCTCCTTTCTCCAGCGGGCAAAACGGTGATGACCAGTTAAAGAGATTCCCTGATACTGTGCTCTGGTTGTAGACTCCAGTCTGCCCTCTTGCCTGTTGGATTTGGTGTCGATGACCTGTTCCTGCAGAGTACATGGCTTAGCAGTGTTCACAGTGTTCACACCAGCTATGGGCTTTATCAGTCTCCATCTGCTGGCTAAGCTCTGACATACGTTCACATCCATCTGAGTGTAATTACACTATGAAAATAATTTCACTCAGTACCTCCTTACCTCTTACTTTAGTACCTCTTTAACACTCCTATTATGTTCTGGGTCAATTTGACCCAACTCAATGTTCAAAGTTTCTAAAAACATAGTCAACATACTTTTTTTCAGCTAAATTTTTTCCTCACTTTATGGGCAAAACATGAATTTAACTCAAAGAAAAAAAAAAACACGTTCTGTGTACGTTCTGTTCACATGTTGTAAGCATCGGTGTCGTTTGTGTCATTTTGACCCGAGGATCAATTATTACATAAAACCATCATTTTGATCTCATTTTTTGTAGTTTTGCCTAAGACTGAGGGCATGCTCAAATTAATTTCTCATTCATTTTGCCATAATCATGTAAAATTGACCTGTAATGTATAAGGGGAGGGTGGGAGAGTTGTGTTTTATTTACTTGGTTATTGAAATGGTCAGCAGAAAGGCATAAATGAGCTGAGAGGAGACTGGGTAACACTTTCAGTTACAATATCTTATGTAGTTTTACATTGCGGGATCAAACTGACCTCAAACCAAAAATGGTTTACTAATTTTAACATAATAGGAGCGTTAAGATATTTTCTTTTTACGTTCATCTTTTGCAGTACTCCTTCTTTCCAACTTGCAGTACTTAAATGTATTAGCAAACTCGTTGCTATAACCTCCTCTGTCAGTTCAGCAAAGACCTGATCATACCTGAGCCCAACATAATGACACATTCATAAGGCTGAATAAATTTAAAAGAAAGTTGCACATTTGAATGATGAAAGATACTCCAGATAGACTTATTAATCAGAATATGGTGTTTTAAGTCGCAGCATTTGGAGATGCTGGACTGTCAAGATAGGAATAACAAACTTCAGGTATGAAATTATCTCTCTTGTTCAATTATAAATAGGTTTTCAACCACTTTCATAAAACTCGTTATTATCAAAGACTAACGGCTGACAATCAGGACCTTCTTGTGTGCATTATTTTGTAAAGGGGATGATAATTATGCTCAGCTTCGCCCCCTGACAGATACAGTCAGGCTTTTTACATTTGTTCTGCTTTACCGGGGCAACTGCTATTCAGGGCAAATCTAATTTAGATTTTCTAAATGGAGTATACATTAAAACGGCTGCATACACAGTACTGAAACAATTGAGATTAATTACCTTTGTTAAAGGGTACAATGGCAAATCCTCTTTGGGAATAATCCTGCAACCCCTGGGTTATGAGGCTGGATATCTGGCCGTTCATTACGCAACACCGCTATCATATTACTCGCTCAGAGAGAGTGCAGAGAATATGGCCCAACAAGCAATTGTGACCAATGCCCTTTGCCATTACACTCCTAGTTCGCTCCTAGACAGCATACTCAGGAGTGTTAGTGGTTTTTGAAAGAAAGACTTGTTTACATCAATGCCATTACACACCATCTCACCCTCACTGTTTTCGTCCCAATTATTTAGTTGCTGACCAGCACTCTGTGGCTCATACTGTGTTTGTGGTGATTAAGTTGAGAGTCCTCCAGGTCCTAGAGCAGAAGAACCTAATGCACTGCATATTTTTTTTTTTTTTTTAAATTTAATTCTTTATTTTTAACATGTTTAATGAAAACTATTTTTGAATCATATCAATTTGAACATTGTCTCAATACAACTTGGCAATTACGGACGGTTAAACCACAAAAACGAGGACACACATTCTTATTTTTTTCTTTTTCTTTTTATGTCACTGAAGACAGGACAGCCGAGTTTGCCCCGAGGTTTTTTTTTTTTGAAGAATAAGAAATTTCAATAATTTCTGAACACTGCAAGGTAATTATGACAAGGTCAAAAAAATAGCTCATCAAAGAACAAAGGCATATTTGTTTTAAGCTCGACTACCTTCCTGCGGCAGAATATGGTTTGAGTTTAGATTTATATCAGTTCCTGTTCCCAGAATGATAATGCCAAACAGATAGAGCATAGGGAAATTCATATGCATGTATTGTAATATATGTAATGTATGTAAATATGCATGTATTTTTCAACCATATTTTTAAGATACAATTTTAGCATATTTCCCAAGTTGTTGCTCACTAGTCTTCAGCAATCACAAGGCCTTATGATTCAACATCTACTATTATATTTTTCTGAGTTTTGCAGCAGTCTACATTGATTGTAACATATTTCTGTTATGCAGAAGTTGCCAGGAAAAGTAGACAGAGAGTTGTTGAAACCATGGTAGCTTAAGGTGAAGTACTGAGCAAATGTATGGCTAAATTAATTATGACAGAAGGCTCAGTAACATTTCAGCCCACATACCAACACTGCTGCCATGCATCTCAGAGCAAATGCAGTGCCCTCCAGAATTACTGGCACCCCAAGTGAATTTGAGCAAAACAGGCAGTGAAAAAAAATCTTTGCTGTTTATCCTCATGGTCTTTCACTCAAAATATTCAGAAAAATATTACCTTTTCATTGAAGTAAATTTACTGAAAGAAAACCATAATGCTTACATTAAGTATTTTCCCCAAAACATGTCTGCCTCATTTGCAATGACTGGGAATGAGTCTTTTACATCACTCTGGAGGAATTTTGGCTCATTCTTCTTAGCAGAATCGTTATAATTCGGCCACATTGGAGGGTCTTCATGCATGAACAGCCTGTTTAATGTCATGCCACAGCATCTCAGTTGGTTCAAGTCAGGACTTTGACTAGGCCACTCCAAAACCTTCAATTTGTTTCTTTTGAGCCTTTGAGAGGTGAGTTGCTTGTGTACCTCAGATCATTGTCCTGCAGCAGAACCCAGCTGCGCTTCAGCTTTAGGTCACAAATTGACTGTGATACGGATATTTTTTTGCAAAAATATTTGATTCATGATAAGGATTAATGTTTCTTCTGAATTATGTTGCATCAATTAAAGGTTAGATTTTTGTGAACATTTTGAATGAAAGATCATGAAGATAAACAATGAAGTCATTTCCCTATGTATCATTTTGCTCATTTTTACGCAAAGGGTGCCAATAATTCTTGAGGGTACTGTATTCTGTGATGCACCCATTCGATCAGAAAGAAGTATGCTTCAGGAGATGCCCCTCAGAGTAAGAATTCTTCAAAATATTGTTATGCGCAGATTTCACTGAGTTCAGCAGAAAATAGATCACTGGCACTATAGCATCTTCAGCAGATAGAAAGGCTAATGATGGGTAAGAAAACATAAATAAGAACGCACAGAAATAGGACCAATCAATTTTATTTATTGTTTTAAATTCATGATAAACTGAAATGCAATCATATTAATTTACAGTGATTGCAACTGGATGATGACACCTCAATAACAAGCAAGTCAGAGAGGACTTGCAGAACTGAAGTAACAGTTCCTTGTTACTACAATAGTACTAATGAGTACTATTACTGGCCAGTGAAGTGTGCTATGACATTTCACTAATGAACAAATGTAAAAGTCAGCAGAGATTTTAGGTTATTTTTTACTCGGCAGTTTATTTTGCAAAATGCAAAAAAGAAAAATGGCAACATAATGCCACATAATTGGGATCCAGATGCTTGTGATCGTGAAACTCGCTCTGTCTACTTTGAAAACTTCAAGAGAATTTAGGTTTAAAAGAAGTAAAAATAATAACGGCAATATATAGAAGACTAGAAATAAACAGAAAAACTGTAATTTATGCCAGTTTCACGTTGAATATTAATGCCTTTCACATCAGGCGATGCATTCACATTCATAACAGCATAAACAGGGCAGGAGTTGTGTCTTTTTAAATAGAAGTCATACTTCAAAATTTCAGTTGATTATAGAAACATCATGTGCACAGTAGCATCATATGGTGGGAAGGGTTACCGAAAGATGATTTGAAGGACCTTGACTGAAAGGCGTCCTGAAAAAAATTGAGTTTCATGGGCTGCATCCAAATCAATACGTTTTCATTTTAAAACACATAACTTTTGCTATATTTCCGCAAAGCGTCCACGCTCCCACGGCACTTTCTGTCATGTGATATGCATAATCAGGTGTGTTAGTGTAGATGGAGATTATTTCTGAAGCAGCCCATGTTTGTGTGGACGGAGATCGTTTTTGTTTTAAAACATGGCTTTACAGTGAAAACGTATAAATGTGGACATAAACTTTATTGTGGAAATACGAGGTCTGGGTGTGGTTGTGAATTCCTCATCAGTTCAATAATCTCTTCTGTTGGCCCTGCACAAGCATAACAAGCACTTTATTTATTCAAAGGCTAAAAATGAGTGCTTAGACAGAACCCCATTTTTATTTTATTTGGCCTATAGTGTCACATTGCCAATCGCCATTTAACCCTTTCCACAAAATACAAATAATGCCAAATTTTTCCTGTTGTGCATAAGCCTATTTAGGCTTTATAACTCAGTCTTTGTGTCACAGAGACTGCGGAAAATTATTCCAGTGAAGCAAGAAATTTGGAAATTCAATTACAGAATTATTTCAGAATTAAATGTCGGAATTTAGGGACGCCGGCGTCTATATCTGCACAAAGGGTTGTTAATATAAGAGTTGTAGTTTGCGCAGAAATGATAGGAGGTGATGGTGATGTTTCTTTCTGAGGAACTAGAAAAAGGGGAAAAGAATAAAGAATGAAAAAATAGCAAGCATGTTATTATCCATTCTTTTGAACTTTGCATATAAGAAATGAATTGTGCTGTTTTTTTTTGTCCCATAATAAAAGCCCCCTTACTCCTTTCTTCACTGCTCCCTTGTTTGAAACAGCTGTTTGACCCACATCAGGTTGACCCCTTATCAAGAATATTAATTACAATTTTTAGTTGCAAGTCACTGGAGGAAAACAAGAGCCTTGCATGTTTCTTATAGTATGGTGACACTTATACGGAATATTCCGTAACTTTTATCTATGCATTTTAGAGGAGTGGTTCATAGTAGGACTAGCAGCAGTGATTCTGATTGTTCATTTTGAGATTTTTTTTTCCCTCCACCGGCTGGAGTCACTGTAATTGCAAGTGCAACAGGACTGCTTCTGTTTGATGAAAATCAGAGAGGCTGGTGTTTTGACATACTCAGCGCGAGCAGCCACTGACAATACGAATCATTTCAACAGGCTCGTTTTCTCTGTCACACAGCAGAGGATGTTTCAGAAGTTGCTTGTTTCACTACAAAAGAGCAGGGTGGTGGACCTCTGTCCTCCATTACCGCCAAAATGATCCTGCTTCGCAGCAAGAAAAAAAAAGCAACAAAAAAAAAAAAAAACCTGCGGCATTCTATTACAATCACGGCTTCAGTGAAGCACACTTTCAAATGGACTTGTTTTTCAGACTTTTTTCCCCTGAAATGACTGCTTATATCATTTCTGAAAACAACCAGAAAATAACTATTGTAGGGTAGTGCCTCATGCTTCACAGGCTCTAGGCCTGCATGTGTCAGGATAAGGCAGGATCCTGAGAGATATGTAGGGCAGAAGATTTGAGTTACTCCATAGACTCTGTGCACTTACTGTAAATCTTGATGCCATTTCCGCCAAAAAATACTGTGAACAGAAGAAAGGCGTCAAACCTGAGTCATAAATGTAATAATACTATTTTAAGGAGTTAAAGACTGTGTTGTGAGGGCGCAATGCACTCATATAAGATATTCCAGATATGAATATCCACAAAATAAAACAGCATGTTATACTTTTGCAGGGCAAAGGCTTATATTAAACATTAAAAAATACAGTTGGCTGCATGCATAGTAACTGCACTGCTGAAGAACAGAAAAACACTGGAAGAAAGGTGGACATTTTTCTGTCTGTATCAGCATTGACAATCTCATAAACTTGTGAATGAAAGAATTTACTGAGATCAGTTATAATGATAAGCAGACAATCTATCAAAGATGGTGAAACAGGGATGAAATTGATGTTTGATTTTATCACTTCTAAAGATGACAAAATGCTGATTTACTCTTTCCCATTTTACTTGTCAGATGAAAACCACTGTCCTCATTGGCTGCTGCTTTATTTCCCCATTTTCCCCTTAGATGTCAGACACTTTGCATTGATTACTTGCTAGCCGAGGGTTCTCGCCACGGACCACTGCTACCATAACCAGCACGAGGCTGCGTGGACGCTCCGCATGTAACGTGCGTGCGTCCCATTAAACGTCGCAACTAAACATCCATGAGTGAGTGAAGGGGTGACTGAGTGATCACAATTTGCAACTTATAGCCCAAGGCAGCAGTTTGCAGTGCCAAGGGAAAAAGCAGGTTCTCTTTCACAAGTGAGCATTTCCCCAGGGCTTCTGTCATTGAAAAAACAGTTTGAAGTCAAATCCCAACTGAGCCCTCAGTAAAAGTGAAAAAAGCTCCGGTAAACTTTTCACAGCTCCAACACGCGAGACCTGAGAATGGTGTGCAAGGATTTCTTTCTAGATATTTCTGGAAACAAGGGCACAACATGGTCTATCTTTTGCACTCATCTATGGTTTGTTCAACTCCCAAAAAAATAAAAGGTTTTCACCACAAAGTGCCCCTTGAGCAGGCCAAAAGTTCACAAAAATCTTAGTGTAGTAGTGAAGCTCTAGGAACAGATTTTATATTTCAGTATCGGTTGTTCATCAATTTATGAGTTAAAATGCAAAAATGATCTGAGATTACCCCTGCTGATGCCCACTGCCACTCCTATCACCCTCTTCATACAGAATCACCTCGCGCAGTAGCCAAAGTCTTCCCACTCCATTTGTTTGCTGGTCATTAAAGCCTAGCTCTGTGCACTCACACACGCTATTAGCAAAATTACTTCCCTTTTCAACATCTTACCCATCTTTTAGGATCATAATTCTTCATAATATCTCGTTCGGAGAATAAGATTGTGTTCCATCTTGTCCCCGCCTCTCCCCCTCCCATAATGACATTTGTACAATGCAGCACTGCAAAAAAATAGTCGTAAATAATACATGTGCGAACTTAGTCTCCCACCATTACTATTATTATACTATTATTCCACTATTATCCAGACCCTTGGGCTTTTAATCTCAGTCCAAGGCAGACAGTCCCTAAAAATCAATAAGCAATTTAGTGTTGTTACTTTTCCGTCTAACTTATACAGTATTTTTTCTCCTCCACCGTACAAATAAAAAAGGTGTGTTAAGGCAATATCACTTCCAAATCCATTGCTGATAATTTTAATGGATTTTTGTGTCCGCGGTAAGCTTTATATACTTTCTGGTCTTACGTGGATAGGCTATGTTTTCACTCCATTTTCCGCAGTTGGGCGCACGGCTGGGAGAGATGGAAGCCATTTTAGGCAGCCCTCACTCACACTAACAACAATTAAATGTAAATGTCACCATCTACCACTGCTTCTGCTGTTTCTGGAGTGTAGAAAAGGAAAGGGGCTCTCAGCGGCCAGAACTGTGAATCATACTCGACTCTGTCTGTTCTCCTAGAGAAATCAGGCTCTTCTTGTGTCACTGTTGAACCACGGAAACATCAAACCATGTCCACTGGCTGCATTACTGTGCAGCAACCAATATTCTTTAATGCCTTGCAAAATTAGAATAACAAATAAAGTTGATGGTGATGATGATGATTATTACCTCTGCCTAACGAAGTCGGCAGGAGGTTATGTGATCGGTGCCGTTTGTGTGTCTTTCTGTCTGTTTGTCTGTTTGTGAACAAAATAACTCATAAAGTAATGAATGGATGTCCCTGAAATTTTGTGGGTGGATCGCTATTACATCAGGGATGGACCCTATTGATTTTGACCGCGATCAGTCAAACAATATGGCCGCCACTGCAGCCATCTTGAAATCCTATGACACGCGATCACTGAACTTTGCTCCCACTCACCAAGATTTGGACTGTGCTGCCTTGGCGGAGGTTTGCTCTCTAGGAGTGCCTCTAGTTATTATTGTCCCCTGTCGCCTCTGGTGAAAGGGAGACATAGGAATGCACCCTGTCCATGTGTGTGTGTGTGTGTGTGTGTGTCTGTTCGTCCGTCCATCTGAAAAGTGGCGTTAACACGATAACCCAAGAAGAAAATGGATTACAGACCCCGGGCTCTATCTTTCACACTGCCTTACCCGTTGCCACTACCCGCAACCCGTGAATTGCGCATTTAGCAGCTTCCACTATCCCTAAACGATATCTTGCGGCCACACTACCCACTATGCATTATGCCGAATCCTTTATTTGCGCCTGGAGGTGTGCCCGTGGGCGTGTGTATGCGCTTTCCCTAAAATTGCTATCTTGACCACACAGGTTAGGGAAAGCGTATAGCGGGTCCTAAAACCACCCGCTACCCGCATTTGGGCTTTCACAAGAGCGCTATGCACTACCACCCAGCAACGGAAATTTTTTTTCCAGCGAGAGCGGCATTTCAGAACTCTCTTGCGAATGAAGATAATTTCGGCGACAAGTATGTACACCTGTTTTTGCAGCACGGTCACGCAACTTGCTGTAAAAAAATAGACAGCTGTCCGATTGGAAAATGTAAACGGATGAAACCACGTACTTGTCACCAGAATTACCTTCATTCGCTGAAGAGTTCTGAAATGCCGCTCTCGCTGGGGGAAAAAAAAAAGTTACGTCGCTGAGTGCCAGTGCATATACCTAATTTTATTTTTCTAAAATGGGATTTTGTTCTATGCTTCATTTCAGATGGGAGAGGGAGTTGGAAGTGCATGGCGAAACGTATTTTTTTCTTTTTTTTTTTTACGTTTCCATCACAAAAGGGGTAGGCTTGATTTTTTTTTTTTTACTACATACCAAACATTAAACAATATGTCAATGTCAAATAATAATAATAATAATAATACTACAATTCATGATTGACTTAACAAAAACAGATCCTCCCCTGACTAGATTTGACCTCATGCACGGGCAATTTAACTTCATCAAAGGAGAAACGTGGCGACCTTCCTCTCTCCATCACGGGTTTCGGTTTGAGGATTTGGGATAGCGCAGCCTGCTCCGAAAGGCAGTGGCACCTGGCACACTGATTGGTTTAACTGGCGTAACACCCAAACCACGCCTATGCATAATGTAACGGGTAGCGCTGGTGTTTTAGGGATATAGGGAGGTGTGCAAGATAGCAACTTTCGCGGGGGAACGCCTCTTACGCAATGCGAAATCCTCAAATAGCGGGTTTAGGGACTCTGGCATAAGATAGGGCCCCCCATGTTCTGCATATAAGAAGATTAGATCATGAACCAGTTTCCTATATAATAGCAGTGACCTTGACCTATTATTTGACCTTGCAATTAGCAGGTCAAATATTGGTACTTCACCTATTTTTTCAAACTTGATTTACAAGCTCAAAATTGTTCACTGTGGTTTTTTGAGGCATTCTCTTTAATCTGATGGTCAAATTTTAAGGATCCAGTTCCTTTGCCATCTTATACAAAATATCCGCTTTCACGGTGAACAGAATTGACCTCCTTTAAGGTCACAGGGTACATATTTATTTTGGCGATGGGAGACCGTGGGCCTCGCAGCCAGTTTGTTACATTTGGATTTTCCTGGATACCTTCACCTGTAATGAGTTGGAAAATTTGTAAACAAATATACATGGAGTAGCACTGCACAGAAGTGACTTCATGGCCATAAATAAACAGACTAAAGAATTCTCAGTGCCACTAAATGGTCAAAATTGTTGGTAGTGTCTTGCTTAGCAAAGCAAATGCAATTCCATCTGAGTAATCCTTAACAGGGGCAACTGTGGTTTGGCTCTGGGCATCATGATTTGCTCATTTTTGTTAGTTTCTATTTCACTTGGCAGAGAACAGTAACAAATTATCCCAATTAATGCATGGCATCATGTAGCAACAACAATGTATACAAACACTTATGATCTGAATACAGCCAATGACAGTCAAAAACATGTAAAGAAAAATCTGGTCATTTCTCAACTTTGCAGCTTTTCCAAAGTTTTATCCTTCAAAATACTTGTCTATTTTTGGTTCAGTGGAAATTTTGTATTATCACATGTTAATGAAATATCTCAGTTATTACAATGAAGAGGTAGAAAATCCCATTACAGGTAAAAGTCCCTTGTCTCATTAGCACCATCAAGTGGATAGATAAACACAACTTTGCAGCATGGACCATATTTTACAATAGGTTATTAGGTGCATATCTAGACAACATAGCCACATTGTGGTTTTGTGTTTTATGCTTCAGGAGAAATTAATCTTTAAAAATAGAATCTATTCTACAATGCCCATATGTTTGCATATTAATAGCAATGAACAAGCGCAAGTTTTTCCAACACCCATAGCTACACTGTCACTGACAAATCCGACTCTGAAAATTTCAAGTTGAAAGCAAGCAGCTGAAAGGTGTGATCGCATACATTAATTTTGCACTTTTGTTTGCATTATAATCAAGAAACGTGAGAAAATGTGCTCATTTATGAAATCTCTATAATAGGTCGGCATTTTATTTTTTCAGTGAGGAGTTGAGAGAAGTGTTAGTTTTTCACCACTGTTGTCAACTTGCTGAGCAAAAAAAATCAGAAGGATTTGAAGAAATAAATTCATCACATGCATTTTTGTAGAAGAGGGGAACATGCCTAATTTATACCTTGGGTGAGATACTGCAACACTCACGTCATCTCCGCACATTTTACTGCACACAGAAAGACATCTTTACCTCTTACCTGACGTAAGTAAATGGTAGATTATTAGTACATTTACAACCTTTGGAAAAGTAAAATGTATGCTGTGTGGTCTGAATCTCACTTAAAGGTCCCCTATTATGTCACCAGGTGCACAGCTAATTAGCCATTATGAGCCAGTTCAAAGTCTCCCCTATCTGACATCACAAAGGGGAGTGACCACCCAGAATAATGAAATCTGATTGACTGCTTGGCTGAAGGTGATCAGTTCTTCTTGCCTCTGGTTAGTTACATCCCCATGTGATGTCAAGAGGGAAAAGATTTTGAAATGGCTTGCAATAACTAATTAGCTGTGCACCTTCAACTGAAACCTGTACCACAACCTTAAATCAAAAAAGGTTGGGAAAGTATATTAAATTAAAATTAAAACAAATAGTAGTGGTTTGTAAATTTCTTTTTAACCTGTATTACACTGAAAACAATATAACGGCTCATTTTTAGTGTTTCAGCATATGATTTTTTTTTTCGCCTCTGGCGAAAGGGAGACATAGGAATAGACCCCATCTGTGTGTGTGTGTGTGTGTGTCCGTCCGTTCGTCTGAAAAGTGGCGTTAACACGATAACCCAAGAGGAAAATAAATTACAGACCCCATGTTCTGCATATAAGAAGTTTAGATCATGAACCAGTTTCCTATTTAATATCAGTGACCTTGACCTATTATTTGACCTTGCAATTAGCAGGTCAAATATTGGTACTTCACCTATTTTTTTCAAACTTGATTTACAAGCTCAAAATTGTTCACTGTGGTATTTTGCGGCATTCTCTTTAATCTGATGGTCAAATTTTAAGGATCCAGTTCCTTTGCCATCTTTCACAAAATATCCACTTTCACGTTGAACAGAATTGACCTCCTTTAAGGTCACAGGGTACATATTTATTTTGGCGATGGGGGACCGTGGGCCTCGCGGCCAGTTTGTTTTTTTTTATTGCATTTTTCAAAATACACACATTTTAATTCCGATTCTTGCAACACATTTAAAAAGAGGTGGGAACAGTAAAAAAAATGAACACCTTTTTAATGTTGCCATTCCTTTTCACAACACTTAACAAGTTTTTAGGGATTGAAGACACCAAGTGACAGTTTCAGGGGCGAGTTTATCTCATTCTTCCTGCAGAGAAAGGTGTGCAACAGTACAAGGTCTTTGTTTTCACATTTTGAGTTTCAAAATGGGGCACACATTCTGGGGTCAAGACTGCAGGCCAGTCCAGTACCCACACCCTCTTCTTGTGCAGTTATGCCTTTTTAATGCGTGCAGAATGTGAAATGCATTCACAGGTTGAAAAATCCATGGGTGTCCCAGTGAAATATGTCTTCTTGAAGATGCTCCAAAATCTGTGCACTTTTCAGCATTAATGATGCCTTAACTGAAGTGCAAGTTACCCTTTCCCAGGGCAATGACACAGTCCTATAACATGATGAAACATTGCTTTTGGATGGTCCTTTGCTTCCTTGGTCCAAAGCACATCGTGCCCATTTCCTCCAAAAAACTTGAAATATTGAATTGTCTGCACTGCGTGCTAGTCCATTACAGATATGTCCAAGTCCAGTGAAGTTGACGGTGCTTTCAGACACTGTTAGCAAAAGGCTTCCATTTTAGCACAGTTTTAACTGGCATTTGTGGATGTAACAACATATTTAAGTACTTGACAAAAGTTTGCCAAAGTGATCCTGAGACCATGTGGTTTTATCAGTTATAGATAAACAACAGATCCTGATGCAGTGTCGTCTGAGTGATCGCAGATCATGGCTATTCAGCTTAGGCTTGTGTATTGCCCTTTAGACACAATAATTCCTCCAAACTCCTTGAATATGTCAATTATGTTATGCACTGTTGAGGATTAAATATCCAAATCCCTTCTTTCTTTGAAGAAACCATTCAATGATTTTCTCATGCATTTGTGGGCATATCGGCACAACTTTGCTCCTGAAGGACTAGGCCTTTCCTGAATGCTTCTGCACCAAATCACAACAAGCTGGCCGCAAGGCCCACGGTCTCCTGTCGCCAAAATAAATATGTACCCGGTGACCTTAAAGGAGGTCAATTCTGTTCACTGTGAAAGTGGATATTTTGTAAAAGATGGCGAGGAACTGGATCCTTAAAATTTGACCATCAGATTAAAGAGAATACCACAAAACACCACAGTGAACAATTTTGAGCTTATAAATCAAGCTTGAAAAAAATAGGTGAGGTACCAATATTTGACCTGCTAATTGCAAGGTCAAATAATAGGTCAAGGTCACTGATATTAAATAGGAAACTGGTTCATAATCTAATCTTCTTATATGCAGAACATGGGGTCTGTAATCCATTTTCCTCTTGAGTTATCGTGTTAACGCCACTTTTCAGATGGACGGACAGACAGACACACACACGGACGGGGTGCATTCCTATGTCTCCCTTTCGCCAGAGGCAACAGGAGACAATTACAAGTACTGGCTGACATCCATGTGTGCACATAAAATGAAGTTGACCTGACAAAATAGTAATGTCTGCATACTGTCTGTAATGAATTACAAGTCAAAGTAAATTTACAGATCACTACTTTCTGTTTTTATGTGCATTTTCTGTACAGTGCCAACTTTTTCCCAGTTGGGGTTGTAATATTAAAATGCAAATCATCATGTTGAAATTGGTTCCTCTTACCTCTGCCAGACACTGGTCCACCATTTCACCATAATAACCAATAAGATAACCATTCAGATTGAACAACGTCCCTGCCAGGGTGCTACGAGTTATCACATGCAGGTATTATTATTTTATCACTTTTGTGGGCCATTTCAGAGTTGAGAACTTATTCTGTTTTTTTTTTTTGTCACTCTTATTGGAGGAGCAGAATGAGAGGCTGTTGAGTTGTAAAACCCTGAACAATAATTGAATGTAACCTTTTCAGTCGTTATAAGTGCTGACAGTTCCAGGCACATCATTAAATGTGAGGGTTATCTCCATGGAAACAAGTTGGTTTCATTTATCAAGTGAATGACAGGCTTGCTTCCAAAAAAAAAAAAGAACAAGAATGCGCAAGTATATAGTAAAATATAAACTCATAATGAATCTATAGCAAGAGACTCTCTTTGGGTGGGAATTTGGATTCAAGCCTTTTCAGTAGGCAACACTTAGTATGTTTTATTGCCAAAAACTAGACATAAATCAGGTTCCCACTCATTTTGGAAATAAGGAGCAGTTTGCATTTGTTTACGTATACATCATGAATGCTTTAAATAGATATGCAAGGAATGTAGAAAAACTATGATCTTTAATTTTAAGTTGAGCATTCTGCAATCTGTCACTTATGACTATCAACCTTTCAAAATCAGAATTACTTTTCAAACTAACACTACATACATCTCCTGCTGTGTCTTTTTATTTCCATGTTTATGCAAATAGCAGGGGAAAACATTTAATCTCCAAAATGAAAAATGAAATTACTGAGATTCTGACTTAAAAATGAAATCATTTTTCTGTCTGACTGAAATTCAATAGCTGGCAGGTTTCTGACGCTGAAAAAACAAACAAAAAAAAAATACATATACATATTTGCTTAAAACAGGTCCTGGAAACTAAAGACATCTGAATCAGTATACATCACAAAAAAAAAAAAAATTATAGAAGTTGTAAGTGAAATGTTTGCATTTGCCAAAAGAACTAAAAGGAAGTTAATCAGCCCCAACGCAAATTTAAGCCTGCTTTCCTTTACGGTTTATGACTTAAATGAACACTATGTAACACTAATAGCAAGCATTTAAAATTTAAAAATATTGGATAGAGTTGTCATCCCCCACCCCACCCCACCCCATCCTCCCAAAGCTGATGCGGGTTGCAAGTTTGAAGACACTGACCTTACACAAGTGAGCACAAGCCTGAACAGTTTTATTCTGATTGATATACTTCATGTGTGTTTATTGGAGCCCATTCTCATTCCGACACGTCACATATCAACATAACATAACATGAATGGCAAGAACAGGCTGTTCAGCCCAACTAGGCTCGCCAGTTTCTTTATACTATGGTGAATATATCACTTCAGATACTCAATGACTTAATGGTATCTAGCTTTAAGTCAAGCCTGCTCTTGAAAACTCCCAAGGTCTCTGCCTCAACAATATGGTCAGGCAAGCTATTCCACATCGAAATTACTCTTTGGGTAAAGAAATATTTCCGAATATAAGTGCTAAATTTACCTTTGGTCAACTTCCATTTGTGACCCCGAGTTCTACTAACAACACTTGGTTGAAGAAATCCTACATTATTCACTGGACACCTTTGGAATGAATTTGCATTGTAAATCAAGTAAAAACCCCTTAAATCTTTCCCACATCTCATTTACAGACTCACAGTCCAGGAGTGTCTCCCATTTTATTTCACTTAGATATGAGCGCATCCTGTCAAAGTTTGCTCGCCTAAAATTGAACATTTTTGTTTTTGAAGACACCTTTTTAACTTCCCATGAAACATCAAAATTAACAGTAGAGTGATCACTTGTCCCAATTGGCTCCAGTACCTCAACATTGCTAATTCTATCTGGGTTATTACAGTACACTAAGTCTAAAATAGCCTTCTCTCTTGTAGGTTTATTAACATACTGCACCAAAAAATTATCATTTATAACATCTAGAAATTCTTCCTCCCCCCAACCCTGTCCTTTCACCATTTTCCAATCAATACCAGGATAATTTAAGTCTCCCATAATAATTGTCCCTCCTCCTCTACAAGCTTGCGTAATCCTCTTAAAGAGCATTTCATTGACAATACTGTCCAAAGCTGACAGTCGATAGTATACTCCTATGTTTAAACCAGTCACGTGTTTGCCAATGAGCCTGACCCAGATATCTTCACAGGGCAAGGAATGTTCAATTTCAGGAATTTCCTGCACATTTATGTTTTCGTTTGCATAGAGTGCTACACCCCCTCCTCGCCTATCGCATCTATCCTTCCTAAAGAGCTTATAACCAACTATATTATATTCATCTCCTTCCTCTTCACTAAGCCATGTCTCTGTAGTCCCAACTATGTCATAGCCCTCACTAATCATAATGGCCTCAAGTTCTGGAAATTTATTTTTTATGCTTCTTGCATTTAGATAAAAACATTTCAGGTTATCACGAATACTCTTCCCCTTCGATTTCCCATGTGCCCGCTGCTCCAAGCCCCTTATTACGCTTTGTTGCTTTAAAAATATATCATCAATAGTGCATGTAAAGCTGTCAGCTTCCATCAGGGCAGTCTGCATTTCCCTCTGTATAACACTTTCTAACCTCCCTGCCCCCCAAGTCCCTAGTTTAAATAACTCTGTGCTACCCTCAACATACGCTGACCCAGTGCAAAGGTACCCCTCCGGTTCAGGTGTAGCCCATGTGGCTTAAACAAGTCACCCGTCCCTGAAGTAGTTCCAGTGCCTCATAAACCTATACCCCTCTTTCCTACACCAGGTTCGTAGCCACGTGTTAAACCTCCAGATAAAATTCTGCTTCCCTCTGCTTGCACGTGGTACTGGTAGAATCCCAGAAAAAACTACCATGGAGGATCTGCTCCTAAGCTTTCCAGCTAATTCTACAAACTTGCCTTGCAGAACCTCATACCTACCCTTACCTATGTCATTTGTCCCAACATGGACCATGACAACTGGATCCCTCTCCGCTCTGGCCAGGAGCTTGTCCGCACGCTCCAGGACGTCTCCTACCTGGGCACCAGGGAGGCAATACACTGTACGAGACTCCTTGTCGTGCGAACAGACTAAGCTGTCTATTCCTCAGAGTATTGAGTCCCCCACTATCACTAACTCTCTTTTCTGAGGGGTAGAGGATAACAGGGTGCCCTCATGCTCTTCAGTCCCCCCACTCTCAGGGTCAGGGGCCAATTCGAGTTCCTGCAAGGGCTGGAATCGGTTGGACACCTCAACCACTGGAAGACTGTCGCCGTACGGCGTGCATGCCCTTTCCAGTGCTGACGTCCTACAGTCACCCAACTTTCTCTCCCTGCCTGCTCTGGGGTCCCTGCACCACCCTGCTTTGGCATACACACCATTTCTCTAAACGACATACTACTTAGTTCCTCTAGGAACTCTACTGATTGCGAACTATGTTGCGCCACCAACTGGCCATGAGGATCAAGGATCTTGCTCTCCAGATGCTCAATTAGCTGACAACAGTGGCAGACAAACCCACCCTGGAAATCTCTTTCCAAAAGTGCGATCATCCTGCAACTGTCACATAGTTTTGGTCACATTTGGAACCCCCTACCTAATGACCTTGCTCACCCTAGATAACAAAGAAAATTACTAATGCTGAGACAGAAACTCAGGAACCACAATTTATTAATTTATTAACCTGAGAAGCCCTAAGCAGCAGTCACAAAAGAAACCTTGGGGAAACTATGTAGATGGATAATAAGCCTCTTTTAACAGGGGCTTAGTTTCAGTTAACAGAAATGAAATACCAAACTGAGACAAACTCTATATGTAATAAGCACTCCTAATAAGCCGACTTGAGTTTATCTGGTCCCAGTACTATTGATATACTAACCTAAAAATATCACAGGGCTTAACTGAGAATGCAGATAAAACAGAGGCTACAACGCCAAGGAGAAACTGGAGGAGAGAGGAGGCGGAGCACTCCGGTAAACCTTACCGTTTAAATTCCAATCTAACCGAATGGACGACTCAAGTGACTGCTGCCCTACTAACTAAATACTAAATCTCAGATCCCAAGTCAAAAATGCAAACAGTAACTATCTAGCTAGCTAGCCACAAATACAACTAAGGGTAACCGAGAAAAGAGTAAAGGCCCGGTTCCCTTAAATCGGACCGAATAAACAAGTCTTTACTATGTGAGCGAAATAAACACGCTATCTCCCCCAACAAGCTTGTCACTAAGCACTCAAACAAGCAGTTAAACTTTAATCAGCTGATCAAGGCACTGCAACCGGAGGAAAATACAAAGATAACGTAGTTTGCAATGTGTTTAATCAGAAGAGTCCTTCGGTAATAATGAAATGCAAAAAAGACAAAAACCCCGGTTCACGTTAATATTCAAGCTTGGCAATGCGTTTATGCAGTAATGCGATCAGGATAAAGAATGAAGGGGACTAAAAAACCCCAGTGAACGCCAATATTTATTGGCTAGAAGACTGTATGAAAGGCAAGCCACTAAGTATGAAACCAAGCCAGGTTATAGTTAGATATCCAGGTAATTCGATAATATTTTTGGCGTTGAGAGCTTGCTGGGGTTCGTTAGCTAAATCAGCTACAGAAAAACCAGGCGACAGTAGCTCAGTCCTTGAAAACAACTCTGTTTTACTTTGTTTATCATACAATTCACTTAGTTAGCCAATATTTTAGCGTTTAAATTCATTGTTTAAATTTAGCGTTTAAAATTATTTTACTATACCTTACTTTGCTCCCGGGAGACTGAAACCCCCCACCAAAAAACCCCAAAAAACCCCCATCGCCTTTTTTTGACCCAGATTAGCGACTTAATGTGGCTGTTTGCTCACCGAGTTGTTACAAGAGGGAAAAAGAAAGGGGGAAGATTCTCCCTGCCTCTAATGCGACAAAATTTATACCTCGGGAGCAAATCGTCTAATCTCTATTAATGTTTGAGCTTTTACACACTAATTATTTTCAGAAAACCCCGTTTGCACAAGAGTAAATCTTCAGCTTCAATCCCTCCACACATCTTTCTTTGTCTCAACCCAAGCAGAATGATCACCAACGAACAGCGCTACAGCACAGCTCCATTTTTCAGCACAGCCCCATATGGACGCTAGCTGACCAAGCGTCGATATACGAGGCTGAAAGTCGCTTTTAGCGTCCTTTATTGACGCCAGTGTAAAACAAACCCTAACCCCTAACCCCTACCCCTAGCCCTTACCCCTTAAGCTGAACTCTAACCCTAACCCTCAAAGAATGACGCCAAAAGCTTCCTTCTACCTCGTATATAGACATTTGGGCAGCTAGCGTCAATATATGACGAGTCCGGGATGAGAATGTGTTGTTTATTGCCTACGCAAACCCATTTACAAAGGCTAAACAGTGCTCAACATTTCTTATAGATATTGAGCTGAAAGTCACTAGTTTCATTGTCACTGGACAAATCAAAACGCTGGTTCAGCAATAAGGGAAAACACGGCTTGAGCTACATCTAATAACACAAGCTGTGTGCCTACTTAAAAACAAGTCGGGCAGATTACTTAGAAAATGTTCAGTGCTGCGAAAAAAGTATTTGCCCCCTTCCCAAGTTTTTCAATTTTCTGCTTATTTTTCATATTTAAATGTTTCAGATTATCCGACTAATTTAAAAATGAGATAAAGAGAACGTGAGTAAACACAAAATTACTCCGCCACCATCATGTTTGACTGATGGTATAATGGTCTTATTGTGGAATGTTGTGTTTTCTTTATGCCAACTATAACAGGAAGTTTCATTTTTGACTCATGGGTCCACAGAATATTATCCTTATTGTCTTGGGGGTCATCAAAATGTTTTTTTTTTTTTTTTGTTTGGCAAATGTGAGACGAGCATTTGTGTTCTCTTTGGTCAGCAGTGGTTTTCACCTTGCAGCTCTCCCATGGAGACTATTTTTGCCTAGTCTCTTTTTTATTGTGGACTCCTGCACACCGACCTTAATTGAGGCAAGTGAGGCCTGCCAGTCTTTAGATGTTAGTCGGGGTTGTTTTGTGATCTCCTGAATGAGTCAACAAAAGCTCTTGGAGGAATTTTTGTAGTCTGTCCACTCCTGAAAATGTTCTCCTCGGTTTAAAGGTTTCTCAATTTGAAGATAATAGCTCTCACCATAGTTTGCTGGAGTCGCAGAGTTTTAATCTAAGTGACACTACCGTTAACTCCTGGATAAGCTGTTTGTGAATCAGGGACTGGTCATCCATACCAAGATGATATTTATCTTACTGCTAATGCTAATGCTAATGGAAAATTGATAGATTAGAGAGTGACGCTTGAGTCTCATCACAGCACTCCTTCCTAGGCTTCGCTTATCCAGGAGTAAAAATGGCTATGTGACCCTTTCCAGGCTGATAGATGTCAATGACTTTGTTTCTTATCTGTTATTCAATTTCATCATAATGCTGCTTTTTGCCTATTTCACATGGCCAGATAGGTTCTATTTAAAACAAAAAAATAATAATTAGAACTGGGCTAGCAGTGATCATGTCTGGGAGTGTCTACAGACATTGATCTGATCCAAATTATCACTTAAATTAGTTGAATTGGTTGATTTGGTGACTAGGGCAGAAGGCAATTACTTGTTTTACACAGCGTCAGGTAGGGTTGGATAGCTTTTTCATTCAGTTAATGGAATAATTTAAAAACTGCATTTACTCACAACACTGTGTGCACATTATGCATGTAACTATGAATAAGACAGGACAATGCGCTACTTCGGAATGCTACTGCCTTCACAAATCACCCCCAGTTCACATGATTAAGAGCAGCGATATGGTCGGCTTTGGTAGTAAACAGCATGATTATTGCCCTAACGCCTAGATCCAAAGCAAAAAATGAAGTACATTTTTTTTAAATGGGCCATAAAGAGGGAGTCAAAACACAAGCTAAAAATCAGTCTCACAAAGTGCATTGGAGAGCTGTCGAGGCTGACTCCACTGAGGATTTTGGTTCCCATGAAAAAAGTCACACATTGGACATCACCAGAAAATCCGCTAACTTTTTAGGGCTCTCGGTAGTCAGGACCTGTGGATTCATCTTAACCGAGGTCAAAGATGTGAATACAATTTAAATAAATACAATTCCATCATGATTTGAAATGGCTCAAGGCTTGCAATTGAGTACCCAGGATTTTGTATATTACATAGTGAGAGAATTTCAGTCTCCCTTATGCAAAATCTGATTTCATAAATAACCAATGAAATTACAAAATCCACTGCATCATTCTTCTCACTGAGAAAATGTAATCGCAGCTGTATTACATTCCTCATGATCTCATCTAGAGCAGCGTTTCCCAGCCCTGCTCAAGGAGCTCACATTTTTGATGTCTCCCTGATTTAAAACACTGTATTCAGCTGGACAGCTTATAAGTGAAGTACTGATGGGCTGAACTGGGTGTGTAAGATTAGGGAGACATCTAAATTATACGGGGCATGCGCCAGAACCAGGGTTGGGAAATGCTGTTCTTGAGGTCCAATGGGGTTAGAATCCAGCACAGGAAGTTCATAGGATTTCTTGGCTTTCTGAGTGTTCCAGCACCCAAGATTCCCTTGTTAACTGAGCAATGAATCTATACTCTTTTATCACCTGGCTAATATTGAGAGGAATACAGAAAATATTCAGGACATCAGCCCTGAGCGTAACACATCCTGCTGTAGACCAAAAACTATTTGATAATAGTATGAAATAATTTGGGTTTGATTGCAGAATCTGAAAACCAAGAAAAATCACGGGCTACGTAAAGAGGGAAGACCTGATGAGAGGAGTTATCTTGAGGGAGTTTTCAGCTTTATTGTGTGACTATGCTGAGCACTAATTCATTATGACGATTAACATACAATTTCTTTAGGAAACCTTACATGTTTCATTTGAATGGTTGTACGTTTTCGAAAAAATGTTTGGAATATTTCAAACTCGGCATCTTAGATCTATGCTTGTGCTGAGTGATGTACAGAACCGTTCAGGTATGCAATAAGAAAAATGAACCAACTGAGGTGTCTCTAAATATTTGTTGAATGCTGGTCCGTGACAATCTTTCTGTCTTCCAATATATGCATTTGTCGCAGGCGGGTTTATACCACTGCTATAATTTCCAGTTACCCGGTTTTGTTGATGAAAGAAACACCAGTAAAAGGCACAAGGCAGCGGTCTTGACAAAATACTGCACTGTCGCTCAACCTATAAACTTATTGGAGTTCTGAAAACTGGGAGGAGTGATAAAATACACTTTTTCAGTTCAGTAATGTCTGCATGCTGTCACCTGAAATCACTCTGAGTACTTCAAACAAGTTTCACAAGGCAAAGTTAACGGATACCTCGGAGCTGAAGAGTACTTTTAAGAGCCATGCATCCCAGGGCACTGCACATTTGCTGTATCAATTCTGCTGCAAGAAAATGATGATTTTTTTTTTCTTTCTCAGATTGATTGTAAAGATGTGGTAGTGCTGTTCTGGCTTGTGTTTCAAAAGCAATCTCTATGAGAGATGGAGACTGGGCTCGAGTGGGCAGAGGCCGCAGACAGATTTGTGCCACGACTCCTCAGACAACAATGCCCTGCCATCCCTCCATTTCAGAGCAGATGCTTAATCTCGGTGTCAGAACAGAGACAGGGGCAGTAAAAAAAAAGGCCCAAACATTTGGATGTGATCAGGATGAAATCAGGACCTTGAGTTCTGCCCACAGGCCTATCTCCCTCTCAGTCTGAGCTCGCAGAACCACAAGAGAAATCGCAGAGGGATTACACCAAGTGCTTAAGTAAAAGAGAGGCTGAGGATATCCAATAAAACACTGTAATCTCAGATTCTCTTAACGCCAAGGTTTTGGGTGGAGTGCAGGAGCTCGTGTTGGTCAGCCCAGCACGTGCCTAAGTTAAATTTGAAAAAAAGTACAAGCAGTTTCACAAATTTACAAACAATTGGTCTACATATACTTTTCTATAGAGCCAGTTCTTGACATTTCAATACAAGCTTTTGGGACATTTCATATCCACTTCTATTTTGAGCCACTATGTTCCCAACTCTGCAATATTCCACAGGCAATGATGGTTGACAGCAGCAATATTACACCAAAATTGATATTTAAGTGAACCTTTAAAACGACTTAATGTCTTTTTAGATTTCAATCAGGCCAATATTTCAATATAAAGTAAGCATTAAAAGGTTTATGGTAGACAACTTTGGATACATTGACAGCTTTTGCAGAGCTGAAAATGCTGTATGAACAGTTCGAAAATAAAGTGTCCCTTCATCATCTAAGGACATGGAGATGGAAAATGGCACAGTTTGATGTTCAAGTGACATTCTTGGGAAAAAACACTTATTCCAGAAGATTTGCTCCGTGATTTACAACTAAAATGAATATTAAACAGAAAGTAATTGAGTGTTAGCTTGTATTTTATTTTTTGCATTTTATTTTCCAGCTTTATGTAATGATGTGCTCAGAGGAACCAGTCGCAACTCAGGGATAATCCAAAAATCGTAAGCCTTTATTGCAAAATGGGTCAGGACCAGGAGACACAAGTATTGCCAAGCCAAAAACAATGTCCAAAAAGCGAAGTGGACTAGACAGGCAGGAGTCAAAAACAGTAAGGCAGATGTGCAACGGTACATAGACAGTAAGCCAAACTCGAAGTCGAAATCCAGAAAGGTAGGTCATACACAGGGCATCCAAAACAGAAATTGTGGTCGTACAAAAACAGGTCAAAAATCCAAAAAGACAAAACAGGAATAGAAGGGCAATGGCAAACTCAAGGTCGGGCAAAACAGTCGTGAAGAAGCAATGAACAAAAGGCATACGAGGAGCTCTGCACAGATGTGAATTGATCAACGTTCTGACAAGGAAAGAACTGCAGTGAAGACTTTAAATAGACAAGAGGGAAGTCACATGCTATGCAGGGAACAGGTGAATTGGATAAGACTAATTACAGAGATAAGCACACATGGGGAAGTCCTAAACCACAAACAAAACCAAAACGCGGACAGGATCAACGCAGACAACCTATGACAGATAAACAGCTCCGGTCAAGGAGTTCTAAGTGCACAGTTAAGATTCCAGGACAGAGAGAGAAGCGCACCTGAGGTGCGTAAGCTGTAATCAAAGCAGAGCACAGGGAAAGCAAAAGGGGCAGAGTTACAGAACAGAGCAGAGCGGGGTTAGTTATATTAGTTATATTAGTAAACAGTGATATCGACACACCTAATCAAAATACGTGAATGTTAGTTGGTTAGTTTATGTACAGACAAAGGGATTAGTATACAGTAAAATTACCAGTACTAACTGAGCAGCCTAGCGGTAAATTAATATGGTAATTTCAGAACAGCGGGAAAAAAGGTAAAATGAGACTTGAAGGAAGTTCGTGAAATACCGGAAAACTTCCGAAATCACCCAAAGCGTGTCTGCACGCATACAGGGGAGTGCACTGACATGATAATACAGATCACATCAGACATTACAGGGGAGACAATGTGCAATGCAATAAAGGAATGAATAAATAAACATGAAAAATAATAAATACAAAACCAGGCAGATACAGATCATAACACTTTATTAATAGGGTTATTTTTAATTTTGTACAATCTCTTAGTTGTACATGAAAAAAAAAAAACTTAGTCACCATTATATAGAGATTTATATCTATCTTCACTGTAGTTCTGGAGGGTCTTCAATTTGTAATGTGTGCAAAGATGCACAAAAATTGTTTTAGTGAGATGCCCTAAGAAGACAAACAACTCCAATACCGCAACATTGATCCATATTTTCCCAGGGAATTAACACAGCATGCCTATCTGCAACAGAATGAAATAAATAGCTGCCCCTGTTGGGTGCCTGTTAACTGTGGGCTCTGCAAAGGCAATTCAATGCAAATAGTGTTTATTAACCTCAAGCAATATAAAGAAGTGCTTTTGTTAAGCATACAGCACTGTTTGTGTACTGTACTTAAGGCTGAAATAAATATTTAAATGGTACAGTTACAGTACCGGTACAAATGCTGCGGTTAATTTCTTGCATATTTGTCTTAAAGACTTTTTATGGTTCGACTGAATCAATCCCCTCATTTCTTTTCAATTAAAGAAGACATGGGAGCAACAAATAAAATTCACAAAGATGCTCAAGAAACTACTGAGGTTAAAAAGCCAATGCACTGCAAAAAGTCTTAAAGGAGCTGCGTCATGATTACTGCACATGCTCATGTTTGACAAATGCAAATAAGAAAACACAGCCATGAGCACAATGAAAACCACTGGCTGCATTGATCATAGTTTTTCTAGAGACTTCAATAGGATTGTTGTTGGAAAACACCAAAAATGACTACTTCGGCAGACCAGGACACCACTTTAGCGGTAAGTGTCTGTGTTTTGTTTTGGCCACAGTATTTTCACTGCCTTTGTAGGTCAAATTTCAACCACATTTTGACTTTAGATGCATAAGCTTCGTCTTTCAGTGACATGAAGTCCAGATTCTTAAATAGCGTTTTGAATCCTCAAATGTCATAGAGAACTAATTAATATAAATTGCATAATACCTGAGTAACTATAATATATTAATACAATGCAAAATGAAGATGGATTGGCAACAATGGAATCAAATTATGACCTGCAGTTGGGCAGATTCTCTTCTTTTGGTGTCTTTTTTGGGCCAAGAATGTTCTAAGTTCTGAGCATGCACAGTAATCGTGACTCAGCTCCTTTAAGTGCTCACTCAGATTATGAACAATTCAAAAATGAATGGCATGCATGGAAAAATAAATATGACAGCTTTTCAACATTTTATGAAATATTAAAGCATAAAAGTGCAAGTTGCACCTCCAGTATTTCACAAATGAGAACAAAGCCTTGCACAGCTTTAAAGAGTGAAGTCTCGCATGTTCCTTAATGAGTCCCTTAACAATTAGTAATTGAAAGCTATTGGAGACATTTTGCATCAGCTGTTCATGAATCAGCAGCAAATGCTTCTTGTTGTTAAAAGTTTTAAAAGCTGTTAAAGTTTTTTTTTTTTTTAATCATTTAATATATTTCTATAAAACAACCAGGAAAGCGTTATCTGCTGGGCCAGTATTCCCCAAGCAATGAGCTGTGCTGCAGATGGGGTGCCAACTCAGTTCCTGAAAGGCGGTCATTAATTAGTGAAATTGGAAAAAATATAAAAAATTGCATAGATCCCAAAAATAACATTAACTAGTGTGCAGTTCGCTTAAATGGGTCTCATACTTTTCTGCATGGCTTAATATACATATGCTGAAGTGAGGAATCAAATGATGAGACTATTTCCACATTTGAGAGGGTACTTTTTAACTCCCAGAACATCCGTCAACATGAGTGATATTGTGATGGATATGGCTGTATTCCACGTTTGGAAGTTAGCCAGTAAACATATCAATATTACTAGAAGGTGGGTAATAGTACTTATTGACCCTATAAAACCAACGGACCCAGGTATGGGTCCATAAAATGCATCTGCTATATTCAAACCTGTGGAACCTCAGGCCTGTTTTAAATTCTAGTGGAGATCCTAAGGTTTCCAACAATCTAAAAAATGTTCTGCTGAATTACAGGGAAATGTGTATTAAGTGAAAGACAAGACCTTAGTATTTTCCATTCAATGTAATGCTGAGGCGTTAAAAAAAAAAAAAAAAAAAAACATGATGTCCTGGGTTTGATTATTTCTCTCAATAATCGCATGGTGTAGCTTTACTGAAGCTCTGCAACCAGCAGATACAGAATATGTATGCGACACTGTCCAACAATATGAAAAGAAAAAATGTTTTTTCTAACTACTACCCCCTTACACCACAGGCCAAACGTTTGGAAGCAAGATCAAATTTGTACAAAAAAAAGTTTCATTGGCATGCTTTGCAACAAAATAAACATGATCAGGCCCATATTACTAGGCCCATGGTCCTAGTGCCCGCCGGATCCGGTGGGCTGTAAACCATGACATAAAGTGAATAATGCAAACTGTGATTTGTTTTTTACTTTTTCACTGAAGTTGTGACTCTCACAAATCCTCTCAACCCAAAAACTAAGCCCCTCCTTTCTTTTGTTAACATTTATTCAGCAATGGTCTGGTAACATCAATGTATACAGAACCTAAAGGCAAATAGAGGAAAATGGTGCATATCAATGAAAGAAAAGTCTAATCATGCAGTAAATACATCCCAGAATCCATAGATTTCATACTGGTTTTTAAGAAAGGCATTGTGAACAGAAACTTGAAGTTGCTTCCAAATTTTTGACCTGTATTGGACTTGCTTCCAAACTTCTGGCCTGTAGTATAAGTGAAAAATAAAGTGAAAAGTTATGGAGTTAACATGCCAGGAGTGAGCCATATGCCAGTTGTCCGTACTGTACACACTATGATTTATTGTGTAAAGAAACGCATGGAATCTGTGTGATTATTACACAACTATATTGCCGCAGTAGAGGGACACACGAGACAGTTGCGTTACCTGAACGATGCAGACAATCTGCTAAGTATTTACGTACATACATAGCAGATATTATGTGTAATAAGTTACCTGCACAGGTTCCCTGCGTGGCTACCAGGCCACACATATGTCCGTGACTGATCTCACAGACTTCATGCGTTACAGTACACGAGTTATGCAGATAACTTGTGTCATGTGCGTAATTACGCCACCCAGTTTCCAAGCCATTACACAGATTATTCCCGTTACGCAATTTATCTGTGTAGCACTCACACTGTTGTTTTTAGTGTGTATATTAATGAGAACTACAAATCATCAGCAATATATTGGAAACGTATCCCAGCCAATAAAAAATAAACCCAACGGCACTAAAAAAAAAAATGTTCAATGAAATGTGCAGGAGATAGTTTGACACAGTAAAAGAGTTTTCAAATAGTATAACAAAGCTTTCCCAGTTTTCAGTTCTGTGGAGGATCTTTTCAAAAGCTTCCTGCGGCCCTTCCAATCAGAACATAGCTGAAGGCACTCGAAGTGCTTCACAACACCACTTTACTTTGTTGGCCAGAGCAGCTATCATTACATTCTCCTCTAAGGCATAGGTGCTCGCTTCTAATCCTAGAGAGCTCAGTGAGTATCCTGGAGCCTGATCTAACCAATTATTCATGCATAGTTTCCCAAATGGTGAGCCCACATCAATGCTGGCTCATTCACCATGCTGGAGCACTCGTAAAATGCTTAGCTATAACTGTATCCAAAAATTTCAGATAAAAATTAGTGATTGGGATAATTACAAAATTAGAGCAGACATTGCTATGAAATCCTATTGTATGCGCTTATGTTTTTTGGCCTTTCAATTTTTAAAATTTGTTTAGCCGGCACTTCCACCCAACCTCCAGCCAATATAATGTATTTTCAGCACTAGACATTAAAGTGCATTTCCCAGATACCTGACCCCCACCACACACACATGCACACACACACACGCACACACACAAAGAACCCCTCTCCCTCACCCCTATGACTTTTACAATGCCCAGAACATCCTAACAACCAAAACACACACCAGGGTCTGGTTCTGGCCCATCACTCAGGAAACAGGCTCATTTAACATGCCCAAATCAATACAGCCTTGCAACAAAATGGCAGCAAAGCTGAGGGCCTTGATGCTCAATTGTAATTCGGAGTCTTCCTGTCTCTCCAGGCTCTCTCAAATGCTGTCGATTAAGCAATGCACTTTAAACCGAGGCGCCTTTATTTATTCATTGAGCATTACAGAGGGGAAATTGCTAGCCTGGTGGCACATTCCCTGAAGGTGCTGATCTATTGCATGGATGGGCTCCATGGTTTGGAACTGAATCTCAACCTTGGCAGCGCAGAGCTTGGCTTGCTGGGAGAGTAACAACTGGACCTACTGTACCAGGTAATGGGACATTCTTATTTGGCCAGTGTGACAGTTCCTGGAAAATCCAGGACAGCACTATTATGAAAAAAATTAAAGTTGAATACTGAATGAACAGAGGCTTACTAATTCTGCATCATATGGATTAAAATTAATTTATTTTTTCACAATACTCTGGAATGACAACATCTCTTCACACACCACTGGCCTCCACTGACCAACTGGGCACCTCCAAGCCCAGAGGTTGAGCTGCATGCATTAATTTTCCTCCAGCTTATGTCTTTGTGAGCCCGATATGTAATCAGCACGGTAATAAAAAGTGGCGGTTGACACAATGTGCCCTGGGAAAAAAAAAAAAAAAAACGGTCTCTGCCATTTTAAACATCTACAGCTGCAGCCGGGAGCATGGCTAAATGCAATAGGGCATTGTACCTCTCTGCCCCGCCACCTCCCGACAACTCCCCGACTTCACTTTTTTGCTCTTCCCGGTCACCTATACTGTTTGTTCTTAGCCCCTTGTGATGGAATGACCTTCCCATGGAGGCCATAACAGCAGAGTCTTTGACCTCCTTCACGTGTGGTCTGAAGACTCACCTCCTCAGGCTATACCTCTCCCCATTACATAAGTTTGCAACCGTTATTAATTAATTGATCATAGCTTGTTCTGCTAAGGTTACTTAACTCATTTTGCTCTGCAGGATCATTACATGGTCCAAGTCGTATGAGGCTACCTTTGGCATTTGAATAGCTCGGAGGTTTTCAGTCTTTTGATCCTGCTAAATGCACTTTGTGAAGAGAGTCCCTCTGGAAAAAAGCCTCTGCTAAATGCCTGTAAAGTAATGTAAATTAGGGAATTAGAGAGCATGAGAATTTAAAAAATCTAAATAAAGGGGAAACTGCATTTTTCCGGCTGATAGACAACCAACGTGAATCCGGCAAGAACCTTTCCACAATCAAAGACACAAAATCTTCCATACAGTGTTATCCTTTTGCACCACTCAAGGATAAAATGCTTTTCATCCTGGAAAGGGGAATTATTTTTTTCATTGTTCACCACTGTAAATTTTTATTTAGGATTCAATAAAATTCAGTACGAATCATTGTACCTGAGTCTTTTTTTTTTTTAAACAAGGCCCAGGCTGTTGCACGAACAGCAGAAGATATGTCAGTAAAAGCCACCAAGCAAAAGCTCCCCAAAGAGAAAGCTGAGGTACAGTATTGCCCCAGACAGCCTTATGAAATTATTATTAACTCAATCCAATTTTATCTTATATATGCTAACACTGCTTAAATTTACCCATTAATAATAATGAAAAATACACTTAACTATCTTTCATCTGGTCAGTAATAGATTTAACGAATTTTGTATGACTTATCCACTGATATTTTTGGTGTAGTATTCGGCAGTAATTTATCATGAGAGAAAGAATCAAACAGCAAAATTTTAAGGTGATATTGCTTACATATCAGGCAATATGATGGAACTCAGAGGCCCTAGGACATTAATTAGTTCATTAATTTATTATTAATAATAATACAAAGCCTAAAATTAATCCAGTTTTCTGTCTTGGTGAGATCTAAAGGTGTATAAAATTTGAAAAGGATCTATAAAATAGTTTTTGAGTTGTGGCGTTAACACGAAGGGTCTGCAGCGAATGCGGCAGTGATGATGTTTCCATAACATCGGCAAAACAACGTAATGATGAAGTCATTATTTTCTGAGTACAAGCCGCGGGCAGGTCCATCCATTAGTTCATTATCTAACTCCCTTATTTCAAGTCAATGTTGCAGTACGGCTGGAGCCCATCACAGTGTACAATAAGCGAGCGCTGAGTGCACACTCTGGAGAGTTTGCCAAGCTATTACAGGCCTCGCGCACCATTCACTCAAATAGTGATACCTATTGCTAATTCAGAGCCTCAAAATATGATGACATGCAGGTCTCTGGCAGGAGGGAACTGAAATACCTCAAGAAAACCCAGGTGAGCATGGAAAGAATAACCAAATTCCACACAGAGAGGCCCAGACCTGATTCAAACTCATAATGATATCATTAGCATCAGTGCTGACAATAGAATTATAAATTTCACAAAAGAATCCACCAGTTGTTCAACCCTTTGAGACAAAATAACAACAAGAAGACATTGTCTGAACAAGAACTATAAGAATACCTAAGTGAATCATAGAAAAAAAAAGGCTTTCAGTGCTTACGGATTGTTTCTTTGACTATAATTTAACATAGGTTAAGAAACCCAGCCCCAAATTAACTTAGCTACCTCCCCTAGTGGCTTGCTAGGCATAAACTTTTTCATTCAGAGTTGATTGAAATTTACCAAGGTGTGATTCAATTTGCTGCTGTTACTGTTAGCTCTTCACTTGATGTAATGAGTTGCTGTTTATTCCCACAACATTACGAGTGAAAATAAATGCAAAAAAGAAGAAAAAGAAGAAAGTTCCAACATTTGAATTTCAATTTTTTTTGACTTATGTGCTCTTTTGATGCATATTACATGGAGCAATTTGTCAATAGGTTATAACACATCAACTAATTAACCAACTTTATACAGTGCTATTTTCAAAACAGGCAGTGTCTATACTATGTATCTCGCTGTCTCGCTTGGAATAATGTAATCTTCAGGAGATGATCATCTTACCATTCAAATATGCAGGTAGATGCTCAGATGGTATCCAGCCTGGGGGTAGAGTGCCAAACAAAATAATAGATTAAACAGGAACATTAGCCTATCTACCCTTGTTAAACCCACCCAACCCCATCTCCCACTATTTATAGACACCATCGCGAACTGTGCTGAGAAGTATACAGTGCGCGGTATCCTCACACCCACCCGTTTATATCACCCCCGTCCATGTTTACTGCCTGTTGAATGGCCGACAGGTGATGTGCGACCTCTAACAAAGATAGCGGGGGACTTGCGGCTGAGGGCATCCAGGTGACAGAGTTAATCGAATGGAGCTGTGAGGACTACTATTTGCTGAGGATTATCAGCAGTTTATCTACTGGACCGACCGACTCATCCCTTAATTGGATTAAGCCAGACTGGATTGGAGTGCCAGGCTGGTTCTCTATCGAAAGGTCAAAATACACCTCCTCCCCTCGACTTTTTGGAGTCCCTACAGAGGATTAAATCAAAAGCGATCTTTCAATTCAATCTGTAACTAACCAAAAAAGCACAGCAAACACACTGCCAATCTAACTTAATTAAAACCAAAGTAAAGCAGCGATCATACTGCGAGGGAATCAAGGGTATTTACAATTCCAAGAATTTAATAACACCCTTTCAGTTGTGATCATGCACCAAAGTATGGCTTGGTGATTAATCTACTTTATATGCCAAGCCATAAAGGCGCACATGCAGGCTCTTAATAGGGCACATCATCAGCTTTTTCAGAGGTAAAAGCTTTAGTGTAGCCAATAGACTGAAATAATTGAATACGTAAAGTTTTTTTTTTTTAATATGGATAGATTACAAAATACAGTTTCATTTGCTGGAATGGTATAGGAATGGTAATTAACTATTCGTGCTACCTACTGGGTTTCATTGGCAACTGATAATTATCTACAGTTTTCCAATGAGCAGTGGGAGAGAACGAGCTTTGTTTTAACTGAGGAAGTTAAGCAGACCTCTTGACCTACACCTCACCATTTCACATCATAAGCATGAAACAGCATCATGCATGACTGAACTGCTTTCACGGACTCCCAATTTCCAAACCCAATTGCATTAGTGGGCCACTCACATGCACCATGATCACTTGAAAGGGTAACTTACACTTACACATGTGCTGTTTACATTTCCATGCAAAGTTTCGATTTCACTGGCTCTGCCATAAATAACTTCACATTTACTGTATCAAATTGAGCTGTTTATGCAAACTCTTTGTGGATGCTTTGGGGTCAAATGCAAGTACAAATGCAAATTCAAATTTATAGTTCTGTCAGTATGCACTGCGCTCCGCAATGCACCTAAGAGGCTGAATATTTTGATTGATTGACTAAACCATCCACAATTTATTTATTCATTTTTGCAAAAAACAGCCAGAAAAAAAAATGTTTTTGACATTTCAGATAGCAACATTCTGAGGGACTTGAGATCACATTTTGCATTTTTAAGAGGTACAATGCTTCAAAAATGTTTTCCCATCAATGTCTGGAAAAATTGTTGCAGTAGCAGCCGTATTAAGAGTCTTTGAAGTCATTGTTATAGTAGAAGTGCAATAGTAGTTGCAATCATAGTCGTTGCAACGGTGGATCCAGGAGCATCATTTTAGTTCTCCATTGTATACCCTCAGAGCGATAAGCCTCCAGCAGGAATATCACTCTCTCTCTCTGACATTTCCATCAGACATACTCCTCACAGTTATACGCTGTGTGGGGTAGTGTGGGGTCACATTGGGTGGTAACTTTGGAATGCGAACATCAAGGATCCAAAATGAGGAAAAACCTGTTTTTCTATTCTTCGTATGGCATTTGGTGCATTTTTCCTCCCTGTCTTTTTCTTTCTCTCTCTGATACACACCTACACACACACACACACACACATATGTACACACAAACAGGCACACACACACACACACACACACACACACACACACACATGTGTGTGCGTGTGTGTATGTGCGTGTCTGCTTGGTGTGTGTGTGTGTGTGTGTGTGTGTGTGTGTTTGTGTGGGTTTTCATGTCTTGTGGGGACATTCCATAGACTTGCATTCGTTCCCTAACCCCTTTCCCTGACCATAACCTTCAACAGTACATAGCTAACCCTAACCCTGACCCTAACCTTAACCTAACCCTGACCATATCCCAACCATAAACTTAACCCCTAACCCTAAAACAGCTCAATTTCCTCATGGGGACCTGGAAAAGTCCCCATACAGTAGAAGAAATCTGGTATTCCATTACTTATGAGGACATTTTGTCCCCACAAGGGTAGGTAAACAAGGACACACACGCACACGCATACGCACACACACACACACACACACACACACACACGCATACGCACACACACACACACACATTCATACTCTTTTTTCTTCCTTAACATGGCACTCAAGTCTTGTCAATAACATGATGGAGATACAGAGCCCAGGGGCTTAGCTGTCTGATGAATGAACATATTGCACTTGAATTGCTCTTCTCTCTTCTTTTCCTCTTCTCCATCCATTGCTGTTCTTCCTGGGCTGTAGAAAGAAACAGGGATGGATGAGCAGCAGATATAAACCCCACACTCTCTCCTGGGCCATTCTCTCCCCCTCCTACCCCCACTCTTCTGCCCCCTCTCCATATACTGTACATACAGTTTGTGTTTGTACACACACACACACACACACATATGCACACACATATTCTGGTCCAAGTTGATAATATAGCATTGCACAGTTGCAACAGATTTTTCAGCTGCACGTTATGCAAGAGATGTCCCATGCACCACATCCCAAAGGTGCTCTATTTGATTGAGATCTGGCAAACACAGAGGCTTTTGGAGAGCACTTAATTTATTATCATGCACATGGAACCAGCCTGAGATGACGTATACTTTGGAACATGTTGTGTTATCCTGCTGGAAATAGCCATTAGATGATGGGTAGACAGTGACCACAAAGGGATGCACATGGTTATCAACGATAGCACGGTAGGCTGTGGTACTGAAACACTCAATTGGCATAAATGGGCCAAATTCAAGCAAAGAAAATATTCCCTGCACTACAACATCACCACCTGCCAAATTCTGGTCCTACCAACTGCATGAGCAAACGGAGATTTGTAAACCTGACAATGTTTTTCCAGTCTTATTCTATTGCCTTTTGGAGAGACATTGCACACTATAGTCTCAGTTTCCTGTTATGAGCTAACCGAAGAGGAACCTGGTGTGGCAGTCCAACTCTGCTGTTGTTGTCCATCCACTTCAAGGTTAGACATGTTGTGTGTTCAGAGATGTTCTTCTGCTTAGCACTGTTGTAATGTATGGTTAATTGGGTGACTATCACCTTCCAGTCAGCTTGATCCAGTCGGGCTATTCTCTTTTGACCCCTCTCATTAACAAGCTGCTTTCAACCACACAAAATTCCAGGAGATCAGCGGTTTCTGAGATTCTCAAACCATATCATCTGGCGCCAACAATCATTCCATGGTCAAAGTCAAAGATCACATTTCTTCCTCATCTGATCTTTGGTCAGAACAGTGAACCTCTTGACCATGTCTGCATGCTTGGTGGACTTTTAGACAGTACTGACAGTGCAACTGCACTGGGACCCATGGCTGGAAGAGGGTCCGAGGAAAAGATGGTGAAATTGCTGTACTGAGCAGGTTGCTAGTGAAAACAAAGAAATTTCTCTGAGTGGATAAAAATGCTTAACATCAGCTGACAAAGCAAGTGTCAAACTTCATTGCACATTAAGGTCTACAACTATTTCGGCAGTGGCAACATGATCAGTATTTTAGTTTTGTGTGCCACCTCAATGGATTTGAAATGAATCAAACAAAATGTGCTTGAATGGTAGACTTTCAGGTTTAATTTAAGGGAATACTCCTATGTTTTGGGGGAAAAAATACCCATTTTCAAACTTACCCACACTTGAGACAAAATGTTCGAAAAGACCAGTTTCACTGCTGTTTGTTCAAAGACTTGGTTTTGATTGGGAGCATTTCGTGTTAGCATGCCAGAGAAACTTGTAGTTTATAGACCGAGCTAAATTAAAAAAAAAAAAAAAAAATCTTGGAATAACTCCAAAGCCATCTTATTTCCACGCAGTATCATGTACACTTGGGTTTCAAAAAAATTGAAAATTCTTCTGTCATCTATCACAGCCATTATTTTTAGTCATTTCAAAAAATGACTGGTTTCAAAATCTGACTGTGAGATATACACAGTGACATTCACTTGACAGTGATATGTCTTTAATTTGGTTATATAGCTCTTTGAGTTTGAAAGCATACAGTTACAATGGGCTTAAACTGCAGGCTGGCAGCTTTAATTTGACGGTGTTTGTACCATTAATGGCTAAACTATTTGAAAATGGCAGCACCATTTGCACATAGTACCCCCCCCCCTTTTTTAAAAAAATGAAAAAGTTTTGACATTATGTGGAATAAAGTAATTATTTTTAATATTAGATCACATATCCTTTGCAGGTATCCTTCCTGGTGATGCTCTGAGAGACCCGTACTGCAGCCATCTTCAGTTCTAGCTTGTTTCTGGGACTTTTTGCCTTCAGTTTCCTCTTCAGCATGTAAAATGCACATTCAGTTAGATTCAGCTCCAACAGAACAAAAATGACAAAACCGTGTCACTATACAATGTTAGCATGCCAGAGAAACTTGTAGTTTATAGATCGAGCTAAATTAAAGCTAAAAAAAAAAAAAAAATCTTGGAATAACTCCAAAGCCATCTTATTTCCACGAAGTATCATGTACACTTGGGTTTCAAAAAAATTGAAAATTCATCTACCACAGCCATTATTCGTGGTGTGCCTGGCCATTTTGCATTCTTTCAGACTTGTTTTAAGAGTATACCAAATAGTACAGTTGGCCTCACTCAATCACTTTGCTTTTTCTGCGGTGGGTTAGTATTGATTTTGGAGCCTAATAGTGGCTTGCTTCATCGGCAGAGACGGCTTTTTGGATTTGATATTGAGAGGTAAGAGCAGCAGAGCGCAAATTCAAAACTTGAATTCAACCGCAGACTTTTTATGTTTTCATTTTTAAATTAAATCATTGGGGAATAAAACATACCTGGCAATGGAAAAGTTGGTCAGGCATTCATCCAATTACATTTGGGCCCTTAAAAAGGGCGGGACCCCCTTAAAAAAAAGTGCTAAAAAAACTACATCCTCCACCAAAGTTTGATGTGCCGTATGCACATAAAAACTGAAGGTGCACGTCTGCACTTTGAATTCATATTCATTACATAATTTCAATGCCAATATTCTATGGTTTGCATGTAAAATAACAATAATGTAGTCAATGTCCAAATGTTTATGGACTTGAAAGTATATCCCTTCATATATCCAAACCAGTCTCATCACAGTTATCACCATTACTAAAACAATAGTCTTCGATCAATGCCTATATGCCACTTTTAACCACAATGCACGCAGTAACTATTCAATTAAATTATTTGCGGTCATTTTCTTGCCGCTGCTGTGGCTTCCTGCTGAGTGGCAATTGCTGGGAAATGTGTATGTGTTTTTGTTTGATGTCAGATTCCTATTGGATCATGCAGTGATAGCTTGGTTTTCATTAAGGTCCCGAAAAACGAATAAGAGAAAAGAACAGGAGAAAAGGGCATTTCAGAGCCTGTCCTCCAACAAAATATACCCGCAAACATCGTTTGTCAAGCGGCTTATTACGACCTAAAGTTACGTTTAGGAGTTAAGCGACCTCTAGTGGTCATTTAAATAACTATAATCTGGTTTCCATCGTCAGCATCACCATCAGTAAATCCGTAACCTAATCCTAATCCTAACCCTAATCCTAATTCTAACCCTAACCCTAATCCCAACCCTAATCCTTACCCAAACCGCTATTCTAAGTGTGAATATGACTGAAACTGTATCTGGAACTCAAACTGTAACTCTAACAGTACCTCCCTGCTGCCAGTAGGGGGCGCAATTTTAGGAAACTCTCCTATGGGTTGTAAATCAGAGTAAATGAGAATAAACGACCTATTTAAGCGTATGGTTGGAGGCCAGATTGGTATTTCAGCTACCAAAGCCAGATAGCTTTCAAAAGCAGTTGTCCAGCTGTCCAAAGACTTTCTTCCTATGACAATACGGCTAACGCTAGCCATTTCGAGATGCCTTGGCACCAAGCATCAGCCCTGTCTTGTTGTATGTACACGCGGACAAAAGCAGTCCAGACCAACAGAATGATCAGCAGTAGCAAAGCGTGAATGTTTTCCTTTTTTTAGTCTGATATGTTGTGCTTTTCCTCTGTTGCATTGCCACATGAGTGGAGCTCTAGTCCAAGCTATTAGCTACTGAATATAATGGTGTGAACTATAGTCAGTTGATTTTTTTGTTGCCTTGTTGATATGACTCTGTTGCCGCCTTTATCAGCTTTATCTGATGCGGTCCATGCGTGACACAGCACTGACTGCAGTTATGAACTGTGGTGCTTAACATAGGCTACCTGCTTTTCCCAGTAACCTTGTCTGTAAAATATTTATGTATAATAGTGCTGTGTGTGTGTGTGTGTGTGTGTGTGCATGACGTGTGTGCGTGTGCATGTGTGTGTGTGTGTGTGTGTGTGGGGTCCATCATGACCAGCTGCCATCAGTGATTGAATCGCCTCCGTATTATTGGCAGGTTAGATAATTGCATTAACAAGCGGGCGTAGATATGTACCTAATAAAGTGGCCACTGTGTGCATTTATATATAGAATTGTGGCTACTTAAATCTATTCCACCCGCTGCAATATTCTGCCAGCTCATTATTGCAAGTAACAGAGGTTTTCTAATTGGCAACATATGTTCACTCTTCTTTTCCACAGTAATACCAAGTTAAAATTTACTGGTGTTAGAATATTGTATTTTTTTCGCATCTCACTTTGCGCTGGTATCCTTCCCACACAGATGTTCGGACACAGAAAATTGTACCGAGAAGGAGGCAGAAGGGTGTACGAAAAATAAATAATGAATAATAATGCTCCAGATCCAGGATTATTAATGCTGCCCCCACAGATGATTGGGTAAGATTCGACTGACAGCGGCCCACAGGATGCTGATGGCACTTTATCTGCCAGCTGGCTAGCTTTATAATATAGCACAGGGTTATCAGAGTGTATAACATGTTCTAATTCACTTTAATGATCGTCACATGAATGCATCTAAAATGGAGGCATTATTTTCTGCCATTGAAATGTGCCTCACCCTGTTCTGGACTAGTGTCAGCACTTTGGTGCAGCAATGGAGGTACATTTCCTGAAATCCCTGTGTGCAATACCCTGGGCTGCTTCCTAAACATGTCTCCCCATCTCTGCCTTCAAAGAGCTACACTGTACCCTGCAGGGATGAGGACGCACACAGAGACGCATTAATATTAGCAGGACACACTGGCCTACTGAAATGCACATCACAGAAAACCAGAGGATGGAATAATGCCTGTCTCATCTAGTGTATTGAATATGAATCAGAGCTCATGCATAATTCAGCCTGAATCATTTATACAATGAGTCTTCATGGTTTAAAAAACAACAGCAAAAAAAAAAAAAACTAAAAACTTGCATAGTGTATACGAATCACCCACTAGATTACAACCAGCTCCTTAGTATAGCGAAGGTCCTTCTTGTGCTGCCAAAGTAGCTCTATGAAACTGACGTCACTTCAGTTCCCAAACTCAGGTTTTCCCTGAACATTTCCCAGAGTTTCACATTCCGTCTACTGCCTTGTCTTCTTCCCACAGTGCATCCTGATGCCATCTCTTACCAGGTGAATGTTGCACACATACAAAGCCTCAGCACCTGATGTAAAAGAAAATGGCACTCACTGGACCAAGCAACCTTCCTCAACTGCTCCAAAGTCTGGTTCTGAAGCTCAGGTTCCCATCTGGGGGCAATTCTAGAGGTGTGCACTTTGACTGGTCTGTAAGCTAAAAAGTGCAATACACGGCAGGGTCTGATGCACGGCATGTTGTGACACATTCCTCATGTAAATTTTATTGAAATTCTCAGTGAATTGTGCCACAGTCGCCTTTCTTCGCCTTTCTGTCAGTTTGGACCAGGCGAGATAACCTTCCTAACCCTCGTGCAACGATGAGCCAACCCCGTCTCTGGTGCACGGTTTGACCCTCCCTGGACCACTGTCAATAGGTACTCACATCTGCTGACAGGGAGCACCCCAAAAATCTTGCCTATATATTTGTTACGGTCAAATTGTGAAACCAGTCATTTCATCATGAAATGACTAAAAATTTCAGTCATTTCATGAAATGGCTTAACGCTAAAGTTCAGTCATTTCACTAAATTTTTAGTCATTTCAAAAAATGACTGGTTTCAAAATCTGACTGTAAGATATACACAGTGACATTCATTTGACAGCGATATGTTTTTAATTTGGTTATATAGCTCTTTGAGTTTGAAAGCATACAGTTACAATGGGCTTAAACTGCAGACTGGCAGCTTTAATTTGACGGTGTTTGTACCATTAATGGCTAAACTATTTGAAAATGGCAGCACCATTTGCACATAGTACCCCGTTTTTTGGCGCATCAAAAAAATGAAAACGTTTTGACATTATGTGGAATAAAGTAATTATTTTTAATATTAGATCACATATCCTTTGCAGGTATACTTCCTGGTGATGGTCTGAGAGACCTGTACTGCAGCCATCTTCAGTTCTAGCTTGTTTCTGGGACTTTTTGTCTTCAGTTTCCTCTTCAGCATGTAAAATGCTCATTCAGTTAGATTCAGCTCCAACAGAACAAAAATGACAAAACTGTGTCACTATACAATGTATTATGGTGGTCATATTAAATTAATTTTAATAGAATGGAGAGGAATCCAAAATAGTATGTGTATGGAGAAAAAAAAATCATGCTGAATAATTGACGCGGATAAGGTAGTTTAACTCTTATCAACACATCTTCCCCCCTGAAGCCATATTTACGCAGAATTAAGACAAAAAATCAAATGCGTTTTTTGAAAAAAGCAGCAGGTGTAGCCGCACACATGATTCTAGGATACAGACTGCTGTTTTGATTAAGGGCTTCAGCTAACTCATTATTTGTGCCATCTCTGCAGCTCAGCAAAATGCCTGTTAATGCAAAAGTTAGCGGGGATCCAAAACACCTGAGCTGCATGTGCGACATGCACAGGTCCGCACACAAAGCAAAAACAGGCTCGGCAGCCTGGTGTCATTCCCAAGAAGTCCATTTTCTCCATGGGGATAACAGCATTTCTACTTTACCCCCAGTAACTATTGGGTTTCCATGGCAGCAACTGAAAGCAAGGCTTCTGCAGGGCATATCAGGCATTTGTCATTTGAAAAAGTGGATGGGTGTAAACTTAGACTCCATGTTTAGAAGGATATGAGAATTGCAAATAAGAATAAACGAAATTACCTAACAATTATCTAGCTTTAATTATCTTCAAATGAAAGGAAGCGCCTACATTTCACCTTATTTCAACTAGCTGTGGAATATTAGTTTGTTCATTAATGTTTTTGAATACAGCAGGGCCCTGAAGAGAGCTTTTAAAGCATGCCGCATGCAAGCTGAAAATAGACTCAGTACTGAGGGGCAGACACGTGCACAGATAGGCTCCAGCTAGGGCTCAATCCCATGACCATTTGCCCTTTGGACTTGATCCATGCCCTTGTTTCCTGGGCTGGTAATGAATTTTATTTTATTTGGCACACACACATGCCACACTACTATGCCCTGCACCATCCTAAAGAGAAAAGGGTTCCTATGTTTTTCTTGAACCTCTGCCCCCCAAATTTCATCTGTGTGTGTGGTGTGTGTGCATGTGTGTCTGCGTGCGTGCGTGCGTGCGTGCGTGTGTGTGTGTGCATGTGTGGTCCTTGTTTACCTACCCTTGTGGGGACAAAACATCCCCATAAGTAATGGAATACCAGATTTCTTCATTCTTATGGGGTCTTTTTCAGATCCCCATGAGGAAATTGAGCTATTTTAGGGTTAAGGGTTAAGTTTAGGGTTGGGATATGGTCAGGGTTAAGTTAAGGTTAGGGTTAGGTATGTACTGTTGAGGGTTAAGGTCAGGGAAAGGGGTTAGGGAACGAATGCAAGTCTATGGAATGTCCCCACAAGACCTAAAAACCCAACGTGTGTGTGTGTGTGTGTGTGTGTGTGTGTGTGTGTGTGTGTGTGTGTGAGTGCGTGTGGGTGATGACTACAAACCAGGGTGTAGAAGAGGCAAATATTGAGGACCTGAGGGCGGGGATAAGCAAGGCACGGCTTGAGTGTGCCAGCTCAAAGGCACTTAGAGATGAGAAACTGTTTTGTATTTGTGTTTGCATCCTTTTTCATTCCTATTTCAGTTTCATTTATAGTCATAATTGCTTTATAGTAAGTTTTGGCTGCCATCCAGTTGAAAGTTAACATAATAACACTTCCAGCCTGGAGATTGCTATATTGCCTTTTCTCAGCAAATGTTTGCAGAAATTGTCCCATTTAGAAAAATGCATTACACATCAATGACCACTAATGAAGAAAGAAGCACAATAATAAACGCTAGTTATCAAATGAGAAACAATAAAATCATTTAAGGGAAGAATTTATATTTAATGAAGCTTTCAATGCTTCAGATTTCGCTGTATTCCATTAAAAATAGCAGAGGGATAGCTACCTAAAACCATCTTTGGGGCTTAAATAGCCACAGGGCCTGCTGATTTTAGTACTTAATCAACCTATTAAAACACACATAGATTACACAGATTTTACACTGCAGGCAAACACACGCTTTAAACCACTTTGTGCTATTTTCCACCTGAAAAAAACCCTTTATTCACTATCAGCATTCAAGCCTCATCCTTTTAGCCTATTCAATCGAAAATATACATAAATGGTATGTGAGGTTTTTGTGAGAAATACTGCACACTCTATTCCGTACGTGAAACATTAGATGCATCACAGGCTGGCCTATGAGCTACTAATGTATCTGGCTATAATTACAGATAGTGAGGATACAATACTGATGCACACCATTCTAGAGGAGAAGCAACAAATACCAAGAAAATTATAGAAAGGGGAAGGTACCCTGCAGGATTTTAGTAATGCATCGAGAAGACAGTGGTAACAGTGTCAGGGAATGGATCCTTTGTAAACTGCTGCAATCAAATGTTTGTGTTTTTTATTTTAATGAAATGGCCAGACATTCGGGCCTCTTGGGTATGGAGCCATGTTTGTTTTGGCCCTTTAGTCACGCACGCACGCACGCACGCGTCTTCCCATAGCATTGTGGACATTAACACACCATGTTCCTGTAAGGCAGCCATGAGACCTTTCTGATGCCTAAACCAGAGGTTAGTATCCTCTCTTCCTGGATTCCAGCGCCATAATAAGCCCTTGTAAGTGCCCTTAACGTCATTAGGAATTTCACTGTGCATTTATTAGCATACTGTTTTACCACCATTTAATAGGCTTGCACCACTACTGCTAAATTTGCTATCATCAAGGGTGTCTGCCAAACACATTCTAACGTATCACACTTAATTACCGTAATGTATTCCTGTTAAGGCATGGTTAGCATATATTGTAATTTAGTTTTTCACCCAAAAAAAAAAATTAAGGAATGATTGTGCTTAACGAGAGTATTGTCTGTTCGTCCACAAAGTTTTGTGGAAGTTATACACGTTTTTAAGATAAACGTGATACCAAATACTCACGTCATTTTTTTTTTTAAATCAAAGCAGCAAATAACCAGAGTAGATCTATACTATGGAAATGCGATAAATTACACACAGATTTAACCAATCAATGGACAGGGGTGATAACATTCCCCTGTGCACATGAAAGAGGATCAGTGCTTGAGGAAGGTGATGATCCTGCTTGATAAGCAAATGTAAAAACTAGCGCAAACCATTCCATCAGACAATGGGTCACACTTTTAGATGAAGTGTTGCTCATAAAGGCTTTATATAGCATGTATAATGCCTTCGTACATGAGACATAATATCCTCATAAATCATACATGAGCAAATGTCATGCTTTGTAAAGGGTGAAAGCATGGGGAGTCATAAGAAGACTTTGTGGTGGAAAGGCAACCCTGGATGTGTAGGCTACCCTTTACAAAGCATTGGTACGGAGCAAATTAGAGTATTGCTCGACAGTGTGGGACACATATACTAAAAGAGATCTAGAGTAACTGGGAAAAGTTCAGAGACGTGTCACACGCCATATCCTTGGCTCAGGTCAAACTTATGTTGAAAGGTTAAATAAGCTAAATTTACTTCCTCTTTCATTTAGGAGAGAAATGGCTGATTTGTCATTTTTTCACAATTGTTTGTATAAAAAATTTGATTTAGACCTGAATACCTTCTTAAGTCCAGTAGTCCGAGGTGATGATCCACTTAAATTTAAAGGTCCGTTTTTTCATATGGAGCAGTATGGTGCTAATTATTTTAATAGGGCTTGCAGGCTATGAAATGGTATTCCATTGCCTGTTAGGGCCACCTTCTCCTTGAAGTCTTTTAAAAATCAGGTATTTGAAATGTATAAATTAAGAGTTGATTCTGTTGTTCTGTCCAATTCTTGTAACTTGGTTACTTATTGTCGCTGCTCAAGATGTAGGCCTGCCTAAATGTGACTTTTTTAGGATTTTATGCATTATGCTTTCACGATTTTGGGAGCCACTGATACAGGTTTTATCCTTTGTGGTTACCCCTTGGATACAACTTTCTCTATTGAACCTGAACTTATTTTATATTGTGTCGATTTTTGTTTCCATGTTTTTAATTGCGTACTTTATGTTATGTTTAAATTCATTGTTGGATCCATAAAGCTTAAAGCTTAATAAATTAAATTAAAATTAAATTAAATATCACATCCTTATTCAGCATGTGATGCCAGATGTGACAATGACAATGTCACTTAACTGAGGATGTCACCCTTTATAGCGTTTAGCCACTAGCTAAGTGACATGTAAGTCAGTTACATCACATCTGGCGTCACATGAGGAATAAGGATGTGTTATTTCACCCTTTACAAAGCATGACATTTGCTTATGTATGATTTATGAAGACATTATGTCTTATGAATGAAGGCATTATACATGCTGTATAAAGCCTTTGTGGGCAACACTTCAGCTAAAGTGTGACCACACAATGGCCACGTTTACATGACGACTTTTCATTCGGAATGAATTAATCCGAATGAAACCATTCGGAATGAACTTTTTTTTCTGCGAGTTCACATGGAATATAGTCATTCCGAATGGAGGTTTATATGGAAGACGCATTTAATCGCTTTCGCGTAAGGTTTGATGGTTGGAAGGCTTCTGATTGGATAGGGAGCAGGGCAGATATGTGTATATGTGTTTCTGTTTAGCCTACCGGAAGAAAAATATTAGGCTTGTCTTCGTTCCTGATAGCGACAACATGAATGACGTTAGCAGTGCCTTTTTCTGACTGATTTTGCTTCAGGGCTCTCAAGTCTCACGCAATGAGCGTGATTGTCACTCATTTTAGTCGGATGTTATGCACTTACGGCACACATAGTATTTATCACGCAAAAAAATGATTAAAACGAAAACCATTTCTCACAGTAGGCCTATATGCGCAGCAGCACCGCTATAACTGTGAAAACCGGCAAGAATCAAACACGTCTCCCTTGGAGTTTACCAGCCAATCAAAAAAAGGAAAGGGGCTACACAATAGCCAATCAGATAATAGCACTATCGTATCTGGGTAAGATTTAGGGCAACAAACAATGAAAAAAAAAAAAAACACAGTTATCCTGGAATTATTTACATGATCCTGCTACAACAACGTTCTGAAAGCTGCATTATTCATTTACCCACAGTGGAAAACGGGAGTATCACGCGCCCCCCCGGAGAAAATCTCACTCTAGCCTGAGTTCAAAACTTGAGAGCCCTGTTGCTTTTATTTTTGAAGCAGCAGTATGACCACATCATTTTAATTATTATCATTCGTCTGTTAAGGAGCAGGAGGGAGGTAGGATATCGAAAAAGGGAGGCAGAAGATCGTGCTTTGGCCATTGGCTACCGGTTAGCGCAACGACTGCTCCACCTTAGCCTTCTGCCGCGTCCCACTCGCAAGGAAGGAAAGGTAGCAAGCATGCGCAGAAAGAACGGAATGAACTTTAAGAGGAATGAGTGTTTACATGTATGAAAGATTCTTTCTATTGGAATGACAAACGGAATATACCACCCCCTTTAATGGTCAATTCCACGGTAACTGACGTAACATTTAGAACAACTTTAACTTCAGTTACTCTGTAATTACATGGTGGATCACTACAAAATATCACAGGGATTCAAACATTTGTTGGTGCTTGAGAACCCATGTAATAGATTTTATTTTGCGTATTGCACTGTCCCACAGTTTGTCATTTTACAGCGTAACTGACGTAACATGAAAAAATACCTCAATTTTTACATGCTTTTTTAAATGGAAGATTTCTCTGAATTCTTTCCTTCAATCAACTTATTCTTTCTGTCAAAAGAAGGTTGACAGTCACTTCTCCAGCAATCAGAATGAAGAAAGTGTTTATGTTGGCTAAATTATATTTTCTGAGTCAAAACATAGAGTAACTGACATAACATTCTTCGGTACCTGACGTAATGTGTCTGGGACTAGATGAGAAAACTGAGCTTCGTTGACTTTTCTTTGGCAAATAATTCTGAGGAAGGAGTGCAAGCATGTTTCACTGACAAAAAAAAACACGTTTTCAGTGCCGAAAGAAGTTCAATTTTATAGAAGTCTATGAGAAAATGACCCTACTTTTCCACCTGATTTATTATTTAAATAATGATTTTACACATTACTTTATTGTATCTATTGCAAGTTTCAAGTCTCCTTCGATATATCATGATGTTCATTTTTGTAAATGATGGTCCTACATAGACTAGAATGAAGGATAAAGCCAGAATATGCTTTAAGGGGCGTGGCTATCCTCTGGTCCTTGTTTGATACGGTCAGATCCACACGTAGATCCACCCCTCGCTCCTCCCTGGATATTCAATTCACGCTCTCGTCCAATAGGAATCACATCCGCAAATCAAACTGCCAAAATCGAGGCTTCCTAAATGGTATGTTGAAACCAATGGGTGATGTCGCGGTTGCTTCGTCCATCGTTTTATACAGTCTATGGCACTAATAGAAGTAAATTATGACAAAACAAAAATTATTCAAAATATATGACAAAAAAAATTTCCCCTGAGGTATCATTTTGCATGGAATTGACCTAATCGCATTTAAATTTCAATCGGAATGGCCATTTTCATTCCGATTGAGGTGTTTACATGACCACTTTTAATTCCGAATGAAAGTGGAATTAAACTGTCCATGTAAACATGGCCAGTGTTTACCATGCTCTGTATTTGACTGAGATGAAATGTGTTCACAATGTTCATTGCTTGTCTTATAAACTTTACGTGCATAACATGAGGAGATTTCTTTTGGCAAGAACAAGAGTGTGGAGCTGACATTCAATTATGCAAAAAAAAGGGAAAAAGTTCTAAGAGGTTTATGCAACAAATTAACTTGACTCCCAAGATATTTTCCCAAACAGCTCAGTAACAGTCCCAGGTGACTTAATTCGGCAAATTAACAAGAGAAACTTACCATTGTGTATCTCGTACTTTAGTTAACAAATAAAATCAATATGCAAAAATGACAATGCAAATGATAGGTTAAAATATACTGAGAAATATGCAGGGCTCATTATTTTCATGGCATGATAACACTGTGTTACACTGAACTGTTTACAGAAAACAATACTTTGTAGAGCTAGCTCATTTGTAGTGTCCAATTTGACCTCCAGAATGAAGGAAAAAATAATAGTGCAATAAATAATGCCTTACATTTACATAGTGTTTCTCCTGAATCTCAAAACACTTCTTAAAGTGATGAGAGGAAAAACAGCTCAGCTGCAACTAATCTGTTTCACACCACCAGGAAAATGCAAAGTAACCGCACTGCACCAGGACACTCACCATAAAACAGCCTAGGTGAGGTTGCAAAGATTTTCTTTACTCCTTTCCAATCGACCTTGGTGGTATTATTAGATGGTAGATTGTGAAAGCCAATGTGGAGCTTTGGCCCAGACACCTGGGAAGCCTCAACTCTTCGTAAAAAGTGTCACAGGATCTCTAAACACATAGAGCCAGGACCTCAGTTTAGCACAGCCAAGTAATGCCATGGTGTCCTTGTCACCTCACTGGGGACTAGGTGCGTAATTGACCATGGTTAAGATAACTCCCAACTGGCTCACCAAAACTACCTCCAGCAGCTAATTTCCAAGGAGGTCACGCAGCCGACGCTAATCAAATAAGATAATGTTTGTTTTACCTGAGTAATACTGTGATGTATGTAGTCAATGATGGAGTCTGTAATATACAGGAGTATTTTTTTAAAATTACTACAGGGTACAATACTGTAAGGTTCATAAATTTGATCATTTTCAAATTATTAAAAACAAAACGATGTATATTGCAGTATGAAAATATGTCAGGTAAGGCTACAGCATGCATACAGGTTCACTATTCATTAAAGAGAATCTGTTTTCTTTTTTTAATGTTGTATATGCCTCTTTCTCCCATACCCCCAAAACAAATTTACTGAATGACTTTTAAATGTCAGAATATTGAGACTATCGATGCATTTCAGAAAACCCCTCTCATACCTCTTTTTTTTTTTTTTTTTTTTTTTGGACAAAACACTGGACAAAATTATCAAAGGTGGGCACTCAAAACATGCATAACTGTTTACACAAATACACATATTTGCACACACGTACACGCTCACACACATATTCACACAATTGCGATCCTTCAACCTCATTTTCTCTTATGAAGATCTGAAACCATTTATTACGAATAAATATGCAAAAATGTAGGAAATCATGGGGGCAAATTCACAGCACTGTAGCTGATATGTGATGAGTACATTTTAACATGAATGGAAAAACTGACAACAAAGCAAAAACTGGGAAAAAACAAACAAACAAACAAAAACCTGCTGCTTCATTCCTAGGCTTCTGGCAGTGTTGGGCATGCCGTACTTAGTGATTAAATGATGGCCCAAGATGGCCTGCCCTTCTCATTAAATCCAGTCAGCAAGTACCCGTGGGCCTTCTGTTTATTCCACTTGTGGGTGGCAGTAGCCAGCGTGTAACAAAACGCACTTGTTACGGCAGTGTGCCAAAGGCGGGAAGATTTGCCAGCTACTTTACGGCCTCAACAGATGATCTTCGGTATGACCGCTTCACCTGCACCATGTCCAAGCGCACCACAGCAGTGTTGATTTGCAGACATCTGTGTCAGCAGCGGGCTGTAAGTGGGAAGCCTGTGGCGGAGTGTGAGCTAGCTTATGTTCTTGGATCCGAATAACATTAGAAGCGAGCAGCACTGTGCGAAGACATGGTTAGCATATTAAATATAAATCATGGATTTGGTCTCTTCACTTCTCCCTAAAGAGTACAAAGCACTCACTCACGTAACAATGGGTGTGGTGCTTCAGCATGTGAATTTTGAGAAAATCCCCAAATAATGCATTGGGAATGAAAATAATTATACCAAGTAACTTGCGTATATATTTTTCCTTGTCTCTCGAAAACATAGTCTAGGCAATTTTTTTAAGAGCAACTGTACTGTGTATTTAATAATAATTTAGAGTACACATTCAATATCAGTGCTCCCTTAAGCCAAGCCACAAGCAGCATCTTAGTGATTCATCAAACATGAGTTATGATATTCATTTTTACAGACCTGTTCTTTTTTTCTTTAAAAATGTCTGCACTGATTATGGACAGCTTCCCTGCTGCAGCAAAGGCTCTGTTTTGAAGAGGCAAACAGGCTCATCTTTCTCTTTGCCCTACGTGTGTGCAGGACCTGCCCTCAGCTTAGGGATAAACTAACCTGCTGTGACAGGCCCCAGTGGCTCGTTTTCTGATCTACGAGTCTCGGGGCACAAATCTACCAGCACAGTGGAGAACAAACCTTTCACTATTACATACAAGCACAGTAACATATGATTTCATTCTCTAAACCCTGTTGAGAATATTTAGAAAAATACAGCCAATGGACAAATAATTAAATAAATAAACAATGCCAAACAAGGATAATAAATAGGTGCAAGATTGTCTCGATTAAGCGATACACTACTCACAAAAAGTTAGGGCTATTGGTATGTTATTCGGTGTGGTTCAATTTGGGAAAGAAATATTTTCAAATGACTGTTTTCACCCACTTTTACGACAAATTATGAAAGCCAAAACAGTCCAGCTATTCATTTAAACACTTATCACCAATCAACAATCTGCAGACTTTTACATGTGCCCACATGATCAGAATATTACTTTTTCAGCAGTGGGTATTTCCACCGTTAGTATCCATCACTGTTTGGTTGCGACACCTCATACTCTTAATTATTCGCATGATATTGTTCTGCGGAAGAGCATTCCACTCCTCCACAAGCGCTACACGCAGTTCGGCAAGGTCACGCGGTGGAGGGGTACGTTCATCCAGGCGACGCTTCAACTGATCCTAGATGTGCTCAATTGGGTTGAGATCGGTGGACATGGTTGGCCACTGGATATGAGGCACCCAAACTTCGTGCAAACGATCTCGGACGATTCTTGCACAATGTGGGGGCGCACTGTCATCCATAAAGATGAAGTCTGGGGCATATTCCTGGTACTGAGAGATGATGATGGGGTCTATGTTGCCTCGCAGGTAAGACTGTCCATCAATGATGACCAGTTGGGTTTGGCGTGCACAGCTGACTCCTGCTGAGACTGTTGCATCCCCTCCCCCAAACTGCTGTCTCAGACCGATTGACATGACTTTCCATTATTTAGTGTTTGGAGTCGTGGCCCCAGCATGGCAGATGGACCGTGGACTCTGACCACACTTCCCAGACATGATGAAACAAGTTGTGTCTGGCATGCAGATACAATTGCCTAGTCACATACAAAGTCATTCAAGCAGAATGTAAACTCACAGTAATATATCTCTGTATACTCTCTGCAATATGCCTTACATACTAAGAGTGGTGTATTATATGATAATTTTTTTCACATGAAGTGAACTTTATTTAGAATGAGAGATTTTAGAGTGCACTGAAATAAAAAAGTGTCCCTCAAAGTCATTGGAAAAAATTATCATCCCTTCACCACCAAACATCTTCAGTGTATTATCAATAGAATATTTTTGTTGAATTTGGTCTCGTTTTTTTAATAGGTTTAGTTCTTTCCGGATATGTTTTATAATTGCAGTATCCTGGACAGCAACCCGACCAATAATCTCAATAAATTCAACTTTTTGTGCTACTGCTTTGACTCAAATGGAAAGTTAAAATCAAATTTACCATGGTTTGCAGCCACTGTAAGACATCAGCAGTCCTCAAGTACTTTTTTCATTGCTATCAGTTTGCTGTCCTCCTTTTTTTGCAAATATTTTTTTTTATTTCAATGAGAGAGACTGCAGCGAAATCCTCAGATTTTTATGCAGGTAGGCTATGCATGCATTGGGCCTAAAAAGGTGCCATTACCCTAATCCAATGGGTGTATTACATGAGCATCACTTTCTTCTAGGACATATTTACAATTATATACAAGTGGTCACCAGTCACTCAAAAAAAAAAAAAAAAAAAACAGGGAGGACAGGGCAGCAATCACAGAATCACGCAGAAATAATGTGAAATTAGAGTCTACTCTGCTCGCATAAACTGAGACAAAAACTTTGCACATTGATAAATAAGTCTACATTAAAAGGACGGTGTTATAAGCCATTCAAATACAGAATTTTGCAGTAGCGTTTCAACTGAGGTCTATCATGTATCATAAAAAAGCTGTATCTTGTCATTGTGATATTACACAGAAGTGCATTAGTGTTGCACTGAATAGTTTTTACAACCTCAATATTAGCAATGCACACCATTATATGAAAAGACTGAGGCTACTAACCTCATTCTTAACAAAATTTATAATATGCAGAGGAACGATAAATACTGGAAACCAATAAACAATAAAATTGTCCATAATTTAATGCTCTCTACATGGAAACCAATATGTGTTACCGTGGTAAAATGTGTTTAGTATTTGTGATGCAGACAATGTAGTTGTGCAAAGCGCAAAAGGAGTTCACAGGATATTACTCACAGGTATTACAATGCAGTTACAGACTGCAAAGCACTTGTCGCTGCTGCATATATTGTCCCTTGAAAACCATTCAAGTCAGAGGGCTATAATTGCTGCACCGCCATAAGGCTGATCCACTTGTTTTTCAGCTAAATTCCACCATTTCACTTTATAAGAATTCACACAAAAAGTTTTTCATATCCACTTGATGCGTCAAAAAACCTCAGAAATGTCCCTGAATGGTACTTCACTCATCAACATGTCTCAAGTTCACAGCCAGTTTGCGTGACCGCTTTTGTCAGCCGTCTCGTCTATCTGCCAGTAGAAAAAAGGAGCGCCTCCAATCTCCCGTGTTATCTCACTGTTAAAGGTGCTTACAACAGCAGACATTAAATAATTCTGAATGTTTTTTTTTTATTGGCACCACAATAAAAACAGATGATGCCTTCTTGTGCTCAGCTGGCACAGCGTCATGTTCAGGGAGGAATCCTGTTTTTTTTTTTCTTTTTAAATCCATTTTAAGAGGAACATTTTCAGTATGATTGTCTTAGCATTACGCTTGTTATATATTTTTGGAGGCGTTTGAGCAGGTGTTTAGAGGCGTGTGTCTAGACTCACAAGGTGGAGGTGGTGTACAATAAGAAATAAGGGTACTCTTGGACAAAAAACGAGAAGTGCCAGTTTTTGGTACTGGTATGTACCAGTCCATTTTAGGCAATACAGAGAGTTAAAGTAAAGTGTGACGTAAATTTTATGAGGCTTTGCCAGCATATCTTGCGTCGATCCATTGTCCATGCAGAAAATGAATGGGGTTTTTGAAAATTGGCGAAGATGAGGGCCAGGATTGATTTAAAGCATGGATTGCATCACCATTTTGGCTACTGTGGCTATGTGGTGGGTAGTACCTAATGAAGCTGCATACTAAATTATGCCAGGACTGTGACTCTCTATAAGTAGCTGTTTTTACAAACATTCGTCCATCCTTGTCATAGTTCATACTACGAACCAGCAATCATAGCCTGTCATCACCAGCAGAGAGCCACTGATTTGCCCAATACTGTACACGCCCACTGTCTGTATACAGCAAGCACAAAGGTCTATGTCTAGCGCAGCTGAAGAGAAACAATACATTAGGTCGTACCAAACAATGTGGCCAGGAGGAGAGTATTTGAAGGAACTCAGTATAGTTTTTCTTTTAATTCCGAAAAGCCGTAAAAAATGTATATTTTCAATGTGATCGATTCAAATTAGTAAGAGTCAAATTAAAGGGCAACCCAGGTCAAACCTTCGTCGAATTTTCCCCAAAAAAGCACACTTTGAGCTTCTATCTGCCACCCGAATTTCTTTGTAGTGATATCTGCGTTCAAGGAAAACTGCAAAAAAAAAAAAATAAAAAAATAAAAAAATAAAAATACGCAAGCACCAGACCATTCTTCTTGGAACTGCATCCTGCCATCAAGTCACAGTTACTGGGGTTTGGTGACGTTTTCGTGGGCTGCATGCTCATTGGTTGATTAATGTATGTAGTTTTTCAGTTGGAACTTTTCCACCTTGAGACTCGCTACCCATTTCTACAGAGCCCAGGAAGTGCAGAGACATGAAAAAAAACGTACTTTTGTTGCCACGAGATATAAGTTGTTCCCATGATTTTGTTAACTCAAATTGAGGGGACGAGTCAATCTTGTGGCCATGAAATATATACATTTTTTTATGTCACTGCACTTCCCAGGCTCCGTACAAGAGTTCAAGATTTTTTTCCAGGTCCAGTGGGGGGTGAAGTGTCTCCCCAGGGCGCTTTCCACCCCTGTTCGAGCAGCCGCAAGCCCAGAAAAACACCATTGTTCTGTGCACTGTATGTAGAGCATAGAGGGTGTCTCGACATCCGGAAAAGATGTCCACAGGGACATGGCACAGAGACTATGCGAGGGGTCAGTGTTCAAATGGGAAACACGTCCAATCCCATATGAAGCTGACGACGCTTCAGATTTTGTTATATGGGAACTACTTCCGCAACTCTTCTGGGAAATCGGGGAGGGCTTTATAGGTGAATGATATATCGCATTAAAGTTCAAAGTGTGCTCTCTTTGGGCAAATTGAAGGTTTGACCTGGGGTCCCCTTTAGGTACAGTGGACCCTCCCTCAGTCTAAAATTAAAGAGTGTGGCCCTCTCGTTTTCCTCCAGTGCACCCCCATGTAAATTTCAAAAGGTCCCTTACCTTACTTTTACCTGTCATAAACCGTGAAGCCAAGCCTTCTTGCAACAAATTGAGTTCCCAGACCCGACAGAGACTTCTAAAAATGGGAGGAAATAATCTTGGAGCCTAGATGTTTCTTTGTTTATTTTATTTATTTATATTTTGAGAACAGTTTGCTGACTTCATTTCAAAGTTAAACCAATACCGACTGAGGCAACACCATTGCCCCCCAACAAATACTCGGTCAGTCTGGTTGTAGTTTGAGATGCTGCAAAAGCAATTGGTAATTGTAGCGAGAGAAAAGAAAATATTTGGTAGAATGAATTTCAAGGTTAACACAACAGCAGCTGAAGGACTGCCCATTTACAAGGCCACAAAGATTACTTCACTGGTTGATTGTGTATTCAGGCCCTGATTTGATCTTGAGAAATATATGAATCGCAGCACAAAAATACAACACAATATATGAGAAGGACATCTATTCTTTCGTATGCTTCTGGGCTTTCCTCTCAGGGCAAAAGAGAGAAATGGAGAGCAGAGTGGGAGAGAGAGAGAGACAATGGGAGGTAGGAGAGGGAGAAAAAGAGAAAGGGAGAGAGAGAGTAAGAGGGTGGGGGGAGCGAGAAAGAGAAGGAATCATCAGCATTCTGTGCTGCAGTGGCACTGGTATTGATACATGGATTTTTGCAGGGCAGGTACGCAGGGAGGAAGATTGGTTGGCCGGCCGCAGTACCTGAGGGACTGCCGGTCAGCGCACCACACTCCCATTCTTCAGGAAGGCAGCGTAAAGCATGCAGAGATAAGGTTAAGCACCGTTTAAGCACACTGTTATTAATGGCAGCCACTCTGGCATGGCGTGGCACGACCGCCGCGAGACAGGGAGGGAATAAAGACCGCTGGCTCGGAACAACAGGAATCTGCTGAGTCGTCCAGCAGGAAACTCGCCAAAGCAATTCAGCAAAATTATGAAATTATACGTTCTGTACACTCGTCAGCCTCAACATTAGAACTACTGGGAGGTCAAGTGAATAACACTGATTAACTGTTTACAATGGCACCTTTCATGGGGTGGCATATATTCAGCAGAGATGAAACAGTCAGTTCTTAAAGCCGATATGCTAGAAGCGGGAAAATGGGCAAAGGTGCAGATCAGAGTAACTTCAACAAGGGCCAAACTGCAATGGCTAAGCGACTGGGTCAGTGTGACTGTAAAATGGCAGGTCTTGTTGGGCTGTTCCCAGTATGTAGTGGTTAGTCCCAATCTAGAGTGGTTTAAGTAAGGACGACTGGTGAACCGACGACAGTTTCATGGACACTCAAGGCTTATTGATACACATGAGGTGCAAATACTTGTGGGTCTGGTCCAAGGAAAAGCTACTTTGGCTCAAATGGATGACAAAGCTCATGCTGGCTATGATAGCAGGTGTCAGAACACACAGAGCACCTCAGCTTCTTGCATATGGGGCTGCGTAGCTGCAGACCAGTCACAGTGCTCATGCTGACCCCTGTCCACTGCCGAAAGTACCTACATTGGACACGTGAGTGTCAGAGCTGCATCATGGAGCAATGGAAAAAGGTGGCTGGCTTGATAAATCTTTTATATATTTTTTTTTTCTTTTATATCATGGGGATGGCTGGATGCGTGTGCATCATTTACCTCAGTAAGTAATGGCACTGGGATACAATATGGGAAGAGGGCAAGGCGGCAGAGGCAATGTAATACTCTGGGCAATGTTCTGCTGGGAAATCTTGGGTCCTGGCATTCATGTGGATGTAACTTTGACGTGTACCACTTACCACAACATTATAGCAAACCAAGTAAAAGGGTACTTCCTGATGGCAGTGGCCTGTTTCAAGCACCATAATACGCACTGCCAAAAATGATGTTAATGTTGTGGTTAGCTGATGTAAAATATATGTTTGTGTTGAGAGTAGTAACAAAACAGAGGAAGCAATACAAATACTTAGTATTGATGCTCTTCTTTATTGTTGTAAACCCAAATTCAAATTGCTGTAAGAGGATTACAAATTCCACATTCTCTCAATGCTAGCAAGCCATTCTATCAGTGCACCCTGCTGCGGATGGGCTCCTGGCCAAATCATTCAGTCTATTTAAGCTCCAAATGCCATGCGACATTTTGCTTCAGCGCCCTTATTGCAACCCCGTGCCGCCCAGCTCCATCTCAGTTTTTTTTTTTTTTTTTTTGCACTCCATTCAGTATCAGCTTGTTTTTTTTACTCCATCAATGAATGTTAAAATGTTTGCCTTATCCTTTGGTACTGCAGTGATATCATAACATCACAGTCACTGTTGCATGTCTGGGGGGGTCAATTTCGTGCAGCATCACTGCAGGAAGTTGCACTGCATGAAGTCTCCTTGCATGCTTGCACAGATATACTGTAGGGAGTATCAAGAACATATCCATACTGCCAGTCATAAAATGGTTGCCTGTTCATACATTTATTGTGTTGATCGTTCATTGTGTGTTCACTTTCAAGAACCGCATTTTCTGTACAATTCTGCACTATAGCTGCTAGCATCCAGGCTAGATAAAGTGTACCCTAAGCCCGCAGCTTTATAGAAGGGCTGGTTTTCCCCCTGTCAATACTGAATAATGCTAATACAGCTCTCACATAGATCATGCTGGATGGTATATAGCTAACCAGAGGGCATTATAGTTAACAGGCATGAAACAATAAAATCTAGTGATATCAACGAAAAAAAAAAAAGAACAGAAATAGACATGGATGGCAACAGCAGAGGGATCTTGTCATTAAAATTCTTCAGAATTAATAATCATTACAATTGGTCCACTTTTTATAATTACATTTTATTGAATAACAAATCAAATATGACATTACACCACAACACTATATGACATTGTATTATATTATTTATAGAGACATTATAATATTTCATGGAGAATTCATTTTCCTGAATGTAGATAAAGAGCAATGCCTTGCACAATCATTCTTTTCACATCTTGACTGAGAACAGACCATTGAAGGGGACATATTATGACTTTTTCAGTGCTTGTGCTCATACATTCCAGGATCTGGAGTGCCTACCAACCCACAAAGTGTGAAATGAGATAACCCAATCATTTTCTGTGGACTGCCTTTTTGATAAAACATAGAATTTGGCATGCCATTCAGATTTGGCTCCCACTCATGTGTCACATGCAGACTCAAGATAAATATTCCACCCCCATCTGAATATAACCACTCATGGCTTACTTTTGTAAGGCAACATCCCGGCTTCACTCAACAAAAAACTACACGTGTGCTATCTACACACGTATATATATATATATATATTTATTATTTTTATTTATTTATTTTTTTAATTTGGCATCTCCAATCCCACCCGAATCTGGAATGCCCAATTGGTGAACTATGTACAAAGCTTGCTCGTATGCGACCCCTTGCTGCCAACTCAGGAGAGCGAAGACAGTTCACGGCTCTCCTCCGAAGCACGTGCCTGTCAGCCACTGCTTCTTATACACTCACTGGTTGAATCTTCGCAAGTTCAGAACAAGGCGGGGGATACCCGGACATGAACAGACTTAGAATCTTCCTAACGAGCGCCCGTCTGGCCAACAGGAGGCGCTTGAGCAACGAACAAAGCTATTTATTTATTTCCCTTTCCCGGCAGTCCCTTCCCAATTTGAAACCCTGTAGCGCGATGGCCAATTGTGCGCTACTCTGAAAAAGCTGCCGACCACTGCCGGTTGGTATGACCGGGGCTCGAACCCGCGACGTGATAGTCACTTCTACACTGCAACGCAGTGCCTTAACCGAGTGAGCTATCCGGCAGCTCTACACGTATATTTTTGTCTGACAGCTTTATACTGCTTACTGGGTCAATAGAAGGCAGGACTGGTGACAACATTTATATGAAGGGGGGCCGATAATGCTTTCCAGATGATACAAAGAAGCGGTAAATTTGATTTATTACCTCCACCAAACGAAGTTTGTAGGAGGTTATGTGATCCGTGCCGTTTGTTCGTCTGTTTGTTTGTGAACTAGATAACTCAAAAAGTAATGGACAGATATCTCTGAAATTTTGTGGGTGGGTCGCTATCACATCCCGGATGGACCCTATTGATTTTGACCGCGATCAGTCAAACAATATGGCCGCCACGGCAGCCATTTTGAAATCCTATGACATGTGATAACTGAATTTTGCTCCCACTCATCAAGATTCGGACTGTGCTGGCTTGGCAGGGGTTTGCGCTTTAGGGGAGCCACTAGTTTTCAAGGAGAATTTGGAGATAGCTATGTGACTGTTTCCAATTTCTGTTAATATTTAAATTAGGGCGACCAGATTTCCTGAAACTAAAACCGGGACACTTTGCGCATGACCGTAGTGCGCGTGCATGTGAGGTCATAGACGCAGATATTAGGCTCAATTTCAACACGTAGGACTACTGCTCACAACATAGCCTTATGGCAAACAATGATTTATGTTTTTGGTAGGCCTATTTACACGTTTGAGATAAAATATGAGAAGATATTGAATGAGTTTCGTGTGGGACTATCTTTATTTTTATGAATTAGCCTGAAGCTGAAGAAAGTTTTGGAAAATACACCAACTGAATGTTTTTTTTTTTTTTAAACAAAGCATTGAAACACATTATATCTCTTTGATCTCTTAGATCTCTCGTAGGCTATGTCTGTCTGTGTGTGTGTGTGTGTGTGTGTGTGTGTGTGCACGCATGTGTGAGATGTCAACCTCATAGAGTTCCGAAAACATGACCTCACAGAGACAAACGCTCTTCAAAGTAGCCTACATATATTTGATTGAGGAGTGAATTTGCTCCAAAATCGATTTGTTGGCTGACAGCATGCTGTGGAATTGCGGACAGGTGTCATCAAAGTTGGTCTGTGTAACAATCATAAATTTTAAGAGATTCTCATGTGGAATTGAAGTCTCTATGCATGGAAGTTTTTCAGTCTTTAGAACGATGAATTTAAAATATCATGAAGCGCAAGTTAAATCGCTTGATGTGCGCAAAAGGTAGCACAGAAGTTTCAGAGCAGTGTGTCTTTCGTAAAGCATTGGCCAATTAATAAGCAAATTATTTTTCTGTGCTGAATTTAGGCCATTTCATCGCTGTTCGATCATATATGGAGAGAAGCCGTATCTTTAATTGCTATTGGATTATTACGATAATTGGAAAACGCGTCAATAAAGGAAAATTATTCAGAATTAGCCAGGACTAACTGTTGTCATAAACTAAAGGCATCACGCCAAACCACCTGTGGAAGCAGGACGCCGACAGCGGACTCTGTTCGAGTCATGTCAATCGGAAACGCGAACCCTGGAAGTTGGTTTCAATTTCAACCATCCAAGGAAATGGTGAGTGAAACTCACGTTTAGTTCATGTGAACAAGCCACGATGCTCAATAAAATGCAGTGTGTAACTGTACGTCTCGCTACTCGACAGTCCATGCTGGCCCAAGTGAAGACTTCTGGTTTGGCTGAAATGAGACCGATTTGCTGCTGATGGACGGTGAGCAAAATGATTGCAAATTACCGGAGACATGATCGTATGACGTATGATTAAAATGTTTGGTTTGTAGTTAATAATTTACCTCTGCCTGTTTGTCTAAACAGGCTAGGCTTTTTAAGCTGGAAAATTGAACTGGATGGCAAGCGAAAGAAAGAGGACTGTGTACTGTGCCAATTAAAATTTTTTTTTTCCTGTTCGATGCCCAATGACTGTGACTTACCTATAACATCTTCGTTTAAAACTTCAAACGCATGAGGATTAATGAGGCATGAATGCCACACTAATGGTTAGATGGTTTACTACAACACTGTAGATTTAAAGGCTTTACTATGTGTTAAGTATTATTACTTTGTGTTATTTGTACAATGTAACGTTGCTGGCGTAGCCTACATTTGTAGCCTAGCCTACGCTACACTCACACACACACACACATTGTTGAAATCATATGCTGGATGCTTTATTCTTTCTATGAGTTTTTTAGTTAATGATTGGGCTATAATAAGACCACACTGGCTATGTAATTGCTGACAACAGGAGACATTTCATAGTGGTTGGTGGAAACCGGGACATTTTAGCGGCCCGAAAGGCTTTTGTCGGGACTCGGGACACGCAACTCAAAACCGGAACTGTCTCGTCAAAACCGGGACGTCTGGTCACCTTAATTTAAATTGAATTCCAAGTATATCATTTGTTAATGTTAAATCAGTGTGGCTAAGTTGTCTCTGCAGCTAGCTAGCTTGCTCAAATGCATGCATTGCCTTTCCATAATTGTTATGTTGTTTATTAGCACTTTAGCGAGCAAGCTGGCTACTAAATTGGCTTTGAGTTTAGAAACTGTAGCTAGTTGGCTGTACCGGAACAGTGGCGCTGGCCCAACAAACACGAGTGTTTGCGACTCACTGACTGACTGAGTAGCAGAGTGAAGGAGTTCACTCAATGCTAACGCATAACGGGAATTACCATAAAGTAGTCAACAGAAAATCGCACCACGATTGCCACATGCAGTGTAGGAGATGTTGACAGTTAGAATGGGCCAATTCAGTTTGGGAGAATTCACAATGAATGGAATGTTAGATCACTGTAGCTAGAGTTCCTAGACTGAGAGATTTTTGCCATGAGATTTACATCTCAAAGTGAATGAGTTTTGCGTGCATATACTATAATATAATTTTGATGATACTTATTCAAAATGTGGTAATATGATGGGTTACTGCACCTTTGGGCGATGCAATAGGTCAGCAGATGGCCACAAAATGAACGGACACCTTGCTGATCCAGAAAAACATTGAATGTGGGCTACTAAAGCCTGTTGTGCAGGATAAAATCTAACCTCCTCATTGTTAATTTGTGTGGTAAGTCCCTCCTCTTGTCATTAATTTTTAATCGCCAGCGGGGATATGTTTTATCCCTGTTACTGATGACTTTGATTAAATTAATTTCAATAAAATAATTTCCTATTCTTGACGGTATGTGGCAGCCTACAGTGTTGCTCGCCAAGATAAGCTAGCAATATGAGAACAAAGCGATTCACATTTACAGTTATAAGATGCGATTTAGCCATTTACGTACATAGTTTGTCCTGATTATTGTCCAAAATTTTCACAAACAATAGGAATACATAACAACCATTTACTTTGGCTAGCTGGCAACTTAAAAGGTTAGTTCAGATTTTCTTTAAGTGAGATACTTACCATAGTCACCATATTACTTACAACAGGCAATCTGAATGCCCCCAGTACGGAGAAGCAGGCAGGGATAATGGCACAGAGGGAATGCAATGTATTGCTGTGGGAGTAAAACGTATTTTTGCCACCTAATTAAGCAGACCTAAAGTATGAATATCAACCTATGTGTAAGCCATAGTTGGAATATTTCCTCCACTTTACCTTGTCACCAGACAGCCCTGTCCTCTCGAATGAAGGTTTTTCTCAACCGAAGAATTTAGCTATGTAGCTAGCTATTAGGCTATTCCTATCCTTTAGGTGTTGAGCTCTGCCCAATAATTGTGTATGAGAAATAACATTACTATAAAAGAAACTAAATAATTGTGAATCAAGGCAGAAAAAACTATATTTAAAGGGACCCTAGTTCCACATAGCAGGAAACTGCCTAAAATGGAGCGTCAGTGTTAGTTCAGACAGGCACGGAACTCAGTCTTGGCTCCAATCGCTTGTCCAATCGCATTGGACTTCAGCGTCATGTACCTAATTTGCGCGTCTTTTTAAATAAGGCAGCGCTCTCCATCTCAACTAACCAAGCTCTATCATTCCCACCAAGACCCATTACAGATCTGCGCAAACATCCATGCCTGCAGTTCTCTAAGGTATGAGAATCAGTACTTGGGTATTTTTCTTACCTCGTGCATCATCATTATGTCCGGGCATCCTGATCCTTTCATGGAGAAGGAATGCGTCCTGGACATTTCAGCTGCCATCTCTCCCGTCTTCGCAGTCAGATCATGGCAGGTAATTACGTAAACTTGGTTAAAATTTGTTTTAAGTTCGTCCGAATCTGGTTTAGGCGAGAAACGCCTGATGGACTACAGGGACATTTCTGTCATTCTGAGGGACAATGATCCGAGACTGTTAAAAAATCTTACCATGACTGAGTTTACTGTGGCATTCGGTGTATTATGGGATGTGATTTGTGAAATGTACCCGGGACGCAGGGCCGAGCTAGACACCTGTTTGGCTATCATTTCTGATCTCACTCTGTCTTACAGTGGCACTCTGTTTACTACTGTCATAAGTACTTTTCTGTTAAAGCTGCTTATTCCTCCAAAAGTTTAGTCAAAGACTGGATTAGTCTCAGGTCGATTTGGCGTTGGTAAGCAGGCATTTTACACCGTGGTGTCTTCTGCACTATCTGCGGAGCGTTCTCTCATTCCTCCCCCCTCTGCCCTAAAATCATTGCTGAGTCCAAACTCCCTGTGACAGCCCTCACCGTACCTCTGCCACCGAGCCCAAATTTTGCGGAGACGGCCATCCAAAGTTTGTGAGCCCTCGCTGCAAGCCGCGTCTGCCAGCTAAGAAAAATTAAATAAAGCATCTACCCCCATCAACATCCCAGAACTCTCTAAGGCGCTGAAGGACCCCTCAGATCGCTGTTTTGTCTCGTGCTTGTTGTTTGGTTTGATTAATGGCTTTTGTGCGGGTTTATACGATATTCACTCCAGCGTGACGTGCAATAACCTGCAGTCTGCCCAGCAGGAACCGGATGTGGTTGATAAAATCCTGGCGAGAGAAGTTGGAAAGGGGTACATGATTGGTCCGTTTCCCAAACCCCGTTAGCTTCATACCGTATTAACCCTATAGGCGTTGCTATTCGTAAGTATTCTGAAAAAGGGGGGGGGTCTGGGGGGAAGCGCATTATCATTGATTTGTCTGCTCATTATGACTAAAAGATTCAAAGCGTCAATGATCTCATCCCTCACCCCCCATTCTCGCTCTTTTACTCTACTGTCGATCACGCATTAAACTCATTAAAATTGCTGGATCAGGTGCTTGGTTGGGTAAAGCTGACATTACCGATGCTTTTAAAATTATGCCTCTGCAGCCCTCTCAGTGGAATCTCTTTGGAGTTAATTGGAAAGAAAAAATGTATTTCGCAGTACGTCTGACCTTTGGATGGTGTAGCAGCCCCCGCATTTTCGATACTTTATCCGAGGCTCTTTGCTGGATACTTCTGATGTTTACAAACTGCCGTTCGTTTTACATTTATTAGATGACTTTTTGATAATAGACTTTCCCAATTTCGTACCAAGCCGCAACATCTTTACACTTAAAGACATTTTCAAGAAACTGGGGTACTGCGCAGGAATTGGAGTTTTGGGTGTTTCTCTTGACTCAGTTAAAATGCAAGCGTCTCTACCCCAGGATAAATAACGCAGAATCAGGGAGGTTATGGAGAGTGCAATGTCGGCTTCGTCTATGACAAAGCACGAATTGTTGTCCCTGTGGGGGCACCTCAACTTCCTTCGTATACCGGCTTCTCGAACTCTCTTAATCTGTAATCAATTTGCATAAAACTGTCAAATTAGACGAAGGTTAAAAATCTGATTTGCGCTTTTGGTCACGGTTGCGCAAGCACTGGAATGGCATTTCATTCTTTTATAACGATAGGCCGGCGTCATCGGTCGCCTTCGAGTCTTCACTGACGCGGCTCCCTCCGTTGGTTTTGGGGGTTTGGTTGGTTTCTTGAGGTTTGGATTGTCAAAAACGCATTAAAAGCTTATGATGCTGCTGGTCGTACTTCTCCTCTTTTTGTGCAGGTTTTTAATCCCAGTTCTGCCAGTTAACATTTCCATGATCTGTGCCTTTATAGTGCATTATTCAGAGTTCAGAAAATTCATCCCTGTTCAAGCATGAATTGCTGGGGTCTAGTTTCACTTAAGCTGTTTAGATCCTTCAGTTACTAGCTTGCTTGGAAATCCCTCCATTCGCCTCCTCTTTAACGGATTAAGGAAGGCTCATCAAGAAGGCAATGATAAGCGTCTTTCCCTCACACTTTATTTGGTGCAAAAGTTGGTATCGCACTTAAGAGCTGGGTGTTTTAGTCCTTATGTTGATGTATTGTTGGAAGTAGTCTGTCTTACAGCTTTCTTCGGGGTTCTTAGATGTGGGGAATTCACTACACCTTTGGAGAAATTTAATCCTTCACACGACCTCACCATTTCTGATTTCTCCTCCGATAACTGTATGTTCACTAGCAACCTCAAACATTCCAAAACTGATAAATGTGGCAAAGGCACTTCTGTTGTCATTGCCAGAACTTACACTGCATTTTGTCCTTTTTCTTCTATTTTTCGGTCCCTGAAATGGCGAGCCAATGCTAGAGGAGATGAGCCCCTGTTCATGACCGATTCTGGGAAGGCGATGTCCCGAGCTTGGTTTGCTGTTCGTCTCCGCATCCTGTGCAGTGCTGTGGTCTGCCCCCAATCCTATGCACCACACATTCCTTTTGCATCGGCACTGCAACTACAGCTGCCTCCGTAGTTCCAGCATCTGTTCTCCAAACCCTGGGTTGCTGGTCCTCAGGAGTATACCAGAAATACGTCCGTCTTAATACTAGTGAATTTTGTCCGCAGAAGTAGCAATGAGTAATTTATGTAATCGGTAAATTGTTGTTCTTGCAATGTTAATTCTATGCTCACACCATGCTTTGCCACCTCTAATTTAATGTCGGTCAACTGTAATGGGCCTTAGGACAATCAACGCGTGCAAAGTTCATGGGTATCGTCCAATCCGTTCAACTTGGGGAAACTGGCATTTCATTCATATCGATTCACTGTCTGTATCTGCCTTCTGTCCATCTAATATTTAAAATGTCAATGTATTTACCACATGTGGACTCATCTCTTATAGCATATTTCCTTTGCATCAAGTCTCTCATGAGGGACTTGCGGAATGTTCTTCTGCTTGCATTCAGCAGGCCACTGATCTCCTGCATCCAGAGGAGAAGGTCATGCATGCTTGCATGAATTCAAAGGAAATGCGACATGCTTGTCGCTACACATATCCTCATTCTCACATAGCATGTTTCCTTTGTATCAAGTCACTCATAGTGTCTTGCCAAATGTTCTTCTGCTTGCATTCAGCAGGCCGCTGATCTCCTGCATCCAGAAGAGAAGGTCATGCATGCTTGCATGAATTCAAAGGAAATGCGACATGCTTATTGCATTCACATCGTTTATCCCCACATAACACACTTTCCGCATATCGATTTTTTTTTTTGTCTATTAATGCTCCAGTCAATGTTATATCTTCTATTCCTTGATCATAGAATGAGCTCGTTTGTTATTCATATTCAGAATTTAATGGATCAAAACGCATTTCATGTTCAGATCCCCGCGGGTGACTCTGCTCATCTGCTCCCTGCAGGAGCGCGAGTTTGGGGGTTGTGATCTCCTGAAATGTCCGTGTCATGCTTGCTCAGATTGTTCCAGAGTATCACTTGAGCAGAGTCGCCGCCAAATTCAAATGTATGTCATTCCAAATAAATGGTTGAATCTGATGTGAGTGTCCTGTCTGAAATGGAGCGTCAGTGTTAGTTCAGACAGGCACGGAACTCAGTCTTGGCTCCACCCCTTATCTAATCGCATTGGACTTCAGCGTCACGTACCTAATTTGCTCGTCTTTTTAAATAAGGCGATCTTTTTAAATAAGGCAGCCATCTCAACTAACCAAGCTCTACCATTCCCACCAAGACCCATTACAGATCTGCGCAAACATCCCCTCCACCTCCCCAGCCTCCTCCTTTCCAATGGCATGGTCTTTGGCTGTACTTGTTGTGTCATACTCTTCTCTTTATATGGTTTTGGCATTGTTTTGTATGGTATCGGCATTGTTTGTAAACTGTATTGTCATTCATTTCATTTTGAGCGCTGGCTGCTGCCGTCCTGCTGTCCTGATCCGGTCCTGATCCAGTTCTGCACCATCCTCGACATGCCACTTCCTGGTGCTACAGACGCCACTGTTCAGATGGACTTAAATGGAACTCTTTTGCCATTTTACTCTATTTTACTTTATTTCGTTTTTTATTTAGCTAGCCCGCGGAGGATGGGCTTCCCCACTATAGTCGGGTTCCTTCTGAGATTTCCTCCCACTGGGGAGTTTTTTCTCACCATTGAGGATTTTTCTCCTTACTGGGAGTTTTTTTGCCTCATTTGCTGTAGTGGGGAATGGGCTGGGCACTGCCCTTTCATTTATTTAATCTCTCACTGTAAACCGTCTGTGTGACAGTCTCTGTGAAAAGCGCTATGCAAATTAATTGAATTGAATTGAAATTTTAAACACGGTGAACCAGGCTCTGCTGGGGGGATTGTGATCTCCTGGAATGTCTGTGTCATGCTTGCTCAGATTGTTCCAGAGTATCACTTGAGCAGAGTCACCGCCAAATTCAAATGTATGTCATTCCAAATTAATGGTTAAATCTGACGTGAGTGTCCTGTCTGAAATACAATTGAATGCTTTTAAAGAGAGCGAAATGTGCCACACCACTTCATTTTTTTCCTGTTTTTCTCTTTTCTCACATATTGACCCGTATTCTCACGAAATCAACTTTGATTCAAGTGAACAGAGAAAATTGCGTCAAGTTGGCCACTGTTTTGTTCTTTGTTCCACATAAGAATAGATTCAGTATACGGCCTCGCAAAAACATTCGGTAGTTGACAAATTTTTATTTCTAGTCACCTTTAAAGTACAAAAACAAAACAAACAAACTCTCATGCGCAAGGTACGTACACATTTTTTCCCTCCTTGTTTTGAAGAGACAAACCCAACTTTTTTCCCCCTTATCCCAGAGAGCAGCTGGCATTTATTTAGAGTTGAGGAAAACCCAAGCTGTTCACAAGTACAAACGTATGTTGAAATCTGGAATGCTCTGTACACGTATGAGTCCCTAAAATATCCGCAAATTTCGCAAAAAGAACAAGGGAGGAATAATTGAATGAAAGCAGGGAGAGTGTCTTTGGGTACATGGTCCAGGGCCTCAAACAGGCTGATGTAAATGTGCTATGTGTTCAGTATTAGACAAACAGAATTTCAAAAAATCATTGCTACAAGTTATTTCATTTTATTTATTTATTCATTTCTTTCTTTCTTTCTTTTTCTTTTTTGCAAAAGGTTCCGTTTTGACTAATGAACGAACGCTAGTAGTGTTGCCCAGCAGATGCAATCGCACGTTTTGTTAAATTTAAATGCTTTAATCGCTTTTTTCTTCATCCTCTCAAAGAGTGGTAATGGGGTAAAACACAGCTATTGCCGAGCCCGTCTATAAAACCATGTTAGAATTAACACATCATAATTAGAGAGTTTATTAGCCTTTGAGAAACGTAAAACCCACGCCGGACCTAATTGGTCACAGATTGGCTGCACAGATGTGGGCTGCCAAAAAGTAATTGTCCTTGTTTGTGGAAATGTGAGATCTCATACAGCTTTGTCCCAAATGCCAGTCGAGTAGTGGTGTTCTCCCGGCAAAACACGTCGCAAGTACAAACAAAGGCTTTGTATTGGGACAAACAGAGATTCTGCTAAAGTGCAAGGAAAGATGAAAGAGTATCTGAGATTATAAAATTTGATTAAAAATGGGGGCATCTGACTATTGTTGATCCCACTGAATTTATTTTAACAGAAATTCATATTAATTTCTTATCTCCAGTCAGAGGGTTGCAAATAACACATATTGCTTTGCTTAGTATACCAAATGCTGCAGGCAGAGTACGCAATTGTAAAGTGATTCTTTGCACTCAAAGTGATATAGAGGATATACTGCATGTGCTGTTTTTTTTTTTTTTTTTTTGGTACGATATACTGTATGTAAGAGGCTTTGCTGGATTTTAATAATTCGATGTCTCAAAAAAAAAAAGATTATACTAAAGCCTTGGCACGAAGTCATTGTACAAACAAAAAATTATTTATGAATAATTCTGTTATGAAGAGGACAAGCTCTGTGTTAAGCTATTTGACGCATTGTTCCATTTAAATCTTTGCTGAGAAATGAGATTATCAAGGTAAGGCAGTATTAATTCTTTGACCCTCGAAAAGAATTAATCTTTTTTTTTTCAGTTTACAAAAGTAAATTCTTTATTTGGGACAGGTTTGTAACCAGCATGCACTGATGAAAGAAGTGTTTTAATATCAGCCTGAGCTCTCTGTGAAATCTTTTTGTTATTGTTGTTGTTTTTGTTGTTATTATTGAAGGCTGACTGCCATTTATATTGTATTTATCAGTCACTTACACTAAGCTACCTCAAGAGAGCTATACTGCTAAAATGCAGCCCAGTGAAAAAAAAATTCATTTTTTCATCAGCTCCACTCTGGTGATTTCATTACATTCAGGGTTCAGACAGAAAAGCCAAGCAATCTCTATTGCTGTTCTCATTTTCAGATGGTTTGTGTTAACTAAGTGCCTCTTTATTTTCCCCCAAGTTTTCTGCCCACCTTTTCAGTCTTTTGATTTGTTCTTGATTATCATCATTCTCAGCAAAATAATTCTGGGGGAAAAAAAACAAACAAAAAGAAAAACAAAAGCAAAAACACAAATATATCAATTTAAATTCATAGATTATTGCAGAGTATAATGTTGTTTGAGGACCGTATCATTTTTCTGGCCATGATGCAGATGTTATTGCCTTCTAGGACAATCATCTATTTTACCCTGGTATGAAAGGGACTGCCCCTGTCAATCTGCTGTCTAGTCTTATCTAGCCTTCATGTTTTCTGTTCAGCTGGAAGAAAGTTGACCTATATTTTGACAAATGATGTAAAGCCCAATGGTGATAATCCTTTCAAAGACCAGGACTGGCATTAATGGAGATCCATGCAAAACAGCCCAACAAGATTTATTATGCAGCTTTATAGTGAGAAAATTATTCAAAAGTCATAAGGACTACAAATATTGTGCATGGCTTTAAAGAACATTTTAAAGAACCTTTAAAGAACATTTTGTTCATAATGCCTGATTTGTCAACCTGAAAATGTGTCATCAGCTACACTACCGGTCAAAAGTTTTAGGACACCCCAATTTTTCCAGTTTTTTATTGAAAATTATGCAGTTCCAGTCCAATGAATAGCTTGAAATGGTAAGTGGTGAACTGTCAGAAGTTTTCAATAAAAGGTAAGGTTACCCAGGTTTTTGTACGCCGTCGAGTAGGTGAAAGGATGGTTACTCAGTGCGTGACATCAACTGCCAAACATGGAGGAGGAAGCGTGATGGTCTGGGGCTGTTTTGCTAGATCCAGGGTCAGTGACTTACAGAGCGAAAGGCACCCTGAACCAAAATGGCTACCACAGCATTCTGCAGCGCCATGCAGTACCCTTTGGTATGTGCCTAGTTAGTCAGGGGTTCATCCTACAGCAAGATAATGACCCAAAACTTAAGTCCAAGCTCTGCCAGAACTACCTTAGGAAAAAAGAACAAGATGGTAAGCTTGAAAACATGGAGTGGCCAACACACTCTCCAGACTTTAACCCCATCGAGACGGTTTGGATGAACTGGACAGAAGAGTGAAAGCAAAGCAACCTACAAGTGCCACACATTTATGGGAACGTCTGTAACAGAGTTGGGAAGAACTTTCTGAGGAATATTTGATTTCCATAGTAGAAAGAATGCCACGAGTGTGTTTGAGTACAATGAGACATTAAACTGCATAATTTTCGATTAAAAAACTGGAAAAATTGGGGTGTCCTAAAACTTTTGACCGGTAGTGTAGTTACAGAATTCAAGAAAAAATGTAAGTGGTGTGGAAAGTTCTAGCACAATTATCTTGACATATAATTATTTAGGATTGATAGAGTTTCAGTCATCTGAAGTTCAAATGCAAAGCAACCATATCAGATTTGAGGCCTGTGAGTTTGTACCACCATTGCATTCAGCTGCGGCTCTTCAGTGCATTGAGAAGGTGTGAGTGTTAGTGACTAACTGAGCAACTTGAGCTTACTCTTTGCAATTTCAGCATTTTTTGAGCAGACAAGACAAATAAAAGAATCAAACATTTTAAAACATAACTATAATCCTACATCTTAAGCTTGTGCATATTTTCGGACTATGCAGATATTCTCAATAATATTCTCAGAATAGCTAATACAACAATAATGATAATGAAATGGATATCGACCAGGATTGCAAATTCAGTATAAGAATCCTGCAATTCTTTCCAATCTCAATTTTTTTTAAGTGCATCAAAAGATATATTGTTTTAAAATTCTGTTGAGACACATCTAAATTAAAGAAAAAAGCTAGGCATAACATAACCCCCCCCCCCACCCACATGCAAAAAGAAAAGAGAAAACTCACTTCATATTACCTGCTAACCACACAGCTTAAAATGGAGTCCTTTAATAGAGAGAAGGCAAGAAAAGTACACATTATGCTTTTAATTATGCAAGCTTTGTTCCCTGGAGGTATTAATAATGTGATGAAGTGTTGACGGATGAGGCAATACAAAATCAAATTATGGCCGGTTTTTCCATGGAAGGGAAAACTGAGCCCCTGCTACAAAAAAAAAAAAAAAAAAAAACTGTTCTACGCTGGGCAGAGTTTATATAAAAAAAAAAGAGAACAAAATCCAATAATGGTCACAGGCCTCCATTGCGCCAAATAAACAAGCTGAAACAAATGGTAAGAAAATGTGAACACCCTGCAGCTCGCACTCAATGAAGTCATAAAACACACTCTGACTGCTATGTTTTCAACATGGTCAACAAGACAAATAACACCCCTCACTTACATACAGGAAGCCTTAGCTTAGCTAATATTTACCTCAGTTAGATATATAGTTATGCCCATTCTGCCTGTAATGTTGCTGGGATACACTGAAGTCCAGTGTTCCTTGTGCACCTCACCGCTGCTATTGGGTTATGATAATCAAATGTGAAGTTTTGCAATGATTTCAAGTTAAGGTCCTGTGACAGTTCAGGTTATTTCGTAAGTTCATGGACTGACGACGAGCTGTGACACTGAGGCCTTGTAGGAAATACCACCCTCCTTTCTTTCTTTCATCACTGCAATAATCTGAGGTGACAAGTGAGTGACTAGAGGAGATTTCTGCCATATTGCTTTCACTTTTCCATCAGGTATATGTTTCAACTATTGTGTCAGTGTGGGAAAAAAAAATGTGGTTTGAGGTTCTGGACACTGCTCAATCGCATAATCTCAACAGGATATCTGCTAAACTTTATTTGTACTCATTTCCTTTGGTTATAGTTTTTTTTTCTTCTTTCTGTTAGGTGGAGTGTCCGCATAATAATGAAAACAAATGCGCTATGCTTTTCCCTCATTAGTGCCTTGTGCCTGATCAGGTATTTTTAACTGCATGAGCCGTGAAGGTACATTGATGAGATCAACTAATAGAGATGGGAGTAAACAGTTGTTTAAAAAAAAAAAAACTAAGAATATGCACAGTCACTGATCAAATAAGTATTTGTCCTTATAGTTTACATTTAAAAAATCTTACATTTAATATCAAGGAGTTCATCAATCAATGAAATCACCTAACTGCTCTTGCGAGTCAAATCTGGGGATATATGTTGAGTGAATCAAGTCTATGGTTGTGTATTTGAAAATGACCCCAAGGGAAGGCGCTTTACAGTGCATACAGATCAGGTTTAAATCTTGAGAACATCTCTGAAGGTTGATTGATGAACATGCCCTATCAGTTCTTTGTCTTTACTCCTGGAGGAAAACCCATATTGCTCTGTTTAAATGTTAGGTTAATAGTAATTCCCTTTTCCTCAAAAACATGGTTTGTCCGAGATAAGCACCAAAAATATAAAGTCTACAAAAGCAAGCTGGATTATTTTGGGAGTGTTAATCACCTGCTACTCCTGACCGACTGTTATATTAATGCGCTCTATCTGCTTTACAATATTATGAGGCAATGGAAAATATTTAATTTCACCACAAAATGTCTGACCTTATCTTTACTGAAGTAATTGTAGCATTTCTGGATTATATTAGCACATTTTCGTTCTGTGCAGTAATTTCTCAATGGTGAAACCAAAAATGGTAAAACAAAAACAGCATACAATATGGTTTCAAAAAGACGGTAATCTGCCCCTCAGCCATATGCAAATTGATTGATTACAAAAATTCTAGAGTACAAAGCCAAATCAATAAAAGAGATGCATTTACGTCATGCATTATGGAGCTCACCTTTTACAGCATATAACATGCTCTGCATGTTACCTTTCACTGGTCCTTTTGCAAGGAAGGATGTTTCAATCTCAGCCGTGTCTACCTCACATATATTATACTTGATATTGGATGTCCTCCACTGTCAGCAGCCACTCCAATGTACATGAGGAGGGAAATTTTTTTCCCCCAGTCCTGAGACCCTCGAGATGGCAGATTTATGGCAGGGAACTGGATAGTTGGGTCCCTGATGATGTATTCTCATTGATACTCTCACCACGACATGGCGCGGTGTTGGGAATGAGCTAAGCCATCAATAAATTGATGATTGGCGGATGAGAGGCAGAGGACATTTTTAGCGGCATAGCTGTTGGCTCTTGCCTCGATGGCAGCTAAATTATGAGGATCTGGCATTAAAAAAGAGACTTTATTTAAGGCCGGCCTTGTGTATTTTGAGTTTCCCGGATTTGGTGCTAGCACTGTGCTAGGCTATAAATTAACCTCGAGGCTGTCTTGGCAGTGGTGGAGATGCTGGGGGGAAGTCGGCTGACGGTGACATGTCACACTGCCACCCCCCCAGAGCAACACAAGGTTGAACAGTTTTGGAATGTATTCACCTCCCAATTAAAGTGAATAATATTCAATATTTGCAAGACATGGATAAAACTGAAAAACAAACCTTCATAAACAAACACCATGGCCCAGGTGTAGTATGCTATAAACGCAAGATGGGCAAATGTAAACTGACCTTAAATTACAAATCTCACATAGCGGCTTCAAAAACCATAGGCAGAATATGAGTCATGTCACCTGATATCTTCCAATCCCTGTCAAGTATTCTATGTCAATGTTATTCAGTTATACTATATCAGCTATGACAGCATTTGAAAAGTAAATGGTGGGGAATGTTAATTTCATCAGATTAAATAAAATTCTGAAAATGTAATTGCTGTAACTTCCCTGATGCCTTTATATGACTATATGGTCACCCGAGTGATACTACCAGCCTGTGTGCACAAGTGACATGGATGGAGGGCTTTGTCAGCTTGACATAACTTTAATGAAAAAAAGTTCTATGAGAAAGTTCTCCAAGAATGTTATTGAAGAACCGGGAGAAAACAGGGAAGCGACAGCTCAGGTTGTGGTCAGAGGAAAACAACAGGCAGTCAAGAATGCTGCTCTCAGGCAGTTTGAATACAAGGTCAGGGGAAGACAGCCACCATGTAGAGTTTCACAGTTGTGCTTTGAATGCTAATCATCAGATCCCATTATTTGCAGGTAATTTTACTGGCAGCTCGTTAAATTGTGATAATTCTATCACTCTGGTTGGTCCACATTGTAACAACTGTCTCAATAATTTGCTATTATTTCACAGTCAAATTTGGATGAAATCATAATTGTCAGCTACAAGTATTGTTCGCTAAACAATGGGAAAAAGTATGGATGATTATACTGCCATGTTGCAGCAGACTACTGAGCGTGCATGTCGAAAACTGACATGAATGGACTTTAGTTACTGTCTCATTACACTTTAAAAACAAGCAATGTATTAATGTCTAGCTCCCAACAAGCTGCTTAAGCTTGCCTTTGTAAGTGAAATATTTCTCATCTGGTGAAATTGTTGCCAATGACCACTGAGCATGCTATCATCCCTTGAAAGAACTGTGCAGGCATGTGCCTGATATGTGTTGTAAAAGGACCTGTCGTGTGCTTCATACTGATCGTGATTACATTCAGATTTCCTGTCAGACCTGGCAGCTCAAGGAAGTCTGCAGGATGCTCTCCGAACCACACCCAACAATGATGTGTGTCACCTTTCAACATCTCTGCATCTTCCTCTGTGCGTCCTTCCTCATATTTTTACCACCATCTTCAGTCCACTGATTGATGATGGTCACTGCTCAAGACCAAGGACAATGCAGCATTCAGTAATTCTCACCTCTTCTGCACCGTTAGATAGGGCGGGGAGTATAAAAAAAAGAGAATACCGGTAAGTAAACTTTTCCCCCTGAAAATCATCCTAAAGGATAGGGAACCAACACGCTTGAGGGTGCATCGGCTGAAAAGAGCCCTGCTCTATAATGAATGCTAAATGACTCTCCTGCCGTCAGCAATGTTCACATGACTCCGTGTCCCTCACCTTTGTGAAGCCAAGGCTCATGAATACTCCCCTCGATTCCTCCTATTTAGATTTACAAAGCCTTAAGGGCTGTTTGTTTCCTGGAGGAGCTTTGAACACAAACTAAGGTTTGATAATCAATAGCGGAGAAAATGACACAGCTATCTGTGTGACAAAAAAAAGAAGAAAGAAATAAGCTTGCAAAATTACCTCCATGAAAAATGGACTTGCCAGCTCAAAATCCGGGGGCCATTTTTCCCCTCTCTTAAATAATTCAAGAAGCATAGTCACCTTTCCTGCACACAGTGCATGTGTTGAACCATGCAATGATTGGATGGGGACAAATGCCAAATTGGGCTTTTATATCATTACTTATTTAGTTTGTATAAATACAATTCGATAATAAAGTAAACAAACAGCGCAATACAAATGACGTGCTGACTGAGAATTTGATTGCCAATCATTAGTTGGGTCTCACATATCTCTTCTGTGAATTTATTGGTTTTGCCTGCAATGAAATAGTCTGTTTTTTACATTTTTATTTATGTCAACATCATCAGTGCTTAAATGATAATTTCAAAAGGAAAAAATACTAGATGAGGTTTCTGTCACAGGGGTTGAGGAACAGAGAACACGAAAGATGAGGGAATCTAACTGAATTTTTAATCAACAGGACTGGACAAGATAACACAACTAAGGATACATATTAGAAACAGAAGGTACAGGTTGGGAACAGGGACTGGAAAGACATAGGAAATAAACAAAGGAATAATCACAATGCAGAGTTAGGAAGAAGGGATTCACAGCTAGAGTGAGGCCTATTGAACTACACCAGACACAGGCTGCGTCCGAATAGTCTTTTTTGCTTAGGAAAGTTCTTAACTCCTAGAAAACGATCCGGAAGTATTTACGTGGCAGCCATGATAAGTGTGTTCGGATTCTTTAAATGTAAAGGGAAGGTTCGACAATGCTGCCTAATAAAGAAAGGAGGAAATGCTATCCCGCAATTCCGCGATGGCCGTCCATCCGGCCAATCACGAAAACAAACAAACATGACGGGCAGGAGGCGGGTGATCACTGTGCCTAGCGTAAGTGCATTCAGATTCTCTTATTGGCGTGGTTCTCTTCCTAAGATGTAAAAGAGTCCCCTTTACACTTTTCCTTTGCCTCATGACGTTTTACACAGAGGTTAAAGAAAAGTGGTTAGGAATTAGACGATAGGACGTAATTTTTTAACTATTCGGACGTAGGCCATGACTGAGAGGAGAGTGGCTGCTTAAGCAGAGGGAGTGCAGGTGCTGGAAATCAGGTGAGCATGATGGAAAACGAGGAGCAGAAATTCGAGTCCGGGTCGGAGCATGTCAGCTGGAAAACCCTGTCCAGACATGAGAGCTTCACTATAAGAGTCAAAAATTCCCACAAAAAAAAAGTCTCTCATACATTGATAACATTAGCTTAAGTTAATATTTCCTTAACAAACCAAATTGTCTTACCGTATCGGGATAAAACGATTAAATGATTAACGATTTATTGATTTAACATCCCTCGCATCATTGGCAATATTTCTGTCATGTATTGTCTAATTTAGTCAAAAAAGCAATAAATATAAGGTTATAAATCAACTCGACAGAAAAGACACGATAGAACTGCTGTTGTTTTGACTTTTCCAGTGTTTGCTGTGAGCACTGATGTGTTCACCTATCATTATCATAAGGAGAGTGAGTCAGCTAAAACTCCACTGTATGCCTACAGCTGTCATGTAGTCTAGTCCTCACTGAGGCAGACATAAAGCACAGCATTCACAGATCTGAAGCCCTGACAGTGGCACCCGAGCCACAGGCCGGCATATGCCGGGCTGAGTGTATTTTACTGGCAGACCCCGGCGAACCACCAGAGACTGTGTGCCAGGGATTAGTCATGCTGTGCCGAGACCCACATTGGCAGCTCTGAGAGGGGAGGTGGAATCACTCAGCGGCTGAGGCAGACTGCTCGTCAGGCAGTCACTTCGGGCAGGGGGGCGGGCCAATCTGGAGACCGGCGGAGATGATGATGCGGTGGTTGCCAAGGCGGAGGCAGAGCTCGATGGCTTGGTTGGTGAGGCAGAGGGAGGGGGGGCATGCAGTGGCTGCCATGGCTGCGAGCGATATGAACGTATCAGCGCTCAGCTGGTTGATAGGATGGTCAAGATGGTGGTGGATGTCATTTCCAAGGCCAGAGGTGACAAGGTGAGGTGGCGCAGTGATTGGCAAACAGTAGGTCAGGTCATGGGGTATGTGCCCTTAAAGAGAGGCTGAAGTGACGATGGATGGCGTGGAATTTCCGTTAGCTTTGAGTTCATGGGTGCCGGACCATGAAATAATTCAAATCTCATTGAAAATTAAAACGTAACAATGGTGCATGAATTTGAGGGGCTGGTAAATTTGGTTACGAAGAACGTAGACATCTCATCGCCCTCGTTTGGCAAAGTAAATAGGAATATCCCTGGCTCATTGAAATATCTAGCACAGACTACGCAAAAGCTGAAGACCCTGAGGCTAATCACAAAATGTCTGTTTTAAGAAAATAGGATCTGAGTACAAAATAGATCCATGAAATCTGTTAATTGAAGACCCATTGCCAAAAGTTCTTAAGTCACAAAATGCCCATTTTGAGAAAATTGAAAAAATCGACTTAGGTAACTATAAATAATGTTTTCCCAACCTTAGCTCAAGGTGTGAGAAAATGTGATATAAGTACTTTCAGAAATAGGCTCTTTAATTTGAACTGATTAGAATTATCAAATGCTAGAGGATACATTCACTGTACTCACCTGAACATTACTGTATAGCCGTTTAATACAAACTAATACAGCAAATAAGACATAATTAAAACACGTAATTAAAACACTTCCCCTTCAGATGTACAAAGCCACTATTTTTCTGCGAGTTCTATTTAGATCATAGCTCATGTATCATCTCAAAGAAATGCAAGCAGATAAAATGAATACACTTTTCTGTTGCTTGTTTGTTGTCATTTTTTTTTAAGAATTATTTCTAAATTAACTTGAACTAGCTCAAGGTAGTTTTGATGTAAGGCTTCACTACATTTTGATGATTCTAACGCTGCACAGTCTAGGCCAGAGAGGAATAACCCTATATCTTTCAAAGACATTGCTTTAAACTTTGGTGGGCTCAGTGAAAATTAATCCTAATTTCTCATTATCTACTGCCCTGAATCTCAGCAGTTACAGCATTGAAGTTATGAGCTACGAGCCATTTTATTAAGTAGGATTAATCTTGGACTTGGTTTTCCATCATTCTTGCTCTCTCATTGTTAAATTATTCAACCGCTTGTTTAGGTCAGACATAATATATTACAGTGACATTCTCATTGTGGGAGGAAGGAAAATGTTAGCTCTTCACTTGCCTGTCCCAAATAAACATTATTATTATGCATTATTTAGGTGAAATTAATCACTGTCGTAATGATAATTTATATATTCATTTCATCTGAGATTAATGCACAGATATTTAATATGATTATGAATGTTTTGGAGGTTACAGTGCGTTGGTATTGTGAGGTGAATCTACTAAGCACACTGGGTTCCTGCACCACACAGTCCCTATTTGATCGGCCCAAGACGGGATTGGCTCACTGGATCCGCTGAAGCGCCACAAATCTGCTGCCTCTCCTTGTTGCTTCTCTGATTTCAAGAGCAGATGCATGAATACACGTGCTCACAAGTGTTTTAAAAACAACAAACACTCTCTCGGTTTCACGCTCTGGTATCATTCGATCGGCATTATCTGTGCTTACAAAAGAAGGGGCGGGGGGGGGGGGGGGGGACTCCAGACTTTTCATCCAAAGATGATTTTCATTTTGCCATCCTTCATTCTCGTGGTTGCTGATGAAACATGGCAGAAACGGAGATCTCTGTGCTGTTTTTAATACAGTTACCGAGAGGGCTGAGAGGAGCTGGCTGCCCAGCTAATCAATTCACCTGTCAATAATTCAACGTGTCAGAGAGAGGTGGAGGTGAAAAAAACCTAGGAGACCATGTTGTCATGGAGATACTAGAAGTCATTTTTGAGAGGCAGTGGCATATGTGGCAATCATTCATATGAAGTGTGACTTGGGGGGGGGGGGGGGGGGAGGATTATGCCACTAGGGAGGGCTCTGACACTTATGAGGCACACGTAAGATTTGTAAACCGTCTTGACGCATTGCTGTGACTGATAAATAGAAAAGAGGCAAACCTAAAGACACGGTTCAAGTGCAGCCAGCACATAAAACAGCTGCGCGGCCCGGTGCCATGAGCTTAGTGAATGATTTGGTGTTCGAAGCCTAATCTTGCTGCAATCTGTCGACCTTGCTTCTGAAAGGTCCATTATAGCCAACCACGAGGATTGCGCAGTCTTTCCCGTTTCTTCAGTTTAGTTCGAAGCAGAATCAGGCCAAGGCAAACCGACAGCACCTCCAGCAGGCTGAACAGGAAAGGAAGTCTTCATATAAATCAGCTCAGAGATAATTCTCACCTACTTGCTCACTAACTAAAAATACATACAATGACATCATACATTAAACAAAACAATAGAGAATACTGGCAGAGGCCTCCTTTATTTATTTATTTAATTATTATTATTTTTTTTACCTCTGCAGTCAATGTGAGATGCATGAGCCAAGTCCAACACTGGTGCGCACTTCCCACCTCCTACGCAACCCGGCAAGGCAGACTGCTGAGGCCTGATTGGTTGAGGGAGCTGCTCACGCGTAAGGTGGCCAAATAGTGTATGGACATGACTCTTTAGCTGCACAAGGGCCACAGACAATTGCACTGCAATCTTCTAGACAGCAGGGGCACTCTGGCATTAGCATGGGCTCTGTGGTTAACTGTGTTTTTGTGAGAAAGGTGTGGCTGCAGTCCTGGTTGGGATTTTTCCCCTTAGCTCGCCAGGGGTACATTTCCCAAAACAACATTAGCAAATTACATAGTTTGGCCGTATACTTTCAATGGTTCCAACTATGTCAGTCAGCATCTGTGTTTTGGGAAATGTACCCCAGCTTCATTCCTCTCCCCTGCAGCCAAACTGGCTCGTTAGGGACAGCCTGGATATTCGAAGGGGAGAAACTGAGAGGCAAGCTGTCTGCGTGAACTGTGAGTTGTCTGAGGGTAAAGTGTGGATTCTTGGAAATATGAGGAACCTAATCCCTTTTAGATATTTTTGTCCTGAAAATAAACAGGAGTAAACGCTACTTTTCCCTATTTATGTGCTTTGTGATCTCAGATGGTAAGCTCCAAGGTGGCTCGTATGCTCTTATTTGACTTTCAAGTTTTGGAGTTTTTTGGAGTTGAGTTGCTCCACCATATTGAAAATAAAATGATAATATCACCGTACTGGACCAGAGAATTCATCTCTGGACAGGGTGCCGTTGACATTTGATGAACATAAAACACTCCTTTCCACGAAAACCTGCCCTGCTGTGGGTATAACTACGCACTTTCGGAGGATGCTGGGTTCGCTCACTCCGTAAAGGGGCTGCACTGCGGTGGAGGAGTGAACATCACTGCACCCTTGTGAAAAAATACCGCAACATTCTACAGTAAAAATGCGGAATTACTATAGATATACTATAGATATACTATAGTAACTCTGTAGTTTACTATAGTGATGCTAAAGTAAATCACAAAAGTCAAACTCTACTATAGTAAACTATAGCAATGATATTCAATTACTATGGTATATTTACAACAAACTATAGTTTACTGTAGTAAAGTGTAGTTTACTATAGTCTACATCAATTTTACTGTACTAAACTAGAGTTAACTATAGTAAATTTTTATAAGGGCATAGCAGTCGTACCGATGTAGATTGTATCCAGCAGAATTTTGACTGCAGCACATACTATGCTTTGCCCGGCTTAGGTATATGGGAGGGATACAGTCAATTGGGTTAGCATTGTTCATTGCTTAAGTGCCTCCTGCTAGCCATCCTGGTACTAATAAGTAACATCCTAAGCTAGCACGTTTGTGTTTCCTCCACACTCATTCTGTGTTATGATTCTGTCAGTTTGCTATGTCTGTTCTGTTTTGCCATGTTCTGTTTAGTTTGTTCCATGCCATGTTTTGTTTCTGCCATGTTTTGCCATTACCCATATTTCTGTATATAGTCCGGTTCATGTTTTCCACCATGCCCTTCTTTGCACTTTGTCTCCCCTGTCTGGTCTTTTGTTACTACAGCTCATTCCCCAGTCCTCCGTGTCACATGCTTAGGTGATTTAATGGTTTCTGGGTTTCCACCATTCCTTCTAGTCTCGTTTGCTTCCTTCGTCTCTCTTTTCTATTTTACTAACCAATACTAACAGTTTGTTGTTTTTGTTAAAGTTACTAACCCAGACTAACATTGTATATAATACTAACTTACTAACGAGCACTAGGGATTGTATAGCTGCACTTACTAATTGATTAACAAGCTCTCAGCACTCGCCCTGTTCTAGTCTCCGCCTCTTGCCTTCTCTTAGTCTTTGCTGCAATTCAGCGGATCCTCCGCACCTGCTCCACTCTGTCCTGCTTCTCATTATCTGTGCACGTTAGAACTCCCTAACCGGAGCTGTATGTTTTGTCATAGGATTGTCTCGTGATCCCTGTCCGCGTTTTGGCAGTTGCCTATTTCATGTGATTAGGTTCTCCCTCATGTTACCTCCTTTGTAATCAGTCTGACTTCTTGCACTTGTGTCTTGTTAAGCATGTGACTTCCCATGAGTGTTTATTAGGAGTCTTCTCACAGCAGTTCTTTGTCAGAACGTTCTCCTTTTGCCATGCTTCTCTCGCCTTGTTTTCATAGTGATTACCTTTCTGACTGGACCATCCTCGTTTTTCGATTTTTGCCTATTCCCTGTACTTTGCCACATTCTCAGTGTATCGAGCCTCTTTTGTCTGACTACGATTTTTGTTATTGGTGCCCTGTTTACGGTTCTGGATTTCGCCCTTTGGATTCTGATTTTTGGATTGTGGACATTGTACCGTTGCCTGCTCTGTTGGGGTTTCCCCCTTCAGAAATAAAGCCTCCATTTTTGCATTCACTGGTTCTCGCTTCTGGTTCCTGGCGTAATCCTCACATTCTGAGATTACACTCGAAACTTCAAACCTTGCAAAGATGGGACGGCTGACGGGTGCTTGTTTTGGAGGAGAACCGCAAACTTTCTGCGCCTTCTCGTGATGGCAACGAGTCACATGCAAGCATGCTTGTACATAGTTTGCTGATTGGACATTCCAGATTCGGGTGGGACTGTAGATGCAAAACCTCTTTCAAATTCAAAAGAAAAAACAAATAATGAAAAAAACTGGAGGGTACTCAGAGAGCACATACCTCCGCGAGCAGATTTTGATCCACTAGCACTGACGTATAATCAGCTGCAGAATCTGGATCTGTATCCAAATCATCTCTTCCCATTCATTCAGTCCAACTTTGCATAAAATTTTGTGGTAACCCTTGGAATAGTGTTTGAGTAATCGCGCTGATAAACACATAGATACAAGTGATCGCAATACCTCCTGGCAGAGGTAACTATGCTGTCTTCCCTAACAGGGACTAGCTGGGGTGTCCATAAATACAGACTTCTATATTCTGAAATTCAGGGTCGCTACTTACATTGAAGCCTCCTTCATGGTCTCTGGGATGACAGAAGAGCAAGAGGCCACAGTTCATGAGCAAATATCGCAGGGCTTCTTTTTTTTTTTTTCTTAGTAGTTCAGCAGCTCAACCATTACAGGACTCATGCAATGTCCAAATAGACAGACATTGTATGAGTAGATAGACAGAGGAGTCAAAGTGTTGTTGACATATCTGATGCCTAAAATAAAATCATCCTGAGCAGAGATGGGTTGAGTGAAGTCAACTTCAACCGTCCCAAGAACGCAATTCAAATTTTCAAGGAATTACCAGGAAATACTGCTTGAAACTAAATGCTGGAGCTCACACAGATAATGAGGGTGAAGTTGCAGCCTTACAGTTCTTCAGTACGAATCCTTGTGGAGCACTCGGTCATGGATCACTTTCAGAGCACTTTCCTGAAATGTACCCAGATGACTCCTTGCGTGCTATATTTAAGCAGTGGACATTTATTATGAAACAAAGTTATGTGTATGCAGGTAGTCCTTGCATAAAAATAAATGCTCTTAATTAACACATTCTCATCCTGACTCATCATATAGTGATGCTACCTGACCAAGTGTTAGTATATGACATAAAAGGAGGCTTCTGGTTTCCTTATTTGACATTTAGGGTTAGGGTTCAGGTTAAGGGTTGGTGGTTACGGATAGGGTTTATTTTAAACTGCCGTCAAATGAGAACATCAAAAACCTGGGCCCTATGCTCTGGCCTGGGCCTTATGATCCCACACCCCTCTCTACTAGCACCATTACACACATCTTCTGGCAAGGGATTGAGTCTTTCAGTTGAAAGATTACTGGTTCTACTCTCAGATTGGGAATGGCTGCTGTAGCTCCGAAGTTGGTACTCAACTTGAACTGCTTCAGTAAATACTGAGTGATATAAATGAATAGTAAGGGAAAACCTGGTAAGTGTAATGTTCCCAACAAGAGAACATATACTAAATGTTAAACATGATGCCCTGAGTTTGAGTAAGCACATAAGGATTGACAGCCCAACCAGGCTGGTGGTGCAAGTATGGTGGTCAGGGGATTGAGCGTACAGTTTAGAGCCTGCGGGTTCAAGCCGAAACGATGGGTCACAGGTGTGGTATACTCAAGCAAACAGCATAACCTTAACGGCCTCAGTAAAACAGGCAGCTTTATTAAACAGTTAAGAGGGTAAAGCTGTGGATGAAATATTGCACAATTTTCTGGATAAGCGTGTCTGCAGAGTACAAATAATAAAAAAGCCTACAACCGCAAGAGGGAATTCTAAACTGGGTAAAAAAACCAAAGAGTTACCCTCTAAGCCATATATTCACAATGGCTGGATTTTACAATGCCTGCCTGAATTTCCTGTTTATGAAGGATGTTCAGTTAGATTCCCACCAGGTTGACCTTATCGTCAGTCTCCCTTTTACAAAGGCTGTACCCACCTCTTTATCAATCTGTCCGAAATGCAGATTTCCAAAAACATCAGATTTGCGCACCTCAAACTGTCTTTACCTGCTCTTACCCTTAGCATTTTTCCCTTCATCCTGTCACAGATCCACTGACTGTTTATTCTCAAGCACATCTTTTTTACATTCTGCTTTTATTTCCTATATTTGTACTGTGCAATAATTGATATTAGCCTCCTTCAAGGGAAACAAAAACACTATTAGAGAATATGTCTTTTCATCAAGCTCAGGTGTAGTGTTTATACTCGTATAAAGCTACAGATTAAATTAGTGGGACACACAACTTGTAGCAATAAAACTAGACCAATTTATTTCCCTGAGAGAAGATTTAAGAGGTGGGAGGAGTGAGAGGATGCTGTGGTAATGTACTTGGAGAGCAGAAATTCTGGGAAGCAGACGAATTGGTTCTCTGCCAGTTTGCCTCCACTAAGCATAGGGGAGATTTCCCATTGATATTGGTCAAATGCCAAAATAATTCTCAACTGACCGCCCTCTGCTGTTGCCTCAAATGGCCAGAGGCTGGAGCATATTTCTGAAATAAATTAAAATGTAAATATTAACAAAAACATAAAAAATAAAAGAGACATTTCTGGGCGAAACAGGATTTTTTTTTTCTTAAGATTCACAGTTATTTGGCTTCTTATTAATTTTTAAATGCAACATGAATTCTAAATATTACATCAGGAGAAAAGTTAAAAATCTTTCCCCCAATGCTTTCCCCCCCCAAATTTTCCAAAAGCTTACATGGGGGAGGAAAAATTATGGCTGCAGTCACTGGAAATTCATTTTTACTTTAATATCAATGAGTGCAGATTTTAAAACCAGCAACATTCAGAATGATTCTAAATTGTATTTATGTATGACGATGGTCTTATACCCCAAGTCTTTATAGGATATACCTCAGAGATGTGATTATACACTGGGACATTTTACATTTTGTTCTTTCATTTTCCTAAAGAAATTCCCATTGTTTTCAAATTATTTTCAATGGTGCCTTTGCAAATTGAAGATGCCTCTTAATTGATGTTTGAATAGGTTTGTGCACAGCAGTAAACTCTCTGAGAATCGTGTGTTCCTCATTATTTGCTGTTTTCTTTCTGTTAGTTGAAAGTGTTGTTTGTTGGTGAAGTTGGAGGTAGATCTTATTCCAATTTTATGCAGGTCCCCTTTGTTCCTTACAGTTTTAATGGCTCTGAACGGCAATTAGAGGGAGAGAGAGAGAGACAGAGAGAGATGGTGAGGGAATGGGGGAGAATATAAGAGGAAGGGGGAGAGAAAGAGAGATAGTGAAAGAGGGAGAGGGAGTAGAAGGGGTGAAGGAGAGCGAGAGGGCAGGGGGGTGAAGGAGAGACAGGGTTGGGGCGAAGGAGAAAGAGAGGGTCGTGGGTGAAAGAGAGAGAGAGAGAGGATAGATAAAGAGAATAATATCAGACTTCAGTAATTTTGTTCTTGTCGCTGAACTTTGGGTTTAGCATTTTATTTCTGCAGATAATTACCCATGTGTGAATAATCTACTTCTTTATAAAGATAGGACAGGGCTCCTTGGCCTCATTTTCAAAGAATATTGCGAGATGTTCCTGTAATCGTACGTGGGCTTTATTTATTAATTTATTTATTTGACAGGATTTTCTGAGGCTGTACGTGATGCAACTTTTTAAAATATTTTATTTTTTATGACTGTTGGGGTATGGGTTGTTAGTGGGCTTCTTCCGCCCTTCTCCCTCTTTTAGTCAGCAGATAGGTTATGAAAGTGGGGCTAGCTGTTTTATTCTCTGACATTGGTACATGGGTACATCATGAATTTTCTCTACTATACTTTCAACTGTACCCACAGAGAGAAAGGCTCAGAATTGGTGTCCTTCCTTGCCTTGAAAGATTTTTCAAATATCCTTTCAAGAAAAGTAAAAACAGCCCCATCTTAATTTCTCACAGTATGAAAGAAAATTGCATTTCAGCAGATCAAACCTCAGCCTGCATGCACTTTATGATGGTGTTCAAACCCACTAAATTATTATTTTATAAATCAATAAATGCATAGTGATCATAAATAACGAGCTTATGGTCTTTTGAGAAATGTTTGCGTTTGCCAAAAGCCTTTAAAGACAGAACATCAATTTAACCAACTCCAATGTTAACTTAAGCCTGCTCACTGTCAAATTGTACAATATAATAGTGTTACTGCATGCATGTCCTCAATATTTTTATATATATTCCTGAGATATTATAGCAGTATACTGTCTGCACTCAGTACACAAATTAATGGACGATGTCAAAATGTCATACAAGCTGAAAAACTCCAAGCTGCAATGGCTAAGTTACAGCTTCTGACCAACTCTGTTGGAACACTGATGTAAGATACGTGTTCCTAGAGGTGCAAAATTGCCCCTGGCTTTAATACTTGACAATCATACAAATCCTCGCTTGATGAGTATGATTTTGGGCCCCCAAAATAAGGCTATATGATTAGAATTTGAATTTATTTCACCCGAGATTTTCAGTGCCATGCCGTCAGAGGTATTAAAGCCATTCAGTAACAGCACCTCAAAATGAATGTTAGCTCCAAACTCGAAACTGGTTCCCATTTACCTTGCGTAATTCGGAGAGTAAAGGAACACACACCAGAGTTGGAGAGGTGCTGACCATGGTGAAAAAACAAATGTGAAGACAGGCTATTGGACACTTGTTGCCATTGCCATGATGTATATTAATCAATTTATTCAATTACCATTGGTCCAATAGTTTCATATATATACACACAGAAACACAGAGACACTGTTGGGCCAAAAATTTTTTTTAAGTATTTTATTAGACTGCCTTTAGATTTGAGCAAGGTGCACATTCAGCATTCATCACGGGATTGGGATTATTTTGACGATCTTCAATAAAAACAGAATGCAATGATTTGCAAATCTCATAAACCCACATTTTATTCACAATAGAACATAGACAACATATCAGATGTTGAAAGTTAGACATTTTACCATTTCATGAAAAATATTAGCTCATTTTGAATTTGATGGCCGCAACACATCTCAAAAAAGTTGGGACAGGGCCATGTTCACCATTGTGTAGCATCCCCTCTTTTAGCAACAGTCTGTAAACGTCTGGGAAGTGAGACGACCTATTGCTGGAGTTTTGGGAGAGGAATGTTGTCCCACTCTTGTCTGATGCAGGATTCTAGCTGCTCAACAGTCCTGGGTCTTCTAAACCAGATTTTTCATTTTATAATGTGCCAAATGTTTTCTATTGCTGAAAGGTCTGGACTGCAGGCAGACCATTTCAGCACTCAGACTCTTCTTCAACGAAGCCATGCTGTTCTGATGGATGCAGTGTCAAGTAGATCTAACTGTTTAGCAGTACTCAGGCTTTCCCCACTTGCTAGATGCACCTCATCAGAATTTCACTGGATTCAACTCATTGAACACACTTCTGGAATTTCGTTTGGTTCTTTTGTTTCCACGTGTTCATTCAGATAAGCAGGTGAAAAACCTATTTGAATATATTCAATACATATATTTTATAATACAGTATAAATTGTGATTTCTTTTTCTCTACAATCATCACATTAAATAGAGTACGGTCATCTCAATCATTTATCCTAGTTTGGCACTTATAGTTACATATCTTACACATACACACATTTCCAAATTCCCCCCCAAAGCCATCACTGAGAATTTTCCAAACTGAAACCCCTTTATGGAAAAAAGTCTTTTGCCCTTACCGGCTGCTTCTTTGAGGTAAAAAGTCCTAAGATTCAAAGTTGTATCCAAATCTTCAAGAGCACATGTGTAGTGTTTCTTCTCGCTGCACTGAAAGAGTGTTTGCTTCTTTGAGGCCCAGGTGCAGCTGGCCAGCTAATTAGCTGATCACTCTCACCTGCTGCACCCTTGCTGCTGCACTGGCTGAAGTCTCTGGCAGGGTGAGTGATGGGCATGCAGTTTGCCACAACATGCAGTATGAGGGTTAGCATTGTCTTGCTGAAATATGCAAGGCCTTCCCTGAAAGAGACATTGTCGTTAAACCTCTATATACCTTTCAGCATTGATAATGCCTATCCAATAATAATGTGTAAGCTGCCCATGCCATACGCACTGATGCAACCCCATACCATCAGAGGTGCAAGCTTTTGAACTGAGCGCTAATAACAAGCTGGATGGTCCCTCTCTTCTTTAGTCCGCACAACACGGCGTCCATTGGATACCTAATGCTGGGTTTACACATAATGACGACAATTCACGAATGCCACGAATGTAAATTCGTGACCGAGGATCACGAATTTGAATTGAATTTGATAATTCGGGGCAGAAGCGTCACGCGTCATTCAGTTCAGTTCTTGACAGCTTTCGTGTCGATTCGTAACGACGCGTGACAGTATGGGCTCAAAGAATGGCAAGAATACACTACGAATGCTGTCACGCTCTATTACCAATCACCACTAATCACCACGAATCGACACGCTCAGTTGCGAACTCCACGAATCGAGGGTGATTCGTGACATTTGTGAAAGATTTTTTGGCAGCCAAAAACATGCTCCACAAATATCACGAATGTCACAAACCGACACGCGCTGTTAAGAACCCTATTTAGATGCGTTAAGTCACGTTACGAATGTCATGAATGTGCCACGAATGACGGGAAAATGATATTCGTAACGCATCGTGCCTATGTGTAAACCCTGCTGAAAGGAAATTCAAATTTTGATTCATCTGACCGCATTTTGCCTCAGTCCATATTAAATGAGCTTTGGCCCAGAGAAGACGGCAGCATTTCTGGATCGTGTTCACATATGGCTTCTTCTTTGCATGATACAGCTTTAACTTGCATTTGTGGATTGCACAGCAAACTGTGTTCACAGACAATGATTTCTTGAAATTTCTGGAGGGCCCGAAGATCACGAGCATCCAATATTGACCTTCGGCCTTGTCCCTTGCGCACAGAGATTTCTCCAGATTCTCTGAATCTGTTGATGATATTATGTACTGTATATTCAAAATCTTCACAATTTTACATTGAGGAACATTTTTCTGAAATTGTTCCACAATTTTTAAACTCAGTTTTTCTCAGATTGGCGAGCCTCTGCCCATCTTTACTTCTGAGAGATTCTGCCTCTCTAAAGTGCTCTTTTTATACCCAGTCATGTTACTGACCTGTTGCCAATTTACCTAATTAGTTGTAAAATGCTGCTCCAGCTGTTTTTTTATTAGTACCTTTTACTTTTGCAGTCTTTTATTGCCCCTGTCCCAACTTTTTTGAGATGCATTCCTGCCATCAAATTCAAAATGAGCTAATATTTTTCATGAAATGGTAAAATGTCTCACTTTCAACATCTGATATGTTGTCTATGTTCTATTGTGAATAAAATGTGGGTTTATGAGATTTGCAAATCATTGCATTCTGTTTTTATTCACATTTTACACAACGTCCCAACTTTACTGGAATTGGGGTCTGTAAAATTGCAAACCTTATATTCTGAGAAAAATATCTAGACTTCCTTATGTCTGAGAATAATCTTGTTCAGGTAAACGATATCTTGGGAATCTACAGCATACACAAAATCAATTTAAAGTATTTGATGCAGTAAGTCTGTGTAAAGCATAGCCAAAGCAATTGTGCATTTCTTATGTACAAAACTTTCTTTTCATGCAGGCACAAAAGACAAAGAGACAAATAAATAAACTGAAAATAGAAATCGCAGACATGAAAATCTCCATATCTGAAGTAACTAGCTTATTAAATTCCAATACCTGCATGTAAGAGAGTAAACTGGATGGGAAATTACATTTCCCTTCAGGGTCCCATTAATTTGTGGGCAAATCAGTTTCAGAGCAGGCATTCGCTTGTAAGGTCTGGTAATTTCATTTGAAACAACTGGCTACATAGTCTTTACATGCTACAGCTAAAGACACATGCAAATGAGAAGTCACACAAAATCTATGCTTCATGCCATGAACAAATGTTCAATTTGAAATGAATTAATCGAATTGTCTCACTGTAATTGACTGGACTCCAGCAAAAGTAATTTCATGTGTCTCCTGATGATCTCCACTGAAGATTCAACAAAGAAAGAGTACATACACTATATGCTATAATGATACAAGCAACAATAAAAATGAAAAAAATATTTAAGACACTTCAGCCACAAAACCATAAACCATGCAGTATTACAAATAATGACATTACCCTGTTAGCACTCTCACACATATAATAAATGTATATATTTTTTTTCCCCCCCTCTTGCTGCTGAAACAACCCTGACCCCTCAAGGCATGGATGTGGGAGAAATGGGAATTGAACAACTTTGACAGGGGAAAAGTGAGTTAGAGCATCTCTGAAGTGGCATGACTTCTTGAGTGCTCCCTGTCAGCAGATATGAGTACGTACTGACAGTGGTCCAAGAAGGGACAAACCATGAGCTGGTGACTGGGTTTTTAGTGCCCGAGGCTCATCAATGCAGGAGGGGTATGAAGGCTATCCCATCTGGTCTAAACTGACAGAAGGGCGACTGTGGCACAAGTCGCTGAGAATTTCAATCACGTTTACCAAAGGAATGTGTCACAATACACAGTGTAGCACACCCTGCTGTTTATTGCACTTCTTAGATTGCAGACCAGTCTAACCCCGGTCTACATCTAAAAGCGCCCCCAATGGCCACCTGAGCTTCAGGAGCTTCAGACCTGGATCTTGAAGCAGTTGGAGAAGGTCACATGGTCCAGTGGGTCCCATTTTCTTTTACATCATCTGCTGTAGCTGGGAACATGTGCACCATTTACCTTAGAAGAGATGGAAGCAGGATGCACTGTGGGAAGAATACAAGCTGGTGGATCTTCTGTTGGGAGACCCTGAGTTTTTGAATTCAAGTGAATTCAGTTTGATGGCGCTGCTTAGGCAGCACAAGGGGGGCCTTCACAATATTCGGCAGGTGGTTTTTGTCTTATGGCTGATCAGGGTATGTTATATAAAGTTGGAGCTTGCTCCATAAGCATCACAGCATTCGGAGTAAGCACTGGCATCATTCATGCCAAATATTTGATTACATCTATGATTATAAGACGGCGCACTGGCATGTCCTTCTCCTGCATTATGTACGTTGAATTATGAATGAGCGCGTACTTTTCCTGTTTTATACCCTCCACCATGTCATTCAAACAATCAGTTGATTTCTGTATTTTTTTATATCCAGCATAGAAGCTCAAATGTAAATTAATCAGACCTGCCAAGTATAGCAGGGCATGTTTCTTGTGTCGGCAAATGAGTTTCATAAAATCATTAGATCTGCTCTCATTTCGAAAATGGCTATTTTCTAATTTGCTGGCCAGTTAACCTGCTGACTCGATCAAAATGATTCATGAGGACATATGCCTTGATTAATTATATTCTAAAATACGAATTGCTTTAGGTCAAGTCTCAGATTGGTGAGGCTCACATTGTTGTGACATAAATCATTTATTTACATTTAATGGTGCGAACATTAGGACTGATATCAAAACAGAAAAAAGCCAACCACCTTTCGCTATCATCCTCATGAAGATAAACCTTGATTTGCTGCCAGCTATTCTCTTAAATGTTCAAATATTCATCCATACAAAGCATTTCTAATTATATCTACTCTCCTCTCGATGGCAGGGATACTTAAATCTGTACCTGGAGGCTACAAATACATTTCTCTTCCCTAATTAGAGATTAATTCAGACCTGGAACACCAGGCAAGTATAATATATGGCCAATAAGTGATATTAATCAATCAGTTAACTATCAGACAGTTTGAGTAGCAACACTACTGCATAATAAGCCAGGTTGCAGTATATGTTTATTACACCAATTTCTATCCATCGTCCATCCTCCAGTTTTTTTTGTTTGTTTTGTTTTGTTTTTTCTTTAGAATGCCTATTACAGTTCATAATCACAAGGCAGGCGACTGGAGCCTCCCCCAGCTTACAGAGTGCAAACAGTGAAATACATCCTGGCCAAAGCAGAAATCCACTTCAAGGCCCACAAACCATTCACTCAAAAACTCAGGCCTACAGGCAATTTAAAGTTTTCAAATGAATAACCACGTGTCTTTGAACTAGGTAACCTGACTAATCAGAGAAAACTCACCAGAACTGAATGAACATGAAAACTCCACATGAAAAGGCCTTGGGTCAAAATTGAAACTCTGTGCTTTTTGGCTGTGAGACAGCAGTACTGCTTACTGTACCTAAGCTATATGAACCTGTTTGAGACTATGAACCCTGATCTAATATCAAGGACAAATCCCAATATACATAAATATGAAGTCATCAGTCAATCAGACTCAGCATATCACCACCTTATCCTCTCATCATTAAATTATCTTTGATGCAGCATAACCATAGATTTGACATGCTGGGTATTGAACCTCCTGATTTGAACTCAAATTGACAGATATGCACCAACAAGTATTTTATCTTCATCAAAATTAAGAATATCATCCTTCACTCAAATGTTTGCATGTTTTGGTTGGGATCGTATTTATCCAAAATATGCTTTCAACAAAATGACTATATTGGTCATTTGTTCCTCACTATCTGATATGACTAATAGGCCTGTTTATAATGCCACCTATAGGGCCGTTTTCTTAACTACCAAAGTGGCTCTGTGCCTCACCGTAGCAGTGGCACTGCGCTTTCCAAAACAAAAATATAGAACATTGTAGCTTTGGTTAAAGTTAATGCTTCCTTAAGGCAAAGATTTGGGTTTGGGTTAGGCTAAGAGTAGGGTTTAGGATTAGTGGAAAGCAGTTGTTTTTTTTTTAAAGACAATTGTGGCAGTCATCATTGCTTAACTTCTGTTTTTTTTTTTTTACATTAAGCATTTTGTAGCAATACAGTTGTCTAACACAACAAAGAAAAATGGTTTTTATCTCGTTAAGAGCCCTGAAATATTACTATCTCATACAAAGAATTCATAAATTGTATACGATGCTGTGTCATTAATCAAGAAAAACTCAAATAGTTTTGGGAAGAAAGTAAAAAGAGTCATATTACCAAACATAAAAACAGCTGTGCTTTGAGCTATGACATTTTCTGTTTTAATGTCTACTCATTATAACTCTACATCTCATTCCTAATGAACATGGATTGTCTTCTGAGTAACATACCATAAAATATGACACTGTATGCTCAAACTTTCTTCCAAACAAATTACCTTTGCAGATTTCTTAACTATATTTCTACAATAACTATTATAATTCTTAATAATAAAGGCAAAAAGTTGAAATGTTTCAAACTACAGTGTGGTAAAATAGTACTTGCTTCCATCCTGATTTCCTGTTTTTTGCATATTTGTCTCACTTAATGGTTTTAGGTCTTCATAGAAAATGAACAACTAATATAAGACAAGGAGAGCATTAGGAAACACAAATTAATTAACTTCACCGAATGAATAAAGTTATCTAACAACAATATCACCCATTTGGAAAAAAAAATGAACTGCCTCCTTAAACATTGGCACCACTAGCAGAAATAACTGCAACCTACCACTTCTGATAACTGGAGATCAGTCTTTCAGATTGATGTGGAGGAATTGGTGCCCAATCTTCCTTGTGAAATTGCCTCAGTTCAGCCGCAGTGAGTTTTTGAGTATGACCCACCCATTTAAGGTCCTGCCACAGCATCTCAATGCAGTTCAAGTCAGGATTTTGATGAGAGCAGCCCAGAATCTGAATTTAGTTTCCTTTGAGCCATGCAGAGGTGGACTTGCTCTTGAGCTCAGGATAGTGGTCTTGCTGCCTAACAATTTCACATAAGCTTCAGATCACGGACTGATGATTGGACAGTCTCCTTCAGGATTTTCTGGTTGAAAGCAAAATGAATTTTTCTTTCAATTACAGCAGGTTTCCCGGGGATTAATGCAGCAGAACTTCCCCACAACAATTCAATGTCACCACCATGTTTGACTAATTGTCAGATGTTCTTCTTATTGACCACTGTCTAAGCTTTGCTCCAGATGGGACAGGACCCATGTTTTCCAAGAGGTTCCACATATCAGTCCACAGATATTTTACAAAAAGGCTTGGGGTGTCATCAAGGTGTTTTTTTTTTTGGCAAATGTGAGGTGAGCCATTATGTTCCTCTCCATTAGCAGTGGCTTTTGCCTTCCAACTCTCTCATTGATGCCATTTTTAGCCAGTCTCCTCCTAATGGAGTTATCATGAACACTGACCTTATCTGTATTAGTGAGACATGCAGCCTCTTGGACGTACAGTGCCCGTCAAAAGTTTGGATACAATTTACTCTTGCGTTAGTATTCAGTCTTTGGTGAAATGTAAGTGTTTAAACCTCTGTAATAATCTCACGTACCAGGCAAGGCATGAATAAAATATAGAAGCTACTTTATTTCACAGGTTAGTGCCATTTGGAAAATAATAAGACCAACAAATTCTATTGTTTCGAAGATGTGACTAAATATCGAAAAAATTGAGACTAATTGGACTGTGTAACGGTTCATACAAAGGACGAGAAGTGGAGGACTGGACCCAGGCGCAGGATGTAATAAGTGAAGGTTTATTAGAGGCTGCATGTCAGTACAACACTAAACGTTGCAGACAAACAAACACAAGAACAGAGATTCCTAAGGAAAACCTACAAGTCTAAAATGAGACTAAACAGAGTAGGTTAAAATAAAAAGGAATTGAGGTTCCTTAATTATAACAGTGCGAGTAGTGCACAATAGATTAATACAAAGGCAAGTGCAAAACACGCTAGAAATAAGCCTAAATAGACGACAGGTCTAACAGGCTCAAGGTCACCTGACTACAAATAAGGCTGCAGGTAATCAGCCTTGCAGTGAAAACAGGCATGGAGTGGTGACTGAATGATTGGTAGGAATGTGTAGCGCTGATGAGCTGGGCTGCTGTGGGGTCCTAGTAGACCGGTGAGTTGGAGGCTTGGAGGCGTGGCATTACAGACTGAAAGCTCAAGACTGACTCCAAAGAGAAAAATTCTTTGAGCATGCTCAGTAGTAATGATGGCTAATGGTGGTTATGTTGATTAATTTAACCCAGATCTTTTATTGTATTTGTAAAATAAAAGATGTTTTATTTCTGTTTCTAATCTCTGGTTAAAAAAAAAAATGTTGTTTCATCCAAACTTTTGACTGGTACATCTGAGTTCTTCTCTTACTTCATTAATGAGTCTTTGATGCACTTTTGGAGGAATTTTGGTGGGCTAGCCACCACAGATAAGATTCACCACTGTTCCTAGTTTTCTCTATTTGAAGATAATTGCTTTCACCGCGCTTTGCTGAAGTCCAAAAGGCTTGGACTTTGCAACCCTTTCCAGTCGGTGATATTTCAATAACTTTCTTTTTCATTTCATCTGGAATTTATTTTCATTGCTGTAGAATTTGTTGTTCAGTGAGCAGCTTTAAACTACTTTTCACTGCAGGAAAGATTCTATTTAAGTGGGGTTTAGGTTCAACAGGGCTGGCAGTAAGCAATCCTGGGTGTCTAGTCCACTTTAATCCAATTATCAATTAAAAGTGGTATATTGGATGATTGTGAAACTACGGGGCACTTACTTTTTACACAGGGCCAGTCAGTATTGGATAACTTTTTTGCCTTCAATAAATAAATTATCATTTAAAAACAATATTTCATGTTTACTTGGATTGTCTTTCTTGTTTGAAGATTTTGAACAATTCAATGTGGCATATCTGCAAAAATGGAAGAAATCGGGAGGCAGGAAATGCTTTTTCACGGTTCTCTATTTGCCTTCAATGAAACGGTGTTGCATGGTCAAAGCAGTTTGATACAAATAATACATAACCACAAATACAGGGTAATTAGAGAGGACTTCCCAATCGCAAACCCCATTTGCATTTGAGTTTGGCTACTAATGTGACACCCATAGCAGAGAATTTATCACATTTTTATCTCATATAAATTCATTTGTAAATTCATACGATACATTTAAAAAAATCAGATCCATTATTTATGAACCAACGTTTAAAGCTGAGAGTCAGACATTAGACTCTAATGATGTACCCTCAGTCATAGCTTTAACTGTCAGATAACTAGACCCCGAAGGAGATGCAATTACTCTGTATGGCTAACAAGGATGCAACAGCGTTACTCTGCTTCTAAAGCTATCCCAGTTTTGAAAAAAAAATATTAGTAAACAAATGTATACTGTAACAATGCAACATACTGCAAAGTGTGCAGGCACTGCACAATACAGACTGACACTACACACAGTTTGGGCAGCAAAGATAGTTTTATTTAAATGTGGTCTCAGATTTTTCTTTTCCATAACAGTGGTAGCCAAGTGGTGGGTTGCTTGACCAGCAACTAAAGAGCTGCTGGTTCGAGCTCCCAGTGTAGCTGGGATTCTGACTTGATCAAGAGAGAAAGTCAGAAAAAAAAGGTGCCGTTGGGCCCTTGTGCTAGGCCCTTAACCTTAAAATAGCTCAAGGGGCTTTATCCCTGATTCTCTCTATCCCTTCTCACTTAGCAACTGTTCTATCTGGTATTTCTACCCAGGCGACGCTGAAAAAGAGAACCATGTTCTCAACGGAACTTTCCCTGGTTAAACAAAGGTTAAAAAAAAAAGAACCAGAAAATCATCTCATAAAACTGCAAGATACATATTTGTTTTAGACTAAGAGTAGTCACATCAAATATTGCTTTCATTTTGTTTTCAACAGTTTATGGCTCTATATATGGCACATTTTTCAATATTGATAAACCTTTTTTTCATTGCTTGTGGCAGCATCTTTGCCTTTCTGAATAGTTTTAATTGTGCGTTAAACTTTAGCACAGAACTGTACCTCCTTGATCCCTTCTGACAGTAGTTATTCAGAATGAGACATAATTAATCCTGCTTTTTTATCATGATATGTTTTTTTGTCTCAGTCTCAGACAGTGCTGACAGTTTCATCCATGTTTTTGTTCCAACAGAGATGAAAAGGTCAGATCATTCCTTATAAAGATCCATCCATGTGGAAATTATAGGGCTCTTGAAATATCTCCAGCTACATTGAATTCATATAAGTTTTGCTGTCTATTTTCTTGCATTAATGTGAAAGAATTATTTATTTATTTAGAAAACAGGCCTTAATGTATTATATGTCCAGGGCCCTGATTACAGAGATACTTAACACACTGTGAGGCTGGATGCAGCCAGAAATGCATACATAATTAGTGTTGTTAATGTTGTTTTTACAGAAACTGTGTGCACTTTTTTGATATAAATCCTTTCTCTTTTGATGTCAATGTTTTTTTTTTTTTCTGCCCAATCACACAACCATGCTGCTGGAACCGATGCTGAAAAAAACTACAGTGGTTCTTCTTCCTTTTCCAAATTTGCTCATAAGTCAGAGACTGTTTATAGTACTAGTGAAATTTATACAGTTTCTAACACAAACATCATGTATAAACATATTACTAATTTCAAATTATTCAGTTTCGATTTTAATTTCCTGCAATATGTTTCTTATTTTATCTTATGTGCATGTTGTCTTGTGAAATCATAGTTTTGTGCATTATCTCATATTAATATTTTTAAATGGCCTTCAACTGCAGTGTTTCAGCCTCTTTTTAGCATCCAGTAATACACAGTGTATGAGGCAGGTAATAATGTGTTAGTGGTTTCAGAGATAGTTTTTTTCATAATGTCCATTTTATGAATCTTCTTAATGGCATATTTAATCAGCATAAATGACTTTGCAGCACTGTACTTTTGGTTTTTAAAATAACACATTATCTCCAGACAGTAACAAGAATAATAGGTGCAAAGCGAAAATATAACTTTGTGGACTAAGCAAATAAGTCTTGTGTGCCTTGAAGCTAAACATAAATAAATCAACCTGCTTCAATGGACAAGGGTATTAAACAGTGAGCTGACTGACCAGGCTGCAAAATAAACTGGAGCCCTCAGCTTCTAGCTGCACTTATAAGAAACAGCATTTTTACAGCCATCAACACAAAGTTCATGCAACTCTGGTCAGAAATAGCACTGCATAAAATTTTTTTATTCGCTTTTCATCTCAGTTTCTTTCAAGGGATCAAAAATAGTCCCTCCCGCACACGCATTCAAAGTCAAGGATTACAAGGTTTAACTACCACTGCGCTATCATGATCAGTGTTGAACTAAGGACATCCATACATTTTCTTAATGCAAAAAACACTGTTTTCATGCAATAATTTCCTGACAATCATCCCATTCTTCCATGTTATACAGAGTTATCCAACTTGCATTTAGCTGTATGTACTGAAAAAGCCAACTGCTACCACTGAATCGAGTAATCATAGACTATTTACAATACAGCTGAATGATTAATCGGTAGATAATTCCAAGTTATGCACAATGGTACAGTCACTTGTTTAAAATCAAATGCTTTCTACTGAAACAGTGCACCGGTGAGGGGATTTAAAATTCCCTTTCAAATGTCCATTATAAATACAGAACTAAACAAGCATTCTTCAGATGTACGGCATTTACTGTATAGCTCCGATTAGTACCTCCTCGTTACTTCTGTAGTACCTACTTGCAAATGTGTTAAGTATTATAAGAGGTTACCAACTCACCAACTTGTGAATATTCGCATGAGCATGAGTGCACAACTTCCATCAAAAAGACTGACAAGCTTTCCAAAGCACACATAAAATTGTAATATGAAAAATTGTTTTTTTTTTCCCTGCAATCCAGCTGTCTTATTCAGTTTTGGTTCCTTTTCGTTAAAAGTTTCTTGTTATTCAATTATTGCCTCATTTCATTCCCCTCCCTCCTTGTTTTCCCTTCTATTCTCCCTAATTACTGGTTGAAATCTCATGAATTTAAGTTTCTGTCCTCCCATTACTGGATTGTTGTGTTGTTCACTGAGTCTTTTGTCTTTGGTGAACCTTAATTAAAAACTAAGAATCTATTTATTAAGTATATCTCTACCTGCCGCTTTGGTCCTGGCTAGTGGCTTTGTCCGATCCACCTCCATTCCTCTGTGTAGGCATGCACTACTCTTCAGTGCTCTGGTTCATATGGCCTGCCATCCCGGTTACTGATCTTGGATCTGTCCTTGCGACTCCATTTGCAAACCCCTCTTGTCTGGCTGCTTCCGGACCAGTCTCCTGATAACGCATTCCAGCTTTGTGTGCTCTGCTGGTCTTCATCTTTGTTATTAAATGACAATTGTGGCATAAATCAGATCTAACGTGTGGCTCCAAGCTGTGGTTCATAACATTTTTTTTCAATGACGTTAATTTCTCAAATTAAAAAAATGTTGACATTAAATGTTTTTTGTCCAGACTACTTGTGCCAAAGTATTGGCACCCCCAGACAATACTTTGATTAGATTCTGTCAGAAGTATATATCCAGTTATATTTCATTTTTAAAATGTTCACCAGTTTGATATGGAACTCCTAGGTGGTCAACCATGAATTTCTGTTTAACTGGGATCTAAATATGAGGTGACACAGGCCAAATTCCCTCAGGCTGCGTCTGGATTTTCTTTAATATTTGTTGTTTATCACTGTGAGAAGCCCAGAGAACACAGTGATGACGTGCAACAAAAAGTTTTTGAGCCAAGCAAACCTGATAATGAATATAAGACAAGATCTAAACAGCTGAAATTACCCATTTCCACTATCAGGACAATAATTTACAAATTTAAGCAGCAGTTGTAAAGAAACAACCTGGAAGAAGACATGTGTGTACCATGACCTCATGATCTGTGAGCAGGATGGTTCAACTGCCAAAATAATCTCCAACAGAACTGTAGAGGTTTGTTGAGTCTTAGGATCAAAAGATCTTCAAAATTACCATCAAACGCCACCAACATTGGTACAAGTTGTTTGGGAGATTTTCCAGAAAAAAAGGTAACACTTTACAATAAGGGTACAATAATTAACATTAGTTAATGCAGTAATAAGCATTTACTAAGAGCAAATTAATATTTTACTAATGCATCTGGTAATCATTTACAAATGATGTTCACATCAACTAAGGTATTAATTTATACATTATGGGTAAACAGTTTGCAGCGCTGCATACGGGATACCTAAGGGATGCTTTCAAAGTCACAATAAGGGAAACACAGAAAATTAACAAATGGTCAATTATGGTCGCATAATGCTTATTCGACTTACTCGACATTAGTTACCTGCTGATTAACTGATAGTTAATGAACTAATGTTAATTAATGTTAATTATTGTACCCTGATTGTAAAGTGTTACCAAAAAAAAAGCCTCTGCTGTCAATCGACAACAAATTAAATTGCCTGCAGTATGCCAAACATTACTGGAACTTTAAATGGGAACAGGTAATATGGTCAGATGAAACCAAAATAGTGCTTTTTGGTGACAAACATCAAAGGTGTGTTTAGTATAGAAAAAAGATAGCACATACAGAGAAGCTTTTATGAAGTATGCAGGTGTACCTTTTGAGGTTGTTCTTCATCCAGAGGCCCTAGACATCTTGTGAGGATACATGTTTTCATAGTCATCATCAATTACCAGAAGATATTTAATAAAAACCTAACTACCACTGCCGGGAAGCATCTATATGTGGCAGGCCGAAGGTGGGCCCTGGCGGGGGATTGAACCCCAGTCTCCCAGGTAAGAGTCACATGCGCTGACGACATCACCAAAGAGCCGGGCTCGTTGGCCAGGTGACTAGGACGCGAACATATTAGGAGGCTTTTCTCGTGACAGGACCCATCAACTGTCACATCTCTCCCACTCTTTTGGGAGCTGGTTCTTACGCTCCATGCTTTACGCATGCTGCCACACATTGGGATTCCCTGAATCCTGCCGATTACACCAGAATGTGGCAGGCCGAAGGAGGGCCCGGGCGGGGGATTGAACCCCAGACTCCTGGGTAAGAGCCACACGTGCTGACCACATCGACAAAGACCCAGGCTTGTTGGCGAGGTAGCCAGGGCGTGTACTTATTAGGGGGCATTTCTAGTAACAGGACCCATCAACCGTCACATTTGGTTGGACCTTCCTGCAGGCCAATTATCCAAAGCACACCTCAAAGTTTACTCAAAAAAGGTTCACCAACTGCAGAATAAAGGTTTTGCCACGGCCATCACAGCCCCCCAACCTAAACCTCAAAGTAAATCTGTGGGATGAGCTGAAGAAGAGAGTGCACAAGCGTCAACCTTGAAATTTGAAGCATCTGGAGAGATTCTATATGGAAGAATGGTCACAGATCGCACGCCATGTGTTCAGCAACTTCGTTACTCATTATGAAAGAAGAAGACTCAGAGGCGTTATATTGGTAAAGTAATTAGAATAATAAATTAAGTGCTGCCAATAATTGTGGCATAAATATTTTGTTTTATGGTAAGAATTTTAAGTTCTACTCAATTAAGTTACTTCATTCAATGACTAAATTTTCGAGAATATTTTGAATGAAACATTAAGAGGATAGACAATAAACACCTTTCTTTTGCATTTTGTTTGCTCATCTTTAGTGAAGGGTGCCAATAATTCTCAGGGGCACTGTATATATGGGAGATAGAAAAGGATTGCTGATTTCAGATAGTGGCATGTTTTTAAATGAAGTGCAGTAAAAAGCAAACATATTGACAATATTGCAGTACATTCAATTTCCTTAAGGTTCCCGGAGATATGTGACTGTAATAATCCATAGTGACCTTGCACAAACGCATTTGCCCCAGAGATTTCGAAAACTATAACCTCAAAGAGACTGGTATCAAAATTAGCCCACTGAAAAGAGTACAGTCTTTGCAGCAGCACAATGACCCAAGAATGCAGAGCAATGCTATGATTTGTTTCCTCTGCTGCTATTATTATTATTATTATTTTTATTATTATCAACAGGAGAAAAGCAAGAAAAGCAGCAGGTCCTTTTTTATGTTTTGGCTCTATTAATGAGCTACATCAACAGTATATGGATAGTTGATATCAGCTTGTACCTTCAGTTAATCTGGTAATTGCCGGCATGGAAAATTGAGATGCCCTGTGGCATAAAAAGGCATAATTAAGACTGATGGGTACATGCCACTGAACTAGAACCATTTTATGCCTTACCCAGCATGCATTCCTTTAGGTCCCAAAGCACAGCTTCGGCCAATGAGGCAATACAGTGCTGGGGCCAAAAGTTATCTCTAAATAAATGTGAACCTACAGGCCTTCAATTCTGCAGGATCTTAATACAATCTAAAGCATATTTCACCAAAACAAACCTTGAAATAAAAAAATGTACATACAATAGACTTATTTTTATTTCACTAAGCAATGTAGGTATGCATAATTTATAACAGCAGCTTGATAAAAAAGCATATTTCTGTCTTTTTAAGATTGTATTGATTGCATCAGTTTACTGTATTTTCCTCATCCTGTACATGTTAGATATTCACATTAAAAAAAAAAAAAAAACATAAGAATGTGCTTCTCTTGCAAGAACTGCGCATGTCAATTTTTTGCTCATCACAGCTCCACAAAGATCAACTAATTATTTTAGTCAAACAGTTGTTTTTCCAGTGGTCTGTGATATGACAACTTTACTTTGACTGTTTAGTGGCAAACATTCAACCATAGCTATGACAAATGAATAAATGAATAAAAACCTAAACAATTATTATGCAGTATTATACAGGATTCAGTAGTAAAATTGCAGCATGCTGCTGGATGTGGCTGTTTTTTCATTGGCTTACAGAAGAGCCCCACAAGTAACTACACCACGGTATTGCTACCTGTGGTACAGGAGGGTGTGGTGCTTTGGAGGACATTTATAGATTTTTGTGGAATTGTCTTCAGCCACAAAATCACCATTGGACTTCCTTTCTTCAAGAGATGATTTTGAGGTCTAATCAGATTTGTGCCAGTGTAATTTTGGTGCGACTTAGTTCCTGGAGCCTTACCCGGGATTTACACCAGGGGTGCCTGCGCAGCGCCGCGGTTTTGTTCCATCATGCTCGCGACTTCAATTTACACCAGCAGCTTCTCACAACGCGGAACGTCAGCGCAGCATCCTGCCAGCTGATACAATCGACTTGCTCAGATTTTGCATATTTCATCATTTTTACCGGCATATTTGTGCAACGACCTTAAATGCTTTGTTATTTTTTCTGCTTTAATTGTATTTATGTCATTTCCGTCTTTGTTGTGCTGTAGAACCTACTACAGTCCAGCCGTGAACACCATAGATAAAAAAAAAAAAAAAAAAATGTGCCCGTGTTTTAGTTATAACAGAATCACAACTTTGAAAAATAAGTTCTAAACGAATTTTATATCAAAGATTTGTGGCTGGTTTCTTTTAGTTACAAGCATATTCCCCTTGATAGTTACTTCCTGCCTGGCATGATCTGGTGTGCAATTCCCATTAGCACAAATACTAACGTAGTTGGATCCACTAAATGTATATGGTCGAACTATGGGATACGTATACCTGCTATATTCAGATCAGCGCGACTGCGGCTTGCCAGCGGCAGAAACAGACTTGCTGCGTATTCTCTGCAGAGCAGAGCACCGAGCCGCTTCTGGGACGCTGCTGACACGCGCCGCGGCGCATCTGGTGTGTACACGATCATTGACTAGAATGGCTGCGTATTTCTCCGAGTGCCGCGGCGCAGCCGTAATGCGGTGCAGCCGCGCCTGGTGTAAATTGGGGGTTATACTACTGACTCTCGAAGCTAAACCTTGGAACTCAAGGGGAATCTTTGGATCATGGCCCAGATACATCTCCATTGATTGGACAAGAGGATTAGGCTGACCTTTGGCACTAATCGTACAAAACGGTGAGAGTCAGTGCAAATTTGACATTGATTGCTCTGGTAAAGGGCAGCCAAAAGCAAGGAGCTGACAGAATATCAGGTATCAACGAATTTCCATAACTTTCAGTTGGATTATCAACACCTGACCTGAAGAATAAAATAATTCCCTAGTGTACAGTGGACCATAAAAAAGTATGAGTGAAGAATGTAACAGGCAGTTTGAGGGCAAAGGGTTCAATGAAGTAGTGCACTAGTCGAAAGTTAAAGCAGCTTTCCTTCCTACGGTTGCATACAGATATGGAGTAAGGTCCTGGGTAAAAGGTCCTCTCACAATGAGGTCCAAAAAATTAAACAAGGTTTGCTGAAGATCTGAGATGCTTGACATTCACTGAGCTCCAGTGGTGAATTGGTGGGGACCAATTTGCAAGACAATGGGACTTCTGGAGAAGATCCGAGAAGAAGGAGTGCTAGGGTAGGACAGCAAGAGGAGATGGTCCATTTAATGGGTCATAACTGAATCTCAAATTCAGACACGATACAGAGCAGGGGCACACTGGGGGCACTGCAAAGGTAAATTCACTGAAGGTAGAAAATAATTACGAGAAAGTTTCATATGGCCGTACTTTCAGAAGGAGCTGCGATTCACACTTTTCTCCTCCTTGAAAGATCATAGCTTGCGTAAGTGCTGCAGACACCTCCGGAAAGGAAAGCAAGTACTGACTCAGAAATTCCAGATAAATTTTCATTATGCAGGTTATTGTATTCTATTTATACAAATCAGCTTATTCTCTCTTCCTGTAGGCATTGTTGGCTGTGTAAACCACGAGGATTTCATTTTTGGAACATTCCTATCATAGTAGAATCTTAACCAATTATCTTCGAGATGGGTCGCAATGCCAGTGTGTCTTAGAGTATGATGCGGTAGAAGGAATATAAAGTAAATTGACTAATATCAGGTAACCATAAGACAGGCAAACTGGGAAGGTAAACATACAGTACATAACTACACAAACGGGTTAGCAGGAAGTTGTTTAGTGACTCAGTACAATAAATATTTACTGCATGTAACAGAAAAAAATCTAACATAAGCAGAAAAACTGGGGAAATGGGACATGACTGATGCCAACCTTCAGAAATAAGCAAACCAAAAGCAGGCAAGAAAATGGGAACAAGACCAGCAATTCATCAAAAGGATAAATGCAAGGCATGATTTGAAATCCTGGCACCAAGAACAGTATTTTCACTCAAAACCATTAAAAAGGTTTTTTTTTTAAATTTATTATTTTTTTAAATCTCATCCAATAATGACATTTCCTTTGTTGTTACCTAGTTCACTATTTGAAGTCAGGTTGCATGATGCATTAATGGTTTGCATGACAAACTTGTACAATAATCAGTATCTCAATGAGTGTACTCACCTTCATGCATGTCACATATGCTGGTGAGATTTTTACACAATGCTGAACCATGGCCAGAGGTCATTAGCCAGAACTGCATAATTGCAGACAGGTAACAAAATAATGGAAAAAACAACATAAATAGTAAGGTAATGCCCATCTATTAGCCCTGGTGTAGAATCAATGAATACTGGAGATATTTCCTTGTTTGTTGTTTGGTGATGTTGACAGAGAGCGCTGTCTAACACTTTATTGAAAATTCTCCCATACGAGTTCAGTTGGTTTGAGATCTGGTGACTTTGAGAGCTGTAGAATATGCTTAGGATTATTTTCATACTCATAAAACCATTCAGTGACCCCTTGTGCCCAGTGGGGCTTGGGCCAATGTCATCCTAGAAGAGACCACTCCCATCACGGTAGGAATGCTTCAGCATAAGATATAAAGGTGATCACAAAGAATAACTCTGCATTGATTTGCAATGGCCCTTCTATCTGTAAGGGGACGGGTAGACCCAAACTATGCCAGCAAAAGAAACAGAAGCAACTGCATTTGTTATATTTGTCTCCACGTTTATTCAGGTTTCGTCCTTTAATTTGTCACCTGTCTGTATTTATGGGCGTACAGAGAGAGAGAGAGAGAGAGAGAGAGAGAGAGAGGCTGAAAGAGATGACGGACAGCTTATGAGAGCATGGTGCATTCATTAGGGATATCAGATTAGTCTCTTCTCTGCTGATTAGCATATTTTAAAGGGCTGAGGATAGCAAAGGAGGCTCTCTGTGGAGAGATGAAGCATCATCTCATGTCTGATACAACTAAAGGCCTTTTAATAGTGAAGATAAAAAGGGATTTAGGTAAAACAGGGAAGTGCATATTTACATTCCATGGGAGCAAACTTTTCTGCTTCAGAATTCTTAAGACATCCATAAGCATCACTGATTCTCCACATTTCTGCAGCTAGCCAAGTTATTTTGCCCTCATTGTGTACAAAAGCAGCTCTTCCCCTGGCTGGAGCGTGGCCAGACTGTGAATGTTCGTGCATCGACTGAACTGTGAAATATGTAAGTGCCTCCTGTCTATTCAGAGTTATAAAGTGTTTTTACTCCAAACAATTACGTGTCCAGGGAAAATATATCGGATCCTTCACACTCAGCCTTTAGCAAAGACAGTCTTTTAGAAACAAGCAACAATTCCTGTTGCATACATAATAGAAACTGAAGAGGTGGAAAGCGGGCAATCAGAACTCTGGCTCCTAGTGATGTGATGGACCTCAAGGTCTGAAATTTTAACGCTTACCATGCCAGTGCCGACTGTAAATTGAATCCCTGCAAAAAAAATATTTACAGGATGGGTGGTGCTTAGATGTTTTGGATAATGGGACTCAGCAGTTAAGAACCTTTTATATTTCTATTGGAGAGGCTGCTCATTTGCCAACATTTAGTAAATAAGCCAGACCATTTTTTGATACTTTTGCCTTCTCCATACAGTTATCCCTCAAATCAACTAGCCATTACTGCCTGCTAGTAGATTACTGTGACAGTGATTTGCAGACCTTTGGAAAAGGAAGGTTCAGCATGAGCAAATACTGTGGCTCTGCATATCTGCGGAATGTATCACACAATATTATTTATTTATTTATTTATTTATTTATTTATTTTTGGGGTAGATAAAGTTCTGGAACAATTCACTTTTGGTAGGTCTAGTTCTGGAATGCTTCACTTTACCAACAACAGCTATAGCAAAGAAAATCAGAAAACAGTATTACAAAAGATTTTAGTTATGTAAGTGAAGTTCATTTTTATATCACCCAGTGGTCACAGAAATTAATCTAAAATATGAATTACTGAAATAAACATTTTTGTTCTTTTTTTTGGTGTAAAACAGAGCAAAAATAATTTTGCAGTGTAGTTGTATGAGCAGAACCATTTGCCCATCTGTCCTGTTAGGATCATCCCATCTGCACTGTGGCTTAGATTAACTCATTCCCTACGGAATACTTTTCTATAAAATTGTCGCGTTTGTTCGGAATACTTTTCCCGAAAATTACACAGTAATTGAAGTAATTAAAGTATTGAAGTACAGGTGGCCCATCACCGCGATCGTCAACTAATTTCGTGTTTTCATCGGACTGCGAATGGTCATCCACGCCGCTGGCACCGGTTTACTGTAGGGAATGGTAGAATTTGCTGCGCCGTTGACAGCGGCTTGCTGTAGGGAATGGGTTAAAGGTCCACTTTTTTCTGTCCAAATTTTAAAAAAAAAGCTAAATGAAAAATTATTTTCAAAATATGTTTCAAATTACTGCATGTACACTTATGTGAGATGAGGAGTCAAATTGCTTTATATTTTATTCTTCAAGACAGGAGTCGTCCTACATGGAGGCCGCTGCGTTGAAACAACTAACTGGCGTTAAATATCACAAAAGAAGACAAGCTGCCCACATCATCATGAGCTGCTATAGGCTGTGCACGCACAATCATTGCCTGGAGCTGCTGCTTGGTATCCTATCCGAATTGCGAATTTACAAAATGCAGGGTGGCAAGGAAAGATTTCTAAATATTCATAAATATCTTGGCACCTGATTGGCCAATAAAACATCCCATGTCTGACACTGTCATCTGCTGCCTTTGTGAGATTTTTCAGACATTTTGTAGTGTTTTAAGCCAATCAGGTAGCAGTTTGTTCATGAATATTCTTGCTTGCCAGCCTGTATTTAAGAGATTTACATCCGGATTTCTGCACCTAGTTAGCGTTTTTTTCCAAGTCAGGTGAAATAAATTTCCCTTTTGATCAACAAAATAAACAAAAGATCATTATTATGTAGCTGGGTCTCAAGCTTTCAGGCCCAAAAAGCAGAAAACGTCTTATGCAAAACAGATGGCTTCCAGGTCACTTGCTTTAAGCTGGATCGGTAAGTAACATACTGGGCTCTAAATTCGTTGACCAGGCACAGGTGCGGCACAGGCGCGGTGAATGGGGGGAGCACCGCGCCAACGAGGTGTATCCAGGCGTATTTTGCAATTTTGTGCCCGGTGCAGCCCGGCGCAAGTACTCCTCTGTCCCGCCTCTGCCCCTCCTGCTGGCGCAAGTGGCAAAGAGGGAGGAGAGAAGGCGTGATTGGGTTTAACACAGCCGAGTCAAATCTTCACCAATCAAATGAGCTCCTCTCCTCACCTTTAAAATGTTGGAATAAAGATGCCTCTGTCCCATATCTGCATTATGCGTTAATGTTGCATTTTACTTTGCTGCTTCAGGCATGTTTTCTGTACCGCTTACGTCTATATTAAGTATTACGAATATGAGTTAGCTGGCTAGCTAGGGCATTTGCGAATTATTACCATTAGTGAACTTGAATGGAATTTCAAAACGAAACTACGTCAGATCATTCAAACTTATGAAGTTGGAATGAAATATGACCGTTGCTCATTTATTTCTTCTGCCTGCATCATTGGGAAGAGAAACGATGGATAGCGTGTTCCTATTATTACACCCTGTTGCTGCTTAAAGTTTTGGGATTAACATGCATGGACAACAATGCAAGATACGTTACACATTTATTTTCAATATGTGATCTTAACTCAGTACGAGATCATAGAAATCAGGCTGTATTCCTTTCCCCCACTAAAAACGATAAAACCTACGTGACAAAAATAGTATTAAGCCGCTTGCACACTGGACGCGAAACAAATTTTTTGCATGACAGATTACATTCAAAGTCAATGCAAAGACGCAAATTCACGCGTGTATTCGCGTCTTTGCATTGACTTTGAATGTAATCAGTCGTGCGAAAAATTCGTTTCGCGTCCGGTGTGAAAGCAGCTGAAGGACACATACCCACATAGCCTACACATGCACTCATGCGCCCACATGCACACACATCTCTCTCTCTCTCTCTCTCTCTCTCTCTCTCTCTCTCTCGTACGTTGCAGACAGGGGTATTTGCGGTCAAAGCCACTGCCGCAAAAAAGCGGCTACGGTGCTCAAAATAATTTAATATCAATACTCACTTACGTTTTATAACAGAAGTTCAAAACTTTGACATAACATAGAAAACACATATTTAGAGAAAGTCATGGACGGATGGACTCCTATCTTTTACTGACATGAAATACCATGCATTACTAACATCAGTGCCGCGGTTCTAGTGTTAAGACAGAGCTGTGCAACCAGGCGGTCTCTCCTCTCCCGTGCGTGCTGCTGCTCTCCCTGCTGATACGGCTCATGCAGTTCAGCCTCTCTCTGTCTCAAGTCCTGTAATGTCTCCTGCGTGAGGTCAAAGTGACATCCATGGCGTACAGCTATGTTGTGTAGCATGCAACATGCCACAGAGAATGCACTGACACTCTGAGGGCTGTCAGGTCGAGTTTCCATTAGGCGCGCCAACCGCCTTTGATCTGACATCAGGACAATCAATATAGATACTATAATTTATGTGCTGATTCAGATTGTTACATTAAATAGTGGTTGCTGTAATTATTTATTGCATTGAAATGTGCCTGACATTCTGGAAACCTGCCTGTGAGGTTTCGGTGATGTGTGCGCACTGTCTGCGCCGGTCAACCAAATTACCACTGCGCAGACAGCAAACTAGGTTGGAGCTGGCGAGCTCTCTGCGCACTTTCGGCGGAGCCTTTTGCCACGAAATTGTCACTGCGTCATGATGAATACGGGACACCTCCCCCTACTACGCCGCCACACCCATCTCGGCGCACGTCCGTCTACCAAATTGCCAAAGTGGCTGCGCACGATGTTGCACCGCACGAAATTACCACTGCGGGGGCTGCACCAGACGAAATTTCCACAGCGTGGGCTGCGCCTAGAAATTAGAGCCCATTGAATCAATTTTTATGACCTCTCCCCTATTCTCAAGGGATTAGGTTTACTGGGTGGGTACTGTAATATTTACCAGAGCATCTCTGCTATTTTATTCCAAACTGAATTTGCAATCCAGCTCACTTCTCCTCCTGTCTTTTACCTGCGTTGAAACACTCTGTAAAAAAATAACCCCAGGTTATTCTAAACTCGTGCAATTCAAATCCTCATAAAATATTGTGTCACTTGACTTACTAATGCATTACTCAGGTCCTGCAATAGTCCTGAAAACTTAATCCCGTCCGAATACAGCTTTAGGCGCTAAGACCATTTCTGTTACACTAACTTCAATTGCAACATTTCGTTCTGATGGCCCGCTAGTCTCAACTTTATGTCTCATTATTTTAGCCATTTCTTTTGATTGTCAGAGAAATAACGATTATAAACAACAAAGTCTTGAGGCAAAATATTGAACATGGATGCGCTGAGAATAATAACGTTAGATCATAAATGCTTGCCAATGCAATCAGGAAAACTAAACTGAGGGCAGCATCTATGCTGTTTGTTTTCAAAGAAGCCGCTGCACAAATGACGATACACGGACAACAAAAACTGTCTGACATAACTTGCGTGAGGTAACAAAGATGACCTCATCATTTTAAATTTTTGCCACAAAATGAGTGCAGTCTTCCTTCAGGGCTTCCAGGTGCAACATTGTGGCACAATCAAGCCATTTTTCATCCATGTCAGCAGGTGTCGATACAAAGATCGAGTGCAGGGTGTCTCTCAATGCGCGAAAGAGATTTGCGGAAAATGGCTCAGTGGGCCTATAAACACTGATCCTGAACCTAATACTATAGCTCAACAAATTACTTGTTCAATCAACCAATCAACACACTCAGTCAGTTCAATCATGTAAAGCAGTTTGTAGGGCCCACAGAACTACATTTGCCATGCAGTCAACAGGAAAAGGAAACATGCTTTACAGCACCACCCCCTTCCTTTACGTGTCCCAATAGAATGAGCCCAAAAGCAATAAAAGGGGCAACACAACTTTTAGAACTAGGGACCCCACCCGGTTCATTCTCTCTTTCTTGGCACACTCCCCACTGAGGAGTTCACGCTCTCTCTTGGCACACTTCCAACTGAGGAGCACACGCTCTCTCTTGGCGCATCTTCTCCCAAGGGAAGCTACACTCGCTCTTGGCCCATCTCCCCCCCAGGGAAGGCCAGACTCTTTACAAGCGCAAAGACAGCACTTGTATTGGAATTCGCACATCCTGCGCAATTTCATTTGGCCTATCTGCAGAGTGCTCACATCTCTGCGAATCTCCATTTAATTTCAGGACTGCAAATCTCATTAAATTAGCTTATGCCCGGTGCTACTGCTAGTTGAACATGGATCAACTCCGAAAAAGAACTTTTCCGAATCAGCAAGGACATTCCTCACGGCGACCGACACAGCAGAGCAGCACGCAACTCCAAGTGGACACAGGACCTCGGATCCGCGCACCCCGCAGGACATCCACGCCAGAACTGCGTTGTTCAATGGACCCGGAGAGGAATCCCAAGCTTTGGACTTCAGTAAGACTAACTGAACATTCCAGGCAGTAATGCAGTTTAGCGGTTTCAACTTAAACTGTACCGCATTTAAGTTGTCCATTACTGATGTAATTGTATAATCGCATTGTGTCCGTTTTTATATTTTATTAAGTCAAATAGCCATTGATTGTTTGTCTTTACACACATAATCTTTTTCCTGGCTAACTTTCTAATGCTGCAATTAACTAACATGCATGCCGTAGTCTGGATGATAACTCAATTAGTAATACAAATTATGTATGAGCTGAAGCAAACTCTTCTCGCAATTCGTTGAAGCTAAATGGAGTTATCCAGCCGCGCATCGCATCGCCTCTACCAATACATTCATAAATTCTAAGCAGCCCTGCGCTGAAAGACTTTGTCCCAAGACAAAGGAACTAGTGCCCACGAGCACACTCACGCATCTGCCACGCGCGCGGACACGCGCCTGCCCACTCCCAACACATGCACACTAGCACGTACACACACCATTGTTACTCTCTCTAGTTCGTATATAGTCCTTCCGTAGATTAGCCCATGTATGTTCTGTGTTTGTTTGCTTAATAAATTCATTTATTAAACCTGTTGTCTGTTTTGGTGCTGTAACACGTGGGAGTCTGAGTCAAAATAGCCTATGTAGAACTCCAAAAATCCCTCAGATTATTAATTAAACCTTTGATTTAATTATTGTTTTCTTTAATCATTAATATTGGTTATTTTAGTTATTAATTAAAATTCCATATTTTTGGTTATATTAGTAATTTTATGAGACTGGTTACTAAATTTGCAGGTTTCCTGTTCAATCATGTGGTTATCTTGCGGGAAGGATTATTAGGACGAAACGTCTGTATAATCCATCCTCGCTATTTTACGTATCGTAAAGGCATATTCCCCGACACAACTGATGCCTCGTGGGAGGAACTTTAATATTTTTATTAAAGCTTTAATAAATAATTAATTACTAATTTTATTAGTTATTAATTACACTGGATAGCCATTTAATGTCCTTTTAAGCTGCCGCACCTACAAGTTTCATGATCATGAAACTCACCAGTCAAATTACATTAGAGTATTATTTTATTAAGAAAACAGCAACTGACTGTCCATTGCCTAATGTATCCAATACTGTTTCACAGACGTTACTGTTTGTTGTGCAACATGAAGCCTTCCAGTTTGGATTCTTTGCGCACACACACACACACACACACACACACACGATCACAATACCTCCTGGCAGAGGTAAAAACATGTCAAAGTCTGATGTGACACAGATATATATATATCTATATATATATATATATATATAAAAACCAGTGAAGTTGGCACGTTGTGTAAATCGTAAATAAAAACAGAATACAATGATTTGCAAATCCTTTTCAACCTATATTCAATTGAATACACTGCAAAGACAAGTTACTTAATGTTCGAACAGGTAAACTTTGTAATTTTTTTGCAAATATTAGCTCATTTGGAATTTGATGCCTGCAACATGTTTCAAAAAAGCTGGCACAAGTGGCAAAAAAAGACTGAGAGAGTTGAGGAATGCTCATCAAACACTTATTTGGAACATCCCACAGGTGAACGGGCTAATTGGGAACAGGTGGGTGCCATGATTGGGTATAAAAGCAGCTTCCCTGAAATGCTCAGTCATTCACAAACAAGGATGGGGCGAGGGTCACCACTTAGTGAACAAATGCGTGAGCTGATTGTCGAACAGTTTAAAAACAACATTCCTCAACGAGCTATTGCAAGAAATTTAGGGATTTCATCATCTACGGTCCGTAATATCGTCAAAAGGTTCAGAGAATCTGGAGAAATCACTGCACGAAGCGACAAGGCCGAAAACCAACATTGAATGCCCGTGACCTTCGATCCCTCAGGCGGTACTGCATCAAAAACCGACATCAGTGTGTAAAGGACATCACCACATGGGCTCAGGAACACTTCAGAAAACCACTGTCAGTAACTACAGTTCGTCGCTACATCTGCAAGTGCAAGTTAAAACTCTACAATGCAAAGCGAAAGCCATTTATCAACAGCACCCAGAAACGCCGCCCGGCTTCGCTGGGCCCAAGCTCATCTAAGATGGACTGATGCAAAGTGGAAAAGTGTTCTGTGGTCTGACGAGTCCACATTTCAAATTGTTTTTGGAAACTGTGGACGTCATGTCCTCGGACCAAAGAGGAAAAGAACCATCCGGACTGTTATAGGCGCAAAGTTCAAAAGCCAGCATCTGTGATGGTATGGGGGTGTATTAGTGCCCAAGGCATGGGCAACTTACACATATGTGAAGGCACCATTAATGCTGAAAGGTACATACAGGTTTAGGAGCAACATATGTTGCCATCCAAGCAACGTCTTTTTTCATGGACGCCCCTGCTTATTTCAGCAAGACAATGCCAAGCCACATTCTGCACGTGTTACAACAGCATGGCTCCGTAGTAAAAGAGTGCGGGTACTAGACTGGCCTGCCTGTAGTCCAGACCTGTCTCCCATTGAAAATGTGTGGCGCATTATGAGCGTAAAATACGACAACGGAGACCCCGGACTGTTGAACACCTTAAGCTGTACATCAAGCAAGAATGGGAAAGAGTTCCACCTGAAAAGCTTCAAAATTGGTCTCCTCAGTTCCCAAACGTTTACTGAGTGTCGTTAAAAGGAAAGGTGATGTAACACAGTGGTAAAAAAGGCCCTGTGCCAACTTTTTTGCAATGTGTTGCTGCCTTTAAATTCTAAGTTAATGATTATTTGCAAAAAAAAAAAAAAAAAAAGGTTTCTCAGTTTGAACATTAAACATCTTGTCTTTGCAGTGTATTCAATTGAATATAAGTTGAAAAGGATTTGCAAATCATTGTATTCTGTTTTTATCTACGATTTACATAACGTGCCAACTTCACTGGTTTTGGGTGTATATATATATATATGAGAGAGAGAGAGATAGAGAAAGAGAGAGTGAGCGAGAGAGAAAGAGAGGGAGACTTCATTTCATTTCTGAGAAATCTTAATTATGTCTGAAATATTGTGCCAAAAGTGAAATTAATGTAGAGCTCTCCATGCTTGTGTTAGTTCTCAGGTAATGAATGATGCCTTCAGCAATAAAATTTCTATTTTTGAGGGAGATGTGCTGAATGCCAAACTAATCTCAATTTTTCCAGGATAATATGCCCTAAAGCATTAAGGTGTTAAATCCACATAAATAACTGACTGAACAAGAAAAAATAAAGCACAAAATATTCTGTCATACTGACATGTTGAGAACTATGAACCACAAGAGTAACAAACAATAGAATGAATACCCTTGTTCCAAATAGGAAAGATGTTTGATTCTTTATTGTAACTTTCAGCAATCTCATATCAACATACAATTCACTCATACCAATGGGTATTTGAGAGTCTTCAATTAACCTAGCATGCATGTCTCTGGGAGGAAACCCACGAGGAACATGCAAACTCCACATCGAAAGGCCCCAGGCTGGATTCAAACTCAAAATCTTCTTGCCATGAGGCAGCAGTGCTTACCACTGTGCCACATGCCACCCTGATAAAAAATATAATCACATAGTCCACAGATGAAGCAAATAATAATAATAATGTCGCAACAACAGCGCACATCAGGTTCTGTTCACAGCATTTACATGGAAAGAGAACTGTTAGCTCTTATATTTGATGGCTAGGATGGTGGAGAAATGGGACCTAGGTCAAATCTTTATGGCCTGAGGACAGGTTTGGAGCATCTCAGAAGTGGCATGGCTTGTGAGGTGGTCCAATTCAGCAGTGGGGAGTACCTAACGGCAGTTGTCTGAGACGGGACAAACCACAAACCAGCGACAGGGTGCTGGGTGCCAAAGGTTCATCAGGGACCGAGAGCAAAGATGGCTATCCCGTCTGGGCCAAACCAACAGAAGGGCAACTGTGGCACAAGTTGCAGGTAACTGTAATTACAGTTACTGGAGGAATCCACAGACTTGTCAGAATGCTGATTCTAACTTCCGTCCACCATTGAAAGCACCTAGAATTAGCACGTGAGCATTGAAACTGGACCTTGGAGCCACTGAAGAGGGTTGATTGGTCTAATGAGTCCTGTTTTTTTTTTTTTTTTACATCATGTTCATTGGCCAGGAACGTGAGTCATTTATCTGGATAGGAGATGGCACCAAGATGCACTGCGGGGAGAAGACAAGCTGGTAGAGGGAGTCTGATGCTCAGAGAAATGTTCTGTTTAGAAACCCTGGATCCAGACATTCTTGGGGACATCAATTTAAAGAAGCTGTTTTGGCAGAGGAACAGTGGCATATTATGCAGATGGTTATAATGATTAAACTCATTGGTACTTATTGCAGTCATGTTGAGGTCAATTGAAACTATATTTAAGCACATTTCCAAAATGTTTTGTGACCTCTCTGTCACTTGTCCATGCATCATGGGAAATGCCATAATTTTAACAATTTGAGGCATTTTCGGCAATCAAATTTTCTTGCTAGTTCATTCGTGACTTTCAGTGTACTGTAGGCAGGGTTCCTATAACAGACAGCAAGGTACACAGTAAGCACCTTAATTCACTCGACAGACACACATTTTTATTTTGGTTCTGTCTTCAAGCATTTTTAGTTTGCAAAGGAAGTAATGACATTGAAGGTACCGTAGAGACTGTGAGCTCTAGTTTGATAGCGTTTACATTTATATCATATGAACCGTTTAGAGATGACAGCACCTTTTATATGCAACTCCCCCAAGACATATCAAAACCTAAACTGCAGCCATTCCTGCTTATTTCTGGCAATTTTGCCTTCAATCTCCTCTTCAGTACCTTAAATGCATGTTGAATTGAATTCAGCTCCAGATTGACTCAGCCAACAGAACCAAAATAATAAACTAGAGGGCACTCGGAGAGCGCATACCTCTGCCAGCAGGTTTTGATCCACTAGCACCTGTACTCACCTGCTGAATCTAGATCTGTATCCAGATTGATTTGAAAATTTAATCACCTTTTCCTATTTGTGCAGTCAAAATTTTTATTACAATTTGTGGTAATCCTTTGAACAGTTTCTGAGTAATCCTTTTGAAAAAAACACACACATAAACACACACACACACGCGATCACAATACCTCCTGGCAGAGGTAAAAACATGCCACAGTCTGATGAATTATGGTGTGCAATATATATTTTTATATTTCTCAGTATTTTTCAACATGCTGCAAAAGCTGCCATTTAAATGTTCCTGAAAGGCTAATTAACATAAGCCAGTTTGTGGGAATAATGTCTTTCAGAAAACAATTAATTGCTTAAATTTACCAGAATCCATGCTGGTACAGTGGACATAAAAAGTCACATGATTTTTGAGATGTAAAGCCAGAAATAGTAACATCATAATTTTGCCAATCTCCATCTTTATTGCGACCTTCCTTGAAACTAAAATGAAGAGGCATAACAGAACAAATGGTTCATTATTTAGAAATATTTAAATAAAAACCTAAAAAAAAAACCCCACACACCCTACCCCCTCATGCTTTGTAAAATAGTCTTTTGCATTTACTACAACAACTCTTTGTGAAAACCTCCTTATTAATGCAATTGATCAGAATTGGAAGCATGGTGGTGATTGCATCATACTTTGGAGCAGCTTCCTATCACCAGACTTAGGGGATCTGGTCAGGATAGATAAGATAATGAAAAGCTTCAAATTCGAGGATATTTTAGCAAAACCCACTGACCTGTTAGAATTCTGAATTTCACCATCCAACACGACCAAGGCCCAGGACACACATCCATAAACACCAAGAAAGGCCTCAAAAAATGAAAATCAAAGTCTCAGAGTGGCCCAGTCAGAACCCAGACCTCAATGCCTCCAAAAACCAAAATAGAGCTGTGCACGGGAAAATAGAAGGAGCGTAAACTTTTTTTTTTTTTGCAGGGAAGAGTGAGATAAGATTTTTAAGTGCCAAGCTCAGAGAGTAATCCGCAAAGACTTGCAGCTGTGGTAAATGCAAGGGTTACTTGCAAAAAGTACTTCTTCATGGGTGTGTAGATTTATGCAATATGGGTGCCGTAAATTTCACAAGTATTCCTGATAATTAACAATTTATTTTTTGTCTTGATTTTAGTCATTCGGTTGGTGACAAAAACAATGTAAAAAGTGAAATTTATGTTGTTATTTGACGCTATTTCAAAAAACTGATTAAGGGTGAGTAGAAATTTTAAATCAACGGTATATACTGTATTCGTGCATAAATCAAATTATCATTGTGAATCATAGACACAGCCCCTGACCGGGATATTTCAGTGCCCATTCCATCACCTTTATTCTGATGGAGCTGAGCGTTCACAGCTTCAGTGCTGCAGATTTGGGCAATGCCAGTCAGAGGGCCGAAATCTGTGTCTAGATTATGCTGGCCCAGGATTGGTCAGCCGACCATTGACCCACAGGCCCTTTTCAATTAGCGTGTGCGCTGCGCTTCACCTCACAGTGCTGAAGCTTGCCAAAGCCAAGTCAGCTGCCGAAAGGTTCCAACTGCTAAGCACTGGAAATCACTCAGCAGTTGATGTCTGTAGTCAATCATTTCCATCTACTGGTTATACTGGCTTTTCCCAGGATCAAATTTTTGTGCGTTGCACTTTGGGAAAGCACTTCAGGTTAAGCATCACTGCATCTACGCAGCCACATGAATCTTCCAACCAGTAGTATGTGTCAGATTTTACTGCATTTCATTTCAACTACCTGAGCTCTGTCAAAGTGAATTCAGGATTGCCCATTGAGTCAGAAAAGAAGAAGTGTTGCTGTTTATCAATGCACAACAAATCTCAATGATTTTTGAGAAGCTAGCATCTGCTCCTTGACAGCCAGTTTTACATCTATGTAAGCAGCCACTTGTAAGCATACAGGATCACTTTAACCCTTTAAGGCCTAATGCAAAAATCCCAGCAGAGAATCATGCTGCCACGTTTACCATAGTAACCTGTATTTGGGCTGAAGCACAGCTTCTCAGCTTTCAGGAACAGTTGGAATTTTTTTTTATATTGCGCAAAACCTACAGTAATTACGGTACTTTCAAAATTACGCGCATATCTGTGTCGGCAACGACACGTTCTTAAAATGCGCACATGCTGTCCCGGTTTAAATGGGTTAAAAATGCGCACAGAGGCCGCATCATAGTTATTTCCTTTCCCAAGATTTGTTTGGTCACTTCAGTAATGAAACTATCCACTGGGATTTCCATGGAAAATCAAAATTCAAGAGATCTTTCCAAGTAGGATGTTATGTTTAAAAGCATTTCAGGCTCCTGAAGGTACAGATAAAAAAGAAACAAAACACTCACTGCTCGATACTGGTGGTAGAAAAGAGTTTTCATGTCATGCTGCTGCGGTAAATATTAGAAACAGGGAAACAGTAAATGTATTTATTTTCTGGAAAATGATCAGAGTAAATCAGCATGTACTCTTAGAGGATACTGTCAATGTGTCAACTGAATCCTCAAAGAGGCAATACTGTAAAATATGACTGAACTACTTCTACCTCAGAAAAATGGCTGAATTTGGCAGTTAGGTTAGGGGTAGACTCAAATGAAAGTAATTGTGCAAAAAAAAGGAGAAAAAAGAAAATAAGACCAAGGTCTGAAATTAATTATGTACTTCAAAACTACCCGCAAGGTTTGAATTCTCATGCTGCTCTGCTTGGGTTAAGAATATAGAGGGATAAAGTGCCAGTGAATTATAATACAGTGGGAAGGATGCTACATGTCTGATGTAACTTCCTCAAATATCACTGTGAGCATAAGGACGTGCTCTCCCTAATGCCTGATAATCCGACAAAAAATCCTTTCTTTTCATCTTTCATGTGGTGATGCCAAATCCTTGTTTATATTTTGCTTATGAAAGGACTCCAATGATTAGATTAAGGCGTCCATCTGACAAAGTCTCAGAAGTCTTGGATTTGTGCGGCTGCTGTTCTGTGTACCAGAGGACGTGAATGAGCGGAGCAAGTCTCACTCAAGGAGTCTATTTACAGGGCTATTGATCTCTCGCATAAAATTAAGGGAGATCACTTCCAGCTCTGCGCGTGGGGTCCAGAATACTAATGAGGCCACACTGCTTCTCATCTTTTCACACACATTCAACAGCAGATGATGCAAATGGATCGAATAAAATCCACCCAATGGATCCCTCTCCCAATTACTGGATGTGTCCAGCCCAAACACTGGATCTCTCTCCCAGACACTGGATGTGACTAAACCACAAACTAGAGCTCTCTCAGATATATTTAACCCATATAACAGATCTCTCTTCCAGGACGTGAGGAACCCACACACTCGATCTCGCTCCTAAACACTGGTTGTGTCAAACTCACGCACCAGATCTCTCTTGCAAATACTTGATGTATCTAACCCAGACACTAGATCTCTATCCCAGATACTGAATATGTTTGACCCATGCATTAGATCTTCCCCGAAGGATGCAAGAAACCCAAAAACTGGATCTCTCCCCTAAATACTGGTTGAGTCAGTCTCTCTCCCAGATACTTGATGTGACTAACTCACATACTTTATCTCTCATTTAACTAACCCAAACACAGGCTTTCTCTCTTGGATATGGGATTTGTTTCACAAGCACACTGGATCTCTCTCTTGTGTTCCGGATGAGTCAGCCATTTTGTGCTAACAGAGGCAGAATTGATTAGGTGTACTTCGGATACAGAGGGAAGCATAACAGTCATTGATAAACTGGGATGTATGTCACAAGGCAGCATTACCGGGTTAGCTTTGTACATTCATAAAGTAATGCTTGAATGGTTGTTTTTTCCTCAGTTCCAGTTTGGGAAGGGTTAACATATTTTACTGGCATTCAGATGGTTGATGGTTCAAACTTTGAGCAAGTGCTTTAACCACACACTGCCCCTCCATCATCTAATCAACTCTAAGTCACTTTTGGGGGGGGATGCATTGGTTGTATCTGTACCTGTAGTTACATGTTTTTACTGACTTATTGAAAAGAAGGTCAGACTGCAGGAGACCAAGTTTGCACATTTTAGTCATTGTTGTTGTTTCAAAGGGAGTGACACCTACCATGAAATCAGAAGTTTTGAAAGACAATCAGGCCATATCCATACAGTACACCAGCACTCAGAGAAGGATAGGATTTACAGTAGGAAATACATGTTGAACTTGATTAGTGCAACAAAGCTTGATATTTCCCTGCAGGAATCCTTCCAGAAGATATCCTCTCCAAGTGTATTTTAATAAGCTACATAGCCAAGTAGCAGCATGTTCCTTCGTCAGAACAATAAAATTCATGGCTTTGGGAGTTATTCTATTAATTTATTTATCAGCTGGGATTGTGTACTAATTTTTACATAGATATTTGTAAGTTGCAAGCCGTTTAATTAAACACATGCTCCGATTAGGCAGAATAGAAGAGTGTTTGAAAAGGAGGAGACAAGCATCTGTTAGGCCAACTGAAGCAAGAGGAACTGTTTTACAATAAATGCATTGCAATTTCCCTCTGTGAAATGGAACACCAGTCGACAGACGAAGAACACATTCACATTATAATCTCGATCCTATCAAATATTTTGTGATAGGAAGCAAACAAATTACATATTTTTAGATGTTGTACCTGCTTTCAAACAGTATAATATCACTGCCTATCAGCAGAAACAGAATAATTAATCCTTAATATTTTTCCATAAGGGGAATCCGTTTTCTTGTCTTGTACTAAGGGGTTTTGGGGGTGGTGGGTGGTTTATCCTACTAAGATGTTGCTCGAATGATGGGCCTCACAGCCTATTGAACAGGATGGAACGTACAAAACCCAAAACCAGTGAAGTTGGCACGTTGTGTAAATCATAAATAAAAACAGAATACAATGATTTGCAAATCCTTTTCAACCTATATTCAATTGAATACACTGCAAAGACAAGTTACTTAATGTTCGAACAGGTAAACTTTGTAATTTTTTGCAAATATTAGCTCATTTGGAATTTGATGCCTGCAACATGTTTCAAAAAAGCTGGCACAAGTGGCAAAAAAGACTGAGAGAGTTGAGGAATGCTCATCAAACACTTATTTGGAACATCCCACAGGTGAACGGGCTAATTGGGAACAGGTGGGTGCCATGATTGGGTATAAAAGCAGCTTCCCTGAAATGCTCAGTCATTCACAAACAAGGATGGGGCGAGGGTCACCACTTAGTGAACAAATGCGTGAGCTGATTGTCGAACAGTTTAAAAACAACATTCCTCAACAAGCTATTGCAAGAAATTTAGGGATTTCATCATCTACGGTCCGTAATATCGTCAAAAGGTTCAGAGAATCTGGAGAAATCACTGCACGTAAGCGACAAGGCCGAAAACCAACATTGATGCCCGTGACCTTCGATCCCTCAGGCGGTACTGCATCAAAAACCGACATCAGTGTGTAAAGGACATCACCACATGGGCTCAGGAACACTTCAGAAAACCACTGTCAGTAACTACAGTTCGTCGCTACATCTGCAAGTGCAAGTTAAAACTCTACAATGCAAAGCGAAAGCCATTTATCTACAGCACCCAGAAACGCCGCCGGCTTCGCTGGGCCCAAGCTCATCTAAGATGGACTGATGCAAAGTGGAAAAGTGTTCTGTGGTCTGACGAGTCCACATTACAAATTGTTTTTGGAAACTGTGGACGTCGTGTCCTCCGGACCAAAGAGGAAAAGAACCATCCGGACTGTTATAGGCGCAAAGTTCAAAAGCCAGCATCTGTGATGGTATGGGGGTGTATTAGTGCCCAAGGCATGGGCAACTTACACATATGTGAAGGCACCATTAATGCTGAAAGGTACATACAGGTTTTGGAGCAACATATGTTGCCATCCAAGCAACGTCTTTTTCATGGACGCCCCTGCTTATTTCAGCAAGACAATGCCAAGCCACATTCTGCACGTGTTACAACAGCATGGCTCCGTAGTAAAAAGAGTGCGGGTACTAGACTGGCCTGCCTGTAGTCCAGACCTGTCTCCCATTGAAAATGTGTGGCGCATTATGAAGCGTAAAATACGACAACGGAGACCCCGGACTGTTGAACAACTTAAGCTGTACATCAAGCAAGAATGGGAAAAGAGTTCCACCTGAAAAGCTTCAAAATTGGTCTCCTCAGTTCCCAAACGTTTACTGAGTGTCGTTAAAAGGCAAGGTGATGTAACACAGTGGTAAAAAGGCCCCTGTGGCTTTTTTTTTTGCAATGTGTTGCTGCCTTTAAATTCTAAGTTAATGATTATTTGCAAAAAAAAAAAAATAAAGTTTCTCAGTTTGAACATTAAACATCTTGTCTTTGCAGTGTATTCAATTGAATATAAGTTGAAAAGGATTTGCAAATCATTGTATTCTGTTTTTATCTACGATTTACATAACGTGCCAACTTCACTGGTTTTGGGTTTTGTACATGTAGACCCCTGCATGATAAGATGCAGTCACTTACATCACGTGCATTTATGATCCAGACCAGGAGCCAAATGCGGAGTGAGAGTACAATCCAATTGTAGGGTTAATTGATAATAAGTATAGACAGAGGGTCGGAGCCCAGAGCAGAATGACACAGTTCAGCTCAATGGGACAGGCTTTGGTACAAGGGCGTGTCTGCGCCCGGTCAGTGGTTATCCAGGACAGCAGCCAGATAGAGTGCACACTTTGCCAGAGACAAACTATCAGATGGGGGGACCATGGAGTTAAGAAGGATACAGTCCCAGTCCTGATGACCAAAGAAGACTCGGGAGGTTGTTCCTAATAAACTGGACAGAGGAGCAGACTGAGTTTTGATTTATAGGATTGCGTTCCCAGTCCTGGAGACCGTGAGTAAGGCTTAGGAGCTTGTTCCTGCTAATATAAGTAGGAAGAGAACTTGTATATCATTCAGGATTACAAATAATTTCCAAAGATGATAATTTTTTCAGGAAATACTGACTGGTTGCTGAAGGGCATATAGCCTGGGGTGAAAGTAAGCCGGAACGCAGTGGTATGCCGTACTGGGAGGATATATACAGTCCTCTACAGCCGGTACGCAGGGGTACGCCTCAGAAGAGCAACTTTCACCCCTGCACACAATGCGAGCCCTTTCAATTTTCAAGCGAATTTCTCCGAAATAAATGTAAATTTGATGAATACATGAAAATCATCAACAGAATGTGCCGCCCGTGACGTGTTGAAGTATATTTTAGTGCGCTGGACAAATGTTATCATTTGTGGTAGGCTACTCGCTTACCGTGATATGTTGCAACTTGCAGGCAGTCTACACTCTGCATTGTAACGTTAATCCAATGGTAGTCACTCGAGTGCAGTAAAACAAAAGAAAAATCTCCAAGTAAAAAATTGCGTGTAAGTTTACCACAGAGTTCAGTGCATGTTCAGCGTAAACCACGGTTTAAGGCGCGCAGGACTCCACTTACAGTTAAAATGACAAGGAGACAATGCGTTAATTTAACAGATAAATTCAGTCAGTTTATAACAGTGTAGGAAAGCCGAACTTGATTTTGTTGCTCTGTTGCAACAGCGTATGTGCATGGTGCAGACCAGCTTGTCCGGTATACACGAGTGCTTTTGAATGGAAATACATTGTGACGGGACTGGACATTTTGTCTGATGTAAACGAAAATCCTTTATATAAAATCCGGTATATTCGATGTTTATTTTATCGAAAAACTTTACAGAAAAATCTGGACTTGAGCTGTTGTCCGGTATGAGCGATTTTCCGTTTTATACAAGGAGGGTTTAGGTGAGTTCTACTGTATTTTCCATTGAATGTCTGCCCCGACATACATACACAAGATGGCGGCCGTGTGTTGCCACAGAACCGAGGCGATTTTCCATTCTAGTTTTTTTATATCTCTGTGGGTAAAACCATAAACTGTATAAAAAGATGGATGCAGCACCCTGGTCTGAAAAATGAAGCCCATGCGGAAGTACCGTAAAATGGCATTCTATTTAATGGCCAGCAGATGGCGACGTCGGCAGTTGCAGAAAGAATGTCAATGCTATAGAAGTCTATGAGAAAATAACCCTACTTTCCCACATGATTTTTCATTTAAATAATGATTTTTCATATTATTTTATGGTAGCTATAGCAAGTTTCGAGTCTCCTTCGATATATCATGATGTTCATTTTTGTAAATTATGTCCCATATAGACTAGAATAAAGGATAAAGCCAGAATATGCTTTAGGGGTCCTCCCTGGATCTTCAGTACACACTCTTGTCCAATAGAAATCACATCCGGTTTCAAAATGACAACATGGCGCAATTCAAATTGCCAAAATCGAGGCTTCCTTTATGGTGTGCTGAAACCAATGGGTGACGTCACAGTAGCTTCGTCCATCTTTTTATACAGTCTATGGGTAAAACACAACTTGTCCAAAATGCAAAGAAAAATTGATTATATGTTTAAAAGAAAGAGAGATGATAAAACGGTGGCAGTTGAGGAACAAATGGAGGAAGATGCAGAAGAACAACATGGAGCAGGTAGGCTATGCAGACAGAGCAGAGATGGGCCATGAAGTCTATCCTTCTGTCGAAAATGGCTGACAATGTTACTATATCAGAGCACAACAGTACACAGTAGGCTGTTTTTACGATGAATGATTTATTTGTGTAAATTTTTGTAGGCTGTAAGCTAGCTTCTGTGCAGCTCACAGATCACTGCAGCAGCATGAGATAGCCTACATTTTCATTGTTACACTGAATTAAGTGAATTAAGAATTAAGAATTTACCTGAAAATAAATGTTTTGCCATAAATTACGTTAAGTGTCTAACATCATACATCATGCACTCAAGGACGTGCACAGAATTCAAGAATCTCAAATTATAAAAGCGCAGTCTTTAATATCTTTAATATGAAATTAAAGAAAGTAATTTTTTGAGTAGCACAGTTCCTGCAAGAATCTAATCTTACTTTCACCCCTGCATACAGCAGGTGACAATCCATCAGCTTGCACGCTCAAATTAAGGGGTGTAAATATGTTGATATACATGTAGGAGAAGGGGAAAATAAATGCAACACAACTGGGAAGGAAAGCAAGCGGGACATAAACCAATCAAAAGAAACAATGTGTCGATACTAAGAGGGATTAAAAACGCAACAAGCAACTGTACAAAATTTTGAACAGATAATGGTATAAGGAAAAAATAAATACACGGAAAATAGAACATTAGCTCACAAGTGGTGAATACTAACAAAATGGTAAGTCGGCAAGCCACGTGCTGACAAAAATAGTCCAATATATGAGCCATCCCCAAATGATCCTCAAAAAGGAGAGTGAGCAAAGAAATGTTGCATGCATTGCTCGACATTATAACACTATAAAAAGCCAGCCTTAAAAATTTTTTGTCAGTGAGACGTCACGATCCCACAATTGACACAACAAAACAGGGATCAGACGATCGGAATGCTGACGGCTGAAATGAGTGGAGCCAGATTTGCGGCATACTTCGGAGTTTATTCTGCAACTGTTTTACATCTGCAGGCACAATGTAGGCAGACAGGAAACACCTGAGATTGACCATGGCCTGGGCAACCACGTGTGACTATGTGTGCGCAGAACCATTGCATTCGTGTGATGCATTTCAGTGACCGCTTTCATTCACCAATGCTATCCACTGCCGAGGTTCCTGGAAGATGCCATTTGCAAATCGGCTCCCATGAGGTGCAAAGACGTCTCCGGGATGAAGACATCTTTTCATTTGGAGCACATGTTGGGATAGTCCTGACACATCGCAGACGCGCTACTCCTCATCAGTCGGGACAGGCACATTCCAACAGAAATTGAAAACAGCATCACATTATTTTTAGTTCAAGTCACGCTACTTGCTCTATCGTGATGATGGGAGGCGATTTAAGTACCAGAGACGAGGTGAACCATACGTTGATCCATGTGTCGTGCAAGTGGATTGATGCGGCAGTGGTGGTGTGATGGTGTGAGCAGCTATAGGGTATGGCTGGAGGTCTCCACTAGTATTTTTTAATTGGGCACTGACAGCACAACGCTATGTGGATGAGATCTTGGAGCCACATATTGTGCCCCACATCTGCCAAAACCGTTACATCACCTTCATGAATGACAACACTCATCCTCAGCTATCTAATGCATTAGTTACCTGCTAATTAACTGATAGTTAATGAACTAATGTAAATTAATGTTAATTATTGTACACTTATTGTAAAGTGTTACCATGCATTCTTAGTGCAGTTTGCCACATAATTCAGGAGGATGTCAGACTTTGTGAAATTGTCAAGTCTACTTTAAGAATAATGTCAATAAAGCTGTTAAAATTTGTTACTTGCGCATTTTGTTCTTAAAAACTGATTTACACTATTTAAAAGTTGAGAGTTGACATTGTTGCGTTTTAAATGCCTCTTAGTGCATAAAAGACACACCAGCTGCTGGATGGGAGGAGACACAAAAAGGATTCACACGACAGTTGTGACACATACGTCAGAGAGGACATGCTTCTCTGCACACCCTTAAATCAACAACACAAGCAATTAGTGCTGATTTGTCCCATTTCGAATCCCAAAATAAAAACATGTTTTCTCTCACTTCGAGTTTCAGCCAGAAGTGTGAACTAGCTCAGTGGTAAATTGATGAATATTATTTAGTTCTGAACATGTGGATGTGAGCTATCATCCAGGTTTCGAGGGATGTGCATTGAACTACTTGCTTCTTGTTATGAGGGCCATGGGACCAGAACCAAAGTAAGTTAAAGACCAGCATCCAGAAGTTGAGTTTGCCAGATTATGATATTATGTTTATAACTTTGCACAGAAATTGAACACAAGTGAGATAATAATGCTATGTATTTAAGGATATTCAGAGCCCTTGAAAATAATCACCTAAAATGATTAAACAGCAGTTGATTTTCATTTAGGTCTTACAGACCGTGTTCAAACCCATCAGTTCTTTTCCCCAATTTCATATATAACAAAAAAATTGATTAAACCAACGAAGCGGTCTCCAAAGCATAATTATCAAACAACACAAGCGATAGGGGGAGCGAAAATAATTACCCGAGTGTTAAATCCGAGAAGTCAGGCTTCGTTACATGCATTTGTCAGTTGCTGACTTAACCGGAAAAGCATTTGTTTAATCAGTTTTAAATGAATGATTATCATGGCCAAAATATATCTGACCAAAGCGTCGGCAAATTATGGTGATAATTATTCAGTGAAATTACGCTGAAGACTGCTCAGAGCAGTCTGCCTCCTCAAGGAATTATTCTTAAAATAATTCCTGACATGTAAAGTTCACAAGAACTCACAGAATAATATTCTACCAATACCTTTACACTGTTAACTTCTGGTGAAGCACATGCATTCTTTCAACACTCCTCACACCCCACCTTTTCATTATACCCCAGGATACTATATTCTGTTCTCTGTTCGCCTCAAACACAATCGGCTGCAAATTATATCAGGGCCAGACACTAGACACTGAACTATCGTTGTATATGTTAATTAATACTGTAATTTACTGTTTACACATAAATTACTTGACTGAATAACAACCTCTCCATGGAAAAAGTTGGAAAGTTATGTAAGTTGGACGTGAAACCAAAAGTAATGGTTTCTATTTTGACTTTGACTTCCATTTCACTGCAGACAGTATGAAGACAAGGAATATAATTTTTTTGTCTGTCAACTTCATGTCTGTTCAACTTCATTTTATTTGTAAATATTCATCCATTCCTGCCATTCAGGCCAACAATGCATTCTAAAAAAAAGTTGGGATGGGCAGTTAAAGACTAGTGAGGTAACACATTTTGATAATGATGCGATCAGAAACAGCGCATGTCAGCAGGTGATTGTAATCAGGATATGAAAGCAGCATCCAGGAAAGGTCTAGTCGCTTTGCTCACAAATCAGAAGATGACATATCTGCCCAGCCCCCGCAATTTAATCTCATAAATCCCAAGATATCGAAAGGCACCAGCCTAGGACCTGAGTAATACACACAGCAAGTGTTGTAAAAAAAAAAAAAAAATAATAATAATGAAACAGTATTCAAGTTCTGCTCCGGAAACTAAATGTCTATGGACGGACAAACAAACAGATGGACAGAGAGACGACCGCACTGACGACTATATCCCCCTGCATTATATGCCAGGGGAGTAATAATGTTCCCTCACAGAAAGATCGGAGGGGATTTGCATATATCACCCTCTGCAATGCATAACATAAGTTTCAATAAATTAGGAGGAATTACAGGGTGAGGGCCCAAGTCTAAGCAGGTCCCCGCGATCTTCGATCAATTAGACGGCACTGCATCAAAAAGCGCTATTTATCTGTGATTGATATAACCACATGGGCACAGGATTACTTTGGCAAGCTCTCGTAAAGTAGTGTAAGAAGTGCTTACATCCACAAATGGCAGTTAAAACTTAACCGCGAAAAAAAGGCAGCCTCATGTTAACTGTGTCTAGAAGTACCGTCAACCTCCCTGGACTCGAAGGCTCCTGCGATGGACCATCACAGAGAGGAAATAAGCATTGTTGACCGATGAATCAATATTTCAGGTCTTATTCAGTAGAAAGTATGCCGTGTGGTCTGGAAGAAAGAAGAAAAGGACCATGCAGACTCTCACCAGCAATAAATCAAAAAGCCATGCTCTGTCATGGTATGGGGTTGTGTCAGTACTCTTGGGAAGGGTAACTTTGCACTTCTGTCTAGGCACTATGGTCACACTTTAGATGAAGTGTTGCTCATAGAGGCTTTACACAGCATGTATAATGCCTTCATAAATGGGACATAATGTCTTCATAAATCATACATAAGCAAATGTCATGCTTTGTAAAGGGTGAAATAACACATCCTTATTCAGCATGTGATGCCAGATGTGATATGATTAATAATGTCACTTATCTAGTGGCTTAATGCTATAAAGAGTGATATTGTCAGCTATGTGACATTGTCATTGTCACATCTGGCATCACATGCTGAATAAGGATGTGCTATTTTACCCTTAACAATGCATGACAACATTTGCTTATGTATGATTTATGAAGACATTATGTCTCATTTATGAAGGCATTATACGTGCTGTATAAAGCCTTTATGAGCAACACTTCATCTAAAGTGTGACCGGCACGATTAATGCTTAAGAGCACACTGAGATTTCGGCGCAAAAAAAGCTGGCTTCAATATATCTTTTCCAGGCATGCCAAGGCCTATTTCTACAAGACAATGCCAAACTGCATTCTGCACGCATTACCAAGGTATGGCTTCATAAAAAGAGTATGCATGTGCCGGTCTGGTATGCCTGCAATCCCAACTTGCACATTTTGGAATGGAAAATCCGGCAACAAAATGCGGTTGCACACTTTAAGACTTGCTTGCAGGACAAAATGGGACCAAATTATACCTGAATCACATAATTACCTGGTTACAATCCCTAATCTTTAAATAGGTGTAGTAAAAAGGAGCGGCAACATCACAAATTGATAAATACTTTACTGTCCCAACTTTTTAAAAATATGGTGCAAGCATCAAAATTGAAATATTTTATTTTGAAAAATCAACAAATTTCATGCAGTGAAAATTTTAATAATGCGGTGCCGTGTTGTTTTAAGCAATTGCCAGGGGGGGCTGAGGGACCAGGGAACATGTCTGACCTCCCAAAAAATCCTCTTCCATCAGTACCCAGATACCAGCTGACTCCGAGTTGGATTCACAGAGGCGGATTTTGCCTTGCAGCTCTTTCAAGGGTGCTATTTTTGCACAGTTTCTTTCTTATTGTGGAATTGTGAACATTGACCTTAACTGAGGCAAGTGAGGCCAGCAGTTCTATAGATGTCAGTTTGGGTTCTATCGAGACCTCCTGGATGAGTTGTCAATGCGCTCTTGGAGGCTGGCCACCCCAGGGAATGTTTACTAAGTTTTCTCCATTTTTACATAATGGCTCCTAATGTGGTTTTCTGAAGTCCCAGAGCCTTAGAAATGGCTTTGTAACTTTTTCCAGGCTGAGAGATGTCAACGATTTTGTTTCTAATCAGTTTTTCAATTTCTTTGGATTGCAGAATTGTGTGCTAATTTTTTCCCATTTTTACATTGTCAAACAACGTCTATTTAAGTAATATTTAGATTCGACAGGGCTGGCAGTAATCATGCCTGGATGTATCTAGTGAAACTGAACCCAAGTATCAATTAGTTTGAGCCTGTCCTCCAACAAAATACACCCAGAAAGGTCTTTTGTCAAGCAGCTTATAAGCACACACATACACATATACAACCAAGAAAGGGCCAACAGTACTTAGAGTCTCATCTTGAACATCACATGACTAAAACATCAGGTAAAAAAAACCGTCACGCGGACATGCAGATTCAAGGTGATAGTATTTTATGACATATGTAAAAAAAAAAAATAGAGGTTCCACTAGTACTGTAAAATGTAGTGATACTTAGTCAAAAATTAAAAATTACCACAGCAATGTAACAACACTTGAGCAGCATATGAACATACCGTGTAAGTTACCATGGTTATCTACCCTGGTTTGAAGTGAGCCAGCTTCACGATACTTTACGATTCCATGGTTATTAAAAAGTCATTAGTTATTAAAAACAGTTTATAGCCTGAGCAAGCAGGCATGATTATGTTAGTTTTATATGTATGGTTCTTTCTTGTTTGTGTCAGTACATAAATGATTTGATCCTGTGTCTCTGCTCGCCTTGCAGTCTGACTGAAAAAACTGAGCAATCTGAGTGAGTCACTGGAGAAAATGAAGGGGTCAGATATAAGGATTTTTTTTTTAAATAAACATCTAATAGAGAAGAATTCCACAAACTGTCAGCATCGTTTAAGAAGATTTCATAATAACATAGCGCTGGCAAAGAGGGACAGAATGTCTTTGCATATTGGCCATTAACGGAAATACAGCATACAATATTTACTACGTGCTAATAATTAATTTACACCGATTCTTTTCATTCTCTGTATTTTGCTTACACATCCTAAGTACAAAACTGAAATAGATTGTGAACAACTGTTCTTTATAATATATATGCATATCTGTAATTGACTCCTCGAGTTTCCAAAGGGCCCAACTCCAAGAAAGGGAAAAAATAGATTTTTTTTTTTTTTTTTGCCCAGATGTTATGACCCATATATTATTAGTTTATTTCTTCACAAGAGAGTGTCATTGGGATACTTTAGCTGAAATGACAAGAAAGTTTCTTCTTTTGTTATAAGATACGCAGACCTCAAATTCATTGGAGTTGGGCCCTTTGGAAACTTAATGATTCAATTTATTAAGTAATCAGTAGATGCAAACATGAATGAAAACAATTACAAAATCTCAATATGAATAACAGAGCTTTCATTTAGTGTGCTTGTACCTACATCTATGTGTGCATCAGGCTGTGATGAAGATAATTGTGTTCAGTTTAATTATGATAGTCACACATCCACCGCCAATGTGCACACCTATCTTTGTCCAACGATGAACAGAATTGTATGGGAGAGTCCACTTTCATTATCTCACAATTATGCATCTGCTGCTGTAATACATTTATAGCAAATGCGATACATTTAGGAGAATCACAATTTCCAGTATGTTTTATGAGGTTCTCAAATTCAGATGGAAAATTATCTCCAATTTTTATGGCTATTATTTGCATCTATACACAACTGGGTGGTTTATCTTAACCCCCAGCACTCTCTCTCTCTCTCTCTCTCTCTCTCTCACGCAATTTAATTCTTTACAATTTTAGTTTCATGATAGCCAGGGATGGATTAATGAACGGGCCTACCGGGCCCAGGCCCAGGGGCCCAAGGGCCCCCACCGCGCAAAGTCACCGCTATTCACTTTGTATTTCTTGTTGCATAGTCAAAGGGCCTAATCGTTCCTGTCAATAACTAAAGTCCTACTGGCAAACTGAAGTAATAGCCTAAAAATTCACTTTGAAGACATTACAAGAAACAAACCATCATGTTACATTTTAAGTGGGTGTTTATCACCTTGGTTTATCCACAGGGCTTTAGAGGTACTCCATGTAATATGGGCCCTTCAGCTCTGTGGGGAGAAATCCAAAGACCAAGTTCAAATCAAGTGCGATCAAGTTCTGTCCAAGGGGCCTCTCACATGGTCATAGATATGGACCCTCCGCCACACACACACACACACACACACACATACAAATGAGCTGTTTATGTGGCATTTCTGGAAAGTCATGGTTCATAAAGGCCCCTCAATCATATAACATGGGCCTGCATATGTGTGTGTGTGTGTGTGTGTGTGAGAGAGAGAGAGAGAGATTTCCTGCTTAATTGATTCATTAATTTATAGTTTTATTTATTATTTTTGTCACTTGATTATAAGCTCCTTTAACCTTTTAAGCCCGAGAGGCCCCCAGTTGGAGTCCATCAAATGCAGCGGCTATATTCAAACTTGTGAAACTTCAGGCCCATTTTAAATTCTAGTGGAGATCCAAAGGTTTCTGACAATCCCAAATATGTCCGTGTATAAAATATGTACTTGATATAGATATTTCCATATGAAGTAATGCTGTGACCATACAAACATGGCGCCCTGGGTTTGAATATTTTTTCAACATAAGTGCAATGCAGCTGCAGTGAAGCGCTGAGACCAGCAGATACAGAATATTTGTGCGTCATTGTCCTCCAATAGGAAAAAATGTGTTATCTTATGTTAAATCCTTTTAAGGGAAAACTTAGGGGGAAAGGCAGGGTATAAGGGGTTAAGTATGTTTCAGTGTTAGCCCTTGACTGGGAAAAGTGAGATTTCTTGCAAGAATATAAGAAATATTTTGCATAGGCCTATTTTATGGGGGCCCACATTCCCATTAGATTAATGAATAAAGAAACTGGTCGAAAGAGGACGCTACTAAAGTTTGCACCGGAGAAAGTGGAGTGACGATAAGGTCTTATCTGTTAAAATGTGAAATCCTTTAACAAGCGCAAAACGTACAAAAATTCAAAATGGAGCACCGGTGGACGTTAAGCAGAGCAGCCAAAAGAAAGCTAAAAAAAAAAAAAGAAACCAAGGAAGCATCTTTTTTTAGATAAGGCTGTTTCTTACTCAGCCCGTCAGTACTTGCGAAGGTGAGCGGTCATTCTCTCTGCTATCCAGAATTAAAAATGAGCTGAGGACGAAGATGACTCAAAAACGTCTGAAATCGCTTTCTTTCACGGCAATTGATAGCGAACTGACTAATGGCCTGGACTTTGACAATATCGTGGATGATTTCGCATGACGCAAAACCTAGAGAAAATGCCTTAGTTAAGTTGGCTAAAGTAAGATGATTTAATGGTTAATTTAAACTCATAGACACAGTCTTGCTGTAAATTGTTTTTGTTAATAATTGACATGGCTTAACTTTAGCTCATTTGTAGTTGAGAGCGGTTGAATTTTTTCATTTTTTACGGTGTGAAATGTCAACGCGAAAGTGGCAAAATCGATCAGTACTGTAACTGAAATGTTCATTCGCGAATGTTACATGTGACAGGGAAAATGATGAATAAACTGAAGAATAAAATTAAAGTAAATATTGTGGACAATAAATAAATGTCAGAATTTTAATGTATAAATAGTTCAGAGTTTTCTTGTGTGGCAGTAAATTTGGTGATATTCACATTAGATTGGGAAGATTTTTGGTGATTTGTAACTTGGTTGCCATTACTTGTACACAACTTTCCCTGCGCGGGCAGCTGGAGTCGGGGGGGGGGCCTTTCACATGTCCGTGCCCAGGGGCCCGACGTCTCTAAATCCGTCTATGATGATAGCATGAATATCAAGTGAACAATACTGACAAAGCATCAAGGACGATACAATAATGACATCAGAAAAAAGAAAAAGTGTAATTCATTAAGTTAAACAAAATAAAGAAAATGGCAGAAAACAATGAACCAGTTTTGCGCATATGTATGTATTACTGTTCTTCTGTAAATAGAAGTAATTAATGTTCTTGGTCAATGAAGAAACATATAATAAAAATAAATTCATTCAAAATCATAAGGATCAAATGTCAGAGTGAATGAAATGGCAGAGTGAATGAAATGGCAGAGTGCGAGCAGTGAAGAGTCTAACTATGGCTGGCGTGCTGTTATGCTGGTTGTCTCTCAGGCTGTGACATGCACTGACGTGCATATGCTGTTGCTTCTATGGCGCTGACACTATTTTCTCGGAGTACATTCTGCATTTTAGTCTGGTCAGAGTGAAACAAAATCTTGGAATTTACATTTCTTTTTTGGAAAAAAAACTACTTTGTTCTTATGTCTTCATATGTGCTACATTGCTTCAGGAAATGTTGCTCTGTCTTTTCTCTGTGGACAGAGCTAGCACACCCTGTCATCTATAGGCAGCCAGGTCTGCCTCTGTCTGCCAGTCTCAAGGCCAGGTTGTAATCACTGAGTCTGTACATCAGATTTTCAGGGGGCCTTCAGTAACTGTTCCCATTTAAGTTTACCTGTTTAACAAGTAGGTTGCCCATAAGGGCAAAAGACCAACTTTAGTTGTTTAGTATTTTTAAGAACTTCAAACTTCAATACTAGTAAAGATAAGCAAATGTTGTAAAATAATAAATTGTACAAGAGAGCAACGTAAACAATGGACCTTGGAAACAAGATGGAGGCATGGAGTGAAAGCTCATTGGTTTTACTGATTAAAGTATGAAAACAACATCAAAAGATAGTCCATATATCATGAAATTCAGAGAGACTGGTCCTTGAATAGAGAAAAGTTTCCAGTCAAGTTTTCAAATTTGAGTGTTTTATGGTTCTTGAGTTTTAGGAGGACAAAGGATTTGGTAACATGAGCACATTGCTGGTTTACTGCCAACTAAAGTTGGAACAATGAGTTTATTTACTGAATAATCAAGACCAACACATGGCCTATAATGATAAAGAAATTATAAAGATGAAAGGATTGCCTATTGGCTACATTTATATAATTGATGTGACATTGTAAGGTTTGCAAATCCAAATTGCTGGATAAATCTGACTCTTTCACAGACTTCATCTCTCATTTGAACATTTTTTTCAGTTGCGTGAAAATATGCATGAACCTCACAAGCTAATTAACACAAATCTGCGCAATTTCAAGAGCTACATGAGTTCAGAATATTACAAAGCCATATTGACATTTTACGTCGTCATGTAGTGTATATGCATAAGAAACCGCCGCATAAATTTGGGATGCAATGTACAATAGCCTGATGTTATGAAAAAGAAATTTGCCATTCATGCTACCAATTTATCTTTGCAACTGTTGTCATTAGCACTGACGCACCCCTATACCATGACAGACACTGGCTTTTGGACCTGACACTCATTACATCTTGGGTTGTCCTCATTGTCTTTGGTCTGGAGAACTCAGTGCTTTTCAATATAGTAAGAGGTTGGATGGACTTTTCAAATCGCTCCTTTTTGTCTTTTTTTAATTTTCCCAACTGTACCAACTTCTGTATCATATAATTTATTTTTTATATAACTTGCCAATGGCAAAGAGGATCAATAAACGTGACTGTATTTTTTTTCACGCATTTTTATTTTGACTGCAGGTCTGCATATTGTACTGCTTCCTGTTCTAAAATGTTCGGTAGAAATAAAATTTGATTGATTGATCATGACTGATTGCAAAATATGCCCTGCTGGGAGTAGCGGGTCTGTGGGATATTAGGGGCCTGTGTTGTTGAGTTAAGAAAACCAATTATGTGAATGCAGTCTGAGAATAGGACTTAAAAAGAATAGTCTCTCCCACTTGTAAAAAATTCCATTTGGGCCAACTCCCTCTCAGCCTCGTGCCCTCAAAAACTCCCAGTGACTCATCCAAAACTGGAAAACAGTTGGGACAATTTAATTCTGAAGCACAGTGTCAAACAAAAAAGAAAGGATACAACTGAATGATGATTCAGAAAAATCTAATTTAATTTCATCAAATCTTACTGCAGGTCCGTTGAGGAAAATGTTCAGTGCCTTGCCAATAGACCAAATCATGGCTTTGTAAGCATAATGAATTTAGAGCAGGGCAGTACCAGAGGCCAGTATGAGAGCTCTTTTAAATCATATACACTATTGTCCCAAATGAAATGCTTCTTCAAATGGCCGTGAATTGAAATACTGTCTATCTGTCCAATTAAAGTTGTGACTCATTTCAACATCCACACTAGTGCAATAACTGAGTTAACAAGAAAAAAAAAAAAAAAAAAAGTGAAACCGGTCATAAAAAAATTTACCCTTGGAAATCTTCATTTGTAAAATGTAGGATATATTTATTGTGGAGTCAGACACCTATAGGAAGGAAAGCAAGTCCTGTTTGTGTTGAATTTTTTCAGACATGTGAAGCACAAATATTGAAAAATATCTATTTTCACTGAATTTGAAAAACTAGGGATCCACTAATGAATACAAAATTGCATAGTTTGCCAGTGGAGATCTGTGGGGGGATATCCCAAAACATTGAAGCATTTCCAGCCAGATGTTAGATGTGTATATCTCGTCCTTCGTATTTGATGCGTAATTTGAACACAATGGCATTTGTAATCCTAGTGCAGCAGCGGTTATTTAGCAGTTCAACTAATTTCACTCACTGAACGATATAATTCATATTAAACCCATCATGTGCATAGTTTTGTTACTTTCATGCATCTATAAGCCAGCATTTCATTAATTTTATTTTTGAAAAATGTAATTTATATCATATGGCCAAAAGCCATGATTATTATAGAATTTTTTGGAACATATATAACATGGAAAATGTCACAATTACCACTACAAAAAATAACTTTAATTTGTTTCAAAACCGTTTTTCTGATTCACGGGGGGATGGTGTGAGTAAAAATTAAGCACTTTGAGGGTTAATAATTTCAGGCTTATCTATTGGTCTTGATTATTCAGAAAATAAAATTGTGTGATTATTAATCAAAAGATCTTAAGCAAGAGCAGCTTGAAAGCAGATATGTGTTTAAGGGTCAGAGGCTCACGACAAATCTCCCAACGCTGGGGTTAGCATAAGAGGAATATTGGGCTTTACGATGTTAATATTGTTAGTCATAAGCTTCCATACTACAAACCCTTGGTAACACCCAGCAAAACCCATTCTCTCAACTCAGTTCACTGAATTATTCCAGGTTTGCGACTAAGTTCAGTTACACAGTGTTATGTATCGCTCAATTTGAAAAAGAAGAGGAGATCCGGAGAAGAGTAGCAGTACACAGTATCAGTTGGAGCAAATGTTAAAATTTGCAAAGAACACTAGTCCTTTTCATTTCATGCGTTCTTCCACATTTCCTCCCGTTTCATCTCCGACTGACGTTCTCCTCCATACTTACTGCCTCTGCAGACCTTTTTGTATGCTACGTCAAATCAATGATACACTTCAGACAAGTTAAACTCTCATAGACATACAGTGGTGCAGTGGGTTGCACTGACGCCACCCAGCAAAGAGATCATGGGTCCAAACCTGAGACAGGGCCCTCCTGAGTGGACTGTGCATGTCCTCCCAATGTGCATGTGGCTTCCCTCCCAGAGCCACAAACAAAAACAATATACTAATGAGCTGAATAAACATAAGTCAGCCGAAGGAAGCAGCCTACGCCTGAAACTAGGCAGCAGTGGGCGCTATTGAGCAATGAGAGCTTGTCATCTCCCAGCTGATTTAATCACTCTCTCCCTGTAGAGTGTTTCCTCCTGGTGTCCAGCCTGCCTCTGCCAGCACTTACACCGTCCAGATTCATTAACAGACTGGAGCCCATCCACACATGGGAACAAAGCCTACAGAAGATGTCTGATTGTCCAAGTGCCCTTGGGTCCCACATTCAACATGTCTGAAAACTAAACCGAGACTGAATGTATAATGGACTCTTTTGTTTCTCTTTTACATGAGTAAGAGCTTGCCCTCTAGTACAGTCCATTAAATAGTGGAAGTATATATCTGCCGGAGGACATGATGACAGTATAAAGAATGATGCTGCAATTTTGTGTTACACCAGGACTCAGTCATCTAGCATGGCTGAAACAGATGAGACTGTTCACGGCTGTGCTTCAAAAGCCTGCAAAAGTTCTACAGCATCAAATAGGTATTTTTTTGCTTCCTGAACAGAAATGATGGCCTGTCATTTCATATTTTAAAAAAAGCATGCATTTGGCTGTACAACAAATTGCCTGACAAAATTACAGCCACAGCTGGATTACAGAGATTTTGCACAAAGAGAAGGAATGGACAAATGCTTAAACTTTTTACAATAAAAACAAATTCATACTTTGTAGTAATTGCCACAATTTTTTTTTTTTTTGCTTTGTGAAGTGACGTGTAAACATCAAAAATAATAAATCTAAATGGTATTAATATGCAAAAGCCTGCCAAGAACTGCCAAGCTGTCTTCCACAATGGAACGTTTCACAGTTTCGGGTCCCTTGGTTTGAGGTCGTCTCTGCCAAAAGCAGTACACTTCAGCTGCAGCTCAGGCAGGTTTGGGGAGCCCAGTTTACCCATAATGCAGTGTGAAGAGAAAATACTTTGCCCTGTGCCACAAAGTCTTTATGCTCACAAAGAGCTGGAAGTTTAAAGGATCTGGCAGAGTCTGTTGTAGTCCCGCCATCCGCTCTGTCATTGTGAAAGAAGATAACTCAATAAAAAGGGCAGTCAGGCCTTGGCCTCTCTTTTGAACTGAAATCTATCTCTAACTTTCTGGACTCCGGCCGAAGTGGATGCACCAAGTTTGCCAGGTCTGCTCTGCAGAGCAAAGCGAGCTTGCGTAGGCTTGTTCTCAGCTGTCGGTTACAAAGACGCAGGGATCTGGCGCCCAAGGAAAAACAATGCACATTGGTCCTTTATATCCCATGAAAAGTGCCACACAGCTGAGCAATGAATCCTGTCCTGCCACACACTGTAAATCCCACAATGCTAGCATCCAGCCACGGGGATCTAATTGCGAGCTAGAGAGATATCAAGCATTTTCCCTTTCTACTTCAGACTTGCAAAAAAAAATTGCTTCTGGAAGCCAGGAATTTTCCAACTGTGGAACAAATTTGAAATGACTCAAGTGTGGCTGTACCTCTGGACATATAGTATTGTGCCAGTCTTGCTTCCTAGGGTGATGTACATCACTGTGCTCATAATTGATGAGCTGAATTGTTAGCGTAGCTTTTGTTAGTTTCTAAAGTTGGCTGTCAGCCAAGCACTGCACTGCATTAGTAATTGTGTATACAGTGCTATGGAGAAGCATTTTCCCACTTAGCAGTATAGTCCTTTTTTGCATATTTGTCAGTCTTACAGGTTTCAAATCATCAAACAAATGTTAATATTTGACGAAGATAATCGAAGTAAACACAGATTGCAGTTGTAAATGAGATTTGCTCAATTGGATTAAGGTCTGGAGCAGGCCAAGTCCTAACTTTTATGACAACAAGTTTCTTTCCGACTGAGATAATTCTTGCACAACCGATAGGTGTGTTTAGGGTCATTATCTCATTGAAAATAAAATCCCAGACCAATCAGTCTCTTTCCAGATGGATGCTATGGTACTTCTTTTGATCCATGATTCCGTCAATTTGAGAGATTGAGAGGTCACCGGCTCCTTTAGGGCAAACTGAACCCCAAACGATAATATCACCACCTCCAAGTTTTACTGAAGGGGTTTCATAGTCATTTTGGAGTTGTTCTCTGACTTTACAGCGCACAGTAGTTCTACATTTGGGTAAGAGAATTTTGAATTTTGATTCATCGGTCCGAAGGACTTGTTCCCAGTCCATTGCTCCATTTTTTTTTTTTTTTTAATGATGTTGCCAGCGCTCGGCAGCAACACGACTAATCAGATCATTTTCACACAGGCATCTAAGTTATTTCTGAGCTGCATCTAGGGCACTCGCCCTGGCTTCCCAAAGGCACAGATTAGAAATCCAAGCTGAAATAATTTGTTGTTCATCCTAACCTCCAACTATGTCACTATACAGATCAACTGACAGCAGTGGGGGGATGGGTGCGGAAGAGGGACGGACAGATTTTACAGCTGATTAGCAAAGATATACATACAATTGGCAAAAATAGTTTCAAATACGTCTGCATACAACACTGGACCAAAATTCCTGCACAGCAATGTAAGACTTATTGCCAGTTATTGCAAACATTTGATTGCAGTGGTTGCTGCCAAAGGTGGCACACCCAGTCATTAGGGGGGTGGGGGGTTTCACATGGGTGACAAAGATTTTGAATAACACTTTGCTTTCAGTTAATGAAATGATATTGAAAAGCTAGATTTTCTGTTTTACTCAAGTTGTCTTTGTCTTATGTAAAAATTAGTTGGATGATCTATAGACATTTAAATATGACAAATATGCAAAAATAGAAGAAATAGGGAAGATGGAAAATACTTTTGATAGCACTGTACATCAGACATGAAACACATTTTACAAGTGGATTTTAATCACTAATCAGGTTGAACTCTTCATATGGTCTCCAACTTACACAGATAATGATGCAGTTATCCTTTATTACATTATTCTCATTTGGCAGACGCTCTTATCCAGAGCGACGTACAACAAAGTGCTTAGACCGGACAAGGAGTGCTTAGAATCCCGGTTGGGAAGCACCATTTAAATACCAGAGGTGACAATACACAGGACATGGCTCAGTGAGGTACCTGGAGCAATATAAATCCATAAACAATTCATTAAGTCAAACACCAAACTGTCAATAACTAAGTACCAAATGCAGCATTAAGGTCACAGGGAGACCTTTATCCCCCTCGCACACAATGAATCGTAAAACTACCTCCATTTGCTTCTTTATCCTCCTTGATCATGTGTACGGAACAGACACCTGAAGTTTTGCTACCCCACACAGAAGACACAGCCTCCCCATATCCTATTGTGCAGACACTGCCAGTTCTAACATGAAAAGACACACACACACACACACACACACACTCTACTCACACTAGTCAAGGATTGTTGCTCAAGACAGTAATGAATTGCTTTTTTTTTTTTTTTTTTTTTTTTTTTTTTGCTACTTTTGAATTCAATAAACTTTATTACAACTTCCAAAATTGCCTGTGTTAACAATGGTCTTGTGTCAAATGTTTGCCTTTGCATTCAGAGACCTCCAAAAATCTTCATGTTTTTGGATCAACTCAGTGGCAACTGAATATATCATGTTGTGATCTGATAACGGCTAACTGTTTATATGCGCTATTTTAGTTTCAAAGGAAAGGCAGTGTAGTAAATAAAATTTTGAATTGCATCACCGTTTGTCGAACGATGGCTTAACCATGTCCTCTACTAACTGCTATCCCTGAATGGGATAATATCGTATTTTCTCTCACTTTACTATTCTATCAATGGAGGTACTGTACTTTCCAAAAATATACAGCCATCCATGTCCACTGTATTATACTGGATGTTGCTGTTAATTAAATAATAAATATTATTAATAAATATACAGATTATGTGTATGAGGTAATATTTTAGCTTCAACAATGCAGAGACAGAACATAGACTGATAAGAATATTAAGCTTTGGGTTTGGTATTTCAACAGAATATCTGGGATTATCTGACAAAGGACCAATACTTCAACTGGACAGGAGGCCCCCGGGCATTTTCCCTTCTGGAAGAAATTAGCTGGTAATGGAGACTCTTGTTTCACATACGGTACATTTCCCTCGTTTCTCTTTTCTATCCCTTTCTGTTTTCTTTTCTCTGTCCTCTCTTTTTCCCTTTAACAGCATTTTTGAAACATATAAAACATATTTCCACCCAGATTGAGTCACTCTCTGCTAGCATGGATTGTGGAGGGAAAAAAAGGGTCACTGCTCATTGCGTGACCCCTCTATCTCATCCTCCATTGTAGATATTTAGCACTGCAGAGAACTGTGGATATGTACAGCACAATACAGACAACAGTGGGAGAGTGCTGTATTTAGGTGTGAGGGAAATGGCACATATCTACATCAAAGTGTGCACTTCACAAAACATCCCCACATTTGTGGGTGTAACCATGGGGAAGTGGTTATTTCAATAGCTCCCGTATGGCTCTTGAAATGGCGTGCAGCACATGCTGTCAGGTTTATTTTCCTTTAATGAATGTTTAGAGTACCTATGATTACCACCCAGCTAATGGAATAATGGCTTTTGCTTGCGCGTGATTGTTTTTGGAACAGAATCTCAGGCCAGTCTGTGATGTGGTAGACCATAAGGGCAGCTCAAATTGCAGATGTTCATTAACAGGCTGCTAGAGGAACATGAAAAACAACTAAATCAAGCTCAAATTATCGTAGGAAATGGAACACAGCTGAATTTTCCTCTGATGTTGGGAGACAAAGAAAATGTTGGATGATTCTTGCAAATATGTTTCTGGCATGGGGCCTCTTTTGTAATTATGAATAATGATATGAATAAGTCTCCTAAATAATTAAGTCTCCTGCAGCGTTGTAAAACAGTATTTGTCCCCTTCTCAACTTCCTCTATTTTTGCTTATTTGTCATATTTAAATGCTTCAGATCTTCAACTAATTTTAATATAAGATAAAAAAAACATGAGTAAACACAAAATGCAGCTTTTAAATTACATTCATTTGTATCGAAAGTTAAGATTCATTTCAAGCCTATATCACCCATCGGTCATTCCATGTCAAATCATCCAGATTTTGAGAAATTTTACAGTTCACCTCCTCAAAAATTTTTGAAAAAATTCACATGAGTAAATATTCACACAAAATTAAAAAAATGCCAAATATTAGGCCAGTATCTCAAATAGATTTCAAGTTATATGGAGCAATAAGTTGCCAAAGTTGGCTGAAAATGGGTTCGCCAAAAATATTATTCAAATTTCAAAGGGCTGTAACTTGAAAACTATTTGAGATACTGGCCTAATATTTGGCATGTTTTCATTTTGTGTGAATATTTACTTGTGAATTTTTTTAAAGAATTTTGAGGAGGTAACCTGGCACCCCCTGGATGATTTGACATGGAATGACCCCCATGTGAAAAAATAATCGTCCCCGAAATCTAATAACAGGTTATGTCGCCCTTGGTGGCAACAACCACAATCAAACATTTGCAATGACTAGTTATGAGTTTTTAACATTGCAGTGGAGGGATTTGGGCCTATTCTTCTTTGCAGAATGGTTTTAATTGAGGCACATTGGAGGATTTTCCCTCCAATATGGCTCCACTACCATGTTTGACTGTTGGTATGATGTTCTTATTGTGGAATGCTGTGTTAGCTTTATGCCAGATGTAACAAACCCATATCATCCAAAAAGTTCCACTTTTGACTCATCAGTCCACAGAATATGACCGGTAAGGTCCTGGGGGTTATCAGAATGTTTATTAACAAATGTGAGACTAGCCTTTGTGTTCTTGATGGTCAGCAATGGTTTTCATCTTGCAGCACTCTAGTGGATGCCATTTTTGCTCAGTTTTTTCCTTATTGTGGAATCTAGAACTCCGCCCTTAACTGAGGCAAGTGAGGCCTGCAGTTTGGATGTTAGTCTTGATTATTTTGTGACCTCAAGGATAGGTTTCGTAGACTGAACTCACTTTGGAAAGGTGCACCACTGTTCCAGGTTCTCTCCACTTGTACACGTTGGCACTCACCATTGTTCACTGGAGTCCCAAAGCCTTAGAAATGGCTTTATTGGGCTGCAGGGTTAAGGCGCTGCATTTGCGGAGTAGCAGTGACTACTACGGCGCTGGTTCGATCCCCGGTCATACCAACCAGCAGTGGTCAGCAGCTTTTTCAGAACAGTGCACGATTGCATGAAAAGGGCTGTGGGAATGCAAATTGGGAAGGGTCTGCTGGGAGGGGAAATTAAAATGATTGCCTTGTTCGTTCCTCAAGCGCCTCTTGTTGGCCAGCCTGGCGCTCGTCAGTGAGATTCTAAGTTTGCTCATGTTCTGGTATCCTCTGCTCTCGTTCTGAACTTGCGATAGTTTCGACCAATGAGTGTAAAGACGCAGGGGCGGACAGGCGCGTGCTTCGGAGGAGAGCCACAAACTGTCTCTCTCTCCTAACCTGGCAACATGGGGTCGCATATGAGCAAGACATGTACTTATTTCTTGCATTGGCCATTCCAGATTCAGGTGGGATTGGAGATGCCAAAAAAAAAAAAACCGAAATGGCTTTATTACCCTTTATTACCTGAAAGTTGTCAACAACTGTGTTTCTCATCTTTTCTTGAATTTCTTTATATTGTGGCATCCATCCATGCTTTCTGCCTTCTTCACCTACGAGACAGTTTTGATATAAGTGATATTTAGATGTCCCAGTCATCATGCCTGAGTGTGTATTATCATGTGTCTAGTGAAAGTGAATGGATTTATTCATTTAAATTGTTAAATTGGTTGATTTAGTAACTCAGGGTGCAGGTAGTTTTTCACGTAGGGCCAGGTAGGGTTGAATGTTTTTTTTTACTTTAATAAATGAAATCATCATCTAAACACTGCATTTTCTGTTTAGTATCTTGGTCTCATATGAAAATTCACTTGATGATCTGAAACATTTAATTGTAACTCATATGCCAAAATAAAATGGGGGATGAAAGGGTGCAAATGCTTTTTCACAACACTACAAGTTTTTGAGAGCAAAATCAAGATCAAAGTGCATCAAGCAAACTGACAACGCTTTTTCAATGGAAAACAAAGACTGCTCATTTCTTTAAATAGTGCACATACAGTATCATTAACATCTAAGTCTTGTAGACATTATTTGCCCACTTTTTAGACAAGTCAAAACAAAGTGTATTAAAAAAAGATAAATGTGTATTAAAAACCAATGAGTGGTAGATGTATAGAAAAGGCGAGTATTATTTCCTTCCTATCCTTACCCATCCTTATAAAATCATCCATTGCCAGTCAGCTGGCAAATGACAGCATATAGCCCAGATCTTATTATGCTATTTTTCATCCTTTCTGATGGGCAGGTACTGCACTCAATTGCAATGAGCCCCCAGTGCCATTGTACAAACTTGACGCTGTCCAGGGTCCTGAAGCTCTACCAGCTGAGGGTTGCTGTTCATGGACCTACAGCTTTCAAATCCAATACTTCATCTTTCAAAGCGGTGGAGCTAATGCGTCTGCCACTCCAAAGACATATAACATATCTCCTGAGGACCCCCTGTATCTCCCCAAATCTACTCCCTGATTTTTTTCTCCCATTGCTACACAGCTTTCCCAGTTTTTTCTCCGTGGTTTTCGAAGGACAGCGGCAGCCATATATGAAATGCAGTAGCAGTCCAGACTACTCCCGTGGGAATGCACCTGGCATCTATTAAATACTATAGCGCGTCGGGTTTCTCACTCTTCAATCCATCAGGACCAGGTTACCAGTCATAATGCAGCCAAAAAGCACTATTTTTTTAGTTACTGTTAAGGACTGATGATATGTCTGCTCCAGAAAAATGAACAGTTCACGCATCAGCAGACTCCAACTCCATAAGAACAGCAGTTCATTTCACTTAATCCACGGTAAATGTGGCTTTGCAAAAAATATATAATAAAACAATACAATCTCAATCATAACTGCACAGTAGAGCCATATTGCCACTTTGTTAGAGAACCACAATTTTATTTGACAAAGAAAATCAATGCTTTTTTCTCTAACACAGGTCAACAGTATATCAGTGGTCACAGGAGGTATTTTGTTGTAATACAGCTATTGCCAGGTCCATCTGTGTTGTGTTTTAATTTATGCTATTAATGGTGTAGTGTAAGTAAGTGGCTGCCAGGTTAACTCACTCGGTTAAGGAGCCGCAATTGCGATGCAGTAGTGACTACTATGTCGCTGGTTCGGTCCCCGGTAGTACCAACCAGCAGTGGTCGGCAGCTTTTTCAGAACAGCGCACAATTGGCTAAAGCGCTGTGGGAATGCAAATATGGAAGGGACTGCTAGGAAGGGAAAATACAAAAAAAAAAAAGATTGCCTTGTTTGTTGCTCAAGCGCCTCCTGTTGGCCAGCCGGGTGCTCGTCAGTGAGATTCTGAGCTTGCTCATGTTCGGGTATCCTCCGCCCTTGTTCTGAACTTGCGATAGTTTCGACCAATGAGTGTTAAGATGCAGGGGCTGACAGGCGCATGCTTCAGAGGAAAGCCGCGAACTGTCTCTCTCTCCTGAGCTGGCAATAGGGGGTTGTATACGAGCAAGCCTTGTACATAGTTCTCGGATTGGGCATTCCAAATTCGGGTGGGATTGGAGATGCTAAATTTATACAAAAAAGAAAAAGAAATGTAAATAAGTGCAACTAGTTCAGGCAGGAAACTCGGGTCATTCTACATCATCTATGCGGTTGTCTTTGTCAGCGAGAGTACTCCAATTACAGAGTGGCAACAGCAAAGAACCTACTACGTTGGTCAGCTTGAACACCTTTGCTGCTCAATTTGCTGCCTCATGTGCGAGGTGAGAAATGTGTCTTGCTGCCACCTCCACCCCAGCCTCCACCTGTTTGGTTCTGCTCTGTCTGACAGTGGGGGGATTCTTCAGTTCTGCTTTCTACCTAATTTTGTGGTTGTTAAGTATGTTCTTGCTATGCCATGGTAGAGAGCACCTCCAGGGCAGAACCTTCTGCCAAACTAAAATGTCATTACATCTACAGCACATGTCAATAAATTTGTTCAATCCAAATACATGAGTTTACCTGACTGAACTAAGGTTGACAATGATGCCCCATTCCACATAATTAAGCATATGGTTTGTTTGTGTTTCTTTTTATTAATTACCGTTAAATATTACAAGGTATTGAACACAAAATCCCAAAGTCACTTGCTTAGAACTAAGACAGGTCCTTATGGACTTGTGGTCTTTATGGCTTTTCTTTATTAATTTGTTTTGCTATCTGTGCAAATGCATTTTTGGTTTTCATTCTGACTAGAAAATGTTTCCTTCTGTTACGACCTGACTCACTGGATGACTCTGATGATGACGTAATCACTCGTGATTCTGCAGGAAGAGGGTTTTGCATCTTTTCAGTGCAGTGATGGGGCAGAACTGATGGGGCGAGCTCTGGAAAGTCACACTGCAAGTCAAAATCGCTCGCAGGCTGCCATTTTGTCACTTACTGTGGCATTAACTTTAAAAACTCACTATGCTGAGACGATGGCAAAACATCATTAATGCCGATGAGTCATCACAGACAGCCACCTTTGATGTCAGCTGTGACTCAGTCTTTTATATTGACGTTTCCTAAAGAAGTGAAGAGGAGATGGGGGTAAAATCTTCTGCAATTATCCACAAGGTAATCTTGCATGCGGACCAATGATAATGGCTTACACCTTCATTTGCATGAGTAGTGTGATCATCTTCCAGTCACCAGAATGGAGGAGCTGTGAAGGAGATGAACTCTATATCGCCTTTCTCACTATTTTAAAGTTTTATTTGCTTGCACACCATGGACAAGTAATATTCCACTCCTAGTGGTTATTTACAATTGGGAAGTTTGTGTCAAACCGATCAGGATGCCAGAGTCTGACATTTTCTAACAGTGTGGGCATACCTCCCAGGGCCTCTTTTCTTGACCTTAAAATGTATTTCGCAAATGGGCAATTCAGTAATCTTTGCTGGCCTAGCAGTGTTCTGCAAGCCCACTCACTACGCACACTATAATGTGATGACGGGGAGGGAAGCTAGCCATCTAACATGGGGTACACATAACAGATACAACAGCCAGACAAAATTAAAATTTTAAAATTCCACAAGACAGAGTGATAATGTCTTGAAATGGAGAACCCAGAGGGAAATCCCTAATGAAATGGGGAGCTCATGCAAACGCCACACAAGAAGATCCCTGGGACCTTCTTGCTGTGAGGTAACAGTGTGATCCACTGCACCACCCAGCTAATCATTAAGGACAGTCTAATAAACAAATAGGGCAGGACTTGGGGTGGTGGAGTGGCTTCAGATTAAGAGCAAACATGCACTAAGAGGCGTAGGTTTTTGACTGGCAGCAGCTTGCATTAGGAAGCAGCCAATGGTCTAGAGTAAGTTTTTTAAGAAGAAAACACCTACCTTTATGGGACTGGACTGTTCATGGAAAATATCACTCACCGGAGCAGTCAGCTGACGCCGCCAGAGCGAAAGACTTTTCGTGGCCTGACAGAATTACGCGAGGCTCCATTTGTTCCTGTTCCTCACTAAATCTTCTACATGCAGTCCGTTAATGACTTCAGAAAACTGCCTGCTATAAGACACCCATAACAGTAAGTACAATGTAAATTTAGAAAAAACACAGGATTTGGCTCAAGCAGCCAGGACCAGATGGTATATTGGGCTGAATCTTTAATTTCCTTTTTTTTTTTTTAACTTTTCTTCCCCATTTTTTGACACTTACAGGAATAAATGCTAATAAAAAGAAAGAAAGAAAGGACTGAGTTTTTCTGATCAAAAGAATGAGAAAGCAAAGGTGAATCATTCAAACAATGATATAATGGTATATTTTACAAGTGAATGTTTCACAACTACTTTAAATCTGAAAACATTTTGTCCATAAGGGCAAGAAATTGAATCATAAAAAAATAACAATTACGCAATCTTAACTTTTAATGAATAAAAATAAGCCTGTTTACAGACATTTATTTATTATCTATTTGTTTGTTTGTTCACTTATTTTTTTTAACTGCGAAGGCATGTTGGACATAGTGACAAGATTGTATGAACTTATTAATAAGTCAAAAGGGAGAGAAAGGCCTGAGCAAACACAGACCACAATCCCACCGTTATCGGTGGCTAGTTTTTCTTTCCCCTTTAAAAAGCGTTTTCCTGTTTGGTATTTTGGTATTTGGGTCTGACCACTTCTCAATAATACCCATTTCTCAGCATGAACCCTTTGATTTCAGGACAAATGTGGATTTAAGTAAAATTCTTATCATCTCACAAAAAAAAAAAAAAAATACACTGTTATAAACTGACTGAATTTAACAGTTAAATTAACACATTGTCAACTGGTTATTTAACTGTAAGTGGAGTCCTGTGTGCATTTAACTGTGGTTTACACTTAACGTACATGGAACTCTGTTGTAAAATTCTAAAAATACAGTTAAAAAAACTGGCAAAAAAGGTGCCAGTTAAATTAACTGGCAAAAAAGGTGCAAGTTTATAACAGTGCAGATTTAATCTCAGTAAAGCATTTTTTTTTCATATTGTAGGACAATATTGGATACATATTCTGTATTTGTAGTTGTTGTGCTCTTATACTGAGAGAAATCTTGTGTTGAGAGAAATATTCAAACCTAGGATGCTATGTTTTCATGGCCTCAGTATTACATCAAATGGAAAATATCTAGATCTTGTACATTATTTTATACACATTTCCCTGCAATTCAGCAGTACATACAGTATTTGGGATCATTGGAAACCTTGGGCTCTCAACTGGAATTTAAACTAAGCCTGACGTTTCACATTTATGAATACAGCAGCTGCATTTGATGGAGGTTTTACGGGGTTGAAAGCAGATTTTGGGTTGTGGTAGGCAGTCAAAACTGACTGTGTATTAGAAGAATACAGTTCTCCCTTCATTATTCACACTTTGACACTATAGTGTTATCACGCTACAAAAACCATCTTTAGGTTCCTTTGAACTTACAGTTCACTTTGCGTGTCTTACCAATTTAATTCTTAATTGACATACTGTACAATGGCAACGTTCTTTATCACATGAAATAATTCTTTCGCTTTTGAGGTTTAATATTCTTCACTAACTGTCAACTGTTCAAACATGCTCTTATGCCTTGTCTTATTAAAACAAAGTAAGAACCAACAGAGCGCTTCAAAACACTTTTATAGTGCCATAAAAAAGTTGAAATTCCCAGTCTTTTCTGATTCAGTGCTAATCATGTCCTGATTTCAAAGAAAAAGCAGAGCATTGTGTATACAGTGCATACAATTAAACTCTGCTCAAAGCAGATTTGACATTTAAAAATATCACATCTGAAGTCATTTTTGAACCTGGGCCAGCAATGCACCAGAACCACAATTATGAAGTGGAAAACTCTAAAATGATCAGCACTTGAAATACACTCCTTAGCAAGCTCTAATCTAGTGGCTCAGTTTTTGAGATCTACAAGTGGTTTACATCTTGTGGTAAGCTTAGGTCATGCTGGCATGGTCTTAAATTCATAAATATTTGACTACCACCATATCACTATTGGTACAACAATTTAAACTGGGGGTTTCAATGCAACTAAAACCATTTTTTGCCATTTTCAGCAGTGTCCTTCAGAGGTTTGCCAAGTTCATTTCCATTACTGTCCTCACCAGAGCTTTATTGGTTTTAATCAATGTATCAAACGCCCTATGTTTTGATCATGTCTATGGTTAATTTAATCAGATTCTTCCATGATGATCTTCTTTGACACGAGACAATTTCGAGAGGTCTTTATGCTTAAACGCAACATTGAAAGACTTAAAGGTTTATTCAGGGATATTAATTTTTCATATTTAAGGTTTAATTTTAATGACCAGAGCACACAGTCTGAAGCGTGTGGTGCACATGCATTTAGAGCATGCCGAAATGCACTTTTGCTGGTTTAACGGTAAATAATCTTAGTGCATGGTTCAAAGGGGTTGTACTTTGTCTCTAGTCACAGGCATGAATTGGGAATAACATGAAATGAACCAATCAGATAACATGAAATAAACCAATACATCGCAAATTTGTTTATTTGATTATCAACCAAGCTGTAGATTTGGACAGTGGGTTGGCCACAAAGGAGATTTGGTACTTCATCACAGCTGTGGTTCTCCTTAACATCTTTTTTTTCTGTTGTAAAACCCACGTAGCTCAACCAACGACGGAGGAGCCGGGAGCGAAGGCTTATGCGTGTGGATTCCAGCTGTTATGAGGCAATGGAACATGTCAATTAAATCTTTCAAGCCTGCATCCCGCCTTGGACCTGGCCTGAGACTTGCCTGAAGTATTCTCAGTAATTCTCCGTTCGAAAACGGGGCTATGCCAAAATCACGGAACCATCTAACCTAATGCCGTGCTGCGAATAATCCAAGGTGCACGTTGGAACACTCGCAGAAACTGAACAAAACATTAGATATATCAGTGATTAGGGCAAACTAAGCAAAACGATTACAATATTACTCTCGTTTAAAATCTGACTCCAATTTAAAATAGATAAAGGACTGAAACATGCGTGAATCTCGGGGCAGCTACGCCACCAGAGTCTTCCGTGAAAACCAGTGTACTCAATTTACGCCCCCGGGTCATAGCGCAATTGCCGGATCTTAGCTCGGTGATAGTTCTAGAGGATGGAAGAAATCACCATGATAGTAGCATCTTGGCATAAACATATCATGAACCCAGATTTATGTACACCTAAGGGCTCCTTAAGGTGAATCGGCCAGGCGCCGGCTTATAAGCCCAAGGGTGCCCTTTGATGCCAAATCCCCAGAACCGGTACTACATTAACCCTTTATATAAGTAGACCGTAATTTACAATCCAACTTAAAACCCATCACTACCTATAAACATCAGCTAGCTAGTCTGGAATGATAAGGAATCGCCCCCTAAGTACCGGTCGTAACATAGCTAGAAAGAATAAAATGATTAGGAGTCACAGAGACCACGCAAGTTTAAAGGAATAACAATAATTTATTCACCAGGTAGGCAAGAGCTTAAATCAAACAAATCAAAGTTAAACCAATTACAAGTTACAAACAATTTAGAAAATGAGAGTGAAGTAATACCTGGCGAAAAAGGCTACACACGGAGCAAGCGTGCGGGAAGTTCGAATTACGATATTCCATAATAAAAAAGGACTACTCACGCACTTACGTGCGCGGGGAGAGATCGGATACGATCTTCCTGACTATATATAAATTGGCTACACACGGCATGGAGATGCACATCTGGGAAGTCGACTACGATCTTCCCAGAACGGATTGTTTCTCTTTGCTTTAAGCCAAATCACGTCTTTGATCCAGGCGGCATGGCCATAAACGACCTGGAAGGGGGGTCGAATCTGGTTTTTGGGCTTCCACCATTTGGAGGATGTAATAAAACACTTCAGAAGATAGAAAAGAACAGGATGATTGCTCGAGAGAATTCTGACCAATTTTCAAGAGTTTCCAAAAGGGAATGAACCATAATTTCAATGGGAGTGAAACATACTCTATTCAACTCCTTGGATTCCCCTGAGAATAACAAGAATGAACATGATATGAATATGTACCAATATGATGTAGTTGTCATGAAAAGGTCTTAAGATTAATTATTATATAGGTAAATTGGGTTCTAAGTATATAAGTGATTTCTTAGCAGGATATTGAACATATAAGCATATTGTGAAGTTCTCAGAGGTTTTGATTATTTTAAACAGATAAGGTCCAGTTATATTAAAAGACTGAGGACAGTAATATGATTCCAACAGGGGCATTGTGTGAGCCAGGGCTTTGCAACTACCCCCCCCCCCGTACAGAGTAACACCAGGGACACAGAAAGACCATCGACACCTTCCACCACTCATAATGGGGGAAGTCCACAAAAGTTTTATTGCTATCTGGCATGGCTCTGGACCGAGCTTATCAGCCATTTGTCACTTACAGCCTCTGGGCTCCCCCACGCATGCGTTTGCCGAACTCCACCCCCCTTTCCAGATCTTACACTGTCATGGCATAACAGGTAAGAGCAGCAGGGTTTTAATTGCTGGAAGTAGACTATGGAAACCTGATCACTGTAATCTCGAAAAATGTTACGAAAGAATAGAGAAGGTGCACTGTGCTGCTACATTTATAAGTACATAATACTATAATGAAAATCTACATTTAAAATGTGAAATACTGACCACTGACTGTGGACCAGATTTTTGTACATCAGTTGTGCAATCACTTTTTGCTGTATCAGGTTAGCAATGAGCCTTGACATACCTCATTTTGAGGCCAGCACACCCATGGGTGCTAAGTTTGGCACAAGTATATTTGCTATTCAAACAACGTGGGCACTGGAGGAGAAATGCCAACTGTCACACATGCTGCCACGTGTAAAGTAGAACACTTAGTGCTATTCGACTCTACCCTTGACCAGTCTTCACCTGAATAGATTTTCTGATGCAAAGCCATGATATTTACGTACATAATGAACTTTGTAAGCTCGAGAATTAAATTTTCTCTCCCTCCTGCTCAAACTGTAGATGCAAGCCAATCAATAAAGGGCTCAGCTTGGGGTGGTCCAAGATAAATCCAAAGGTTCTCACCAATCTCATCAGGTACTGCAGGAAGAGAGTGCAGTTATACCGCCCACAGACTTTAGTTGTAAATCCCACACATGCCCTAAAAGAGCTGAGGAATATGTGCATATCACTCATGGAACATTTAAACATCCTTGACCTATGCAATAAGTTTCCTTATCAAGTGTTATTTTATATCTACTGAAACTCTGACTGGTGCATAGAGGGCATTTTGGGGAAGGCTGGCATTATGCCCACAGCGAAGTAGAGAAATGCAATGGGTGGCCTAAATAAGGTTGTAGTTTATTGCCTAATATTGCCTAACGTATATAGGTTAATATCAATTTGTCTTAGCCTTATAATAATTGGGAAACAGTAAACATGAGGAAATAGCTTAAAAGAGTTATGTAGGCTAGTCATTTATATCCATGAGACAGTCAATTATGTAGCCTATATACAGTTTGAATAAAAGAAGGGATGTGCAGGCTGTAACGATTAATCAGAATGATCTGCCCTTTGTTAAATCCCTTCTACGATCGGCTGGTGAAGAATGAGTCTAATTTACTGAGAACACAATCCAGATGGAAAGCAATTGCTCACCTTTACACACACCTATGGTTTTACCATAAAATGGCTTATTTGGCACTATTATAGTGTTACACTGCCAGGAAAATTAGAACAGAGTGCATTTTCAGGGATAACAAGCATTCCCTGGCTCAAGATGATGACTAGCTAATTAGTCGTTTTATATAACAATAAGGGTGCCTCGTGTGAGCAACACGGCTCTCGTCAATCAAAAGCAGTTATATTCCATAAATGGTCAAATCATGTATGTGATGCCAACATGAGACTGATTAATGTAGATGTGTGGTGGCCTGACTTAAACTGCAAATCTGTTATTATGAGACATAAAAGCCTAGGTCAGACTAGAGGCAGGACCAGTAAGTGATGTTGGCTTCTTGGTCCTCTCTAATGATGAATAGTGATCAATATTATCTCATTTGTTCTCGTATGTGACTGAATCTATTGGATGTGTACACATATATAACCACTGTTTAACACTCCATCAAACCTGCGGATACAGGAGACACCAGATTAAGTGCAGGGTCCTCACCGCTTACCGTAACCCACACAGGACTGAGAAGAAGTGCTATAACGAAATGTATCGTCTTTTCAGTACAGTAGATAAACTGCTCCTGTGTACTGCTAGCCATTTGGTTGTCTCCTCTTTGAAGTCGGTCCATTTCTTTTATTATTTTTTTTCTCACGGTGATGGTGTGACTAGTTAAAATTGAATTTTAGTGGCTGCAACATGTTTTCACCGAAAATATTTCCTGTTGTTAATCATCCTCCCACTTCTGAGGCCATCAATGAGCACATTTTTCCTGAACTCGATCTCTGTTAGTAATACCACTGCCATGCCTCAAAATTACCTTTCTTCCTCAATCTTGGTAGCATCACCAATCTCTCACTCAAGAATAAGCGGGAAACACAGCCATTTACATACGCATAAAGTCAATTTCATCCTCCCTTTATGGGTAATTGTGGGAGGTAATGGGGAAGGAGGGAAGGCTTGTTCACATGTGCACACTTTCAAAAACATTTTGATTTATGAAGGAAAAATTATGCACTGGAGTGGGTACGCCTGGGTTTATAAATCAGTCATTTTCTTTTTTTATTTATTCGTGTAATTTCCTGTTTTTCATGTCCATATGTGCTTTTTATATGGAAGCCATGCAAAATATCATAAATGAGACCTCAGGAAAACTCCTGCCAAATATGAATCAAGGGGCTATTTTGAAGAAAATGTTTAGTAGATAATTGACAGCAATACAACTTGGTTTTTAGTTTTTTATTGTGTTAAAATGAAAGCATACTGCTTTCCCATGAGTTCCTCATGAGCTAGAACCCAAAATATGATTCATTGTATACTTTGTCTATTTTCCCCATGTCCATGGTGCCAAAAATTCTTGAGTTGAATGTACCCTGCATCTAGAACAATCATTTATTTACTTCTGTATGAACCATTATCACAGATTTACAGTTGTAAACAAACTTCTCATAAATATTGGCATCCTGTGTGGTCATTTATATTTTACTCATTCCTTGGATTTGGCACGTCCTTCACCTCTTTTCGTTTACATCCATCTCACTCCAGGAAGTGCTGCTTCAGCTTCCGCGGACCTGAAACCTGGCCCACATTACATATGCCTGATTCCTGCATAATTAAGCAAAACATAATTACGAAGACACAAAGTATAGAATACCCATTATTTCACACAATTTACATATTGATCTTAAAAATGGCTCTAAATATTTTGAGCCCAAGAAGCCACCGTGCTGTCCCCACTGTCCCCATTTCTGTAAATGTAGAATGACAGTCATTTATTAGGCATATTGAGCAAGCAAAAGGACGACACAGAATGCATAATTTATGTCTATTAACACAGCAGAAATGAAACATTGACTGCCAGGTAACATATGGAGAACCACTGGAGATAATCAAATTCCCCACTCTTTTTGTCTCCCAGGGATATTTCTACTGGTAGCTGCCTGGAAGGCTGACTACTGAACAGAGGGGTGCTTCAGCTGGCAAGATATTGATTACTACCAAACCTACACTAACCACAATTAGTTCTACTTGACTAAAAATATAGGGCTCGTAAAAATGAATGAATTATTGTATGAATGAACGAATGAACGAATGAACAGATGAACAAATGAGCAAGCGAGTCAGCCAGCAAACAAAGGAATGGTAATCAATTGCACATTCAATCCCATGTAGAAACCACCAGAAAGAATTATTGCTTGGAAAATATTATGCAAACTGTTACTCTATCATCTGCCTTTCTATAACATGCAACATTTGAGGCCAATATGAAAGCATACTACAAAGAATGCAATTTTACTGGGCATCCCACCTCAAGGTTGATTTATACTATTTGCATCAATGTTGAATGTTTAAGTTCAGTTCCAGCCATTGAGACTAGTTGCAAAGCGTACACCCTTATCATCATTTTAAAATCTTGTGGTGCCTCACAAGCAGTTGGCGGCAGCGAACCATAGCCTTGCAAACTGATGTGCATCAGATAAGGACCAGGTACACTAAAACCTCTCGTCAGCCTGATAGGAAGTTAGGAAAATAGTTTTGGACCATGTATTGCACATCAATCTCAGTGTCTTCTTTGACACTCCAATTTTACTGAACTGTATCAATAAATAGTTTCAAAAAAGTCATAGAGCATAGAGCCGAGCAGTTCAAAAACATCCAAACAATCTAAAAAAGTAGTGCTGCACCAAAGTAAAGGAGGGGGTAGCTACCCCTTAGACTAATGTTAATCAATGTGGCACTCCGTTGCTGCTAGAAAAAGTGTCAGAGGCAATATCATGCTCTAACTAGAGTATCAGTACCCCAGGTTTTTCCCATTACTTTGGTAGAAATGTTCCGCTGCGGCTTTGCTTGTGACGTCTTATACATTTCACGAGCATCAAACATGAGCAATTGCCTATATATAGAACCGTAGCTGTCTCTAGTCCTCAGGAACCGCAGCGACTCTGTTCAACTGTGTTGTCTTCAAGCCGCATGAATAAGTACTCAGCTGACCTTCAGCGACCCCAAACTCGATGGGGTTAATTTCCACCAAACAATGAATCATTTCATTGGAATGGAACCTAGTCCATTATCATCATGCCAATTATAGGCAAAGCATGTTTCAGTACAGCAACCTTACATCATCTGTCAACCATATAGTGCGGCATACTCTTTCAGAGGAAAGGCATGAAAAAACCTTTAGTTCAACTGAAGTACAAAATTCAGTCAGATCACAGGAAGACATCCTTGAGTCTAAACATGATGTTCAACTATAAAGCAAATGTCAGTTTGCAAACCAGTCTTGTGCTGCAACAACTATGAGGATGAAATCAGAAAGACAGATGAAACAGACTGAATTGTGTAGTTCTTTTTGTATCTAGTAGCTAGTGTCATATCAGAGTTTAGTGTGTGATGTTTATTTGTGATTAAACGTTTAGTTTGTAATTTGTTTGAAAAATATGAAATCATTGAAATCTAAACCACTATTACTGAGCTTGTAGCCTGTCGATCAATATCTAAAATGAATGTAATGTTATTGCAATTTTTTGCACTGAAAAAAAAATGCCAAAAACTGATTCAACTGTGAGTCTAACTATGGAAAAAAGTAAAGGAACCCAGTGTTATAGCACTAAGTGGTATAGCTCCGAAATATACAACAGTTTACAATGCGGAAAAAAAGAAAAATCAAACAACAAAATTGACCCGTCAAAAAATACATTTATAAAGAAAAAAAGGGAGGAGTGTAGATGGTCTGGGCCTCCATACTCCCCACTGAATTAAAAACAGCCAAAACAAAAAACAAAAAAAAGAAAGGAGCAACATTGGAAACAAAGTGAAATGAGAAAATAAGGGGAATAAGAAGACTACTAGCTTGTAATGTGATTAAAAAAAACAGAAGGTAACGAATTCAGCCAAATAAAATTCAAGCAGCACCCCGCTGGACTGCAAAGTGGTGGAAAGAGAGAACCAAAAAAAGAATCACATCCTTTGCCTTTCAGAGATGCACAGATAATCCTGCTGTCCTAACAGAGACACAAACTGAGGAGTAGCATGAATGGTCTACTCTTATCTTGTCTTCTCATCTTGTCTTGAAATCTCCTGTCTTACATGGGAACATGTAAATACTCATATATCTAATCCCACACACTTTTAAAATACACACGCAACAGCAGGTTTGCTCACAAAAATACACAAGCGCAAAATCACAGGAACCAAGATATTTAAAAATATAATCAATCTACACTCACACACAAATTAACTCTAAAACATTTGCATAAACACGATCACGCACAACCGATAGGCCTACTCTTAAAAACACAAAACTTGCCCTCACACATATTTATTAAATTCCAGAATATTTGTGTAAACACATTTATACATACACAGACACACACACACACACACACACACACACACACGCACACGCACACGTACACACACACACGCGCGCACACACACATACACACACACATACTCTCAGAAAAAAGCAAGCGAACACAAATCTGCACCTATTATTCCACACCAGCATGTGCACCAGCATACTAACAGTCTAGCAAACACAAACTCGCACACACTGTATTCTCAATCGTTATGAACTCCGACTTCCAGCTAAACACGACCCAAACTGGATGACCCACCCCCCATCTGGTCTTGTCCTCCCATGTCTTGTCACATTCCTGTCTCAGTGTCTGTCTGTTTTTGTATGTTGATCTGACGATCAATGCTGTAACTGTTTTTCACGGGTGGATGGAGGGATGTGGGTTGGTGCAACTGAAACCTTTATTTCTGTTTTGTCTCAGTGCTTTTGTACTTTTATAGTAGCCTATGTGAGCCTGGCTGCTGCTGAATTTCTTTTTTTGTGTCTGTGTGTCTCCTGTTTTTTAGGAGATGACATCATCGCTCAGCCAAGAGAACCTTAGCTGCGGTCACCAAAGATACAAACAGTTGCCGGACGACTGTTGTTGGAAGCGGCACCTTCTCTAAGGATGCAAAAGGGAGATTGCTGTGCCGACTATTTAATTCATGCCTGTTTGGGGGATACAGGGGTTAATTCTAAAGCAGCAGATTAAAAGATGCAGGATTATAAATACATTACCGTATCTTTAATTCATCAGATCGTCTTAGACCGCCTTTGACCACCTGTGACTATCTTTGACCACTTAGGGAGAGAGGACAACAATTTTACGCCCTTTCATCTGCTATATCAATATTTCACTTGTTTCTTGGTGAGACTCGTTACCTGTATGCTAATGTAACTAAAGTATGCTTGGCTCAACTTGAAGATCTTTAGTTTAGTCCCCACGGTGCCAAAAATAAATGCATGTTTTACATTTTAACATTATTTTTGGTTCAGCTGAGTCTGTTTTCAAGTTGTGCTTATTGTTGTGTCAACTTTGTATCACAACCATCACTATACACCAGACACAGGTGGATTTTGGGTAGTAACATTTTGCAACATAATATTTTTTTATAAAAAGAATGACACAAATACCACCAGCTGACTTAAAGCCACATACACGCACACCACTGCCCATAGAAGATGTAACATTTGCTTGATTTTGCATTGCAAATTAAACAAATGATTCCAAAATTTCTGGTGTGAGCTGGGACACCTGATTAGTGAATTAATTCGGCCCGATCCATTTTGTAACCTGGGGTTTGAAAAGAGACACTTTCACCCTCTTGCTCATTTCATTCTTTTTTTTTTTTTTACTCAAAGTGCTTTATTGGCAAGACAGTTATGGCTACTTGTGTTGCCAAAGCAACAGTTGTTGGTGCATTCACTAATGGACTCTAATGCACACCTTATAAGCATATTATCCATTACTGTAACTGAATAATTTCATAAAATCTGCAAAATTTTTACCACTTTCCAAGGAGATAAAAAATGTTTTTTTTTTTTACAAAATGATTTCATTCAGATCTCATACTGAGAGAATGCCTAATACTAAATATGGCGGGATACACCAAATCACTCTCACTCTCTTAAAATGTTTAGAGGATGAGAGCCTTGAAGACGCCTTTGAAATTATGTATCTTTCAGTGGGTGCATCACACTGATGTACTAAATAATGAGCCAGCTCAATCTGCTTTCGGAAGCGGGAAGGAGAACACGTCCTCTGGCATTGTTTAATAATCAAACTCAGGTCATGCTCACCAAGCGCCTGGAAGCAGAGCAGTTGTTTTGGTACACTCTTCCTGCTGGGGAAATGCTAACGCTAATGCTGCGCAGGTCTTAGGCTATTTCCCATTAAGTCCGGCTCATTGGTTTCCACACCCAGCTCTCCCAAGGTTAAGAGTCAAATGTGGCAAATGTGCTGTAATGACTGTACAAGATCTCTAGGGCGTGATTTAGTCTCTCCTCTCAGAAATGCCTACAGACATGGTCCCTCTCCAACTCCGACAAAGAGCTGAAATATTCAGCGTTCATATGTGTAATTGCCATCCCGGGTGCTGATTAACAAGGTCAACTTCTGTGGTGTGATGACCTCTACCGACATTTTGAGCCAAAAACAAAAAAAAAAAACAAAGCAATAGAAGTGGCTCACACAAAGCACATTCCAGTCCCATGCATGTAATCTCATTATTCTGGCATAAACATTACTTTTAAGGCCACACATTTAACACATAGCTTACTAAGTTATTACTGTATGAATGCCTTTAATAATTTAATAATGAAACAATTCCCTGTCTTAACAATCAATTTGAAGAGAACATAACCTGCTCACTTTCTGAGATTACTTGACTTGCCTATGCTCTGAAATAATAAAACTTGCAAGCCAGAAAAATGTTAGTCTGAAAAACTCAAGGGCGAATATTGATTGAACCCAAGCCTGTGAATCAGAATATCTCCAGATGAGCTGCTTCCTGTTCGTTCCTGCCTTACAAAATTAATAAGCCCTGGGGTCTTTCAACACCAGTCCTTAACACTGACTTCTTGACTTAACACTGAATGTTGGAAATTTTTCCCACAACACGTCTATATTCCTTTGCTGTTCTTTTTCTGTGCAAATAAATTATTATTATTATTATTATTATTATTATTATAAGGTCTCAAACTCGACGTCCATATGATTGTATTTGAGTTTTTAACTCCTTATTTGACAGTAGAATGTGTGTGCTTTGAAAGTGTGAGGTCTTTCACTTGGCATCCATCACAATTGTTCAACACCCCAGAATCAACTTCAAATCCTCGTAATCGTTATCACCGCATTGCTATTCTGATGACACACAGCTTATCCCCCCCCTGACCCACATGTCACCAAATGGATTCCATGAATGGCATCTCAGGTGACAGGGAATAGCATCATCTAAAGCTCATTCATGCAAGGACTGAGATCCTCAACTTTTGTGCTACTTCTGCACAACCACAGGTGATTGAATATTGGCCTCTGCTCCACACCAGATTTTCTCTACCGGCATTCCACTTCGATGCTCAGGTATTTATGAAGCTGTCAAATCGTATTATTTTATTTCATGTTTTAAGACTGATGAATTTCTCACATTTGAACATGAGCAGTGGTTAGCACTGCTACCTCTCAGCAAGAAGGTCATGGGTTCAAATCTGGCCCGGGGCCTTTCTGTGTAGAGTTTGCATGTTCTCTCTGTATTCACATGGGTTTCCTGCGGATACTCACAACCCACAAAAATATGCATTACAGGAACACTCCTTCCAGTACCCCTGACCAAAGATATGGCTTTAGAACTGGAGTTGGTCCCCGGGCGCTGCTCTGTGGCTGCCCACTGCTCCTAACTATTAGGATGGGTCAAATACAGAGGAAAAATTACCCCAAGGGGTTCAATAAAGTGTATCTTATCTTATGTTATCTTATCTTATTATTCGCAAAAGGAGTAAATACCAGAAATCAAGGATCCTCAGCTCTGATTCTGGGGAGGTAACACAATGCGTTGGCCAAAAATAAAATGACTCAGAGTGCAATCACTCTCAGTGTGTATTTGTGTTGGTCAGCTCTCCCATGCTGGATCTTATGGTTAGATACAGTAAAGCTATGGCCAACCAACATTTTAAGAGTTTTGTTTTCATTTGCCAAATTCCAATTAAATAAACTAAAATGAATATCTCATTAGCTGAACGTGAACATGAGGCTGCTCTTTATCAATATGCATTAGCGCAGATCTCTGACAACAGTTACTGCACTGTATGTCTGCTGGAATATGGACAGCATGTAATCAGCACTGGGCAGATGGTGTAAAACTCAAACCTGCTCTCAAAGAGCCAAATTTACGCTCAGAGTAAAATTCTGCACAACATATTGGTAATTTTGGATAACAACAGCAGGGCAATACATTTCTAGACTTCACACTTTTATAAAGCACGCAATGTTTCCAACATTCTAATGGATCCTATTTGGGACCACGCATCTTGTGTCACCTTTTCAGCAGTGTGTTCCAATAAACTGTCAGTAGGCCCATGTCGCACTGAGTTATCAATCTGGGATGACATAACCTGTATCTCAACGTATACAGAGTGTCGTGTATGTATTGTCATTATGCCGTGAAGACTCAAATACATATTAAATTCATAACTGTCAGTCATTCTTGCATGTCGTTACATCATTCAGTTTACAGCACATGCAAGCTTGCGCTTGTGTTGTGGGTAATTTAGTCAATTAATTTACTTTGGAGATCTTTGCAAAACACCGACATAATAAAATACAGTTTTCTGATTAATTAACATTCAGTCAGTTGCATTGATGGAGTTTAACAGTTGCCTGACTGCGCCTTGGATCTTGGGTACAAATTAATCTGTGATGTTTATTCTCAGAACATTTCACTATCACTGTATGGGGGGAAACTCTCAGGTCCTCCAGGACAGCTGTCGAGGAGAATGATGTAATTATGGTCTGGCACAGATCGTCTCAAATTTAGCACCTCAAACTCACTATTCAATCTATATTCCATAGTTTGACTAGTTAGGTAATCAGGAGAGGTGTTGGTGGGCCAGTAGGTTGCGATCTTCCCTCTGGTGGAATAATCCCCAATGCTCCAGTGCAGTGACGGGGACACTGTACTGAAGGAGACGCCGTCTTTCAGATGAGACGTTAAACCAAGGTCCTGACTCACTGTGGTCATTAAAGATCCCATGACATTTCATTGATAAGAGTAGAGGGTTCCCCGGTGTCATGGCTAAAGTCCCAACCTGGCTCTTTCGACCTGCCACCTAATCATCCCCTGATCTAATTGGCTGTGCAAACTGCCCTCTCCCTCCCCACCTAGACCCCCAGGGCTCCCTTGAAAAAGAGATTTCAATCTCAACGGGACTTCCCTGGTTAAATAAGGGAAAAAAAATAAAAAAATCAGTGAAGTCGCCAAACATTTATTTTTCATGAGGAAAGAAAAATTTAGCACTTAAGGTAACTCTTAGCCAAAAGTGGAATTATGTCATAGCAAAACTATATTGGTCAGTGTCACAATACATAAATGTGAGTCATTGAAAATGTACTCCTGCAGGTAATGCAATGAATTTATTATTTAAGCATTTAATAAAACCTGTCCCATGCATTGCAGGTGGTCTCCAGTATTCCTCATCCTTTGAAATTTTAATATGGACTAATTCTACATTTTTACAGATGTACAGCGAAGTACATTATGAGGCTTAATACGCTGAAAAACATTTTTGTGAGAGCTGATAATAATAATTTCATACTTTTTTCCCCTATTTGAGAGCATTTGAAAACCACATGTAAAAAAAATAGTAAAATAAAGAACCCTTAATTAATGGAGTTGTCAACTGAAAGTATTCGCTCTTGGAAGCAGCTAGCATGCGACTGACCAGGAAACACTGGCTGTCACTTAACATGAGTAGCGGTCTATATCTGTATATCAACAACCTCACACACTCCCACTCACCATTTCAACCTTTGTGAGAAGAGATATGAAGGCTCATCTTGTTTCTGACTACTGCAATCGTGTAGTTTAGACAACTGTTAAAAGAGGGCATCCAGGGCATGGGGTGACTGACGGGAACCTAGCAGTGGACTTCACTATGTCCAGAACAAAACTTGTGGGTGGACAAGAGTTAGTGAGTGGGTGAGTCAGTGAATGAGTGAATGATTGAGAAGGAGAGAGAAAACGGAATTCATTTTTCTTCGGCAGGTGACTTGAATTTAAATACGTTGTACTTTATTTCTGCAAATAATTGCCCATTTGCAAAACATGATATCTGCTTTTCTAAAAATATATATTATGGCTTTTTTTCTGAGCTGTATTTTCAAAAGATAATGCTGTTCCTGGAATAAGACATTGGTACTAAATACTTATTTAAAAAAAAAAAAAATACACAGAATCAGTCCACGATTTTTCAATTTATTAAAACCATGCTCTCTATTCAGTTTAGGTCCCGATTGTTTTAGCACAATACGTTGTCTCTCGAAAAATGAGAGCAGTTTTCCTGCAGTGGGAAGCCTTTGTTGAACAAATAACTCATTCTGTTCGCTAGCGTCTTCTTGTTACTTCCTGACACCCAGAGCACCTTTAAGGCATAAACTGCAGCTGAATAACGGATTCTGTCAGACATTTTATTTTTCACATTTGCATGTCACTGAAGATGACATGGAGATATTACAGCATTAATCACATAGACAATGCGAAGGATTTTTAATGGCTAATAAAGACAAAAGACACTGACAATTTCTGAAACTGGTTTCAAGGAAAGCTTCTACAAGGTTCTGCCTCATTTAACACATATTTAATGAGATTTGTTAATGAATGAATGGCTGTTCAATTGGCCAGTACTTCATGGTCAGTCACCTCTACATAGTTCTCATTTACAAATCATTTCTTAGCATATTGTGAATTTTAAAAGATTTAATTCACAATATGCGGGCCTGTATGCGAGGGCTAAAGTTATACATATAATGGAGATGCATGTTGAAAGGCTTTGAGCCGTTCATGTATTTACATAAAAGACCACATATCCCTACGACAACTAAAGGACTAACTTTCTCCCATTTCATTTTATGCACATGTTGTAACTTGTGTTTATTGTGACAGCAATGCTGCATTTACCAAGCACAGGTTGATTCTAGCTCAGACGCTTCTCTTTTTAATTTTTATTTTCCATTCTTGCCTAGCAAAACCAGGCCACTATTTTGGCACTGTAAAAAAATTCATCAAGCATTTCAAACAATCTCATAGAAATCACAGACAGACATTCAAGTTAACGGTGGGAGTTTAGTGCCAGTGAGGCTTAGAATTGGCAGCACACAAAGCAATTTGTGTTGAACAGACTGTACCAACATTTAAAGTGGATTGGCACAAACGAGTACAATGAAAGCACTGATTTCAAAATCATAATCACAAGGGCATATTGTAACGGTTGTGCTTCATGCACAGTTCAGATGCACAAAGGACAGGAAGTTAAAGACTGGACTCAGGGGCAAGGATGGACTTGGTTGTATTTATTAAGCCTACTGCACAACAGAAGGCACAAACATTGCAATACAAAATAAAATGGAAACGAGGTTCCTGCATGCTATTAGTAATACAGACTTTGGGCTTTATCGGCAGTAACAATGTATAACAAATAGAAAAACAAAAGAAAGCGAGGTTCCTTAAAATAAAGGGCTGGTATAAAACAATAAACAGCACTTAGCTAAATATTGAGAATATGTACGCAACACACGGAAAGTACGTCTATACAAGACTAGGAATACAGCACAGGCATGTAGTGACAAGACTTCTCATAGGCTAAGTGCAAAGTTTGGTCTTAAATAGCACACTGCTACCGCACAGTGGAAATGAACCACAGGTGCAGGTGATAATTGAATAATGGGCGAAGTGCAGTCCGGGTCTTAGTAGACCGGTGAGCTGGACAGCTGGAGGCGTGGTCTTACATATATCACCAAGTATGTGAATATCAGCATACAAATACAATTACAAACAGTATTGCAAAAAAGAATTCAATTTCTAAAAAATATGTATTTTACTTACGCCAATTTGTACAGTACTTTTTGGTCTAAATCATATTTGTCTAATTTGCTCGAAGCATTGTCTCCCTTATGCTGGAACATGTTTTCTAATAAGCGTATTATGGTTCATTTTGTACTGCTCCTGGGCATCAAGGCAGCCATGGTATGAAAGTACATACCAGAGCCTAAGTGCATTCTTCACTGTCTTTTTCATTTTCTGTTAAGAAATGAGCACATTTTATTTGTATTTATTTATTTATTTATTTATTTATTTTTATTCGCCCAAATCAAGTCAAAACAAAGACAGGGTAATAAGAAAATAACAATCCATTAACATTCCACTGAAAGCCACTCATTTTTCCAAGCAAACAAAACAGCTATTCTTTTGCTAAAGTACATTGGAGCAGGTTGTGCTGGTGTTTTCAACTTCTGACTGGTTACATATCTTCAGTGCCCTGCACTCAGTAAAATCCAAACCGAAACAACTGAAAAAGACATCTTAGAGGTCCAGTTGAGGCCATGTATACCCTGTTTCAGTTAAGAACAACCAGAGCTGCTTTTTAGCAGAAGTTTTTGTGGTGTAGTTATGGCAGAATGGTGGTTTTATTTTCCTTTTTAAAGCGAATGCTGGAAAGTGGAGCTTTTACAGCCAGTGGAGCTCCTGTCTCCAGTGCATTGATGGAGGATGTGTCAGGGCTCTGTGTGCAGTTGTGTGGGTTGGAGGGCAAGCGAACAACATCTCACAGATAAGAACAATTGGAACACAGGACAACGAACAAAGAGAATCCAAGTTCACGTGAGGACACTTTTGTCCTCGACATTGACTCAAAATTAAAATCAAGGCCTCTTTTGATACTCTTCTTACCTGAAAAGAAAATGAAATTAGTTCAGAAAGCACCCAAAAATTAACGTTCCACATGGAGTAGGTTGGTGGAAAAAAAAGAAAAAAAAAATCCTCATCGTATTTACTTAAAAGCAAAAGCTAAGGACGAACATCAACCAAGTCCAAACCTGGGCATCTCATTCAGTGAGTCTAATTATGAGCAAAAATCAAGCCATTTAATGTCCTTCATCTGGAACAACAGGCAAGAGAACAGAGCCCGAAGCCCAGTAATATTGCTGGGGTCAAGAAGTGGAGTGACCTCATTAAAAGCTGATCTGCATCACAAATCAGTTTCAGCCCGGCGTTAAGCAGTTTTTTTTTTTTTTCCATAAATTTACTTATTTATTTGTATAAAAATGATAAATGATAAGCGAATAGGGATGAACAAAAAATACGAAAGTGTACCAAATCAGCAATAGTTAAGTAACTAGTAAAGAAAGAATCTTCCAGAAGAGTCATCACTCCTTTACAAAACATTTAGAATGGATCAATTTAACCATAACCAAGCAATGTGTTTAAATAACAGTGAAATTAAATGTCTGGGAGCCAGGGGCATTATTGCCCCATTACATCATATGAGGACTCCAGGTGTAAAATTCAGGCAAATCTGTGGTCAGAGAATTTCCAGGTCCATGTGACCTCACTCTGAACAATGTCAATTTCCCACAGTACTGCCGAGGCAGAGCTCTTTACAATATCAGTCTGGTAGTATATGTATATTTCCTGCAGTGAGAAGCCTCTGTATAATATATAGATAATATTCAAGAACAAATCATACTGTATATATGTACAACGTTTGCATTTGGAAATGTTTAGTCTAATGATGACTTTTTTCTTGGAGCATTACCTTAAATATATAATATAATAATAATAATAATAATAATAAAAATGCATAAATTAAAAATAGTAGAATTGACATTATTGTGCGGGAAACAGAGGCATGAGTGCATGCACACACGCACACTTCCACCCACTGAGTGTGTGAAATGTACACCTGTTTGCTTTGAAGACATGGAGGCAGAGACAGAGGAACAAAGAACAGCTCAAAGCATTAGGAACAATTATCCAGTAATCATGGGGTATGAATAAAACCACCAACTGAGAAGACAGGGCATTATGCCTGCAGTGTTATCTTCTATTCTAAATAAATCTAAAAGCACATTTAGGGTTTTTTTTTTTGTTTGTTTTTTTTTTTAAGCTAAAAATGGCCAAGCCCAATCCTGCATTATCAACTTTCCAACTTTCGAAGAGAAAACCATCCGTGATTGTATTCTTAGTTTTATTTCTTTTTTTTTTTACATTCAAAAAAAAAAGTTACTCTCCTCCAGTGATCATGTTTTGAAAATGGTAAGGCTGTAGGTACTTTAGCTAATCTTTTGTTGCGATATGCAAAGCTGTAATTAATGTACAACACCCATTGCTGCCGTAATGGGTGGTAATAAATAAATAAATAAATAACAACAAAAAAAAAAACATTCTGGACTGAATCTTATTATAATGAGGAACTTTTCACAAAAAACAAGACCCTTTTCTCCTAGTAGATGCACACCTCATTATAACTAGAAAAGGGACGTGTTATATCTTATCTTGTTCAAACGAAAATAACAAAGCCCATTGCAAATGATACACAGAAAATTTCCCTAAATGCCTGTAACTCCGACAATGGCTAGTGTGCACGACTTAAAGTTTTACTTCAGTCTTGTATTTAGGAATGGGAAGTTTGGATTTGTTTGGAATAAAACACTTTGGTATGAGTTAAACAAGAATAATTAAACACATACATACATGAGGCTGTACAGGACAAGGAATAAATCTGAGTTTTTTAGCCTCCATTGAGTAAATTCTGTGAATCATTTTTACCTGGTTTTGTGTATTGATAATATTAGTAATCATGAATAATATTTCAGGGTGAGAATAGCTTTATGTAATCCCAGGATTTTAATATTGATAAAGTGAACTGTTCGATGTTCAGTGGGCATTTAACCTGGCATTCTCTCTTCTAAACTCTCTTTGATTATAGCAAGTTTCTATTTTCCTTTTCTAATGTCAAGAAATATAAAAAATAGTTTAACCTCTTCCACTCCGGAGTTGTCATCGGAGTGATATTGGCACTGCTCTCACCTTACCTTAAAGCGCGTAATATCTCCAAACTCAATCCCATTTAGGTTTCCTAATTACCAACTGTTAATTTTTTTAGTTGCAAGGATAAATCGGTTTCCATTTTCCCCCAGCTTGCTTTATAGTTCATTGCTATAATTATCTTGCATTTACTATCCATATTTATGGTGACATAAAATGTCAATGTCTTACAAAGCCTTTGAATTCCTGTAGCTCACAAAACGGAATATATTTATTTCTGCATCCGTCTCCGATCGGCTTGATTCGCCTAAGGAAATATTTCTTATCAAAGTGACACTATTGTTAACTCCTGGATAAGCAGTTTGTGAATCTTACCGCCCGTGGTCATGCTAACGGTTAATTGATTAATTGAGTGATTAATTGATTAGTGAGTGACCCTCGGGTCTCATCACAACACTTCCTCCTAAGCTTCGCATATCCAGGAATAAAAATGCGGTTTTGCCGACTTAGGTGCATGTGTTAAGGCCGCTTATGTAAAAATAAAACTCTGTCTATGACCAGTGACATTACCAAAATTTAGGTCACACTCAACCTATTTCCGAGAGAGAATTGGATAATAACGGAATTAATTTATTGAGCAAATGGGCTTCCAATCAGCTGTGTTGCCATTAACAATTATGACATACAGCTTTGCGTCAATGAGGAAGGGTACAATATGAGATTATGTGGACGGTAATTAAGTGAAATTTCTTGAAATTCCATCTTGAAGTAGAGTGTAGTAAATGCTGCTGAAGATGGTATTTAGACAAGGTTTAGATTTTGTTTAATTAGATAATTGCCATTCATACAATCTCATATTATAGCCTTCCAATAACTTTTCCAGAAGCCAAACTGCAAAGACCTAATGAATGGCTTTGCTACCTTGAAAGTTCAACGCATGGCATGCAAACAAAATTATTTTAAATGAAAGCCATGCGCCAAACTTTCACGATGTACTAATATTCAATTTACTAAGTTATTCAATCACCAACGCTTCGAAGTAAGAATCGTTTGTAATTTAACGAATTAATTATTATCACTTTGCACGGCAACCAGTGTGCAACTACGCTTCCCTGCAAATAAATCACAGGCATATATATTGGTCTTGATTATTCAGTAAATAAATTGTGTCATTATTGATTAAGCGATCTTTAACAGGGTCAGCTTGAAAGCAATTATGCGTTTAAGGGTCAGAGACTTACAAAATGTAATTTGAAAATCCCGTAACGCTGGCGTTACCACCAGGGGGATGTTGGGCTTTAAGGAGTTAATGTCAGGCATCTTGTTTTAACCAATAAAACTTCTATTTTATTATTCTATAAAACTGAAACATGTTTCACAAGAGATGCTATAGCCTTCTGTATGACTGTCTCACCTATTTTTATTATCGATATATCTATTTTAACCATTGATTTTAGATTTTTGCCAATAAGCGCTCATTCAGTGATGAGATACAAATCCAACCGACCCCTCTATTACTCTGGGAAACACAAGTGCCAATTATCAGCCCCTATGAGGCTCCTCTGGAATTTAAGCTTTGGTGAAGTTGGGATTTACTCAGTCAGAGATTCAGGCACTGATGCACAGCCACCCAGAAGCTTAAGAATTCATTTTTAATTATTGTAATATAGGCCAGTGCCTTGGAATTCCTTTCTGCTAAAAAAAAAAAAAAAAAAAAAAAATTACAACTCATATTTTGGCCCAGGGAGTAACATCACAGCAATTGCTGCCTAATGCTAAAACCTGAAATGCATCTATCAAGCTTCTGTCAGCCTGAAGTAAGACTGCTATGCATGCTGGGGACATGATGTTAAGAGGAAAATTTTGAATAAATCACTACCCATTTGAACAAGAAAAAATAATGTAGTACAAAAAAAAATCTCCTATAAAATTATAAAATTGCTTTAATGGGTCCAGGGTGGCTACCTGAATGTGTTTTGGGAGCTTAAATTGAGATTGCGACCAAATTCCAGTTTGCTTTAATTCTGCAGAGAGGGAAGGCAATGTTTGGATGCTAATGTACTGAAGCATGCAGAGAAATGAGGTCCCTGCCTCATGAGAGCTTCATTTTGATTCCTACTAAATTATAAGATAAGAAACAACTTTAAAATATGCAATTGCTTTGCAATTTAGTTCTGCATTAAAAAAAAGAAACTCGAGCCAGCCCTTGAGGAACGCTGAGAGAGAGCTCAGGACAGTTATATTACTCCAGCACTGCGTCCTCTTATTTTCCAGCTGCTTTTTTATCACAGAAACATCACATCCTTTCCCACGTCCTGTCAACGTCCTCATTACGTTTAGCACTTAAGGCCCCATGTATGAGTGATTTCAAATTCACAATTTGTCGGGTTTAAAAAAAAAAACCGCTGAAAGAATTTGTATGGAAATGTCTTTTTCATAATTGCAAATGGATAAAGTTGGATGGTATATAATAGAGTGCATCACAAGAAGCTGTGAATACCTTTTCTTGACACATATTTTCTGAAAAGTAATCATATTTTTGGCTTAGAGTTGTTAATATTCAGGAACTTCCAATGACAGCATCACATCTCTGCCAACCACATTTTTCGGGAAAAATTCATGTTATCTTCATAGAAACTGCAGCATTAAACCAAGCCGGCTGAAGTGTGCTTCATTCTTCAGTCGGTTCTTTCATATTCAACCCTCATTTCATTCATTAGACATCAAGTTTACACCATGTTTGTTCCTTTGCCAGCAGTATTGTACTCAACCAAAACCCTCAAAATGGCACCTAAATACTGCCTCCACAGACCACAAATACAGCAACCACCCAGTCTGGCACCTCTCGTGGGTTTGAAAACATGGAGTGAAATGGCTTGTTTTATTGATCTAATGAGCAGAGTTGAGGTCAATTTTGTCTGAAGCCGGTCAATTCAGGAAATGAACTGCTCTCTCATGGAAATAAAAATGAAAAAAAAAAAAAAAAAAACTTAGAGTCCGTACAGCTGCATTCTGAGTCCATTCCAGCTGCATTTTTAGTTCCTCCAATTTAATTTTGAGTGTGCCCCCTCTGGTCCAAATCCCATCTCTTAACACACCTGCATGTTAACACATGAAAAGCAGCTTGTTCTTAGAGTCCTTGAGGGTCTCAATGTTAAAGGTACTGCAGAGTCTTTTCAATCACAGCCACTTTTAGAATGGAAACATGCTGTGTGGAATCCTCAGCCAATCAATGACTCAGATAAAGCACATACTGTAAGTGTCGAGTAAAGACCATCTGGGATCGCAACAGCCGCGACAGTAATGATGGTATTGTTTTAGTATAGCAGACCTCATTATAACGCGTTCAGTGAGTTTGTACTCAGACCAGACCAATCTTCAATCTCAGCCTTTATTTTTATACCGAATACTCAAAACTCTGAAAAGGTTGCGATGATATCGTGTTCACAAGAATTGTCTGCTGACAGACACACCCACATACATAAAAACACTAATCAACTGAAAACAATACCAGCACTACTATCGTAGCTGGTAAACACTACAGCTCAGAATGATTAGAAGCCAGGTTTACCCCGAATCTCTGTCCTGAAGGTCGGCATCATTCGCTAGGAAAATAAGATGAAACAACGTCCATTTGAAAGCCTTAAAGCAACCTCATTTAAGGGTCGAGGTTCAAAGGGACTCCTTTTTTGTCAATAATCTTGCACCATTCTAAAACATTTAACTTCCGCAACAATTTTATGGTGTCAAAACAGGATAGTGAGGGTTAAGGTGAGACGCTTCATGGAGTAACCAGGACAGTAGATAACAGGGCCATAGTTTCTCCCTCAACATCTTCTGTCATATTTAAGTGGGCGTGTTTTCGTCTAAACCGGGTTGAGAAAACAACAGACGAGTCCCTTAGGCCATGAGTGGCTTAGAAAACTTTTCTTCAAAGGCAGCATTAACTCCTTTTAACGTTCCCAAACAGATAAGCACCAGTCATGACTTTTTCAGTATAATAGTAAGGTAGTTATGGTGAATACAGTGTAGTATAATTGATATCTACTGTCTAACTGGTCCAAACTAACGGTGCTGTAGGTAACGTGCACTTAGTCATTCCTGTGGTTTGTTTCTGTTAAAAGACGTCATTCCTCCTGGGGATCTCTTTCAAGAGGTTTTCTGGGGCAGTGCTTTTACGTGTACAACCCAGGTCATGAACCTTACGCCAAAAAAGAGGTAAAAAAGTAAAGTAGTGCTTTTTTCCAGTGAGGAAAAAATGCACGGGTCATTATTTAAGATAGCTATGGTTGAAAATGCATCAGAACACCCAGTGCATAACCTCACATTTTCGGCGTCACTTTTTGGTCATATGTACTGATGGATCATCCCTTTTACTGGCTATTTGGATTGATTCAGTGCTCTAAACTTTATTTTTGAATGCTTTTACTTGAAACATCAATTTTTTTGTGTGACACAGTCATCCATCAGTAGGGGGGTGTTGGGCGGGCTGGGGAGGGTGATCGCTGACCACCACCAAGAGTGGTTCTTCCCCCCCCCAAAAAAAAAACCATGGTGCTATAAAAGGAATAAAATCCACCAAGGAGCAGGAACAGGGTGCGCCCTCCTGCTTCCCACAAGCCTGCCAATCCCCTCTAGAACCAATTGACTTTTTAGTGCACCACCTGACAAAAAATAAAAGAAGAACTAAAACAACAACAAATAAATCTCTCTTATTCAATTAAGTTGGTGCCGGGGCCATCATTCTCAGTTAATAAAACAGTTCATCTTGCTCTGTGATATTCCGGAAGGCTGGAGTCCTGATGAGGAAGCTGTCAGGAGGTGGACGCGGGACGGATAGCCGGCGTGTCACTCCGAGTGGCCGTGAGGCACCGCCAAGGTGGGAACACTAAACCACCCGGAGATTTCCGGAATCAGCCTCAGTGCTGAAGCCGGCCGCGTCAACGCTAAAGTTATGGCTTTAATTTTCACTCACTCTGATCTATTACATCTCCAGTTTTATTACACTGATTGTTTGGAGTAAATCTTTCATAATTAAATGACTTTGATGACATGTATAAGGTAATCTTAATGTTTAATAAGAAAGCTCACATAATATTTGGATGGGGAGTGCAGGTGATAACAGAACTACAGAAGAGGGATATTTAGTTAAAGCATCAGAACAAATATTACATGAAAACAGGAGCCTACATGCTCAGCACAGCATGGCAGAGGGAAAATAATGGAATAAAAGCAGCAAGAAGATAATATAATCTGGCGGCTTCATCTGTCCCGGTATCACTTTATGAGTTATATCAACAAATTTGTATGCCAACATCATGCGAGCCCTTGTACACAATGAAAATATTAATGCATCTCATGCTGAGATGTTTTTTGGTCCTAAGCTGAACTTTTAACAATGAATGCTGTTGAAAGTTCTTAATGAAAAACAGAACTTCAATACTTTCTAAGCCAATTCAGAAAGCGATCTCAGTCGGTGTTTTACCACATATGGCATAAACATGGCTCTCAGTCATCTGGAATGAAACAGCAATCAAAGCTGCCAATAAGTAAAGATATTGTAAATACATTATTCCATTGAATTCACTGGCCCCCAGTTGATATAATAATATGAGTGGGCTACTGAAAATCCCTATGCAGTGTATAGCCCTGCTTTCCCCGTGAATGCGCCCTTTTCCATACGCATGCACTGGCCAAGTGTGCGTGAATGTGGGCTCGTTACAAGGCTAGCGGTGACGTGACGGACTGCTGGCCTATAACCCAAGAGGAAGTCATCACAGGAACAGCCATTCAGCAGGCTCCACACGTACGCACCCCTCACACATGTGGACCTTCCTAAACCCTTCCAGAATGTTCCATCTGGCAACCTTTCCCCCTCCACGCTAAAAAAAAAAAAAAAACTGCTGTAATCTTTAATTGCAACATGCATACTGTTTGTACATATAGTACCTGCAATTTTGAAGGAAAATATCCAGCCTAAACTTTGGCCTTATCCTAAGAAGTAGAATCTTATGTCAAACAAGCACTTCCTGATTGCGCTAGGATTTTGAACTCTTTTCATAAATTAAGTATTCAAAAATTAATTTTCTCCTGTTCCACGAGGTCAACCAATGCATGCTTGAGTGGCTTCAGGATAATTCCAGAATACAGCGGAAGTACTTGAGTCACAATTAGTGAATGACACAGGGATGTCATCAGTGTTATGCTTCTAAAACCAATTGGAAATTTGCTCATTTTGAGAAAACTAGTTTTGAAAAACAGCACATGTACTTCATGCAATTACAGCGAACCCCTTACATTTCCAATGCCATTGTATGTTTTTATATATTTTTTTTATTTTGGAGAAGCCACTCAATAGAATGAAAGCATATGGGTTAACCTCAGAAACGTGAAATAGTACATTAATTTTTCTTTATATTCATACAAAGTTTATGAATCTCTCTCATGCTTACACTGAACAAAAATGATGGCACATAAAGAAACTGAGTACATCACAGAGATTTGTTCATAACTGCTCTTGAAAATTAAATTAATTCATAAAAACAATTCAAGTGCTTTGTAAGTTTGAGAAATAGTTCACATCAAAGCACAAGCATTCTATAAAATATAATCAACTTAGTTGACCAAGATCCATTGAAAAACACTTCAAGGTGATGCCTTCAAGTTATCGCACAAGGCCTGAAAGTCACCATTTAGAAATGGAATCATTTGGACTGCTTTTGAATGACACAAACAGTATTGTTGCCAAAGAGCGTTGAAGTGATATGTCAGATATAAATAAGGACAATTAGGTCAGAATACAATTTGCAGATTGCCTCCTCCAGGGATAATAGAATCTTGTCAGTAGGAGAAAACAAAGAATTTAATTAAATTTGCCACCGTAACAGTTCTGACTTTGATTAAAAACATAGAGACAAACAAAACATTTGTTAATTTAAATTCTTTCAATGTACAGCACAAGCAGAGATAAGGCCTGTAAACACTCACAGTGAAAATTAACTGTGGGGGAAACCACATATAGGCACAGACACAGACAGACAAATGCAGTCTAAATACGCACATATTCTCTCTGACGCAGAAACACACCCTCAATCACTCCATCTCTCACTGTCTCTCTCTCTCACACACCCCTTGTCCTTAACATAACACATTACATTGACAATTTCACAATGATTCATTTATTACTGCCAAGTATTTGTTGTGTTAGTTCATGCAAACAAGATTATAAGATTATAACCTTCCAGGGTGTGCTAACCCTTTAGCCTATTTTATTCCCTCATTGGGATAAAGTTGCTGTATACTATAAGGCAATATTCATATTTCATCGGCCCCCACTGTACACCGGGTTTGAATAATCTATGAAGGCGCATAACCCTGCCATTTTATAGCCCTACTTCATAATCATTTAAAATCACACTCCCTTTGAGAACAGAGTCATATTACCAAGCAGTACTTTTTAAAGGAGGGATAAAAAGTAATGGCATCCAGGGTGAGGTAGAAACCTTGGCTTGCATTCATCACAGTATGCAGGGCCAAAGGGTAGTGCTGACAGGAAATCCACATCATCACTTCCTGCACTTCAGGAACACTATAGGGGGAAAAAAAATCAAAGGCAACCGCTGTAATGTTTATGCAACCATTTTCTTTGTTAAAGTGCGAAAGTCCAAATATTTTTACATCTAGTTTATTCATTTTTGCATGCGAGAAACCTTCTTGTGCACAGAAAGCCAATGACATGACCAATGATTGTTCATGATATTTGCTTCACACCAGTCATAAGTTGTCCCATTGCAACACTTGTGCTGAAAGGTTTTGCAAAGGTCTTAGTAAATCAAGCTATATAGTGTTTTACATAAATTGGATCTGTTATCTATGCATATTTATTTGCGTCATTGTAGTGCATCTTATCATGAATAGCACTCAGACCTTGTCCCTTTGCAGATTTCAAGCTGTCATGTGGCTGTGTGCAACACTCGCTGGACAGATTCCATATGCAAAAACTGTGGCACATATGGATACAGATGCACTCGACTGCACTCTACATGAGTGAAGTCTTCACCTGCACAATGTCATAGGTGCAATCATATGCATTAAACTTGAGATACTGCAGCTCTGCTGGCTGTGTGTGTGTGTGTGTGTGTGTGTGTGCGCGTGCGTGTGTGTGTGTGTGTGTGTGTGTGTGTGTGTGTGAGTGCGTGGTCCGTGTTTACCTACCCTTGTGAGGACAAAATGTCCCAAAAAGTAATGGAATACCAGATTGATTCTTCATTCCCCATGAGGAAATTGAGCTATTTTAGGGTTAGGGGTTAAGTTTAGGATTGGGATATGGTCAGGGTTAGATTAAGGTTAGGGTTAGGGTTAGGGTTAGGTATGTACTGTTGAGGGTTAAGGTCAGGGAATGGGGTTAGGGAATGAATGCAAGTCTATGGAATGTCCCCACAAGACATGAAAACACAACATGTGTGTGCGCATGCACGCGCGTGCACGTGTGTGTGTGTGTGTCTAGGTCAATGCATATGCCTAAATGTATCAGTATAGAAATGCTTCAAATGTGTATGTTTACACTATGTGCGTGTTCATGTGTTTGCTTGTTCATACATGTGCACAGGAGTACTGTATACAGGAGTGCAAGTTTATGTCTGAGTGGATAGTTTTGTCTGTGTGGCGCTGAGAAAAAGAGAGAGGTAGATCTTGACTCTCTTGACTATATCTCTTTTGCAGTTTTCTTTTTCTTTTGTTGCACAATAGCTGTGGGAAAGCATGAGTGATGAAACTGGGGCAGAGATGCATTGCTCTCATTATCACCTTACTGTCACACTTTAGTCAAGGGGAAAATGTGCCTTAACTTTCTCCAGTGCTTTTCTGTTGTAGCATTTCACAAGACATATTACATCAAAATATTCAACTCAGAATATTCTTCTCTGTTCTGGGTGCCTTTGTGACTGATGACACAGTCCAAATGGGCTAAAAAAGATCATATCAAGTGCTAAAATTATACTTTAGTGATTGGCATTCATTACCTTTGCCTCTGCACCAGGGCGTTTGATGAGTATTCAGAATTTTTATCCATGTGACCTACAATATGGCATGTAGTCATTTAAAGTTACATACAGTACAAGCCACTAACATCAACAGGTTGACATCTTAATTTCAACATGTTAATATTAGCAAGCGAATATGCATTTGGTCTATGTACTTAGAGAATTGGAATAATTCAAGTTAAATTAGAAACTCATGATGGTTAAGATTATGCGTTAAAGTAAACTCATTAAGATGAATGAAACACATTGGTATAAACTGCCGATTATGTTGTCAGACCTGTAAAGCCAGACCTGTTTATGTTGACATACTAGTCATCAGGAAATTCATTCACTTTTTATGACAGTAATTGTTGCTTGCCATAAAAATGTAAGTAGAAATTACGCTTGCTGTATGTTACATGAGAGTTTTCTGTGAGAGTAAGGAAAGTCTTAGTTAGCTTGGTAGCATTAGGGTTGAAATATCACGGTACCAAAATGTTAACTTTAACAGTGCTGCCAGCTAGCGGCATGGTTTTAATCTTGCTTTGCTCCAATCACATAACCCAACATAGAGTTAGTGCGAGACTCCATGGAGGAACTATACATAACAGTCCTCCATTGCACATTGTTCGTTACATTAGAACTTTCAAATATTCCAATTTGAATATGCTGGCCTGATTTATCAGTTAGTATTGGATCTTGCTTTATAAAGTCTAGGAGAAATTTCCAGACTTTTTCACTCATAAATTTAATAATGTCTACAGCGACGAAAATACGAAAAGCATGTATACATCTGGGATGCGTTTCCCAAAAGCATAGTTGCTAACTAAGTCAGCAACTTACATATTTCGTCCATTCACAGTCAATGGTTCCAATTATGTAGCATCTGTGATTTTGGGAAACACACCCCTGGATGACTAATAGAACAAGGAGTCATGTCAGGATTCATTTAAATTAAAATTTTTAATTAAAAAATTATTCACTTTTCATACACCAACTGCATACACACAATATTGTAATATTGCAAGTTAATTATTCCAAAACCAGTATTTGGCAACCCGGTGGCTACTTTAGTCCATTGCCACAATGGCATTGAAATTCGTTTAGAAACGGAAGGGATATCAAGGTTCAAAACAGCAGATTTACATTGCAGAGCTGACCAGAGAAAACATACACCAAGTGCAGAAATGAATAAAATAAAGTGATTTCTGCTTGATGTCATCATTCATGTCCCACTGGCATCATCTAGATGAAATACATTAGAAATGAAAATAAGCTGGTCCAGGCACTGATCCTCCCCCTGCCACGACACAAACAGGAACATTTCCCAATAACAGAGACGGCTCTCTTCATCCCACTGTAAAGGATTTGATCTCTTAAAGTATTCCTCTGTGCTCCGGCAGAATGGGAGTAGCAGTAGCAGTGATGGAAAAGCCGTTGTAGCTTCTCCTGTGCCTCAGCGCAGGTGGTGCAACAATCCAGCAAACTCAGATTAGGTTAAATTGAAAGACAACTTTTGTTGCATGTGAACTGCAAGCAAAAGAACTGTCCCTTAGGCCTTACAAAATAATTTTAAGACAAAACTGAACTCAGTGATAAATACTTAAACATATGGATTGAAACTTTCACAAACTCCATCATTTCTGAGTTAACAATGAGCTTTAGTGACGTCAAATCTCCTTCAGCTCTTGAACAATGCGAGGTAAAAAAAAAAGCTCTTGCTGAAGGTTCAAAGTTCCCGCTTTCCCATGAATGTTCTGCCACCCAACAGCCGAACATGCTGGGATTTTAAGCAGAATTTTTCGTCAAGTGGGAAGAATTGTATCCACCAATGCAACAAATGCTCTGCTATATAATCAAACAAACACAATGTTTAGTCAGCCTGGGCTGGGCAAAAATAAAAATTAATTCTTGCTCTTCCGCGTGTTAGCCAACTAGTGATGTTACCACTTTGAAATAGACATTACATAGCTATGTCAGTGGCTGGCTGGTTATCTTAGCTGGTGGTAGTCAGCTAATTAAGTTACAGTTTAGGCGATCCATGGTCTAACGCTAACATTACCATCAGCTAATCTGCCAATAAGTGGATAGTTTCACTTATTTTGATGTGCTAGCCAGATAACGCCTCCAAACATGAGCTATACCGTGCACGGTCACTTATGAATGCACACTCAAAGCACTGGCTGAGGGAGTTTGCCAAGGTGTGCACTGTTACATCCTGCGAAAGCTCTCCCATCTGGGTAAAAGATTATGTTTTTAAAGTGTCCTGCACAACAGAAGGAAGAGGGATGATGTGAGCGATGGAGGAGTAGATTATTGTTGGTCAAGCACAGAAATTTAGTAAACACAAAATGAGCAATAAGAACAGGCTGGCTATAAAATATAAGGTGGAAAAAGACCTAAAAAGGATCACTGCCACATTGCAAGGGGTCATTTGACCGAAGTCCTTGAGCAGTTCACATTTTAAACAAGAGCAAAAACCTTGGCATTCAATTTCATTGAATACAGAATAAATTCCAAAACAAAAAGCCGCATTGCGCAAAATGCGACCACAGTAGCGACGTAACCTTTCGTCATGGAATCCCTCCAGAGACAGATGTATCGGGTAGAAGGAACCCTCCAGTCCTGTTTCATTCGTGGTAATTCCCATTGATCATATCCTTACCTCATTTAAATCCTGTGAAAGTAACTGAGCACTTCAGGCCAGTTTTGGGAATCTTTTTTTCTATGAATCGCATCATTTTCAGCTGTGCAATCATGCGCAACTTCGAGAGAATACAACCTACCTTGTTGATATGCAAAGGCTTGTATACTCTTCTGACTGTCCAATCAATCTCTTTCAGTTACTGTGGAATGTTTAAACTCTCAGGAATTGAATAAGAAACGAGTCAATTAATACGTCGTTACCGGGGAAGCTCCATGAGGGCATGAACTATAACTGTGCAGTTATGCAGATGAGCCTGAGTATACAATTGAGTGATTGGCTATCAACACAAGTACTTGGGAGGATATAAGGGAGCACTGAATTCGCCGATGGAGGAATCTACGCATAAATCCATGGTAGGGAACTATGCATTTTTTGTATGTGATGACTATAATTAATAGTAGAACGACATACAGTAGTATCAATACCGTGTCAAATTTTTTGCTTCAGAAACCTGATTTTTCTTAACTACTCACCGGGATTCCATTGGCTCACTGTAGCTGAAGTGGTTGCTACGAAGGACAATGATTTTTTCTGTCGCAAGAGATAATTTTTTTTGAACTGCTGGATAGATACTATGGACAGGTATATAGAGCAGTCTGCACATCAGGCTAGTTGAGGAGTTTTTTCATGCAATTCCTGAAAAACAGAGATGGGAGTGAAGTCGTCCATATTCTAAACCGTGTTCGAGCTTGGCTTGCTGGTGAACATTCAATAACTGATCCGGATGTGCCATCTAGTGATACAATAGTGTAACTGCATGCATAAATAGAGCAGCTCTATGTCCGGAGGCAGACACGTCTGCACAAAGGGGTTAAGTAAACTGCACGAAGGTTAAAATTGACAATGTTGTCGGCTGTAAGTTCCTCAAGGAATGAGAGATTGCATTACAGCAAGTTGTAATTTTATGGTGAATTCTTCATTTTAATTATCTGCACTAGTCAAAGACAATGCAAATTCACAGTTAATCAATTTTAAAAGCAATTGTCAGAAATAAGTCATCGAATGGATCATAAAGAGGGTGTACATTTACAAAAACATTAGACCTAGGCTTCCAAATGTGAGTATTCCAAATACTTAATCTCCCAACATGTTAGAGAAATGTAAAAGCACAGCCGCATACCCAGGAAATTTTCCTCAAAACAAGGCCAACTAAAATTCACTATCATCTAAAAGTACGCTATGGGCCTATTTTTGACATATGCTATTCTATTTGTTTTATATTTTGTTTTCATTTTTATACATATATGCGTGGACTTTTCGTTAGATGACTCAATGGTCATGGGATTCTGGAAGGTCAATCCAGTTGACCTTCAAATATAATACTAATATAATCTGTTCCCGATTTCACTGCATGACTCACCAAATTAGGTCAATTTCAGAAACTGTACGATTTCTTTCCAGTATGAAGGAATACATTTCATAACCCCCCCCACATCCCCCTACTGCCACAGAACAGAAAAATCTGTTGGGCTCAAACAGAACGTCACAAATGTCAGACGATGTTTACAAACGACACACTTGGTAGGGCTTGCCAAATGTCAGCCATGAACATGGCATTCATGCCAAACATTTTGTAGCATTCTGCGAGCACCTTTTATGTTTGTTCACCAGAAGCAGCAATAGCCTTTTTTCACAACCTGAATGCAATCATGGTGTTTGGGAGGAAGAGAGGAGGTGGAAGGCCATCTGACACAGGCCTTAGTGAAGGGTGACCATGGCAACACGAAACATAGGAAGGTACAGTATTTTCTCTTTCTTTTTTTCCCGGGCAGTAATTAAACCATTAAGTGTCAGCTATGATAACAAGTGGTTCACTAATTGTCAGGCTTCAAGGCCTGTTTACATCAGAGGGTTGTTCTACAGTGGTAATGAAGTACAAATGATAAAGCAGATTAACTCCAGATACAACCGGTCCATCCTGACCGACGCCTCCGGAATATTCTCAAGTCCGGATGGGCAGCCCGAATTTCATATTCTTGCCGAGCTTGAGACGTTATTTGATTTAGTGTAGTACCGCAGTGACTGAATTTACCACGCGCCGTATTCCAGCCGGGCTGCGAGTTAATATCACTTGTCAAAGAGCCGAGGCAAACACAAAGCGGAGACCAGAGCCAGAATATAAAACAGGGGAGAGTTGGGCTGGGCAATCACATTGAGCTGGATTTTACCACTACTGCTCGGACTTACTCAGCCACAAGAGCGCACAGATGAGGAATGAAGCAAAGGACATCTCCAGCGGTGAGGGATAAGTGGTCAAAGCCCTATCAGACATTCACAGATCTGAGCAAGCACTCCATCTCTTCACTGGATGCCACTGTGCTGACACCACGTCACAGAACCATTACGGTTTTTCTCTGCCTGAGTACCGCATTACTCCTCCACTGTCTCACGGGAAGAAAAGCTTCTGATCACCGAGTGAGAAGTCATTTTTTAAAATGTCCAGCTAAGATTCATTTTTTCTTCCTTCCACATAGACTTGTTTTTGAAGCCAAAAGCTATTCTCTGGTAAATGTGAAGTAGATTTAATGAGGTTTAAACGGTTTACTCTAAGTATATTGTCACTGCTGTGGCACAGCCTATCAACATATTTGGATACATTGTTATTGGAAAATGTATGAAAACAAGAATAAATATCTAAACAAAACAATATTTAAATATCTAAACCACCACAGCTTAGATGTGGTTTTCGGCTGCACTCCAAGTTACATTCTATGGAGTCATTGACATACCTTGCAAAAAAACTTCATTAAACACACTGTAAAACTGTGAAACGTGATATGTTTATAATCTAACACCAGTGTGTCAAAGCTAAACGCCTGGTGATTATTTTTGTAAATAGGTGCTCTGATTCCAAATGCTGATATTTACTGGATGTTGCGATCGAGGTTTTTTTCAGATTTGTTGAATGCACTTTAAAACTGAATCTAAACACTGCGACATGTTTAAAATGTGTTACAAAAAAGTGTCTGGCATATGTTCAGAACGTAAACATTTAGTTTTACAGTGCACTACTTATTACTCTAAAACCTTTCTCAGGTGGCACGGCAGCTCAGTGGGTAGAGCCGTCGCCTCACAGAAAGGAGATTATGGGTTAAGGCCTGTGGTCTTTCTGTGTGGAGTTAGCATGTTATCCCTGTGTTTGGGTGAGTTTACACCAGGTACTGCACTTTCCTCCCACAGTCCCAAGAAATGCATGGTAGGCTAATTGGACACTCTTAACTGCCCATTGGTATGAATGAATGGAATGAGCTTCGCTGTCCTACGTACAGTATGTTGAGAGGAATGCAGCGGTAGACATGAGATCAAGGTGGTCATAAGCATGCAATAGCAGAAAAATTGTTGAAAATGTTGTTAAACTATAACTTTTTTTTCAGATTTATCTGTTTTTATGTGCAATCCCAGTGTGATTTTATTCTTCCCAAGAGAAGGTTTGAGTGTGATATTTCTTTTTCCATAAATATACAAGAGGTGATGGAAGACATTGGATACAGTGTCGCAAATACCACCCTGGTGAAGCTTACAACAAACAGTTTTGTTTTAGATTGTTTCAGATATGGTTTGGTAAAAATCCACGGTGATTACTGAGCTGTGGCTCCTAGGGACTGTTTAACCAAATATCTAACCAAATAAGTCGGCTTTGATTAATCACTAGAGTCCTATTTTGCTGTATTAGGTTTTATATGTTTATCATTTTTGACACAGTTACCCTTAACAACCAAAATAATTTTGATGTTCTGTGTCTGATGCACCTGCAAATTGGGACCCAATCATTAGGCCTCTTAAAAACTCTGTGTCCTAAACTCACCTAGCAAACTGCTGCCGGTTAGACCTCTTTAAAGCAGACAAATACTGCTTATTAGGATTCAGAGTAATGGGAAAGATCGGGGTTGATGCCTTTGCAAATGTTGTTTACAGACTCCCAAGCCATTTTTCAAGGGTGCTTCTGATAGTTTGTCTCCCCCAATACATTTTATTCAAAAGTTTTCAGTATCATTTCAACAAAGAATTGTAGCAAGAAATTTAAAACCACCAATACATCCTTTTCTTACTATCATAATGCAAATACTGATTTAGTTATTTCATCATGGAAGGAGAAAGATCAGGGACAGTTACACTTTTAGGTCAATCATGCTGAAATGACAAATCAAGCCAATCAATCCCTTTTCATTATGATAAGGACAAACACAGCTTCCATTAATAAATAAATGTGAAAAATTCTGCCTATTTAAGACACACGGCAACAAGTTATTTATTTATTTTTTTATTTTTTTTTAATGCTCCGTCGGTCTCAGATGAAAAAGGCGTCTGGCTTTTTTAGAAGAATCCCACTGGGCTGCACTTTGACTACATGGTGTGTTTTCATGTTTTTCTTTTTACCCTAAACTTTTGCAAACTGTGATATTCTTTTCATTTCTCTTGCCTAGTGGCACAAAATGGTCTCAAAAGCCTGGAAAAGGATCTAATAAAATAATGCACTTAATATTCAGGTCTAGTCTTTAGTTTTATTCTATTCACTTTTAAATAAAAAGTACACACACATTGCCGTTTACTTTTAGCAAGGCTACTAGTACGTTTTAGGGTTGTTTGTTTTTAATTTTCCAACTCACCGCGGTGATTAATTGAAAAGTAAAACTTTTGAAAGGTATTAAATCTTTGATATGTTTTGTGGCATTGCAGCTTTCTATTCCATCTACGTCTGCCTGAAAACGTCACGTGCAAAAAGGCTCCAACACTATCAGGCCTTGTTATTGTCCTGACTGGCAGCTGTGCCTTTAGCTGTGCAAAGCAAAGCCCTTTGATTAGGAGAAATAAGCAAATCGCTGGCTGTTCATTTCTTTGGCTCTTGTGACTGTTTCCATTGCTGTTTACTCTTGTCACTACTTTGATCATTCATGTCAGATTCAATGTGCACAGCGGTGATAGACAGTTAGATTGAGATTGATTTATATGTTCTATCCATTTAAAATGTAATGGATAAAATTAGCTTTCAGTAAGAATTCTTCTCTGGCAAAAAGTGTGATAAAGGACTTAAAATTGAATAAAAAATGATTTGGCTTCAGCAACCTATGATTTTACAGCTAACAGCAAATTTGGGATGATGCACCATGCGGGGCTTTTTTTTAGTAAATATTCCAGCGCAATGTGCATAAATTTTGAATAAATATGTGCGCACACTGGCTGGAAATACAAATATATAAATTTTTGTTAATCCAACCATGGACAGCTTGTTTTTTTAAGCTGCGTCAGCAACAACTTCAAAATAGCAACACAAATAGCAATTTCTAATTTTAACAGTGTTTATTGGTGTATGATTGATTGATCACTTGACATGCAAAACTATACAAGTAAAGTTTTTCTGCTGTATCCACAGGATACTAAAATTAAAATGGATTCAAAATTATGTTTTATGCAGGTCATGATGCCTGTCTGTACTAGCCCTCATTTAAGCCCCTAGTACTTCTTCAGTAGTGAATATGGCAAATGATCTATTTCAAGCTGCTTTAACTGGCTTAATACAAGTGACACAAGATCACTTTGCATTAAAGATTAAAATAAACCTTCAGAAATAAGTTCACGTGAACTGACATTCGCAAATATACCAGTTAACAGGAGTTACAAACGCACAAATACTTTTATTAATCATGAAAATAACTCATAATTCCTCAACATACAACTTATTTGTAAACTTAGAACCAATGTATCAATTAACATATACTTATGAGTTAGCAAAGCAAAGCCTAATCAGAGACAAAACACATAGTATGTACCAGTTTATAGGTATACTGTATGCGCATATACAATTGAAGCTTGAAATTCACACATACTTAGGTTGAAGTCATTAACTATAGCTGTAGCAAGTCGGTCAGGACATTTATTTTGAGCATGACCCAAGTAATTTTTCAAAAAAAAAAAATGTACAGATTATTTCATTTATAATTCACTTTATCATAATTCCACTAGGTCAGAAGTTAACATACACTAAGTCAACTGTGCCTGTATACAACTTGTATACAAATTCCAGAAAATTATATCATGGCTTCATGAGCTTCTGGTAGGCTAATTTATATAATTTGAGTTAATTGGACGTGTATCAGCCAAGACCTCAGAGAAAAATTGTGGGCCTCCACAAGTCTGTTTTGCCCTTGGGAGCAATTTCCCAACTCCTGAAGGAACCTCATTCATCTGTACAAACAATAGAATGCAAGTATAAACATAATGAGACCATGCACCCATCATTTCGCTCAGAAAGGAGACGTGTTTTGTCTCCGGAGATGAATTTTCTTTGGCAAAAAAACGTGCCGAAAAATCCCAGAAGAACATCAGAAGACATTGCGGAGATGCTGGAGGGCACAGGTATAAATGTATCAATAAACACAGTAAAAACAAGCTCTATATTGATATATCCTGAAAGACTGCTCAGCAAGGAGGAAGCCACTGCTCCAAAACTGTCTTAAAAATTCCAGACTACAGTTTGCCACCGCACATGGGAACAAAGATCTTATTTTTCAAAGAAATGTCTTCTGGTCTGATTAACTGTTTGGCCATAATGACCATTGATACTCTTAGAAGCAAAAAGGCCAGGCTTGTGAGGCAAAAAACACCATCCCAACCATGAAGCACGAGGGCAGCAGCACATTCTTGTGAGAGTGCTTTGCGGGAGCAGGGACTTGAGCACTTCAAAAAATAGATGACATCGCGAGGAAGGAAAATTATGTAGATATATTGAAGCAATGTCAGTGGCGGATCCAGGAGGGCGTGGGGGGCGTGCGCCCCCCCGTTCGGCCCCAAAAAAGGAGGAGACTTCTGGTAGTTGTCCACTGAAAATGCTGTGACCACGTTTTCCACATGTATAAAACATGGACGCAGCCTCCATGACGTCACCCATAGATTACTGAATATCCAATCTGAAGCTCATTTGGTCGCTGTTCACTCCGCCTACCTCCCGGCTAATCCAAAAATGGGCAAAAAGGCGGACAGTTGCTGGAGCCGAGGCAAGCCGAATGGAGCCTGGCTGCTGAAACATGCCCACCTCGCTCGAAGCTTTCAACCTGGCTACGGCTGACACGAGGCCAAGAAACTAGATCAGCTCGATGCGGGATCATATCTGTCCTAGTAAAGGAATGGAGCTGACAATTTGCTTGCGGTGGAGGGTCGAATGCTGTTTATATGCGCGAAGCAGTTGCGAGACAAATGCTGAACACCGCTGGGAAGTTGCGGCTGCGGGCTCTGTGTGTATCGATATCCCCCTGGGAGTGCGAGCGAGTGCTCGGCTTAGCTCATTGACGCACCTTAGCCAGGTCCCATTAACGGTACTATGGTCAGTGAAACGGCAACATTGCATTACATAAGCTTTTTACAAACCTGGTTGACCTGTATTTTCCTATCTCATACTCGCACATTTTGATATGAAGCATCATCACCCTACATTTTGACTTCGGTGAATGCTGAATGAATTGGTTACTGTGGCCAGCATACGCATGGGTTATCAATGCTAACGCAGCTTGGCTGCCCAGCTAATCTATGACCTTTATATTAGCGAACAATACCACTGCGACGCGGAACTTTTCTATCGCGTCGTATTATTTTTTTTTTTTTTTTTTTTCTTGTATAAATGAAGCGTCACTGGACACGGAATATAGCCGAACGTAGCTAGTTAGTGACACTGTTTTCCGTTGCCGTTTGGCTTATTAGTTAGGTTAATGTAGTTGGCTTGCATGTGGGCGATGGACTTTATGAAGAAACACATTTAGCGACCGCTAGATAGCTCGCTAGATAACGTAGGATAGGTTTAATTGGCAATTTAGCTAGCTAGCCTCTCTATACATAATAATATATTGGTTATCGCACTGAAAATACTGCAAATCCATTTGTGGCAATCGTCGCGCTATTAGCCCTTGCTGTGCGTACCTATTGACTGTATAATTACAACAATATACAGAGGGCTCTCCTATGCTCTGGGGGATCAGCTGAAGGACCCCGTCATCTGGTAGAGTGCTTTGGTAGTTGGAATTCTGTAGCTAACTAGCCAGCTAATAACTGTGGCAGGCATGGACTCCCTTTGGCATAGCTGGACATCTTGAGCAAAAGCTAACTGAGGGATTATCGTATTCATTCTCTGGCTAGTTAACGAGCTTATTCTGAGACTTGCTACTACGTGCCAACATGAAATAATATTAGAATTTCATTCACCTTAGAAAATAGACCACAGACTCCTAACCAAATAGCAAGACATTATTTCCCCGATATTTCAATGAAAACTTATTCAGTCGCAAACGCAGCCCAAGGGTCAAGCTTCGTGACTCCAATTAGCCTGTGGATACGCAGCTTTGGCTAATATAAATAAAGTCTTGGCAATGAACCACTATTATTAATTGGATTGACTTGTCAAAGTGGTCACATTCTCATTCTTTCCCGCTGTGCATGATGTTATTGGTGTAAAGACACGTGACTTTATAAATCCCGCCCCCCTGTCCGGTAATCTCTGGATCCGCCACTGAATGTCTCAAGAAATCCGCCAGGAAGTTAAAATTTGGTTGCAAATGGGTCTTCTACATGGGCAATGATACCGAGCTGACTTCCAAAGTTGTTGCAAAGTGGCTTAAAGAACACAAAGTCAGGGCATTTGGAGTGCCCATCACAAAGCCTGACCTCAATCCAATGAGAAATTTGTGGGCAGAATGTTAAAAAAAGCAAAGAGGCCAACAAACCTGACTCAGTTACACTAGTTCCATCAAGTGGAATGGACAAAGATTCCAGCAACTTATTTTAGCTTAAATAAGCTAGGTCACTAGCCCAACCTGTCTGTAACCATGGTAGCATAATGGCCTGTCAATCAAAAGAAGTTATATTTTTGAACCCACCAATGTCAGTCTCCTGTAAGAAAGAGTTAACAAAAATGAATGCAACTTTTCAATCATGAGTGGTCAAAAGCAGTATGAGTTCATACCAATTCACAGAGAAATCAGTGTATAGTATCACCATGGTAGCATAATGGATATCAGTTAGCACAGTTAGATTTGATAGCACGCAATGTTTTATTTGTAAAGTTTCATATACGCACATTAGTCTGGGAATGGTGCTCCTCAGGTCTGGGCCTGTTGTGCTAAAATAGCCTTATAGTTTATGTTACATTGAATAAATATCAGTGCATAACGGAAACCAGTATACAGGTGTTATTACATATTGGTTGCACACAGGGATTTTGTATTCACTGGAGGTTTCAGCCCTTTGGCCCAACACATATAACACATCTGTACCGCAAGGATGTAATTTTCCCTCTGATTGAAATGTCAACTTGCACAATTCTCAAACTAGCAAACATGTTTCGTAACATCCACAGGTATTTCAAGGGCTTTTCTATAGGTCAACTTACAGTATGCAGTGATTTGATAGAACATCACACATCAACCGAGTGCTACTTGTACTTAATGAACGTGAGACTGTGAGCTTGTGCATCGTATATGCATTTGTACAATTATGGTATGGTTACTCTATCTACCCCAGCTCTGAACTGGGCAGAAATAGAGAGGGGCTCTTGACCCTGAATGCTATGAAACACTTCCATACATTGCTCTACCTGCATGGTAAACTAAAAGAGAAAATATCAGCTATAATGAAAAGCACAACAGCAGATGTACTCTCTGTGTCACATACAAAAAAATTCCATCCTCTAGCATACAATGCTGGTACAATACACAACGATCACTTGAGTCAAACCTTAGCCCATCAATCATTGCCTGCTTTGGCACAGCATCTACCAACCTCAAGGGCAAACTGCGGTGCATTGTCCAGCCGTTGAGACCTTCACTGGCTGCCATCTGCTCTCTATTGAAGACTTGCATGACTTCAGAGCTGGGAGGCATGGCATGCAGGAATCAATAAGAGATGAAGGATGCAGCATACTGATGAGGAAAACAATAACATCATTCTATCAAAAGAGAGGTTTCAAACAAAAGAGATGCAGAAAAAAAAGAACTTGAGCTATTTACAGGTTTCTGTGAGGTTTTATGGTGGTGCTTGAGGCAGTTTGGAAAAAGCCTTATGGGAAACGCCATTGTTGAAATTTGGCACCAGATAACGAGTTTAGAAAGAAATGACTACCACTCCTAGATCCAGCACTACATTTGACTGGTTGAGATGGCACCAGCTTTAGCAAGTTCCACTGTCATCCAAGTCTTCAAAATGTTATTATTTTTAACATCTTTGATTTTGATGCTGGAATGCGCACTGCGTTTCAGGAACATAAGCACATCTCAATGTAAGGCACTTTTCTGTACTCTCTGGTAATTAAGCCTTGAAAACCCATTAGCACTTATTGTGATGCACCGTGGTCAAACATTTGTTATGTGGGCCACGAAAATTGGTATTACAGTTGGAAGGTTGGTCCGAAATAAAATTTTCTCCATCGAAGAATTTATTGTTTTTATTAGATCATCTGTGAGGATTTATAATCTCTTCATTTTCATTCCTAGTCATTTTGCTTTGTTGTTTGCCTATTCGCTTGCTTCAGATTGGGAGTTTTATCATTTCAAACGTCGAGTAATGCCTCCAAAGGCTAAATAGGGACAGCCGAAGAGTTGTTGAGGTTTCGATGAGAGAATCTGTGCACAAAAGAAAAGAAGGACCTTGTTGGAAACAGGAGCAATACGAACGGTGAATTTGTGGAGTTTCTCCTTCACAGTGAAAACTCTGCATCTACTTTACGGTCTAATATCTATGGCGATATTACTGGCCAGAGAAGATAGAAATTTAATGCCAGTGGCAAGAAAGAAATGCTCTCCTTCAGTTTTTTGTTGATTAGGTTTTAGTATGCGACCTAACGGGTTCTTAGATTTGCAGTTTGCAGAACACCATTTGAATAGACTCCAGCGAGAGCTTCAAACCAACATGCTTGGCGTTCCGCTCAGTAATCAGGCATCATAATAAACAATGTGCGGTGCATCACGGTGAGTGATAATGGGTCTTTAACTCAATCATCTAAAAAATTACTTGGTCAAATCCGAGGTCACAAACTGATGCACATTACATGACTTCTTATCAGCCCCTAAAATGACCCTGAGGTCTAAATGCTATAATTAGCAAGATAAAGGGAGTTTTCCTGTTTGACCGTTAAGCCAGGTCAAAGGTCAAATTAAAGGTCATGACTGATGTACAGTATATGACTTCCTATCAATCCCCAATACAAACCAAAGCTCTAAATGCAATAAATAAGCCAGATACAGGGCATTTTCTTGTTTGACATTGAACTTAAGGTCAATGGTCCAGTCCAAGGTCACAAACCAACGTGCAATATACAGTATGACCACTGTCACACTTCAGGCTTAAAACAAACCTAAGCCTGAAGTGTGACAGTAAGTGAAATAAGGACCACTTTTAATTGGTTTGTGCTATTTACCCCCCAAATTAATTAATTTGTAAATTATTGTCCGTTTTTGACCAAAATGAAATGGTGTGAAGATCTCGCCTCCGCTAATGCCTATACCAGATATTAATCATGTTAGTTGAAAATACTGACCTAGAGTTTTATCACAAGAAACTTTGCAGCAGCAGCAGTGGAATGAACATAAATTTGTAGCATCTCCAACTCTGTCCAGGGATACAAATATACACCAAATTAGTCCAGGGACAACAAAATCAACGGTCTCCAAGGGCCAGTACAGTCACCAGACCTCAGTCTGATCGGAAACCTGTGGGCTGGACTGACGTGAGCAACTGAAGAGCATAAACTGAGAGATCTAACTAATCGTGAAAGGATATGCATGGAGGAATGGTCAAAAACCCCTCCAGATATGTGACTTAATCTTGTCAAACAGCGCAGACAGAGACTCTATGCTGTTCATCCTTGCCAGAGGGGGTGCACTAAGTACTAAACCAGGGATGTCATCAGTCATGAAACCTTGATTTGGAGGAAATTGATTTTTAATTAAATGAATAAATAATTTTGGTTGGCCCCACTGGAACATTGATAAGGCAAACTGTTTCTCAATCGTGTCATTATTTATTTCTTAAAATGTTTTTTAATGAATTTTCAGTCAGCTGTGCCAATATTTCTGTAGCCTGCTGAAGATGAAGTGTTTGAAGAAATTATCCATGAAACTCAGTAGGCCTTTAGCATTGCGGATACATTCTAAACTTCAAGTGCGTATCTGACTCGTACAAACTAGCGCACACTTGCTAGCATGGAATAAAGCAGGGACAACAACATCAGGACCATTTTTAGTGCCAAGCACATCAACCGGCATGTCTAAAACGTAAGTTACCAGCCAAATTTGCTCACAAAACCATTTTATTTGGCCAGTTTCAGGACGCTGGAATACTACAACCTGCCACGGAGTTGGTACAAAATTCGATAGGTCTCATTCAAATGCTGGGGGAGGGGGTACAAATATCAATGTCACACATGTATATAGGCACTGGACATAATTAGGAAGAAACCAGATCTGTTCCTTGCTGTTGCAATATGAAAAGATGTGCTTCTGACCAGATAAAGCACAGCTGTCTAACCCTGGCCCCACAGTGTTGCGGGGCCTGCTGACTTTTAGTCATTTCCAGGAAAAGTGATGAATTTAAGTCGATGCTTGGCTAGACTGCCCACACTCACCAGCCTCAAGCCTTCATTGGCTGTTTATAGAAAGGAAATCACAATTATGAACTAGAACTACTGTTCTCTCAGGACATCCATGTGTATAGAATGGAGGTAATTATTTATTTAAAGACTTCCTATTGAAGCTCCTGGTAATGTGTGACATTTTTGAAAGTATTTGCATCTCAAGAACTTTGAAATTGCAATAGCAGTTCTTTCCTGGCCTATCAGTGCAATAAACAAAAGAACAGCATCCCTGATCCTGGCTGATGGACTAAATGGTCAACAGTCTCTCCTCAAGTTACTTTCAGCCTTTCATGGGTGTCTCTATTTATCTCCTTGTAATAGGGAAAAAACAGAAAAAGAACAAACAGGAAGATACTGTCATCAATATCCCCCACCACCATAGAATCCCGTTTTCGAACACAGTTAAAAATTCAAACTCATGAGTTCCACTGCAATATCCCCCTCTCGACTTAATGGCGGGGGATCAAAAATGACATCCAGGAAGTAAGAATTGGACACCAGGATGTAAGAACTGACAGTTTGGTGGAAAAAACTTGATTGAAGCCAAAAGGTGGCTGCCACCCTGCAAGCATCAGCTCACTCTGCACAAACCAAGTCAGAGAAAAATATTTTAGTTTCACTGAAAGCCCTGCATTGCTAAATAATGAAGACAATATATTTTTCTGCATTCTTTTGAATACAGTCTGATTGTTATTGTTGGCAATGTTTACCACAACAGAGGAAAAACAATCTGTTTTATCCATTTGACTCAATTATTGATGGTAGGGTTTTTGTCACAAAAACATTTAGTTTTGTCCCCTAAGGAACAATAAGTAAAGCTCCCTGTTTTTTTTTTTATCTTTTTCTAAAAATCATCATTTATTTTCAGTTGAGGTTGGCATGCCACATTAGCTACAGAGTGTAATTGAGTGTTCAAATGTATTTTTGATAATGTCATAAAAAGTGCATCCGACTGGATTCTGGGATAAGAAGTTTGATATCATTTTGCAGCCTTATCAAGTCTGCCAGCTGGATTCTCATTTAAAAAAAGCACATATGAAACAAATGATTTTATCGGTCATAAATACGTTCTTAATGAATGAAAGTATTTTCTTTTGCTGCTGCTCATTTTTCTACATTTGACTTTTTTCACAAACACTGAGTCTTTTTCTTGCTTTAACTTTACACCAATATGTTGTATTTTTCAATGAGATTCAAAGAAGCGCCATCCTTTTTAATGTGGGTTTAGATTTGACATGTGAGTCAGAGAAACCAAGGGATTTTAATGTTACTCAGCGTGCAACTGATGAAATAGTCAAATGATCAAAGAGCCAAACTAACTTCACTCGATTACTTGGGTCTGATTTGATGTCTGAAGTTATGGAAAAGGTTATGACCTATGGAACTCCCCGCTCTCAGTGTGCGTGCTCATAACACCTCTTATGAACTGGGGCTAGTTACCCAGACGATATACACCAATGCAGACTCATTCATCAGACCCCAGTGAAAGCCTTTGGTTGAATATGTTCATAAGTTCAACTAAAATATCCTCTCACACAAATGATTTTAAGAGTCACGCAATGAATGAGACCCAGAAACAGATGTGGCCCTGCTTTTCCATTGTTCCTCAGTTTAATCCAGGTACATCCAGACACGCTCCCAAACTTGCTCCATGATCAATAGGCCTTAAAGCCGTAACATACTGTAGATACTTCTACAAACAGTTGTATGTGTATAGGATACACAATGATAAGCCTTCCTAACCCACATTTGTTCTAAAACTGAGAATTTTGCTCCCATAATAATCATCAATATAACCCAGTTATCCTAAATGTAAACAGCCAACTGTCATTCTGTAAATTAAATTAAAACAGTTGCTATTTTTTTTTTTTTTTTAATTATAAAGATGTAGAAGAAGACAAAACCAATTTAAGCATGGTGTCCCATTGCAGGGGTAATTGTTCATTTGAGCAGGCACATTTAGGAGGACAAACTCGTTTGAGTCCCTGTAATCCCATCTTTTCCCGTAAACTGCTTCACTTCCCCTTTTCTGAATGAAGAAAGGGAAAAAGAAAGAACCAGAGGACTGACTGCCCAATCTCTTGAAAAAAATAATCAAAGTACCATTACATTTTAGCCTGAATATAACTTGATGACTGAGGAACAGTACCATAAATTTGCAGCAATCCAAAAAAAATTGCATGCAGCACATTAACACGCTTGCAAAAAAAAAAAAAATGCATGAACCAATTTAAATACATTTAACATACACATACACAGTAAAATTCTTCAGGAAAAAACTCACTGATCTTGCTGATCTTGCTCAGATAAAAGGACTTGACTCGTACTTACACTATATGCTAATCCCCCAAAAAAAAAAAAAAAAAAAAAGTTGCACGCTAATGTTTTGTTGGACTGCCGACAGCTTTGATTGTGATGCACATTCGTTGTGACATTGTTTCAGCAATCTTATGCAATGTTGCAACATTTATTTCCATCCAGAGTTGCATAAATTTTTGGCTGAGATCTCATATTGACCTGAATTAAAGCAAACCACTCTGTGAAGCTCTCACCAGCACATCCCAAAGACTTTCAATTTGTTAAGGTTAGGAGTCTGTGATGGAAAATATATAGTATGTGTGATAATGATTTAATTTCCTTGCTGAACCACTCTTTAACAATTTGAGCCCAACGAATCTTGGTATCATCATCCTGAAGTATGCCTGCACTGTCAGGGATTGAAAAATCAATTGCTGGGATAACATGACCGTTCAGTATTTTCAGGTTGTATTCTGACTTCATTTTATTGCTGCATAGCGTCACTAAGACCTGACCTGGTCTAGACCTGACCAGTTGAACCAACCCGAGATCATAAAACTGCCTCCAGAGGTTTGTACAGTGTACATTATGACTGATGGGTGCATCGCTTCTTGGGCTTCCTTTCCTACCCTGACATTCCTGCAGTTCTGGAGCAGAGTTAATCTGGTCAGATCAGACCACATAACAGTTGAATGAGATTCATTATGCCTCTAATTTTAGAATAAAGGTTTAACTTCTTCTATATCAGACAAGAAAAGAAAAGCGCCTTATAAGCAACAGCTGATAAGACGCGTCACACCACCATCAGGTGACGCCTCTGAAGAAGACGGGGTTCCCGTCGAAACATGTCAAGGTATGATAACGTAACTACGTTTTTCTTTTCTTGTCTGATATAGAAGAAGTTAAACCTTTACAGACCACATAACCTTTTTTCATTGCTCCACAGTCCAATCTTAATGCTCCCAAGCAAATTGAAGTCATTTTTCCCAATTAGTTTTTCTAACAAGTGGTTTTCTTCTAGCCATGCAACTGTTTAGTCTCAATTCTGAAAGTTCTTGTGGCATTGTGCATGTGGAGATGCTCTTAGTCTCACGATTTAACATAGTCATGGGTTCTAATGTTGATTATTTACAATAAGACTTCACTTAGAGTTCTAGCGAGGTTTGATCTGGGTCATGCATGATTTTTTTCCCAACCCTTCTCTTCTGTGACGTGAGCAGTTTACGACTGTCCTTCCAGGTTTTAATAATATGTTGGACAGTTCTTAACACAACTTTAATGCTTTAAGTAATTTCCTTATTTATGTTCTTTGTTTGATGCAGGCCAATAATTTTCCCCTCACAGTAACATCTTTTCCACGACCATTGAATATGTCTTCCAACATGGTTACTCAGGGTTAAAAGAACTGAAGACCACAATGGAAAAATGATCAGAGTCACATTTTCACGTTGTGGAGAAATGAGGAATTAAAAATTCAAAACAATATTAGAAACAAAACACTGAAAAAATATGCAAAATATATTAAATATATAAAATATTATAATAAATTAATATTATTATATATTATTATAAATATCATAATAATAGATAATATACAAAATATACAAAAATACAAAATTTGGACTCAGATAATTTTTCCTTGGTGGTCTTGAATTGTTGCCACCTGAATCATATTAATCATTGCAACAATGATTCAGTCATAGGCTTATTAGTATTTACTTATTTAAATCCCAACAATGATTTTGTTAGGCGGTGAACAGAGGATTTATTTTTGCTTGATTTCATGAGCAAGGTCCATCTCGTCATGATACTTATTTGTTGCCTAGCAATAATTTTACAGCCAATCATAAACCTGATGGGAAATTAGTTGGGGACTGAAGGAGGGAAAAAATGCCACTTCATGTTCAATACTGGTACAATGGAAAAAGCCCATTTTTGTACACACACACACACACACACACACACACACACATTGCCCTTCCTACTGTGTGTTTGTAATGGACACTGAAATAATCCCATACAGCCACAGTGCAGGGAGAAGTGGCACAGAGCAGAAAATGGACTGCTGTCTCTGCTGCTTTTGTGATGGATGGCCTCTCTCCTCAGAAAAGGAGAGGGAGAAGACAGATATGAAATTTGATATTTCATGAAGTCTCACATAAAAGCTCACTTTCAAAGTGGGAACCTCATCAAATGACTACTTGTGCCAGGTACATGGAATAATAATAAAAAGAGCAAACGGTCAAACTAGTATCAGCATGGTTTCTGTCCATCTTTCTAAGGAATGGCCCACAATGACCTGATTTCTGTTTTGAATCAAACGTTTTCAATTCACTATATTTCATAATACATTTTGAGGACTCCCTGTCAGTTTCAATGGAGGGGGGGGATGGTTCACTGTGAAGCCTGAAATGAAATATCATTTGTCCTTATGTCACATTAATGCACAATTAAAAGGCCACCTTTATTGTAGTTGGTATAGATACTGACTTTGACATTCATAAATTTGAAGTTATGAATAAATGTGCTGTGCTTAAGAGAGGTCTACATGCATGGACAGTAGTTAACTTCACTGTAAGCTCCAGAAATGCATCTCCATCCTTCCCAGAGATTGTCAAAAGAAAACTTTGTTTTTAGACATAGCCTGAGTACATTTGGCGCATGAGGTAGAGGAAGTATGCACAGCTGGGTTTTAGTCAGAAATGTTTGGTGAACTCAGTGTCATTGCCAATAAGGATGCGAGAAAAGAACAGCAGGATTCTTCGTGATGCCCTGGGTCTGTCTCCCACACACACTGTCCTGGCCCTCTCCCCTCTCCTGTCAAATACACGCTCCTATCACTGCATGTACGCTACTGCCTTACACAATGGCCTTGAGGTAAGAGTGGCGACTCCCTTGTGTGTCTGTTTCCCCCTCCCCACAAAACATAACCAAACTGAGTGGGTGTGCAGTAACATTCCAATCAACTTCCTGGTTTTTATTTTTCAAACTGGGCAGTGTTTACACCGGAGCAAGGGCACAGTATAAACATCAATTCACTTCTGTACTCCATGAAGTGATCTCAAAACAAGATGAGCTGTTCTGTACATTTTTTTTATCGGTCCAATGATCATCGTCTTTTTTTTTTGCCAAGGTCACAGCATGTTGCCGGTTGGCTGACACCAGCACTGATGTAGGAACACACATCAGAAACAAAATAAGCAGATACAGACTTTAGAGTGCAATTATCACCTGCATATAGAGGCCATAAATACAGTGAGATCGTGTACAGAGGTAAGTTATATGTGTAAAGTACATCATCCATTCGTAAGTCAGGGTGAGGAAAATTAAATATTAATTAGATCACCTACTAAATTCCATTTGATATCTGAGACAGCAACTGGTTAAACATGTAGTTTAAAACCAACAATACGCAAATACAGAATTAATATCATTATTAATATTAATATTATTTTCATGATGGTTCTTTCATTTGATAGCATTTGAAACACAACATGTTATCCAGCATGTCAAATTCCAGTCCAAATTAGGAACGATGAACAATCTGCAACCACAACCAACCATGTAAGAACTCAAACTCCATTCTCAACCCAGGTGAGTGCACATATACATTTTTACCCTTTGAAAAACACCACTTCACCCACTTTCTTCATCAGACGAGAGACTTCTGCTTTGCTTCCATAGGGGTGCGTCAGAGGAAGACCATTAAAGGTCATCTTTGACTGAGGCATGCAGTTCATTGACCCATAATTAGCCAGCAGGGGTCACTAGATAGCAATGAAAAATGGACCTATAACTAACTAAATACCCCCGTACCCTGAGTGATGCAATCAGCAGTTGCTCTGACAGTACAGGGGCTCATTTTGAGTGCAGTATTTTCAATAACAATTTTGTAATCTCGAATATTAAAAGGCAGGAGCTACTTCTCATAAAGATTGAACTAAAAAGTGAGTGGTCATTCAGTCGTAGCTTAATGCTACACCGATTGAATATGAATGAAGCCCCCTCGTGATGGTTCCAGTGAGGATTTTATTGCATTATATTTTTTAGAAAACATTTCTCTTATTTATGGTGGACCCTAGGAGGATTCCAGAGGTTTGAGAGGTTTGGGAAATGGGAATTAAATACAATTTTAGATTTTAAATCCAAATAGCAGATGATATCTAAGGCTCTCACCTGTTCATTCAGTCTTCGGCTTTCATTTTCCGCTCTCACCAATGCGCGAACAAAACATTGCGGTAAATTAGTATTCATTCCTTATCAGTCTGCCATGACCACACTGACACATTAGACCAGTTCAGTCTTTAAATTAGGTTTGTGACCTGAAAGTTTGAATAAGAAAACAAATGGAATATAAAATGAAAGCGCCAGAGAACTGGATTAATTATTTGTAACATCTACAATAATCTGATACCAGCATGAGGCCCTTTAGCTCCCCTTATCCATCTCACAAGCTTTCTACAGCCTGCAGTTCCATATATCAATACACACCAGCGGCACAGGGGAAAGAATACATTCATACAGTATGTGCACTGGTATGTCGGAGTTATGTTAAGTTTCCCTTCTAAAGTCCTTTAGCCTCCATATAAATAACCACATTAAATCTGAAATTAACCATTTCTAAAAATCTAATTCAAACGTAGAACATCTGGAACAATCCAACTAGCATAATTCAAAAGGTGGCATCACAATTAACTGTTCGCAGAAGCTCAGATGAAATCAAAATTTCTCAATTATTTAGATTTGTATATAATCTCAAGGCCTATTTAAACCCATGAGCAGAATGATCTGAGCAGTAAGCCAATGTTAATATGGCTCCCCCTTGATATCTGAGATCTCTAAATTCTACTATGGGAGGATTGTAGAGTCCATATGTTAGAGTGGTTCAGCAAACTGGTTATTCACATAAATATTAGTCACCTATAGACTATAAATTCATCCACACACCAATTACAAGTTTTAAATCAGAAAAAAAGGAAATGGCACAAAATTACATTGAATTGGGCACAGACAAAGGAGTGAAATCATTGGGTTAAATCATCCAAAATATTCCATGTCTGGGGAAAATAGGGGAAGTAGCCCTTGAGGCATGACAATGCAGAATTTGTAAAGTATACTTGAATTAGTGAGTATGTTGGAGGCACACAAACATCATATCATTTGCATGCCATGTGCTTAAAACAATACAGAACAAGTATCTTTATCTACAAGAGGAATGAAGGACTAACAGTCACTGGTACAGCTAAGACCATCTTAGTGTTATTCACAATGAATAAATAATACAACAGAAATGAATGTTCGCTCAGAATTCATGACCACATGCTTCATCCTTATGGTAATCCTCAAACATTTTTTACAAAAAAATGTCTTACACCAATCTGTGTTCTGGGAGAATTCATTGAAAAAATTGACAGGGTTGTATTAATGCCATTTATATGACTTCTTGTTTATCATAACATGAGTACTCCTGACATGTGGATGTGCACTCTTCGATGAAATACAGTTATTAATCTCCTAGATTGAAACAAATTTTAATAAAATAAGGCGGGAGGTCAGCATGATTGTGCCTCTGAGCGTACAAGTCAACTACAGCGAGTTCTCTCCCTAAATGACGCAAGTGCTTCCTCTTGGACAGAGATAACTTCTACTTGTAAACATTTTAGCATCAAAGTGCACTTTGGTAGAAGCTCAAATATGAAAAGGTACAGATAAACATTCTACTTTCATGTCTGTTTCATTTTGTACTGTGATCATTTCATGTGAATGAACTGTAATTGAGCAAGGCTACTTCTGATTGCAGTTAGTATTTCTGAAATGGCACTCATTGTACATTCTGCTGTTTCAAGTAATAACTATCAAAGACTTTCTGGTTTCAGTGGATGGTATTGCCTCTCTGGAAATCAACAATGAGTTGTAGATAGCCTCTGAATTTAATTTCAGAATTTATGAACATTTTATAGATCTTCCATTGCAATGTGGACATTGTTCTGAAAATGACATGACCAGCAATGTAGACAGGCCTATATCACGGATTAGGCTACATGGTTAATGGTTATTTAAAAAACTAGAAAAAAGAAAAGCACCCGGCCCTTTTTTTCTACAAAACATTTTATAAAAGATTGTTGATTGCGGATCAGTTTTACTTCACCATAAAATGGATAATGTTAAGAATATTTGCTAGGGTAACCTGATCCTAAATTAGCATTCTTACATACTGTGAGCTATGTAAGTATCGGAATACTTTGCAAGTTTCTGTTATTGTTTTTATATTTTTAAACTGTTTTGGTGAGAACCTTGAAATTTGGCGACAGAAAAGAGATCAAAAAGTTATGTCCTTCAGGGTCACAGTGTCAGCAGGTTTTATGGTCCCCAGCAAACATCCATTAAACCAATTTAAGCCTCTGAAAACAAGTTGAGAGAGTCCTGAGCCAATCAAGGACTTAAATTTAAGACTTACGAGATAAAAGGCTTTGAAAACCAAATTACAGGAGTAGATCCATGCTGTACAGTCTCCTGTTGAGGCAATGCAGGTGCATAACCGAGAGATTTATTGGAATCTAAAAGCACTAAAATAATGGTCAGCTTCAGGATAGAAGCAATAGTACGTACACAGACTCATGGGCACACAGGCGTGCGCACGCACACACACACACACGCACACACACGCACACACACACAAACATCCAGTCTTGTCTTCCCAAAGCTTTAGAAAGAAACACACTTCACCCCGTGGTACAGCGAAGATTATGGGCTGATTGTGAGTTTTTATTCACTGCGCTTTGACTGCATTTCTGATCCATGTGAAAGCGCAATAGGCCCGTATTCTTCCAAATGAGGATCATCAGGCTGAACTCTGCATCTCCACTCACGCAAAGCAAATCAATAAAACGGTTTGGCACAAGCTCGTTACACAGGGAAGGGAGGCATAGACGACTAAGCTGAACATCAATACACTCTCCATTCACGGATCTACCAATCAGCCGTGTAGCGTTGATTAAACCAGACATGAGCTGACAAGCAGAAACCCGATCTTAAAAAGAGGATAATTTCTTGGTGCCAACCGTGGAGGAGAGCAGAGATGTCAGAATGTGATGTCAGTGAAGAGAAAAACAAGGAGAGCCATTCAAATATAAGAAGGTTAATTGACTCATTGAACTGAATAAGCATCTTTTCCATTGCCATATTTCATCGAAGTGCCATAATGGAGCACTTAAACACTTCAACACAATTCCCAGTGATAAAATGGAATTACTATCAACAAGGCTATATGTAGATGGAGAAGAGGTCTTCTTGAAGTCAACATGTGTTGCTCCAAAGTCTCAGTGTACTTTTCAGCATTAATCATGCCCTCTCAGAATTTCAAGTTACCCTTGCCAAGGGCAACGACACCAATCCATACCATGACAGAGCACGCATTTTGGACTTATTGCTGGTAATTCTCTGGATGGTCCCTCTGTACTCTTTTTTTAGTCCAGAGCACACATTGTTCTTCCAAAAAAGACCTTAAATATTGATTCGTTTGACCACAAAAAATAAAGTATTTCCACTGTGACAATTAATCACAAATACCTTCAAGCTAAGATATGTCTACAGCACTTCTGGACACTGATAAAAGAAGGCCTCCTTTTTTCACGCTAAAGTTTAAACTGGAATTTTTGGATGTAACTATGCATTGTAGTACTTGAAAATGGTTTGTCAAAGTATTCCTGAGCCTATATGGTTACATCACTATTAGGCAGTATTTGATGGCGTCATTTAAAAGGTGTATCAGCCATGCTGTGCAGATAAATGGTTGCACTACTGTAGAGCTGGGGTTGAAAAAAACACATTGAGGTGGCCAGGAAGTATTCACTATTATCAAAATGACGGCAAAATAAACAAAAAATACAATGACACAAACAAGTTAACACAGAAGCACTATGAAGACAAACTGAGCTTTATTGATAGTTTAGATCCATATGAGCTAAACAAGATGAAACTCAGCAATGACTCTGGTCTTCCCCCATCACAAACTGTGATATTATAAACTAACGTTACTTGGCAAATACTGTAAAAACTTACTCATGTGAGGAATTTAGAGCACACAAGTCTGTCGAATCCAGGGTTTCACCTCTGACTTAAGCCCAATTACAGTGATGGCCGACGGCAGACCAACAATAGCGGTCAGTTCCGGGTAGACAAATGCCGGTTAATTTGAATTGCAGAGATATATTCAGTTGTCATTTTCAGCCGTAATTGTAATTTTTGAAGATAAATACACTACAGGCCAAAAGTTTGGAAGCAAGATCAAATTTGTACAAAAAAAAGTCAGTTTCATTGGCATACTTTGCAACAAAATAAGCATGATTATTATATAAAGAGTCACTTATCAGAATACATTTTTACTCAAATTATCAGGCCCATATTACTAGGCCCATAGTTCTAGTGCCCGCCGGATCCGGTGGGCTGTAAACCATGACATAAAGTGAATAATGCAAACTGTGATTTTTACACTTTTTCACTGAAGTTGTGACTCTTGCAAATCTTCTCAACCCAAAAACTAAGCCCCTCCTTTCTTTTGTTAACATTTATTCAGCAATGGTCTGGTAACATCAATGTATACAGTACCTAAAGGTAAATAGAGGAAAATGGTGCATATCAGTGAAAGAAAAGTCTAATCATGCAGTAAATACATCCCAAAATCCATAGATTTCATACTGGTTTTTAAGAAAGGCATTGTGAACAGAAACTTGAAGTTGCTTCCAAATTTTTGACCTGTATTGGCCTTGCTTCCAAACTTCTGGCCTGTAGTGTAGTTAAACACGATGGTCAGACCAAACTGACATTTCTGTTGTGCTAATTTTATGTACGGTGTTGCGTTGCTGGCATTTTTGATAAATCATATCTAACCAACAGTGATATCTCACCACTGGCAGACTAAGTGCAAGCTTAGGGCAAACTCAAGCTGTTATTTTCTTTATTTTACGGCCCAAATGCAGATAGAAATTCGGAAAACATGAACCCTTTTCCCCTTTTTATCATAATCTGGCACCCTCATCACAACAAAACTAAACCATTTTCCCTAGTCACCGCGTGCTCCGCGCTATTAAATTGTATACATGAAGGAGGGGTTTTCTGCACTGAAATTATTGCAAACAAACACTGTGATTTGTTCTATACCAGTGTTTCCCAAACCTCTCCTGGAGGACCACCTGTCCTGCACATTTTAGATCTCTCCCTGCTTTCAGCGCAGGTGACTCAAATGATCAGCTCGTTAATCACCCCCTAAAGCTGATTGATGACAACCTGATCATTTGAATCACCTGTGCTGGAGCACGGAGAAATCTAAAACATGCAAGACAGGTGGGCCTCCAGGAAAGGTTTGGGAAGCACTGTTCTATACAATTTAAATTTGATTTGATACGATTTGAATCCTACAACTACTGGGTCTGTGGATGGGTAAGCGAGATCTAGCATTTACTGTGAGAATTTTATGTGCTGGGGAATTTCGACCACTTGCTGGTCATCCAGTTTCTTGGTCTACACCTGAAATCTGAAACTCCAGTTTAACGAGCAGCTGATTGGATGATTGATCCCACCTAGCAGCACCCTACAAGAGGACCTGCTGCAGTATAAAATGGCTGGAAGAAGACTTGTGTGGGATTTTGTTCACAGTTTTGGTTTTGTTTGACACTTTGATTCTTGTTTTTGGGCAGCTTTTGTTTCTTTTTGCGCGCATTTTTAGTTTAGTTTTTGGCCAGAGTAGGAAGATTTCAGGAGATTCACCCTAATTTTGTTTTGGTCGGTAATAAGATTAACTTGATATGATCTCAGGTTGTCGTCTTCAGGAGCCCTGCTTTGGCCAGTCCAAACACCAACTGAGTATTGTGTGTGTTTTTCCTTTTTTTTTTTTTTTTTTTTTTTGACTGTTCCTTATTAAATCTTTTCTGGAGATTTTTTTTTTTTTGTAGTTCAATTGTTGGGCCTTAGGGTGTCTAGTGTTGCATCTCATTAGTCTGGCCCTGCCAATGTAATGGGGCTAACTTGAGACGTAAGGGGAATAATAATTCAGATGCTAGTGCAGCGGTCGCGGCAAAGGTACATTGATGTGACACTTTAGCTAGTGAACTGTAACGTCAACTATAAGCTGACCAACGGTAAAGTGAGATAACAAACTTTAGAAACACACCGTGCACACAATCACACATTGGGCCAGTTTCACAGACATGGCTTAAGTGCAGTCCTGGACTAAGCAGAGTTTTGAATAGAGATTTTCTATTGAAAATTGAATTTAGTCTAGGATTAAGCTTAATCTGTGTCTGTGAAACCGGCCCAATGTGTGTGTACAGATATACTGTACAATAGTGTGCAGTGATGATTATACACTGAACAAAATGAAGATGAATCAGAAACCAAGTACTATTCAAATATTTATTCAAGCAGACTGAACCCCAAACCATAATATTGCCACTTCCATGTTTTACTGAAGGGGTTAAACGGTTATCTTGGAAATGTTCTCCAACTCTACGACGGTGTGTGTGTGTGTGTGTGTATATATATATATATATACACACACACACACACACACACACACACACACACACACACACACACACACGTAGAGTTGGAGAACATTTATTTATATATATATATATATATATCATTGTTGTTGCTGTCAGTTATAACCTAAAGTAAAGTTATTTTTATGCTGTACTTTTCAGTATGCCAATACAGCAAGCTTGCACTAATTTGTCACTCTGCATATAGTTTATTTTTTACCTTAGAATTCAATTTATGACAAAAAAAAAAATGTCTACTGAAATGAGGTTAGCAATTGAAGCTACTAAAAAATATTCAATTTAAAAGGATGGCTCTTAGAATTCAACTAACTGCACAAAATTGAGAACAAACACACGCATGTACACACACACACACACACACACACACACACACACACTTCTGGGACAGACATACTGTGCCAATCCTCCAGCTTGGTTAAATGATGTCCTACACAACCATCAGTTTAAAAACTGTGATTGATTAGACCTATTGAAGTTTACTTTTTTGGTTCCTATCTTCTACCTCCAGAAAGTTTTTTTTTTTTTTGTGGGATGGATGCAAGGCTGGTTGGTATCAGCTTACTTGTTTGAGTAGCAATCTAACTGCCTCATGGAAACAGCCCGTTACTGGCTTTACTGTCCGTCATCAATGCACACAGAAGGTGAAAGGGTTTGTGGTTGGTAGACATTTGACAGCTGCCTCCACAGCAGCTGAAGTACCTTGTAGTGCAGGTAAAGTGAGCTTCAGCTGTGCTAAGAGACTTCTAGAAAACATTGCAAGTAACAGTGAAAGTTACATGCAAGTTATTTTTGTTAAATGCAGCATGAAAAGATATGATCTGTAATATTCTGTTAATGGCACTATAATCACAACTGAACATTCTGATAGCATGACAGCTGCCATACCACATTAAAAGAACAGAGGAAAGTCTGATTTTCTGCTAATTGTTTGGTTTTAACTGCATCCACGTGCCAGTATGGAGAGGTAATTTTATAGTTTTAACGGATAGTTACGGGACAGTGGTTCCACAGTTAGATCCCATTCATTATCCCTCCTTCATTCAACACTCCCTATGTAAACACATAAAATAGAGGAGACACTGGGCACACACAGAAAAACATTTTCTTTCATTCATATTTGAGAAAATTCTCGGCATATGATGTCCTTGATTCAGTTTGATGAATATTAAAGCCTGTTGGACGCTTCTGTGGGTCCAGGCCTTTTAACATGACTTTTCTTTCAAACAATGGCGTGATATCTCTGTAAGATGTCTCTTTATTTTCGATATTTGCTAGCTGACTCCATTCTTTCCTCTCAATGTCCTCAGCCAATTCTATTGAGATCTCATATGGAGTTTGATATAATATAGCCCTTAATACTTTTGAGTGGACCAAGTATTTCACTCCAATCTTCCTTCTACATGATTTCCATATACTAAAACTCAAGCAGAGTAGTGTCAAGCTCAGCTCCTTGTTGAAAACATAATCTCATGGAAGTATGCGAGTCAAAAATGCAGGTTAGCTGTCTTAAAAAGAAAAATGAGGAGGGTTTTTGAAAGGGATAAAGGCATTTTACCAAATAATATACCTCATAAGATATCGAGTAGGAATTGAACTTCTGGCATTTTTTCATGGATATGTCATCAGGCTTGGCTATTATGAGGAGAATTTCCTTTTTCAACAATTGGACATGGAGAAATTAATAATTCCTTCCTGGATACGATGAGTCATGAATAGGTGAAAAAGAAGATTTGGCCTGCAGCTCAGAGACCGGATAAAGAGTGAGTTTGTAGGGGGATTTGTGTTTAAAGGGCTGTGGGGTGCTTTACCAAAGCTTTCATCTGCCATTTCAAGCACATACAAAAGCGTCGGCATATGTGCTGCTGAGTACAAGAAAGCAATCCATGTCCTCATCCCCCTCTCTCTTTTAGCGGGTCTACCAAGAAACATCCAAACAACACTTTGGGAGGTATACCGTTTACGACCCCCATACCGAAGTGAGCCTAGGGGCCAGTTCCATAAATCAGGATAACTGCTTCGACCTGAGAACAGAGTTTAGTAAATCCTGGACCCCACCCAAATCTTGAACATGGACTGAAATAAATGGAGCCGTTCTACGGTATACTTTGAGCAGCTACAGATCCAGCTAACTCAGTAATCCTCATTAGTGAAACCGGGCCAAGGATTATTACTCTCAAGCATTTGGAGGTACATGTGACTCAGACTGTTGGGGGGAAGGGGTGTTGGAGCTATTGGAGAATGACCTTTGAATGAATGTGTCCACTGGATGGAGAATTTGTAATGAATAGGGCGCTTGCAGTCCGGAAAAACAGGAGTTGGACTTAGACTCCGCCATGTTGCATTCCCCCCCGAGCATTTATCGCCAAGGGCCTCTGAGGAAGGTGAAGGTGGATGTTCATTCTGTCTTCCCCGAACTGAGAGACACTTCATTTGTCAAAGTTTGTCATTGGCTTGGAGGTTACCTTCCTGTTGATGAAATGTGATGGGGTGGAGAAGTTTCATTTGTTCTCTTTATATAAAACATCTATCACGGCACAGACATGCCACTGACAAAGGTGCCGGCAATGCCTCCATGATAACGCGAAGGAAATTGGCAAATAATGACAAATTAAAGAATTCAGTTGTTGAAGTTGTTTTATTTAATTTTTTATTTATGTACAGCACACACGTGTTGGTCACCACGGCATACAAAAATGCATGGTATATTTTCACTATTGACTTTCTTTTGCTTTGTTGTGCTATGTAGTCCTTTCCACTTTTCTTCCCATCTTTGATTTTCTTGTGTCCTGTGATGTTGAAGCTCAGAGGGATTTGTGTCAATGTTGTGCAGAACAAGGAATTAGCCATTCAAGTGTACAGAATTGATTTGGTTCTTCAAATGCAGTTGTTTTCCAGGAGCGACGTATATATTTTAAGATTATACAACAGCATTCAGGGAAATGATTCATGTGTTACCCTGACACCAGAATGTAGACCCACAGAAAGATCTGGATTTTCTTGGCTGTGTCCTTACCTTATCCAGTATAACTCGGGAGGTACATATATTGCCTAACATCACAGTAGCTATACGACAACCTATTGATGCAAAGGGCATGAGGCCAACATGGTAATGTGGCTGACTGTTAAACTTCAAAAGTGACACTCTTGTGCGAAAGCTGACCTTTTATAGCTCATTTTTAGCTTAGTGTGTGAATAACAGTAAGGACATATTTAAACACTGTGGCAGAAATCTGGTCTATTGGCCTTAATGTCAATGGGATGATGGCTGATCATAGGATACAGGGGGGCAATGAGGCTCGCAATTATCCTATGGCAAAAGGCCAAGCTGTTTTTATTCAATAGAAAAAGGCCATGCTGGTATTATTCAACAGGAAGAGCTCTAGAACACTGCCATCCTCTGTTGCTGTCAGATCAGATTCAGATATGCACAGCACTTTCAATCCTTTCACAGTATTTAATCCCTTAAAGAAGTCAGATTTCTTTGCCAACACAGCACTGAACCAATGTGAACAACAACAACAAAAAAAGCCCCAATGCTTTAGCAAACCGCAATTACTACAACATAAACGTGGACCATACAAGCGCCTGATTGTAGTGGGTATGGGTACTACTCAATCATTAATGCAATTCGAAAAATTTGCTATGACACTTAATGCAATTTAAACATGTCCTGTTGAAAATACAAGGAATTTGCAGAATAAGTACACAGCCTCCAATATTCACAACATTCTACACTCATGGTGACCCAGGTCTAGCCTACTCGTACAATATGACCACAGCATCACACACTGATGGCAACACTGCATGCACAGAAGAGGTTGTCTGAATATCCTGTTTATTCTCAGATAAATTGTTTTCATACCTTTCGCTATTGTGAGCAGCTGTGGGGTCAAATCCATTTCGTACGGAACATGCATTGAAATTCAATTCCGAGAACAAAATGGGCATTCCAAAGTTCATGCACTGAACTGCAGTTAATTTCCAGCATTGACTGAAGGCCCCGAAAACAGATTGCTTGTCTGATTTTGTTCACGAGCTGTTTTGTCTCTCATTCACAGGTAAGCATTTTCGTTAGCCTTCAAATGTTAACTATGTATAGTGAATAAAATGGGGGTTATCATGGCATATGGCGCAAGATGCATTTGGATAGCATGAGACAGAGCTTGACATTGTGCTTCTTGAGGGAGTCAAAGTATGATTTGTTCAATTTGTTCTTAATGGCTGAATAAAAAATTGGCTAAAGTATAAAATTCTATAGTCTCTTTTTCTAAAAAGGGAACAGTCATTCAAGAGCTGGACTGACATTGTGACATAATGTTAGTGTAGATGATCATTTAGGTGACCAAATCACACAAGAAGTGTAAGCAGCCTTCCTCAAGGAAACATTCTTTATCCTTTCCTGTTTTCTTTGTATAATATATGCTTCAATTAGGTGGCGTAAGCTGTAAATATAGCTCTACAGCTATACAGATGGCACACAATTATACATTCACAACTATATACAGCACACGTATCATTAAAATGCTCTGATGACCTAATACAATTAGAAGGCAGATACGCAAGTATTATTGGTTTTATTATTGAGGAGCAAAACTTCTCTTTAAATGCAAGAGGGTAAAATCAAAGAAGGAGGAAAACAGATGAAATGGAAAACTGACCAGGAGCTCAAATCTTTGTAAACTGTAGAGTTCAGGTTCAGAGATAAAGATTAAGCTTAGTTCACGACTAACTTGAGTTTAACATGGAGAGTCCCCATTCAAATTTGAATTTAATCTCAGACTAGGCTTAATCTATGTCTACGAGTATGCACCCTAAAAGCTGCAAGCCTCTGAAGACTATATGACCAAGGCTGCCTTCTCTATCAGAGAAATATAGCGTATTACAGGCCATTCCTCCTGCAGCAATATACTAAAATGCTGACATCCATTTATTTTCAGTCACTGACTGAAAATTATTGTTATGCACTCTTGACTGCAGGCCTTGTACAAAATGCTGCTGCCAGAATCTTAACACAAACTAACAAATGAGGACATATCACTTCTGGCCTCCTTCACAGTGGCTTCCAGTAACTTTTAGGATTGATTTTAAGAAACTTCTGCTCATCTACAAAGGTCTTAATGGCTGAGCACCATCATACTTTCATTACTGCCTGACAGTGCATAATCCAAGACAAACACTTACAGTGAGCTCCAAAATTACTGGCACCCCTGACTGGCAATGCACAAACAATACTTTAAAAAATTCTAGAAAATATATTTTTAGATGAACTGTAAATAACAAGTGAGAAATACTGAACAATTTAAATGTTCCAATGGAACCAACCAAGAACTGTATTGAGCCATAACATCACTTTCTGTTTCACTCGGGCATAAAAATGAGGTCACACACATGCAATATCCCGTTGTCATCCTAAACTGTGAAGAAAACAAAACAACTGTGAGTTCAAAAGAGGCAGATGGTCATAGACCTTCATATATCTGGTACTGGATACATGAAGATTCATAAATGATTGAATGTGCCACTGAACACTGTCAGGGTAATTATTAAAACATACTGCCGATATACAACTGTTGAAAACCTCAAGGAAAGAGGACACAACTGCATTTTGACCCCCAGGATACTGAGGAAGATGGTGAGAGAAGCAACAAAATCCCTAAGAATCACTAAAGGAACTGCAGGCCTTGGTAGCATCTCAGGATCACCAGTTTTCGAAAAGCACCTTCAGGAGCCACCTCCACCTCTTTGGAAGGGTTGCCAGAGCTTTTTCTGACCAGAAAACACAGAAGAAAGTGCTCTGAGTTTGCCAAACGTCATTTAAATTATGACTGGAACAAGGTACCTTGGTCAGATGAGACCAAATTACCACGTTTCAGTCAGATACAGCATCAGCATGTTTGGTGTCGAGACAGAGATGCATACAAGGAGAAGCACCTCATACCCACAGTGAAATATGGTGGTGGGTCAGTCATGTTTTGGGGCTGTTTAATTCAAGAGGTCCAGGGGCGCTGATTAAAATTAATGGCACAATGAATTCCACCAAGTATCAGGATATTTTGGCTGACAATCTGTTTGCCTCTGCCAGAAGGGTAGGATTTGGCCGTAGGTGGCCTATCCAACAAGACAATGACCCAAAGCATACCTCAATATCCACTCAGAAATGGTTCCATGACAACAAAATCAACATTCTGCAGTGGCCCTCTCAGTCGCCAGACCTCAATCCAACTGAAAACCAGTGAGCTGAGTTGAAGAGGGCAGTTAATAAAAGCAAACCCAAGAATGTGAAGGATCTTGAAAGGATGAGCTTAGAGGAATGGTCCAAAATCCCCCCAAATGTGTGCCTTAACCTTGTCAGAAATTACTGGAAAAGACTTCATGCTGTTATTTTTGCCAGAGGTGGTTGCACTAAATACTAAATGAAGGGTGCCAATTACTTCAAACCTTGATTTTGTTGAAATTTATTTCGTATTAAATGATTGTAATGATGTTGGTTGTTTCCATCAAAACATTAATAAAGTACTTCACACATGTTGGTATATCCTGTTTCTCTATATTATACTGTTTAAATATTTGTTTTTTATTGTTTGTGCGTTGCCAGTCAGGTGTAACCGTAATTTTCGAGCCCACTGTATATCATCAGCTGCTGGTTTGCTTAAAAAAATTAACTAATTAATAATCCCATCCATTCTCTATACCCGCTTCTCTCGCACCAGGGTTGCGGGGGAGCTGGAGCCGATCCCAGCTGACTATGGGCAAAAGGCAGGGACTCACCCTGGACCGTTCGCCAATCCATCACAGGACGCATGCACCATTCACACGCCATTCACTCTCTAAATAATAATAATAAAAGCCCTTGCACAAAGACTCTGGTTAGGCTAATTGTTTTAAACTCCAAAGGCTCATATGACTGCAATACAAATTTCTGTCTGCAAGGGACCTACAGCAGTCAACAGACTGTTTGACACTAATTATTTTCATCTTGTCTTCAACAAGTTCTTCACAATTTATTCTACAGTTTTGTTTAATGGTAGGAGCAAATTTCATCATTTTTGAAAAATCTACGTACACCATCATATCTTTCTGTTTTGGTTAATTAATTTTTAAATATTATTTGTAAAACACTTAAAGCTACCCCATTATAAATAAAAGGCAACAAATAAAGAAAGCTGATGCGGAGGATGATTTGATATGGAATATCCCAAAACACAGCCACACAAGCGATACCAGCAGTCAGCCTTAATATACGCAAGACTGGTCCACAGAGAAGAATATTGAACTGCGGCAACTACCCCATATTGGCCAGAGTTTAACAGTGGTTAGACAGTTATATACCCCACTTAGGAGGCCCAAGCTCTCATTATTATTTGATAATTTCCCCATCCCAATGCTGTAGGAGAGATTCACATAGATATTTTTGCATTCCCATCACACACAGTCCTCCTCAGGCTTCGCTTCTATTTAACTGTGAGTGAAAGTTTAATCATTTTAAACTGAAAAAAGTCTGGATCTTTACTTCCCCAAGATGGCACAGAAAGGAGGAGACCTCGCATGAAGCAGCAGCAATTCGACTGGAGACAGCAGTTATAGAAAGGATAAAACAGAGCTCAAAGAAAATATAGACATGCAGTATTATTCAGCACCAAAGACAAGAAAGTCAACTGAGGCTTATGCACAGGTGTGAAGAAGGAAGGGATGAAACAACCAACAACCGGTCTCATATCTGTTTTTCTTGTAATTGAAAAGAGATTACTTTGAAATAGATATATTCCACTTACAAATTCACAGTGATACTCAACCATTTTTCATATGTTCCTGCAGAGGTCTTGCAATAAAAGACAGAAGAAGCACTACTTGACAGCGAAGCAAAAAGAATTAAAGACATGAAAATCAAAGTAGATGGCACTACTTATAGGATTATTTATTTTGGATTACAGATTCTTAAAAGGTGTCTATACATCATATACATTCCCTTCAGTTTTATGTCCTACAGTAAATACAGTGCTGTACCATTTAGTACTGTTTCCATCGATTTTGATCCAATTTCTCACTCCTCTTTGTCACACAATATCTAACATATGAATCCAAGTACATGTTCCATAGACTTCACTCCCTCAGACCAGCATAAGGCAGTACTGGACACTGTTGGGCCAAGTATTCTATCAGTTGTCAATAGTTCTCTGATCAATCTCTCCAATCGCAGTTGCTTTAAACTTTCTGTCATGCACTCTTCGATAAAATGCCTAACTTAGATCTGTCTCATCCTAATTATTGCCTACCAATCACAACGCTCTTGTTTTTATCCAAAGTTCTTGAAAAAGTGGTTCTGAACTAATGTCCTTTTTAGATATTTTTAGCATACTCGGCAAATTGTATTCTGGTTGTAGGAAGCACCATAGCACAGCACATAGCACTCTCCTGCAGGTGACAAATGATTTTGTCTTCTCTTCAGATTCAGGAAATTACTTTGCTTTAATTCTTCGAAATCTCAGGGCTGCCTTTGACAAAGACAATCACTCCACCCTTTTGGACTGCCATAAGCATATTATTGGTATTCAAGGACAAGACCCTCAGTGGTTTGCCTTTCACATACAAGAATGACCTGCCTCTGTTAAAACCTCTTCCACTGCATCCATCTCCTGTGGAGTACCACAAGGCTCCACATTAGGCCCTATTCTACTTTCCCAATAAATGGTTCCCCTGGGGTCCATTTTCAGAAAGTACGTTGTATATCTCCTATAATTATTATTCCGACAACACCAAGCTGCACCTCCCAGTGAAACCTTGTGATACATAAAGGGTTAAATCCCTTTTTAATTGAATAGAGGATGGAAAATCCTGAATGGAAAAAGCTTCCTTCAACTAAACCAAAATAAAACTGAGGTCTTAGTCTTCGGCACGGCAGACAACATTGCAACTACAATTGATGGCCTTGGGCCATCGTCTCTGAAAGTTCCACACCAGAAATCTCGATGTTACTTTTGATTCTGGTTTCAAATTTGATAAACAATTTGATTCAAGTTGTCAGCACTTGCTTTTTCCATCTTAGATCCCTTGCTAAATTAAAACTTGTAAGATATCTGGGGACTAGGTCACACTTATCTCCTCTTGCCTCAACTACTGTAATTCTCTTTATAAACCAGTCGGTCTGCATTATCTTGTCTGCAGGTGCTTCAAAATGCTCCAGTGAGATTCATCAGAATTGATTTGAAGATTGTTTTTTGTTTTTAAAGCACTGAATTGACTGACACCAGGTTACATCCCTGAACTATTCATCCAGTATTCCACCTTCCAGAGATCTAGTGACCAATCACAGCTCTCCATTCCTTACTCTCAGTTAAAAAAAAAAAACAAATAAGATCACGTATACTCAGTTGTAGGCCCTAAATTTTGAAAGAGTGTTCCACTAAAATTTGATCCTCTCCCTCTACGGATATCTTTTAAACCTGCCTAACAACCAGTTTTTTTTCTTTAGCCTTTCAGTTGAAATCATGAGTGCATGCCTGACCATGCTGGTATTTGAATTTCATTTGTTCTTTGTGCAACACGGTCTGTACAATTTTTTTTTATCTGCTTTTACTTACTACTTTGTTTTTCATCATTTGTTTTTGTATTTGGTCATCCCAAAGTTTTTAATCAAACAATACGTATCAGAATAATCCATCAATGTATTTTACTAGGTTTGGTTGTCTTTTTATAAAATACTTTTGATAACGGTGACATTATTTATATGCATGATGCCTCCTGCACATTTTGCTATTTAGATGTTGTGTATCAAATTTACATATAAAATTAATTTATTGTCCTGTACATATCACACATCACACTTTTCAATTTATCATCCATATTTTGTAAACTTCTCCCAACAGTGGCAGTCAGTTTCGGTCCTCAAAAAAAAAATCAGCTTTTTCTCTCTGCATGTACCCTAGTCATGGAATTCCTTCATGAGCACGCGCACAATCTATGACAAAACACTATGTAAAAGAAGAGCAGGAAGTGCATTTCATAATTTACTCTTATTTGCAATTGATGGGTTGGAATGCAAAACCCACAAAGTCCACTCAACCTCTTTTTGTTTTAATTGAGTTTTTTTTTTTTACTCAGCATAATATGTTGAGTAAAAAAAAACTCAATTTAAAACAAAAGAGGTTGAGCGGACTTTGTTGGTTTCGCACTGCAACTCTTCAGTTGCTGTTTTAATGCTATCATGAGCAAATTTGAGCCATTTTGACCTGATAACTTCTGGAAGAAATTATTGTAAATCAAGTGGTTATGGTGGCAGCTGAGGTGCAGGACGAAGCAGCTGAAGAGGGAGGAGGAACAGAGTGAGGAAAAGAAGTAGAACTAGAGGTGTTCCTAGATTGCAAACCTCCGCCAAGGCAGCATAGTCCAAATCTTGCTGAGTGGGAGCAAAGTTCAGTTATCGCCTGTCATAGGATTTAAAGATGGCTGCTGTGGCGGCCATATTGTTTGACTGATCATGGTGAAAATCAGTAAAGTCCATCCCTGATGTAATAGCAACCCACCCACAAAATTTCAGAGATATCCGTCCGTTACTTTTTGAGTTATCTTGTTCACAAACAAACAGACAAACGGCACCGATCACATAACCTCCTGCCAACTTCGTTTGACGGAGGTAATCAGGCAGTGAAGAAGGAGAATTGCAGGAAAAAGGATGAGTGAAGGGCAGGACAGAGAAAAAGGGGGAGGGGAGAACAAAAGCTTAGGTGGAGCTGGTCGTCTTTTCATCTCATCACGTTGTCAATAAAGAGACGGCGCACTGCATGACTACGATGGGACATTTAGGAACGCTAAAGATTGAAGGCATAACTTTTGTATCTGCAACAGACTAAATAGGTCCTGTCTCACATTTTGCTCTAATGCCGAAGACTATGGAAGAATTTATGTATTGAAATACAAATTTTAATAGCATCGACCAACACTAATGACATTTTATCAGCAGTTGAGTCTTATCGTACAGCCGATCATGAGTGAATTAGCAATAGCTGATCTGATTCAGACGTATATCTCAATGATTGCATCATCACCGTAGACTAACATAGATTGTGATTGCTGAAAAGTGTGATAAATAACTTTGGTTTTATGCCAGATTTATTAGTTGCATGAAAACTGGGGCCTATTGCACGAAGGCGGGATAAGGGATTAGCCCAGGATCGGAATTAGCCTGATCTTAAGACCTATTTCGGTTGCACAGAGCGTGTGAGCTAAACCATGGCACTAGTTACTATGGAAACAAAGTCTGTGGAGCTATCCAGCTCCGAAGCAGGCTTACGAACTAGCTAGTACACTAATTATAGTAGGCCCAGCGTAATTCTCTTAGAAACCAACTTAGACCATTGATGTCAGTAAAATAGCCAATAATCGATCATTATATTCAAGTATCCATGTCACAGTGACCATCGCATTTCAATCAGTCCCCCTTCCATGTCACATTTTAACCGTATTTAGAATCCTTCGTTATCAGATTTGTCCTTATTCCACAAGTAGAGACTTCCATCAGAGAGGAAAATAAGCAGTGTTGTATTAAGTGGATTACCGTGTTTCAGCGCGGTCTTAAATCGCTGCGGCAACCCCCTTCATGCAGCACTGCTACGGGGTAAAGTAGAGTCGTTTCCTTAGTGCTGGATACTCGTGGAATGTCGCTCGCTTCACGATACTGGAATCAAACATTTTCAGGAGGCTCCTTGACGTAATTTTCTGACGTTAACATTTTACTTTATAATTTGATTATGCCTCCATCAGAGGTGATTAAAAGCAGAAAGTAAACTCAACTAGTCTGAAAACGTCTTCTTGATCAGACTATCATTTCAGTTTGTATCGGACAAAAAAAGGGCTTGTAGCAAAATTGTACTATGTCTACAGGAAAAAAATATGCATGTAAAAATCTGAACACTTGTGCATTCCATGACGGCTCACGTGAGCATATTGCGCACAATCACATCAACACAAATAAAGGTCTCGATGTCATATAAATCTGTCTGGCAGCGATGGCCTATCTCGTTCACGGTAACGCCAAAGTGCATCAGCTACTCCTTTTCGACGGCGCTGAAACACCTCCCGAGTTTACTTTCACTTTAGTTTAGCTCACTTTAATATTCCTCTCAAATGTCTCGCACCATTCAGATACTGAAGGAGTAGCAAGCAGAGGCATTTCAGATATGCCATCGTCCCTCTGTCCGAATGCGGTCTTTGAGTATAGCTGGCGCATCCGTCTACTGTATCTACTTTGTGTCTATGGTGATGATCAGCAATTCTGTGATCGATCTCAGGGTCTATTTGAAGTAGCCGTGTGTGCGCACTCAGCAGGATCAGCGGCACCGGGCTTTACTTAACCTATCCTCCTCTACCCGCTGTTGGCTCTGTGCAATCAATTAAGCCAGCGACGCGCTGTTTGGGATATGGCAATCCTCGCCTTGGCGTTGATCCAGGATCTCAGGATCCGACTTTTGTGCAATAAGCCCCTGGGCTAGCTAAGAAGGGTGTTCCGCAGACAATGTTAGGTAATATTTGTTACAGCTCTGGCTGACATGACAGTTCACACGCACTATAGCTATTGGATAAAGCTGCCTCAAAGTGGAACGTCATTATCTTCCTGTTTCTTGGAGCTGCAGACAGTGCATGTTGCAGAAGCTTCGTTGAATGACTCAACGTCGTTAACAGTTTGACAGTGACAATACGTAAATATGAAAATCAAATGGCAAAGCATTAGCCAGAACACTAGATTTAGGCATCTACCTATCCAAAGAGATAGGGGTCTGGCCTTGTTGGTCACAATCACGCTGCCCGAAGGCCTTTCAAAGATGGCGCCAATGTGTGCGGTCTCCGTATATTTTCAATGTCTCTGATATAATTAATGCACTGATTTAATTCAGAAGTGCAGTGCATTTCCAAGGCATGCCTCAGTGTGACTCATTTGACTGTCTGATCTCTATGGTAGTTTTCACTTCCTGATGGGTGCCGTTTACCTTCTCAAAGCCAGGCCAGCCTTTAAAATGCATTCTGAATTGTGAAGGGAAGTGACACGATGCTTATTCTGATGTGAAAGGTCCTAATAAAATTGTCAAACCACAAATTAAAATTGAGCGGAAATTGTCTGCTCAATTTATATGTCCTTTCTCTGGTGCCGTGTATGCGCATGGAACCAGAGATTAAAAGGTACAGCTGTCACCTTTAATGACTTGTTTTACATACTGTCAGAGCTCCTAGAGAGTAGAATTCATCATTCACCAATCTGACATTGTCTGAGTGACTCTTGGAGAGCACCTGTCAATATGCAGAAGATTATTCCCACTGTGATATTCCTTTGTAAGTATAATTGTATTTTACTGAAAAACAAAAACCAATCATACATTCATCATATGGCAGTCTGCCATCCGCTTGCCTTTGGGTAATAAACAGGATAACTCATTTAGTGAGTGATCTACGCGATATTAAAAGCTCAGTAAGATGTGTTATACAAGCAGGTTACAAGGTTGCAGTTTCTTGGAAAACATCGTTTATAAAGTGCTGGCTAAATAAAATTTACTGAAGGTAAATTAAAATGCTGAAACAATTCTGAGAAAAATGTACTAGATACCGAACTTGTTTTGACCTCAGAGTTATGTTTTCTTTATGTTTATAAACATACAGCAATATATAAATCAAAGACTAAAATGCAGCAAAACTGTAATATACTGCGAACACTAATTGGGATTGAATGTTGTAAAATACTGGAAAACGATCTCGTGGCGTTTATACCTTTCTGTGGACCAAGAGAAAAAAATCAAGCAGCACTGGAATTTGAATCACTTGGACATTTACAGAGTGTCCTAAAGTATTTGGACAGTGACACTGTATGAGGGGGGCTGCAGCTGTAACTTGGTTCCTACCATACGAGCCATTGTACCTGCTAACAGTCTCAAAGATGTGCAGCAAACGACCTTAAAATAAATTTATATATGAGTCCACTTGCAAAGCCTTCTAAGTCAAGTTGATCCATTTTTTAGAAAAATCTGATTTTTTGGTAGGCACAGAAATGATCTTTCTTAGATACCAATTTTCAGTATACTGAAACTATTAGCCTTGTAGACGTAATCCAGAAGGTAATGCATTATTTTTTTAAGAAATGACTTTGATTTTGCAACACAAAATTTTGACTGGAGTGGAAATTTAGCAGGTTTTGACAGTGTTTAAACCAGCCCCGTTGCTCAATAGGTGAAGGTATTTGACTCAGGAGGACCCACTCTACATGCAACTCAGTGCAACAGACAGCACAGTGGTTGAATAGCTGCTATGACAATGACAACATAAACATGAGTCCATGGGTTCAAATCTCCCATTTATGGTATCACTATCATCACACTTTTCTGAACTTCCCAAACCAGTAAGAGTTAGAGAAAGCAAAAGCTCAACAGGCTATAAAAGCTTGACTGTGATTGGTTCCTTCTAGCAAACGGAAACGGAATCACGCTTCCACATTGGCTGATTACTTAGCAGAAATTGAGTTTTCCTCCTTGACTTGGCGGGTTTTCACAGAGTTTCACTTTTTTCGTTACAATTTATAACACAATTTAGTTTGTTTTGAAAGTGGAGCTATCAGTGGGACATGCGCAGGTGCCTGAAAGAGAGGCTAAGGGAGATAACTCATTTATTTTCAAAACTTGACTTAGCAGGTTTTGCAAGTTTTTGCGACTCCTCATATATTCTCACTGTCCAAATATTTAAAGAATTCAGAGTATATACAGTACAGTCGTGATAGTTTCATGGCAGAATTTTACTAATAAGTCAGAAATGTGTTTTAGTGCATGGATGCGTCTTTCCATGCACGCATGCTTTTTTGTGTGTCTGTGTGTGAGCTCACGTATTTATGTCTGTTTGCTTGCACGTCAATGGCCAGCAAAAGAGTTAGCTTTGGATTTGTCTGGATTTCATGAAAATTGGGGAGCACTTCAGAGCTGCTCCGCAGGGTTTTGGTAACATGTAGTCCATATAATCATCTCCCCAAACCCCAAATCCCCCATTTTTCACTGCAACAGATGCATACAAAGAATGGCACAGTATCACAAGAATGATGACCAGCTAAATGGAAACTTTTTGGTGAGCAATACAGTAAGAGTCAGGGGGAGCACTGGGTCAGCGCCATCACAAGGTTGCGTTGTTTTGCATGGACTGTAACTGCATGCTGTAACAAAGCAAGCAGACTAGCTCTAAGATTAATTTATTTGCTTTACTGAAAAACAAAAACCAATCATACACAGGGTCTGTCATGGTCTTGCCCCCGCCGGCTGAAGACACGAAGCCAGCGGGCACTGGGACCATGTAGCCAAAAGCAAATGAAGGCACCTACACGCACAGGCTGAGTAAAAAATATAAAAATCTTTACTTTCAAGATAAAAACAAACAGGAGAGGAGCAGCGGCAAAAACATCAACAGGGCTCCAGACGCAGAATGCAGCTGCACTGCCAAACTGGCAGTGCAGTGCTTAAATACTCTTCATTGCACCTCCACCTCAACGAGCAACAGGTGTGGCTCGTTGAAGTGGAGATGCAGACAGCAGGAGGGGGGAGGGACTGCAGGGCAGGACCATCACAGGGTCTTTTTTGTAAAAAAGGTTTTTGCATTATTATTAGCTTGCAAAGAAACAAAAAAAGCTAAATAGAACTAAATTGATTTCAACTCGATTTATTCCTGCTGCCTGGGCCTGCTGTCTTGTGTTACCTCCTCCCCCCTTCTATAACTGGTGACCTGCAGCTTTTAATAGTATACTGTGCCCTTCTGGGAGACATGACACTCTACTAGCGTAGGCGATAGCCTTTTTCGTGATTAGTGTGAGCTTTGAATACTCTATGCAAGCGAACATCACAGAAGTTGATTGAAAATTAAAAAAAAAAAAAAAGCTCAAATTTTGTGATGCCATCAGGGGTGCTGACCAGAACGTATTGATGCTTTAAAATAGCCATTAAGCGATTTTACCTTCTTTATCCCCAAATTCCAGCCTTGGTCTGATACAGAAGCCATTTTTGAAAGTAATTACTTTACTTTGAACTATTTTATGGTGAGCTGGTTAAAATAATGGAACTTTTTTTTTTTTAATGGCATGACTGAGATCATTCGTCATCGTGGAAAAACATCCCAGAAAGGCTATCTGCAATCTGATCTCGTGATGGATATTTAGATGGCTTCATATATACAGCTTCTTACGATCAGATCATTTTTATATTTTTGCAAAAGTATGTGATCGCAGGATGCCAATCAGATGCAACAAGATGAGGCATAAATAAACAGTACGATTGGTTGGCATAAAGACAATGCGTGCATTTTATTGTGACAATAGACACAGTTGGTCTGCATTAAAATAAGGCTCTTCATTTCCATGTACATATGCTTTATTTCACTTGTAATTGCATCAAGTAAACAAAATCTATGCAAAATGTTGTTGCGACAGGGAATTAACAAGGGTAGAAAAATGATAAAAATGGTGGGGCCACCGTTTTCTTTCCAGCCCATCTGTCTGACGCCTGTGGCCGTAACAGCGATAATACAGGGTGATGTCAGCTCAAGAGTGTGTTCTGATGCCTCCTGCTGCGGGGCTGCCTAAGGGAGCCCACACCAGTGACTCCAGTAAAACGTTATGTTATGTGTGCCATGTGGGATGAGAAAACAACATGCAATGATTTCACTGTGAAGGAAATCGGCCCTGAAGCTGTTTTCCAAAGCACCTGAAGGCCGGCCGAGGATCAGTGGGTTGCAGACGCTTATGCCTTATCTAAAATTATAACGAGGATGATAATAAAAAACTCTTGTCAGATACCGCTGCCTCTTTTCAAGGCATGGACACCGTGTTTGAGTGCAGAAAATGATGGCGGAGGAAAATTGAGTAATGAACAATTCTAAATCCGAATGACGGACTGTATCCCTTCCGTATCTCTGAGCATCACATGGCCGATTATACGCTGCTGTGATGAGATCGCCGGCCTCTCTCAACAGCGGCATGGCTGAATTCGACACCAGACCATGATGGTCATTCCTGCATCATTACAGTCTTACCAAGTGCGCCAACCCAGTGGACCCCACCAGACCTTTTTAACCAAGAAAGTGTATCTCTGAAAATATATCCTACTCAGATCTTACACTCATGGTAAACAACTGTTTTTTTTTTTTTTTTTAATTAGTAATTTACATTTTGCTCCTTTCATGACAGGATTGATGCTATTTCTATATACTTGAGTGACTGATCTGCTGACAGCAGTTTTCATGTTCAATGAGACCTCATGAGACTTTATGACTAGTTCATAAGCTGTTATGTCAATTAAAAGAATTAGAATTGTAAGGGTTCCACCAGGGGACGTGCAAATGTAACTGGGTCACAGCTGGAACAAAGGCTGAGAGGCAACAACTGTTATACAATGTCATTAATCAGCCTGAAAATAGACAGGCACACCTACGGGACTATTTTCTAAAAACTGAAACTCAGTCCATCAAATATGTCAGAAATTATAATGTCATTAATGGTAAATTTTGCTGTTAATAATTGAAAGCACCTTCAATCCATAAATTCAATCCACAGTCTTACCAGTTTTGAGAATGTTTTAGCCTTCAGAAAAAATGGTCCATTGTATGTCACTACTGCACCATTTAGCCAGACAAAATTAAATAAACGAATAAATAAATAAACTAAATACATGAGGCTCTTTTATTGTATCAAAAGGCTCCTACATACTCAGTTGGGAAATTTCTAGAAGCGCACGACATGACAGTCATGGGCAGATAAACAGTCGCTATCCAGTCAAAAGTAATGCAGGACTATGTTAAACATTACATCACATATCTTAGCCCGTTTATGGTACAATCCCTTTTCCAAATTTGGGATGCCATGTAAAATATAAATTAAAACAGAATGCAATGATTTGCAAATTATTTAAACCATATATCTAATTGAAAATAGTACAAAGCATATCAAATGTTGAAAGTGAGAAAGATTATTGTTTTTTGAAAAATATCTGCTCATTTGAATTTGATGCCAGCAACGTCTCAAAAAAAGTTGGGACGTGGAACGGGGGCAACAATAAACTGAAATAGTTGTATGATGCTTAAAAAAAATACACCTGGTAGAACATCTCACTACTAATTAGGTTAACTGGAAACAAGTCAGTGACTTGATTGGGTATAAAAAGAGCACTCCAGAGAGGCTGAGTCTTTCAGAAGTAAAAATGGCAACGGCTTCACCACTCTGTGAAAGACAATGTGGGAAAATAGATCAACAATTGAAAAATAATGTTTCTCAACATGACATTGCACAAAATTTGGGGATTTCATCATCCACAGTACACACAGTAATATCAGTAAAAGATTCACAGAATCTGGAGAAACATACACAAGGTATAAGGTTGAAAGCAGTATTTAATGACTATTATCCTCTGGTCCTCAGGCGGCACTGCCTTAAAAACAGCCAAGATTCGGTGATGGAAATCACTGCTTGGGTTCAGGAACACTTCTGAAAACCACTGTCATTGAACACAGTTTGGTGCTGGATCCACTTAATGCAAGTTAAAACTCTACCATGTCAAGAAAAATCAAATATAAATAAAACCCAAAAATGCTGCAGCCTTCGCTGGGCCCCAAGCTGATTTAAGATTGACTGAGGAAAAGTGGAAAACTATCCTGTGGTCTAATCAAAATGTGAATTTTTTTTTTTGTAAACATGGCTGCTGCATCCTCCGGGCTTAGGACGAGTGGGACCAACCAGATTGCTATCACTGCACAGTTCAAAAGCCAGCATCCACGATAGTATGGGTGTGTATATGTGGAATGGGTGGCTTGCACATCTGTGAAGACACCATTAAGAATGAACAATATATAAAGGTTTTGGAGCAAAATTTACTGCCGTCCAGATGTCTTTTTCAGGAAAGGCCTTGCTCATTTCAGCAAGACAATGCCTAACATCACATTCTGCATGTATTGCACCAACATGACTTCATAGTAAAAGCGTCTGGGTGCTGAACTGGCCGGTCTACAGTTCGGACCTGTCACCCACTGAACATTTTTGACAGAATAAAAAACAAAAAATATGACTAAGAGGTTGTGTTGAACAGCTGAAATCCAACATAAAGGAAGATTGGGAAAACATATACTTTCAAAGCTGCAGTAGTTGGTCTCTTCAGTTACCACAGAATGTTGATAAAAGAAGAGGTGATGCAACACAGTGGTAAATGTGCCCCTGTGCCAACTTTTTTTGAAACATGTTTCTGATATCAAATTTGAAATGAGCATATATTTTTCAAAAAACAATGAAATTTCTCAGGTTTAACATCTGATATGTTGTCATTGTTGTAATTTTCAACTAATTATAGAGTTTAAATGACTTGTAAATCATTGAATTCTGCTATAATCACTGTAATAATAAAGTTTCCATTTATAACTTTATTATTATAACTGAATAGCTAACAATGTAATGCTATGGGATTCGCATTAGCCCGCTAAGTCAATTAGGAAAACAAAGAAAATGGGAAGAAACTGCCACAGCGCTTACCAAGGAGAAGTACTGCACACAAACAATTTCAGTCGTAATTGTGCCAATGCTTTTTGTGTTCTGATGATGGACAAAGCCCTGTCTTATGCCATTTATTCAAATTCAAAAATAAATCATTCAAATTTCGCTCACGTAGTACCAATTTGTACACCTTCCAAAATTTGTGCAACAATTACTGAGAGGACGGGTGCAAAGGGGTTGCATTTTCAAACACAAGCCAAGGCAAAAGACTGCCATAATCACAACAAATCTTGAAGTGTGAAGTTGCAAGAATCGCACATGGTAAAATCCCGCTCCCGTTTAGATGTAATGAGGACATAGAAAATAGGCAGAACACTTATGGGTTAAAATCCTTTTGCGAAGGAGGCTTAATCAGTGCACTTAACAACATTTCATCCAAGTGCATTGGGGTAATTGGAGCACTTTCCAATGATCCAACACTTTTCCTTAACTGCAGCAACCACCTTGTTTAAAACCCATACTTGAGCCATTTTCCCTCTGTTCAATAAAAAAGGAGTGAAGTATGGCAATATAAAAAATGCCATAAAGAACTTTTATTATATTCCTTAAACTTGGCTAAACTCTTAACAGTTTCCTCAGCTCCCAGAAAGGGTAGTCAGTATTGAAGAGAGCAGACAGAAAAAGAAAAAAAAAACAATAAAAAAATGCTGCTTTGTCTTTGCTTGGCTGCTAGCAGGTGGGGGGAGGGGGTAGGACCTGAATTCAGTTGCTTGGCTACCTGCCATTGAATCAGCCTATGTGGAAGTCTAAAATTACTGCTAAGGGGTCAGGGAGGCTGGCCTACTAGGGATTTGAGAAACCTCGACTGTACTCTGTACCTGTAGAAGAAAGTTTGAGGACAAATTCAGGCCTTAAATATTAAGTGAAGAAACAACATTGATAACCTCCTCCTCCTCTGTGGTTTTACTACAAACCAGCACCAGAGTGGAAAATAATGAAATTAAGATGGCATTTGGTAACACTGCACTAAACCACAATATGACAAATTTGAAAACACATGCCTGGATTCAGTCAATGCCCTGAATTTTGACTTGTAATCCATTTTAGTCAGTTTTGCATTTTCAAAAAGACGTCTGGAACAATTCCTACCCTGGAAATGGGAAGGTAACACTTCATACCTTCTGCAGTCCTTCATAATTGTAATGCGTTCATCGTAATCTGCACCCTTGAGTATTATTTACAATAGTCGCATCAATTTTATATACCACTGTAATTACCCCGCCTTGAAGTAGGAACTATATTGTTTTGGTGGCATTTGTTTGTGTTGTTTGTTTGCATATTTGTCTGGTAGCAGTGTAGTGCTGAAATTACAAAAAAAAAAAAAAAATCATTAAGAACTGGTGTGCAATGGCCCTGGGTCAAGGTCACGGTAAAGGTTGTTGAAAAATCCAAAAGTCTTTTTTTTTTTCACACAAATTTCCTTAACTTCTTTCAAAGCATGGGGGGAAATGAGTGAAATTCTGCCAGTATTGAACACTGTAACAAAAAGCTCTATATCTTGAATTACAAATGCCTGATGTATGGTTCAGTGTTTTTCTTTTTAAGCTGGAGAGTGGCACGTTTTTGACAAAAGTTATTTTCCACCCAGTCCAAGTTCTTGTACTTATTTTAATCAACTTATGCATATGTCTAAAAATCAAAAATCTAATTCAAATTGTGGAGATTGTCTGTTGAGCAAAAGCGGGTATGGATGAAATTAAATGAATCTGAAGTACATGCATGTCTTCAAGATATTTTACAAATATTATGTAAAAGTTTTAACCTTTCAAATTTTGAAGAAAAACTCCCGCACACTGTCTTGTCACTTGCAATTAAGATATTAGTCGACGTTTTGGTAAACTGACTTTTTTCTTGCGACTTCTCTTTCAAATTTTAAAACAATTTTTCCAAAACATGGAAAATAGCCAATTTTCACCTTTTTTTTTTAATTTAGTATCATGGAAAGCTCAGTATCTAAAACACTATAAAGGTCAAAAATATGGTTCAATGCTTTTTTCTTTAACTAGGGAAGTACACCTTTATCATAAAACAGTTGTTATTAACCAAATACCAGGATATGATATTAAGTTTCAACAATGTCTGTTAAATGTTAAAAAAGAACAACTGTCTGAAATCAGGTTGTTGAATTTTTTCCTGAGGTGATATTGCAAATATGGATAAAATGACACTTTTTGGGGTTCCTGTATATGCTGACTATTTGTGTAAATACATGTCAATATTTCTAACCTAAGAGAGTGGGTATTATTCTTCTTTTCAAGTGAGCCCCTTATAGTTTGGTTACCAAAGTGTCTTTACAATGAATGATACTTGATATTTTGAAAACATGCTGTATCCCCATGCTCCAGTAAAGTGATAGTATGATATATGATTTACAGATAGCTCAAGAAAGAGATGGGTAATATTTCCAGTTTCTCTCTATGCCATTTTTAAATGTCCTAGTTATATCCAGCACTGTTAGATAAAACTAGGCCCTTTTGCGACTGCGCAATCAGATAGGCATAATAAAGTGTATTATTGTCATAAAACATAAAGTAACTTACATTTCGAATAGGAAATCGAACACTTTACCTAGCATCTATCGAGCTAAGACAGAACCATGCCTTGTTATATTCCCTGGGGGAACTGAACATGAAGCAAAATATATAACAAGACTTTGTCCATACAAAAGTACAGGCAAACATAGCAGGCTAACAAAACTGAAAGATCTACTAAATAAGGACACAACCACACACGAAAACATTAAGAGCCATTCCACGAGAAATTGACATTCAGTTGACCCCCCTGGAATTGAATGAAACTCGGCACATAGGTAGATATGGGTGTCTCACATAAAAAGCTGAATTTTTAGGTCTGTATTTCACTTTGCCTGCCGATAGCGCCACCTGGAAGCCACTTAAGTGGCTAAGATTTGCTGTTGACACCACATTTTACATCAACTATCATGACTTAAGGATACACAGTACCAAATATGTTGTACTTTTATCATGATCTGTGACACGTCAAGTCCGGTTAAACTTCAGCGCCACATCAGCGCCGAGCTGGGTAACTACGTTACCGAGCCAGAATTATTTGAGAAATAACAATAAAAATTGAAAATGGGAATGGGAATAAAATAATACCCCAGACATATACCAAACTAGAATGCTTTATTATGTGTTTACACACAACAAGACTATCATTTTCAGTGAATAGTACCTTGGTATCTTGCTGTGTTTGTTCAATGGACGGCCAGAAAGATGGTCAAAATTCATTTTTGGTGCATGTTTGCGGTATATTTTGTCTGTAACCCAGATTTGTACTGTGAGGGTAAATGCTGTTTGTTGTGCTTTTGGAACTCTATTTTCGGGAACACCAAGCATTTCTTTGGTAGTATCTATGCTGTCAAGCTAGACGGAGTCAAAGTTGTAGGAAAACTCAAAATGGACCGTTTCATAGCAGATTGTGCCTATGTTTAGGTGGCATTATTTTTTTTACCCAGCAAGATCAAGATCTGAAATTCTCTAGTTACATAGTCCCTTTGGGGTACATTACAGCATAAGTAAAATTTCAACAGTAGTATTTACAGTGTAGATGATTTTAAACATCAAAAGTCAGAAAAATTCACCTCCAGGGGGCACTGTACGCTGGATGCAAGTACTGGCCATCCCCAGCAATGTACCAAAAAAATTGTTTTTGAATTGTGATGCCCACAGCTAGTTTTATCTGAAAATGAAGAGTTTAAATTGGTACTATGCTGGGCGTATAGCTATCTGACCAAAGTTGGTGCTCTAAAGAGCTAATGTTCTACTGACCTAGTATTCCGTATACCGAGACATATACCAATGTTCTGTCTTTTCTCATATATAAAGTATATGCACAGTTATACATAAAATTTGTAATCTCTTTGGTATAAAGCTAGGTTGGTTGTAAATTGGAAAAGAATGTTAGCGGTGACTGTTGCATTGTGTCAACATGCATGACTTTTACCAGTAGTCAGTACAGTGTACAGTTTTGTAGTGCTGGTGAGTTTCAGAAAAAAAACAAATTCTCTGCATTTTTGCATTACTATGAGAATCGGATGGCAGGCCTCAGTGTTAATTCTAGGATTTCCCTACGGTATGGTGATTGGGTATGAAAAAGGGCACAGCAGTCACGTCTAGCGAGTGGTTGTCCTGATAAAGGGCACAGAAATCCTAGCAAGCAAGCAGCACCCTGCCAAGAAAAGGGCAGTTCATTTGTAGTGGTAACTTGCATTCCTTCATTCCTAACACCTGCCCATGATGTCTAGCCTATGGGATGCCCACTGGTTGGGAGGGCGGGGTTTCTTTTACAGACCTCCCATTTCCGTGCGTACCAAGCCATGGGTGTTGACGCAACTATTGCGCCATATAGGCTGCAGCCTGCTATTTAATTCAGAGACAGAGAAGCTCACTATCAACAGCCTGTAAAACAGCCCTGTAGAGACCCAGGATGCAGTGTAGTAGGGCTTGCCTCGGGCTCGACTGGCTCTGTGGGTAACATTGACCCGGATCCAACGAAGAAGGCCATGGATGGCTGCTCAGGGCCAAGGCCAAGGAGCACCTCTGGTGCGCACCACCAGGTGCCGCCAACTCACAAGTGAATTCCAAAAACAGACTGACAGATAGAGCTAGTCACATGCTGTGTTGACATCATTTCGCTTTGGATAACATGAAAAGTATAAAACAGTTTTAACTTTTGTACTATACATTCTGTCTTCATGTACACGATTGTGTGAAGAAGATTTTTTTTTAGAGTTCAAATTATGGACTGTTATTTTATGTAAGTGTACGTATACTGTTGACGCATGACTGCATACATACTTATGATGGTACGCCTTTTACATTAGTTCTTTTTTGGCATTTAAAAATTTTGGACTGGTCATGTTTCATAATGTGCTGTACGTTTTTGACTGCGCTGTACCTGTACTTGGTAATAGCCCATGTATTATGCATTTGTAATGCTCACAGTCACCACCAGTTTACAACCAATCAAGCTTTATACCAAAGGGATTACAAATTTTATGTATAACTGTGTATGTGCTTCATATATTTCAAAAGACAGAACTTTGGTATATGTCTGGGAATATGGAATGTTAGGTTAGCAGAACCATTAGCTCTTTAGAGCGCCACCTTTAGTCAGAAAGCTATCTACCTAGCATAGTACCAAACCAAGGTCTTCACTTTCTGAGAAAACTAGCTGTGTGTATCACAATTAAAAAATTTCTTTGGTACATTGCTGGGGATGGCCAGTACTTGCATCTAGCCTACAGTGCCCCCTGGAGGTGAATTTTTCCGACTTTTGATGTTTAAAATTATCTACACTGAAAATACTACCGTTGCAATTTTACTAATGCTGTAATGTACCCCAAAGGGACTATGTATCCAGAGAATTTCAAATCTCTATCTTGATGGGTAAACTAAATAATGCTGCCTAAACATAGGCACAATCTGCTATGAAATGGTCCGTTTTGAGTTTTCCTCCAACTTTGGCTCCGTCTAGCTTGAAAGTGTAGATACTGCCAAAGAAATGCTTGATATTCCTGAAAACAGAGCTCCAAAAGCACAACAAACAGCATATATCAGCATGAAACATATCTGGGTTACTAAGAAAATATACCGCAAACATACATCAAAATTGATTTCAACCATCTTTCCGGCCATCCATTGTACTAACCCAGCAAGATACCAAGGGAATATTAACTGAAATCGATTGTGAGTAAACACATAATAAAGCATTCTTGATTGGTATATGTCTGGGATGTTATTTTATTCCCATTCCCATTTTCAATTTTTACTGTGATTTCTCAAATAATTCCGGCTCAATAACATATTTACCCAGCTTGGCGCTGATGTGGTGCTGATGTCTATCCAGACTTGAAGTGTCACAGGTCATGATAAAAGTATAACGCATCTGGTACTGTGTACCCTTAAGTCATAATAATTGATGCAAAATATGGTGTCAAAAGCAAAACTGAGCCGCTTTAGCGGCTTCCAGGTGGCCCCACCGGCAGACTTCTTGAGATACGGACCTAAAAATTTGGCTTTTTCTTGTAGTCTACCATATCTACCTATCTGCCAAGTTTCATTCAATTCCAGGGGGGTCAACTCCTCCACTTCTTCAAAAAGTGCCATTTTCTCACGGAATGGCTCTTAAATTCTGGCATGTAGATGGCCACTCCAAGACCTCTAAATGTACCAAGCTTTCTGAAAAAAAGAGAAACAGATGCAACATCTATTGCTCTGGCTGCAACTTGAAATGTTTTGACTGTATGACAAGTGAAGAAAATGACTGATACTTAGGTTACCATCCAACAATGTAAATTTAAAGACACTTCCACTCATAGGCGCCGATTCCGTGGGTGCTTCGGGGCCCGAGCACCCACGGAAAAGGCCGAGTACCCACGTGCGCCAGGGGCATGACCAAGATCGAACGGTCTCACGCCTAGGTCTCGCGAGGGAAGACTCAAAAGTTTTGAATGACTTCTGAGTCCTTGCGAGTTTTCCAACATGGCTGCCAACTAAGGTTTGCATCAAATTCCACTGCACAAGCTGTGACAATACAGAACGCCATCTTGAAAAGCAAAGTGAGACTGTTCGCTCACAAGACCGAGCGTAGTTTATTCGTTCAAGTTGCAAGCACTTGCGGGTCCTCGCTTGACCCCGCGAACTTGAACATGCCCCAGTTTAAATAAAGAATCACTGATTTATGGAGGCTGACAGGGGAAAACGCACAGCAACAAGTCCAAAACATCTCCAATTGGAAAAACGCAATGGAACGGCCAAAAACACCTTCAATTGGAGAAATGCGCTGCAAAAACAGAAATACAGCGTATGCACCTCAAGACAACTGAAGTGCTCCAAACCTTTTAGCTAGCAAGCGAGTTAATATAAGTTTGCTTACTTAGCTAGGTAGTTTGCTAGCCTAGCTAGCTAACAGTCATATTTGGTGCTTGTAATGCAAGAGAACATAAGTGAATAGCCATTATTTCACTGAATAACTTAGCTAGAATTGAACCATGAGCATTTTGCTTGCTAGTTGGCATTAATAGGCACCAGCTAACATTGACTCAAGAAACTGACAAACTAACTCACATGCTAGGCTAGCAAGCTAGTTCGCCTGCTTAGTTAGCTTATTTCGGTATATATAACCAATAAAACAGTGAATCACGATTACTTAGCTACTTAACTAGTGTTGGATTAGCAAGTAGTCATGAATTAGCCGTGTAGCTAAATCGTTTAAACATTCGCGAGGCTGCGTTTGCAAGCTATGGAGTTTTTGCGCAAACTAACATTGGCCAAAGATACTTGGCTATTAATGTAAATTGGTACTAGTTTCAAAACATTAACAGGCTATCTAGCAAGCTAGGTAAGCCAAACTAAGTAGGCTAGATCTTAGAGTAGCAAACTATGCACCAAATGTAACTGTTAGCTAGCTAGAGAGTCTTTTTTGCCGACTTTGCTAGTTACATTTTGAGCAGGTGAATGCTCGCTTGCTAACTAAATGGCAAAGCTATAATTAGGGACCTGGATGAAATTGCAAACCAGTTCATTAAGTGCACTGTTACGAGGAGCAACACTTTCCGCATCAAGAAGTAACATCAACGGTGAGCGAACAAAAAAGTTTTTTAAAATGTGGTAGCCATGTGGGCCTATGTATTTATTATCAATCAAATGTATTTGATTGCATGTGCTGTGATGTAGCGCAATGTTGTTCGATAGTCTATCACATGGTAATTTGTTTGATATATTAATATGTTGGCCTCTTAAATATTAAAGTTATGCAGTGTTTTGATGGGTGTGCTGTAGTACTATGCTAATGAGGTGGTTTCGGATCGAGGATTTGCTCTATGATTTATGCTCATGTGAGTCTTTTTCTTATTGCAATTTTGGTGGCTATGGTTATTACTTTGTTGGTGTGTGTCCTTGAACTTTGTCTCATCTAAGCTTGGTAGCGCTGGTGATAGTTGACAGAATATCAGGGAGTGATTAATGAACGAATGGAGCAGGTAAGGTGCTGCAAAGTACGTCATGGTTGAATGACTTTCAGCACTACTGAAAGCCCTGCGTTCGCATATAGTCTCTGGCTTATCATATAGTATAAACAGTTTCCCTGTCAGATTGTGAATTTGGTCAGTGCTTTTTATTCAGATGGGCCTCTTGATCTGATTGGGTGGTACTGATTTCTTTCTGTGGTATGTGTATAATCGGTGCATTTTGTGTGTGTGTGTGTGTGTGTGTGTGTGTGCGTGCGTGTGCGCAACGTTCATGTCAGTCATAGCTGATAATGTTCTACATTGCAAAACCACTTGCATTTTACTGCTTTTTTCTTTATTAACTTATTTTTTTATTATTATTATTTTTTTTAATAGCAAGTGGTTTTAGGTATTGAGCACCCACCAGCATAAACAGAAATCGGCGCCTATGCTTCCACTACAATGGATATAATGGGATTGGCCAAAGTCCTTTGCAGACTAGCAAGTACAGCAAAAAAGCAAAGGCTTTTCATGAAAATCAGTTATATTCAGCAATCTTTTTAGGGACAAAGTGTAAACCAGTGAAGCTCTAGGATGAGATAAAGAGGGTTAACATGATGAAGAAGCTTGATGCATACTCTTCAGAGTGATTTGCCTTGCGTTTGCTGGTTACCATCATAAGTCATATAAAGATAAAAAGAAATTAAATAAAAAATTCAAACAGTTTTTCATGAAGTCCAACAGCTTAATATTTTTTTTAGACCAAGTTCTGAAGATTTTTATTATCTTCGACCCATTACCCGGACATGTGTTACAAAGGGGCAGCAACCTGCAATAAATATAGGTGAGGAAACACCACTGGCAAAATGTTTTGATTAAGGCTATAACTTGATACATTGACAGGAACAATGACTTGTTATCAAGAATAGATGTCTCCAAAGGATTCTGAATTATAATATGGATGTGTTTTGCTAAGTATATATTGGTAAATTATTGACTTGATTGACTCATGTAAATTCCATAGCGCCATAAATTCTTAACTACAGTACATTCAAAACATATTGTTAATTCACCTTCCAATCATGTTTCCCTATGGTGTGGTGTCAGTAGGCTCGTTAGCAGTAGGGAGTGAATATGTGGGGAGTCAAAGGTTATTCAACACCTAAAGCACTAAAATGCCCCTCTCTGACAGGCCGTCTGTGCCTGGCACAACTTGTAAGAATCCTGTAATTTAATATTATTTTTCTTTTGTTGTGATACTGCAAGAAATCCCCCATCCCAGTAGATTTTAGAGCAATTAAGAACTTAATTTCTACTTTTGACAAATTTACAATGAGTTTTGCTGTATATTGCAGTTTGTCATATTGTATTACCAACTGTTTATTTGTGCTCAGTAGTTTTTTGGGGTTACAATTTAATTGCTGCGTAAAGGTTCAAATGTTCATGGATTCCATATTGTAACCCCTCACAGATAAATGTGCAAAATTAAGAATAACCTTTTTTTCTTTACGTTTCAAGCTAAGTGTTGACCATGACACTTGACCTTCCTTTCTTTTTTGCAGTGATGCAATTCATCTCCAAGGCATGTACTTGCATGTCAGGTGTTAGAATGCATCAGATGGGTCAACATTGATTTTGAACTGTAACCCAGGGGCAAGGTCCTGCTGGGGCTATTACCCCCACTGTTCTGAGACCAGTATTAAATGTATTTTGCATTCCATTCTACCTGGATCAGGTTCTAGGCTCCAGGGAAATTAATAAGGCTGGCAGGCACCCAACAATTAATTAATAAGGCAACATCCAGTCACTGGCAGGACCAAAGACATTTGCACATGGACTGTAAGTCTAAATTAGGAAGACGTGAAAAAACTTGCCCGCTGGCAGGTGTGGTTACGCACTGGGCTTTTTGCGAAGTGGGAGAAAGTGTAATGGAGGGGAGGAGTGAGAGGAAAACTGCTGAAAGAAGTTCAGCCACCAGGCTCCATTTTAACTCAGTCAAGGTCAACGAAGTACAGAGCACTCACAGCGAGATTTGAAGTGCTACTCAAAAAAAAAAAAAAAAAACTGAACAGTCAGATTTTCAAAGAAAACTTCTGAAAAGAAAAACACAGAGAGGACTTGAAACATGCACGTCATTTACATGCTGATTGAAAATAAGTGATGAAGTTTATTTTTAAAGGAAAAATAGAGGTTTTGTCAGAGTGGCATTTACTCTTGCAATTTTTTTTTCTGTTTTCTCACCATTTTTCATACTGCGAACAAGCGTAAAGAAAGGTGTCATTATGTGTTCAGTTTTAATGGTTTGAGTGTGCGGTCTAAAACACATTGCACGAGAGCATTAAAAGCATGGTGAAACCCACTCCTGGCTACTTTCCAGGCGGATTGTTCATGCTCAAGGTGTAACGTCCAAAAGTTCTGGACTAGGGCAACTATAATGGTTTATTTTGAAAGACTTTAAAAAAAATACATTTCATACACTTGACAAATGTGCACTAGTATGCAAATCAATTATAATGTGAAGGTGTAGGCATATTCTTAGGATCATTTTTATACTCATAAAACCATGTAAGTGACCCTTCATGCCCTGTGGAACTTGAAGCATTGTCCTCCTGGAAGAGACCACTTCAACCGTGGTAGGAATGCTTCATTATAGGATGTAACGGAGATCACATAGAATAACTCTGCACTGACTTACGGTGACGCTATACTGCCTTTCTTCATTTTTTGTTTGCTCATGCAGGTCTTTTCCTTTAATTTGCCTTCCCATCCATAGTTATGGCCTGTAAACTCCTTTTTGTCATGCTGTGAAAGGAACAATTCATGCATTTCATTAATGCAGGTCTGTAAAGTAGGCAAAGCTCAGGTAAACTGAATGATACTTCTCTTAATGAAAACTAATTGCATATTACTTTACATTTATATGGTGTTTTACAGCCCAAAGCAAGGGAACGGTGAGGACTCATCTCAAGCTCTCCAAAATTCACCTGCTGCAGCGGGAAGCCAGTAACAGAGCCACTTGCATAAATCTTCGGACACAGACATCTCATGTGTTAACCAGAGGTTTCCATACTCAGTCCTGGAGTACCCTTGTATATGCCGTTTTTTTTTGTTTTTTTTTGAGACAAAGGGGTCTGCAAATATAATGAACCCATAAAATCTACAATTAAAATTCTAATGTTTTGTGGCAAGGTTTATAAAATGGTATTTGAAATGCCGACACATTTTCAGCATTTAAAATTGTAGCAATTTAGTGTTTGGGCCATTTTTGCTTTTAGTCTAAGGTACTTTTTGCACCCGGCTAGGACCTGGATAGATCTGGCATGAAAAATAGGAAAGAATTTGGTCAGAAAAAGTGGGGTTTTTTTTAAATTTTCTGACTGAATGAGATTCCGCCTAAGTAAAACAAAATTTCACAAGTACTGATAGCCCTGCAAGTTGAAGGGATTCAATAACTTTATCATAGATTGGTCATAAGCAGAACTAACAAAAACACAGAGATTTTGTGCCTAGTAGTCTTTCAGGGATGCAAAGAATGTAAGAGTCCTCATCAGCTTAGTGTAGCATTTACAGCAGCAGCCAATGATATGCTGGAATGTCCGCAGGTTCTGTTGAAATCCAAATCGTATTCTGAGCCCAAGGGCCACTTCAGCCCTGTCCTTCACCGTATGGTTGCTGGCTGCTCTCCTGATCCTTTCCTACCCCCGTTCATGCCCAAGCCTAATTACATCGTGGAGCTACAAACGCAACTGCATGAATTTCTTATCAGACTTCAATAATCCATGCTGCATTACAATTAGTCGGCTGTACTTTGTGTAAGTGTGCTCCTTGAAACAACTGGGTAAAAAGTGTGCAGAATGTAACTGGTGACTCTTCATTGAATCCGATGTTGTGCAACTACGGTCATAACAAGTCAGGCTTCGCCTAGGGAAATCTGTGCAAGCTTGTGCCTACGGGTAGGTCCGAGTTTCCTGTTTTGTTGGAGCAATCAACAACGGCATTATGACTGATTTTGTCGCTCAGGTTCTGCTAATGATTGAAAATATCAAATTTTGGTCATTCGGCGCAAAATTAAGCTTCAGCATGAGTGATAAGACTAATTTGTATATAAACTTAATATTGATCAGCTGATTTCCTGGATTCCAAATGTGTCATAACATCCGTGACATTGCTGCACAGAGTATTTTTTGATTGGCTAAAATATACGGAATAGCGGCATTCAAGAACTTGTGCTAATTAGTTGTATTTCAGAGGTTTGAGGTTTGATTACTCAGTACATTAAAAATTTGTAAGAAATATTTATGGAACCTGAAGAATGTACTTTTTTGAGTAAGTGCTGAAAAGTGTTTTCTTTGTCTTTGAGGACATATCTTCCAGTGAAATCTCATCTACCCATTTTTAGCTTATGCTGTGGTTAGACGCCTTCGTGATGGTCTGTCGTGCGTCCATGCGTCTGTGAAATTTTTGCCTTGTCAGCACTCTAGCACCTTTAGTTTTTCACGGATCCTTTTCATATTTTATATGCGTGTATATGGGATGAAAATCTAGGCCAAGTTCGATTTGGGCCATGTTTGGCCAAGCAGTGCGGTGGCTTTGCCAGTATTTTTTAAACTCTCTGTTCAAAGTTTTCCTTGACATGAATGAAGAATATCCACAAGTCAATCAAGAAACTTCATTCACCCATCTTTTATCAATAGTGAAAATATTGCTAACCTGGAGTCTCAATGATAATAAAGTTGATATGTTGTTACCTAATTTACGCCGGGATACATTACAGTGTCGATGGTGTAGCCTGGATCTGTGTGAGATTCCCAGCCTGGCTCCTCCGTCCCTTATATTGACTGTACCATTGTTTTTACTGTTTGTATGGAACTAACTTTGTAATTCAAGATATTTTTAACAGATAAAAAGAGTATAAAAGGATCCAACATAATATACTTGTCACTTAGTATTTCTTGGTCTGAAGACACAAAAAAATTGGGGAGAGAAAGAGCAGCCCGCTGAGGCAGAACAATTTTTGCATTGTCACCATGTGACCTTCATCCTACATGCAAGTAAAGGTTACAGGACATTTAAATGTCATTGGTTCAGCATGTACTGAAGATTGCAGATGGCCTTAATAAAGGGTGGATGCTGCTGGGAAAATTTTATAACTTTTCTGGAACTGAGACCATAGTTTCTCACACAAAATCAATGTGCCCATAAGTGTGAATGACAGTCGACCAGTCCATTCCCTTATGTGTGCATGCGAGATAAATAGCATACTCATTCATTATATTACTTGTATGAGTCACCCTAATCAGTTATTGAGCTTTACATTCATGATTTATCACTGTTGAAGATGTTTGATGACAAAAAATATCACATAAGGGGAGCTCTAAGGGAAAACATGACCTTTTTCATGGGTCACTGGCTCCAAAACGTGCATGCATCTCAAAAAAAAAAAAAATTTTTTTTTGAATTTTGACTGCATGCAGAGGGATTTCCCGTCCCTTTAAAAAGAATATTTCAAAGTATACTATTCAAAGAGCCTTTGGAGAATATTTTGTGAGTAATTAAAAACTCGCCTCTTTATGAAATTATTAAAAAGCTCCCGGACACACTTTCATGTGAGTTGTGGAAAGAGGTCAGACAGAATCTGGGAGAGACCCATTTGTGAGAGTGATTTATGTGAGTATGGTGAAGGTCACCATCAGAAAGGTTCCCAGGAGGAAAGCTGCAACTGAGAACTTTTCATCCATTTATTTTAATATTTATTTTTATATTTTTTTGGTTTCATAGTTTTATTCAGGGACTTTAGCCAGTCTTCTGGCCATAGAGTAAGCAGAACTGGATAAAACACCCAGGCCCAAAACACCAACAAATCTGGAAAATGATTGCTGATGCCCATTTCCCTTGACAATTGCCATATTAAAGGACTGGAGTGCTACTTCATAAAGGTTTTAGTGCCCTCGTGACAGGCAAGGCTTGGAAGGTGGCAAAATATCAGTTTGCTTTTATTTAATTCAGTTTGATTGTGCATGTGTGTGTGCGCATGCATTTGTATTCTTGTACTATGGTGAGAGTCAGAGTTAAGGTTAGAATTAAGGATAGGTGAAGGTTTGGGTAAGGGTGTGGGTTAGGCATGCTTTTATCACAGTTAAAATCAAGGAAAGGCTGTAGAGACAAAGACTGAATGGATGTCAATGAATCGTCCACACAAAGATGGAAGTACTAGAATGTGTTTGTGTGAGTGTCGGTGGGTTTTTGTGTTTACTTTTACTCTAAATATGCAAACACATGTCTGTGCATTCTTCATTCTTTGGTCTGAGTATAAGGATCCAGATGCACTGCTGTCATAATGAACCAATATTATACGCTAAGAAGAGTCGTGTGGAAGTGTAGCTTAGCTCTGAAGTGCAAGAAAAAATAAGATTTCTGAGGCTAAGAAGCCTTATTGTTCACCTGCACGCCAACGCACTGTTATATCCACCTTGATCATTTGCACTGGTGAGAGATTCTGTGTAAACCGACCAACCTCTTGATGCAACAGAAAATGTGAGGAAACATATCTATGCCAGGCAAAAATACAAACTAGATCACCCCCCAGTGTGTCACGTGACAGGCAAACATCTGTCCAAAGGTAAAGGCAAGAATAATCTGCAGAAAAACTACGTTGTACATATGTGCTACTAGCAGGCAGTTTACCAGAAATGTACAGATGGATGATAAATGAAAAGAAATAAAATTGAATAAATGTGTGGACAAACATAATAAATGGAGATGCTTCTGTTTTTCCAGGCATGGCTTCGGTTCAATCATCCCCTAAAAGGCAAAAAGGTCACTGCAAATCAAAACAGTTATTTGGTGAAATCACCTTTATGTCCTATGATGAAACATTCCTACCATGACAGAGGCCACTGAATGGTTTTATGAGAATGAAAATGACCCAAAGCATAATTTGCTGCTGAAAATAGGTGTTGCTGGGCCAGTAGGTTGCGATCTGTTCTCTGGTGGAATAATCCCTAATGCCCCAGTGCAGTGATGGGGACACTGCACTGAAGGAGGTGCTATCTTTTGGATGAGACGTTAAATCAAGGTCCGGACACACTATGGATGTCAAATATCCTATGTCACACTTCCACAAGAGTAGGGGGTTCCCTGGTTTCATGGCTGAATTCTCAACCTGGCTCCTTCAACCTGCCACCTAATCATCCCCTGATCTAATTGGCTATACAACTTGTCCTCTCGCTGTCCACCTCAACCTTAAGGGCTCCTTTGAAAAAGAGATTTCAATCTCATCAGGCCTTCAATGGTTAAATATAGGATAAATAACAATAATAAAATAAACATGCTACTGCTTTTACAGTCACCTGATTGCGACCCGGCTTAAGTGATATGGGAGATATTGGAATCAAATATTCCAATCAGCTACACAGTAAAAAGATGCCAAATTATTATTTCAAGCCAAACAACCGGTAAGAGCCTTAGGGCACTGTAAGTTTAACTGATTTAATATCAGGAAAAACAAGCCTGACCCTTCTATCTGAATTTAAATGGACAGACATTGAGATGATTATGCCCCATTCATTTAACCTTCAAAAATAAGACAAATTTTTATTGGCTGACTTATTTCAAAATAGCAAATGTTCTGTGATACAAAACTGTAAGACGGGGAATCAAGCTGGGATGCAGCAAAAAGCTGGCAAACTGGAGGAGCCCGGAACTGAGGCTCATCCTGCACTTCAAAGAACTCAGGAGTCCTGCAATATGACAAGTTGTTCGGACTTCCTCTGGATGAGTGGGCTGTTGACTCCCTAGAATGTTTGAGTAGCTGGAGAACAGGGAAGCAGAATGTGTTTATGGCTATATGTCTGAGGGACTGGGGGCTTGATGACATCAGGGAACAATAAGCAGGTCTTTGGCGGTGCGAGGGGTGTGACTACCACAGTTCTCCCCCTGTGAACAATCTTTTTCTGCCCTGGTCATGTCTTTCATGAAACTGGACCTTAACTCACCTGTTTAAATATTCTAAAACTCTGGAAATGTCAAACTCTCTCACATGTTCATTATGCTACTGTAAACTGACTTATGCACAAATAACCTGATTTTCATGTAAAGTATTTCAGCAAGAGAGCTTTTCATGACAACTGCATCATATTAATACATTCTCCTGGCATGTTTGGTATGTTTCTGTTCAGAATAATTCAAGGAGTTGAATGGAACATATTTCATTCCAAATAAAATTATGGTTTATTCAATTTCAGAAACTCCATCCCAAACTATCAAAGTAAAATATCCTCTCTGGTGATCTCGTTTTCCTTGCCCTCTGCTAAATTGTTTTATTACATCCTCCAAATGGTGGAAACCCAAAATCCAGATTCGACCCCCCCTTCCAGGTAATTTATGGCCATGGATCAAAGACGTGATTTGACTTAAAGCAAAGAGAGACGATCCATTCTGGGAAGATCGCCGACGACTTCCCACACGTGCATCTCTATGCCGTGTGTAGCCCATATAGTCAGGGAAGATCGTATCTGATCTTACCCTCGCTTACATTAGTGTGTGTGTGTAGCATATTCATCTGAAAGACTGTATTCGGTCTTTTCCGAATGTGCTCTGTATGTGTGTCGCCTGGTATGACCTTTGTCTTCGTCTAAATTTGTGGTAACTTGTATTTGGTTTCTTAATTTAACTTCTTGCCTACCTGGTGAATAAATTATTTTTATTCCTTTAAACTTGCGTGGTCTCCGTGACTCTAATCTTTTTACATTCTTTGTAGCCACGATAGGACGGATACTTAGGGGTTTAATCTAAACCGAGGACCGACTGGCCAGCAGCCCAGTATGGGAATTGGTTTTATTAAGTTGGAGAGACAATCACGTTCTACTCATGTAAAGGGTCTATGTAGCGCCGGTTCTGGGAATTTAGCAATAAGGGGGCCCATGAACGAAAAGTCGGTCTCCGTTAAATTCCCTTAAGGAACCCATGGGTGTCTGCATAGACCTGGGTTCGTAGTCTCTGAGCCAAAAGATGCCATTGCTGCGGTGATTCCTCCCATCCCCTGGTATTACCAACGAACCTACGATTCGGCAATAATGCTAAAACCCAGGGGCATATATTGAGTAACGGAGGTTTTCATTTAAGAGTCCGAGGTGCAATCACCCCGAGATCCACGCATGTCTGCACTAAATTCTAAAATCTAATTCTAATCGGAGTCAGATCTTGAATGGGAGCACATCTAATTTCTTATGGAGTCAGATAAATTGTAACTGTTGTGCTTTTGTGCCCTGTTCTATGAACAGAGAAAATTTATTCATTTTATTATGATTTACAACAACCAATAAGTTCAAGCACCAGCCAAGAGTTCATGCTGAGCCTTTGCCTTCGGCAATTTCCGTCGTTGGTATTGCTGGGAGGTTTTACAAAACTAATATGACTGATAGCAAAATAACCATATTCAAATCCAACATGACTACTAGAGACAAATGTTATTGTTCATAAGTTAGTATTTTTTTTGCCAGAAAAACAGTTGCATGCCCCAATTTACTGTGTAAATCACAGAATTACAGTTAGAATTACGGAAATGAGGGCAATGTTAGTGGGTATACAATTGTGTCACAAACAGGTCAACAATTTTCAGTCCCCAGTTTTTGTTCGTGTTAGCGGGAAAAAAAAAAAAAAAAACTGCGTTTCAAGATTTAGACTCAGTAAAAGTAAAGCTGAACAGTGACGCTATTTTTGTTATTTCCCTTTGTCCTACTGAAAGCCTTCAATCTCAACATTTGATGGCTCAATATAAACTACTTTCATTGTGGGGCAGAAGGGACAAAAACTGTCTAAAACATTTCTATCATCAGGACTGTGATAACTGAATTGAGATTGGCTTATTTCTCGTCTTTCTGCTTTGGGCAAAAACCATTATTGTAAGAAAATCTGTAATGACAACCTACCATTCACATTATATTCTTGTTTAACTTTTTTCCCCATAGACTCTCCCCTCCCTTTCCCCATAATGACAGCAAATGACGACCCTGGCCAAATCAATGAAGACGACATTTGACGCTTAGGGTATAACCCTGTTTTCAATCAATGGGGAGGCTAGGGAAAAGGTCCACTGGTATACAGATAGGCGTCATATGTAGTCATTATGGGGAAAAGAGTTAAAAACTGCAGGTGATTACATTGGTTCATTCACTGATGACACAGCAGCAATGACTTTCACAGCTGTGAAACGGTTAAAACAAGTTTTAATCGTATGTTGAGAATATTGAACTTGGTTAAGGTTTATATGTGAACTCCTGAATGAGTAATAAGAAACCTTTTCCAAGAATCTGCAATCATTTTAAGTTATTCAATGTAATCTCCAATACTTCCACCCACATGAACAGATTTTGCACAGCTAATTACTCAGCTCCTCGTTTTCGGTGTTTCCCTCTTGTAATGCACAAGCAAGGATGGTGAAGACCTTTAGTGAAAAACCTCTTGTATAACATTCCTTTTGAAAACATCTTAGCACATTTCACCTTTAACCTTCTGAGAACAAAGATCCACTTAATTTCATGGAAATGTTATAATTTCCAGGTATTATTCAGAAAAGCTATTTTTCATCCTGCAGAAACACTGTATTTGTGTGCTGCATGCAGAGAAAGTGATTATCATGAAGAGCTTCTTTGGGGGTTATGGCATGAATCAGGATGAAAGGTTTAATGAAACAGGATACAGGAAGCTGTGCCTTGACAACATGGATGACCAAATGCTAAATACTGTGGTAAGAAAACTGACTTCAATTATATTTCCATAAATGAGCAATTATGTCTCTGGATTAAAGGTTTAACCTGTTCCAGAGAGAGAAAATTAAAGAAGTCTTTTTTTTTTCTTTTAAAATCTCAACACAGAAACTGTTTAAAGCCATTTTTGCAACACGATGGTTTTGGCCTTGCAGATTTTCCCTGAGAGCAAAGACTTCAACACTGATCCAGCCCAGAATAGCGTGAGCTCTAATTAAAGTCAAGTAGGAACAGTAATGTGATTTAATTGTTGGTAAGGGGTGGATACAGCACATAATGAGTGATGCAGACAATCGAAGAGCAATCAGGATGTTAAGTGTTTAACTAATGAGGTATTATTCACAAATTACAAGCCACCTTTTTGTACTTCTCTCATTGAGTGACCTACGGGAGCAGCATAAAGAGGCTATTCTTAATCTTAGACTCTGTTTTGCCTTCAGATATACACTTGCCCATGGAAAGAAACAAAAGAAGAAGAAAAAAAAAAACAACGGTAACTACAGCCATTTGCACCATATTATTACATGAATACTTGTGCAAATCTCGACCCAACAGGATGTCCTCTGTTGTGCAACTGATTTTCTTCCATCTACTTTTAATCCATTGAGATTCTTTGCCCTGTTTTTTTTTTTAAATCCTCAGAAGCTCCAACACGGTTCTGTGTGAACAAACCCAATTTGTAAAAAATTGGGACGATAATGGAAAATGCACATGAAAACAGAACACAGTGAATTGAATTCTAAATTAAAATTGACCAGTATTTTATTGCACACAGTATATAGACAAAATGTGTAATGTTATATCTGGTCAACTTTGTAAATATATATCCATTCCTGATGTTTGGCCTGCAATAATTACCAAAAAGTTAGCCAAGGGGACAATATTGGACTAGTAATGAAGTAAAAATTTGAATTATGATGTGATTTGAAACAGCTGTGGTCAGCAAGTGATTGTACTCATGATTTGAGAAGCATGCAGGAAAGGCCTAGTTTTCAGGAGTGAAGATGGGCTGAGAAATGCCCCCTGAAAGGTTTTATGCCCACCAAGGTGTGAGAAAATCATTGAAAGGTTAGATAGATAGATAGATAGATAGATAGATATACTTTATTGAACCCCATGGGGTAATTTGTCCTCTGCATTTAACCAATCATATAGTTAGGAGCAGTGGGCAGCCACAGAGCAGTGCCCAGGGACCAACTCCAGTTGTAAAGCCAGTTCCTTGGTCAGGGGTACTGCTAGGAGTGTTCCCATGATGCACGTTTTTGTGGGTGGGGGAAACTGGAGCACCCGGAGGAAACCCACGCAAACATGGGGAGAGCATGCAAACCCCACACAGAAAGGCCCCAGGCCGGGATCGAACCCACGAAATAAGATCATTGGAAGCAATGGAATCGCATTTAGGCGTTTCAAATGATCTTATTTCATTTCAACTATTTAAACAATAATGAAACACATGCATTGCTTCCAACCCCTGAGTAAAGAAAAGCGTGAGAATCTGGAGTCATAACACAGGTGAAACTGATAAATCTCCATGCACAAGGACTTCAATTCCGTGTGAGAATCTCTTACACATGCGTTGATTGAATAATTGTTGACTACAGCAAAGGAATGTAAATATACCACTAAAACTCACACCCAATGCGTGAGAGTTAACAGGTGTGCGTTATTAATCAAAACTGACCACACCTGGTAATGTTGAGAGTTTTTGGAGCTTTTGTAGTGCTAATTTAAACGAATGATTGAAAACATGACCAATCATTATTTTCAAGGGATGGGTCCGAGCCTCCCCTATCGCCAGTTCACCAGCCGCCCCTGATCTCCATGTCAGGGCACTAAATTTGATAATAATAATAATCATCATCATCATCATCATCATCCACACTTGGAACTGGGGCAGTGTCTCAGACTTTAAGTGAAGAAAGGTGTCCAATTAATGGATTTCCAGTGGATATGATGGATATAAAGCTGCTTCCAGTTAAAACTTCTCTGCTCAGAAAAGAGCGGAAAGCTTGTAAGTTCAAAGAAGACAGGTGCAGTTTGCTTTTATTTCTGAAGGCATCTATGATGGAGGGGCTGAAAAGATACTCATCCGGATGCCTTCAGGTTATTGTAACGGAACAACATGTAATACATGCCAGCATTGACTTTCAGTAATACCGTACTTGTGTAGCTAAGCGCTGTACCTACATAGAATCTTCCACAAGCCGCACCTGGTCTAATGTGCAAATCAAAGCAATTTTATACCACCTTGCCCTATCTGGCAAGGTTAAGCACACAATACAGTGCCAATTTATGAAATTAGACCTGATTCTTAAATGCTTTTGACATTATTCGATGCTATTCAACATTAAATTCAAGATTACACACCACAGAAACTTGAAATCAACCTGTGCATGATTCTTTTGGTAGTGTGCAAATGCTCCATGTTAAAAACAATGGAAAGGAAATGTTCAAACATCTTAGTAGATGACACGACCTTTGAATTCATTGACAATGTCAAAATAAAATTTCAAAGCCATGCAAGAAGAAACAAGGCCTCAGGAAAAGTGAGAGAGCTGATGTCATCATCCTAAATTGAGTAAAATACACCTCTGAAGTTGTCTGCTGTCTGTTGGTTACAGAAACACATCCAAAGACATGCATGGAGGCATAGGCTAAGAAATAAACTAATCAAAAATTGACAGTGAGCCATCTTGTTTGAATTCAATTTTGCAAAAGAGAAATGAGGACATTCTGCAATATTAATGAGGGAGTACAGAATTCAAAAGCTAGGACTAAACTTTTGTATGTTAAAAAAATTCAAAAATATCAAATATGTACTGTAAAATAAAACTAGAACGTAGTGTCTCTTATCCATCAACACAAATGAACGACAGATGGTGTCACCCACACTGACCTGCTCAAATCTAGTGCAAAGATAGCCATTTTGAAAGAGATAAATTATTGAATGAAAATAAGCAGAGAGAAAAATAAGGGCGTGAAGCTGGATTTAGTGTCTGATGCCCTCTCCAGGCAGATGGCGCGATTTGAAAGTCAAAGGGCTGATACTTTGCTTAGAAGGGGCTGAAATTTCTCCCTCAATCTCTGTGATGTCTCCAAAGTTCCCCAGCCATTACCCCAAACCAGAGATCCACATAACCAAACAATTTGGAACAGCAGCAATTCTTATTTTGTTTGTCCCCAAGTAATTTTCAAATGAAGAATTCCTCAGTGCGTGTCTTTGTTCATGTGTATGTGTGTGTGTGTGTGTGTGCGCGCGCGCACATGTGTTTTTGTGTGCATGCATTGTACTTGCCACATGTTAAGAACCAGAGGACGTTTTTAACCAATGGAGCCAGGAACATTTTTGGGAGGTGAGGACATTTTGGTCAGTGCTACAAACTACAAGGGCTAATTGTAACTCAATGGTTAAGTGTAGGGTTTGGGTCAGAATTAGGGATTGGTTAAGATTAGGGTTAGGGTTTGGGTGAGGCATGCAATGGTTATGGTTAAGATTAGGGAAAGGCTGCAGAGGTACACAAAGAATGAATGGAAGTCAATGCAAAGTAATCACAAGGATAGAATTACTAAGAATTGTGAGTGCATGTGTGTGTTTTAGTGGATGTGTGTGTGCGTGAGAAAGAGAGAGAGGAGGAGGGAGAGAAAGAGACAGGAAGAGAGAGAAAGGGAGAGATTTTTTGATTTTCAAAAGTGCCCATACTATATAATTTTTTTCGAATAAGCTATTTAAGAATAAATACAATCATCGTCAGAGGCACAAACAAATCAATAAATAAATTGTCATCATCAAAAAAATCACCACAGCTGGTTTTCCATCACAGAATACAACATGTCACCATGTGCCCACATCAAGCCGAACTGATCAACATCCTTCAATCTGTTTCTAATATTTGAAATCAATCATTATTCTGGCTTTGATCATCCTACTGAACAGTTGAGTCAGATCAATGTCTGCTGAGTCATTAACCTTCCTCTCTCTGCTCACATAGACAGCCATCTATGCTGCTCCCAACACAAAGTTGATAAGCTGACATTTGTGCTTTGAGAGAGAGAGAGAGAGAGAGAGAGAGAATGAGCAGAATATGAGCTACAAATGTGAGTAGATGTATATGTGGCTCTGCTGGTTCTGGACCATCATGTGACCTCTAACATTAATAATTTTCTGGATTACAGATTCAGCCAACTAAAGTATTCCCACACTGAAAGCAGTCTGCTGCATTCTTATTACCTGATCTCAGAGACTAGAGTCCCATCAGGCCCAGTTACTTCACTGGAAAGATGGATATTGCAAACACTGGATAAAATTCTTCACAATTCCACCTCTACAGTCCCGGACTTTCTGCTCCATTGGTTGAGACACTGTGCAGCTGATTTTTTCACTGTGGTACAGTTTTGTGGGGAAAAAAAGAGGAAAACAAATGATGAGTTAATTTACACCTCATGCGGCTCAGCTGTTGAATGGTTGTACCTGTGTGGATAAAAAGGTAAATCTGTCACCAAATAAAAAAGAAAAAAAAACATTCAATTTACACTCGGTGAAGTACTGCCTATGGCAGTACTGACCTCTCTCACCCTACCTCTCTCTGAACGCACAGTAGATTTGAACGCATTTCTCAAAGAAAGCTGGCAAGGTAAAAAGTGGGTACAAAATGAAATATATAGCACTCCACCTCCATTTCATGCTAAAGAAGGGGATAACAAACTCAACTTGACTATTGCATGCTAAAGTAATACAAATACAAACCCAGAGTGCAAACTGAAGACACCTAATTTCCTCAGGTCTATGTGATGATCGAAAATAAAGTGGGACAGAAATACTCTCACTTGGACAAAAGGCAATAAAACATGCTTGGTTATTACTGCTAGACTACTTATAGAAAATAACCAGCTCGCAATCGAATTTGTGCGTCCAGAAAAAATGATGGGGCTATGTTACCTTTGAGTAATATAAAATGTTTGTGAAAGCAGAATAGATGAATACATGGTTAAATCCATTTGTTGTTTTATTATTATTATTATAAAAAGAACAATCAACTGAGAATTAAACAATCGTTTTTTTTATTTCAGTGATATCAAAAATGTTAGATTTATTTCAGAAAAATACATAACTGATAGGGTGAGCACTGTAATTCATTGGACAATTACACGCATCTTTGTTGATTTAGTTCTGTTTGCTGAGTCAATCACCAGATCTGACTCTTATTGAACTTGCCTTTCACAAGCAGAAGTGGAGACTGAAAGCGAAAGGTCCTCGAAACAAGCAGGAACTGAAGATGGCTGTAGTCCAGGACTGACAGATAATCACCTGGGAAGATACCCAGCGTCAGGTGGTCTCTATGCATCAGAGACTTCAAGCAGTCATCGCATCCAAAGGATTTGGGACCAAATATTAAAAAGGATTGCTTTCTTCTACATTGAGTTAAACTCATCTGTCCAATATTTTTTAAATTGGGACATGGGCAGGGGGACTGCGTACTAAAGGTGCTATCATTTCTGAAGCGTTCATCTAATATACTATAAATAACATGGATGAAAACAAAGATAAAAAAGGCTAATAGTCTCATTGTCATTGTATCCTTTCAAACGAATAGTGTTAGAGCACGATCCAAAATAAAAATTTAAACTAGAGGCACTCCTAGGGTGCAAACCTCCGCCAAGGCAGCACAGTCCAAATCTTGCTGAGAGCAAAGTTCAGTTATCGCGTGTGATAGGATTTAAAGATTGCTGCCGTAACGGCCATATTGTTTCACTGAGCGCGGTCAAAATCAACAGGGTCCATCCCTGATGTAATAGCGTCCCACCCACAAAATTTCAGAGATGTCCGTTCATTACTTTTTGAGTTATGTTGTTCACAAACAAACAGACAAACGGCACCGATCACATAACTCCTGCCAACTTCGTTTGGCGGAAGTAAAAATGCGTCACGGTCCAGTGTATTAATGATGCTTACTGTGCTCAGTATGATTCCTGTAGATCAGGGATCTTCAAATCTGGATCTCGAATCCAAATTCAGTTTGGGTTTTCTTTTATCTCAGGTAAGTAAATGAACATTTAGTTCCCCTGATTGGCCAGACTGTCTTTACACCCGACTTCCAGTTAAAGGGAGGGTGAAAAACCAGTAGGTCTCGGACCTCGAGGACCGTGATTTGAGAACCAGGGTTATAGATCTTAACACACTTGAGGAGCAGATCAGCAGCTTTAAAACACCAATCCTAGAAAAAATTCTAAGTCAAATTCATATTACAAAAAAAAAAAAAACTCGAAACACTCTGTGGGGGGGGGGGGGCATGTATGTCTTTTTAATTGATATCTAATGGTAACATGTACTAGTCACATGACATTTTACCTTGCATGTCATCTACTGTGTTTAAAATTCGAACGTTCACGTTTTTAAGACGGAATTCTGTCATTTAGTGTGCGTTTTTGGAAAATAACCTGTTAAACTTTCGGGAAGATGTGCTGCTAATCAATGTCAGAAACAGAGCAAGCGACTGATCACAAAAGAGAATGGGTGGGACTTGCTCTAAAATTCTTTCATTCTACTCTCATCAACAGCCATTGTGAAAATATCACATTAGTTGTAGTTCGCAGCAGTGTCATTTGTTGCCACAGCAATGTGTCAACATGTCTCCTTTTCTCCTCGCTTTTAAAAAAATGTGCGTAAAATGGCAGTAAAATTTTTAAGACCACCATAAGGTCTTGGAATTTTTATGCCAAACATTTTCTAAACATACTGTAAATAAAAAGAAATTATGTTATGCAGCATGATGGTAAAATTTTAGTCGCTTTTAAAATGAAAGGAGTTTTGCAGGAATTTATTGAGCATCTGCAAGGTTAAGATGATTTGAATACAGTACATTATCTCTGATAGACACTTTTGAAAAAAAATGAATAGTTGCTTTGATTGTGGCGGGGAATGCCTGATAGATTCAAACAGCAAAGATAAAAAAAGTACTAAAACCTCGATCATGTACAGAAACCTTATCCCTTGGCTGGCTTACTATTAGGCAAGTTACAAACAAATGCACAATATTAGTCACAATAGCGAAATCAAATATTTATTCTAAATCCTTTGCTGATGATTGCAGAAATCCAAATAATTCTGGGAATCAGTTACAATACTAAAAATCTACTTCTACTCCTCTCCATCTGGAGTAAGTTGTCTACAGTTCAAGGATTATTATTTATAAAGTAGATATACAAAGTAAGTGACGCTTATTAACAACCATTTCGCATCAGCAGACTATCTCTTTGAGAAATAAAAATTAATCGGCCCAAGTGTCTCGAAAAAGACATGTCATACTCTGTTCTCCTGATCTATTGGTCAAGTCTATAATTCCTTAAATGGTGAATAGTGATATCGTATTGCCAAAATCAGAGGGTGCAGAAAAATTAACCTATGCTTTCTTTACATTTAGATTTGATCTTTGTAATACCCTTTATCTGCTGACAAAAAAATATACACTGAAGAGTATCTAATTAGTGCAAATGCAGGAAACTCATGCGTTTAGCAGAGAGAGACTATTTGAACAAATTTCTCCAGCATTGGCATCCCTACACACCTGTAATGCAGAGAACAGATTCTAAAATTATTCTACTCACCTGCAAAACTCTAAAAGGAACAGCTCTGACATACTACAATACAGTTTAAGTAGACTCTTACTGCCCGTCAAGATCGCTTCATTCACAAAGTGCTCCCTCTCTCCTTTCTCGCAACTCTTAGTGTGATAAAAATGATAAAATGATAAAAATGAGAGGTAGAGCCTTCTATTATCATGCCTCTCACCTTTGGAATAGAATGCCTTCCTCTGTTTGAGAAGCACGCGCCACATCTCTCTATTTATATCCACAAGTAAAACCCTCCTTTTTAGCAAATCCAATTATTGAGGGGTAGTGTGAAGAGATCTGGCGCTCAGTGTAGAACACTTGGTGGACTGGCCTGACTCTGCTTGCGCCTTTTATAACTAGATTCACATCTCATCGAGGAACATCAGCAACCCAGGGCCACCCCAGAAGTGATACTCGGCAGATGCACACCGTCTCTTAATTATGGTGCGATAGGCCTAGTTGGTTAAAGGCATTTTGTAAATCACACTAAGCAAACCCAATTCTTTACCTTTTGTTGTTCATAATCAAAATTAATAGTGTTTGCTTATTTTAAGATCATTGCAAATTGCACTTATGTGCTGACGTCCCAGACATTTAATTAATTGCTATTTGGATCAGCAGGTGGTATCAAATCTTCAGAATGATTTAAATTCAACTCCAAAAGCTCCAGTTGATCTGAAGCTCATCTTAAATGGGGACAAGATCAAATTCATGGTATTATCCAAATCTTGAAAAACGGATCCAAAAGACCTTCATATTCATTCCCAGGTGGGTGCCCAAGTTTACCTCCTTCCATATTATAGATATTTCATTATATTGCTGGATAACAAGCCAACGTTCATTTGCTTTTTGAGAATTTGACAAAAATGATGAGTAAAATAGGCTTCTTGTACAGAAATATGTCTTGCTTCAATTTTAAAAATAGGGAGAAGATTGTGTAATCAATGAAACACAAACAATGTGTGCACACAAAGTATGTGTGAAGGATGGATGGACAAACGGACAGCGCAGAAACAATATGCTTCTTGCCCACAGGGAGGGAAAGAGGCAAAATAAATCTCCGATACATTTTCTAACATTTGCCAACTTCACTGTTATCAGTCCATTGAATATGCATTATCATTTCTCATCGGCCTATAGGTAGGGGATAGTAGGGCCTTACTAAAACCACTTTTAGGTTGAGTAGTTTATCATCAATTGATGGTATGGATAGCAGATTAAGTGACAGATATCCTTGAGTGGCAGTAGTTGTTATGAGCACAGCAAGTCTGTGCAGGGCGAAGGTCAGGGCTGCGATCAGATCAATATAACAGCAAACTTTGGTATGCGAGTCCATTATCGTGAGCTTAAAAAAAACTTACATCAGACCCCTTAACCAAACTATAACCATAAACCTAACCTTATTCAGTCTCTTAACCTTAGCCAGACTGATAAGCATCCACCCAAACTCACAGTGGCTCATTTATGTCCTACTTCAGTTGTATAACACTTAAGTGCCTGTTTTTTGTAGGGCTGTTTTGCTTTTAGGTCAACAATTCATACAACACTGGAGAGGGCACTCAGCCGAAGGGTGAATGAGGAGTTAATGTTTCCCGTAGAGCAGGTGCTTACAACCTGCTGTCTCCGCTCTGCTCTAATATCTACGCTAAATATAATAAATGACATGATGGTCAGACATGTTACACCATATTAACATCTCAGTCCAAAATTAATTTGTCAACAAGAGACTTCACAACTGCACCTTAGACCTGCCTAATTATCAAGAATAACTACAAAAATCTGGCATTCAACGTGAAAGGAGAGGTTATGTTGTTTGAGACTGCATTTTTTCAAAACATATCTCGTCATGGTCAGCCCTCCCTACAATCATAAAAAATACGGCAGTAGTTTGAAAGCGATTATCAAGAATACTACATTGGTGAACAACATCTACAATATACAATCCCCCGCACGCGCGCGCGCGCACACACACACACACACACACATGCACCGGAACTACAAAGCTGCACACACTGCCAGTCACTCTCACCCGTAAACACACGCAGCCAACAAAAACCAAAATATGCAGCAAACACACTAACGCATGCACTCACAAGCGTACACCCCACATACTATTTTTCTGATTTTTTCGCGACCATTTAGCTCACACATGAGAAAATTACAAGCACCAGATAATGAATGAAAGTTCAGATGGAAACCTTCTTATAGGGTAAGCTTATTCTTCTTCTATCCCTAAATGAGAGACCACCCTTGTTGCACCACAGAGAGTCTGAGAGAGAGAGAGAGAGAGAGAGAGAGAGAGAGAGGCCTCAGGGATACTCAGTGTGTGCTATTAATCAATACAGGGATCACCTTAGTCTCCCAGCGGAGTTCACACAGGCACCCTGTGGTCTTTATGCCAGGGTTTGCTGCAGGAAGATGTGAGGCAGGACTGGAGCTAAGGCTTCCTCCACAGAGACACAGATCCACAGAGCTGCCCTGCTTCTCTCTGAACTCCAGGTTAAATGCCCATTTCGAGGTGTTTACTGAAACCCAGTTCCCCATTCGCTGTGCCTCCTCCTTTTATCCGCCTGCAACATAAAATTCAATGCGGAGAAAAACAAATTATTTATTCGCATGCAAATCATTATTGTGTACTGTCATAGGCTAATAGTCCTTTCAAGTTTTTTTTTTTTTTTTTTTTTTGCCAATTTTAATTCATGTTTTAAAAAATTTTTTTTTTTTTTTTCATTCTGTTGGGCTCTTTTTTATCTCATCCCCCCAGGGCAGGTTCCCAGATGGCTCATGTGCTAATCTACTCTTTTCCACAGGATTCCACCTCAGGGACAATTATTGAACAGCTCCTTTTAAATTCAGCTTTTAATACCAATTTTTGAGTAAACTCACAAAATAACTGTGAGTTTGAAAAGATGGCAGGTTTTGTTGTTGGAATTATAATTTTAAATTATCACAGCGCATTATACTTCCTGACTCCAGTATTATCTGGCCATCAGGGCAGAACAAGGGCATTGTGGGAACTACTCACCAGTAGGTGCTGCTTTCCTGAGCTCCGCATTTAGAGTGCTGGGGTCTTTTACTACAAAATATGATCAATAGCACTGAGCAGATTAGGCCTACCCTAATCTGCCAAATCTCATGCATCGAATTACACCTCAATACCCTGATGACTAATTGAACTATCAGGAGTATTAAGCATCTGCAAACTACACACTGACACAGCAGGCTGCCAGTGCATTATGCTGGCCTTGAGATAGAAATATTAAAAGGTGGGAGCACATTTTCTCATGCATTTTTAGGGTATGGCTGCTGGCTACTGCTGATTATATATGCAGCCATTTTAAATAATCCAATAATATACACACTGAAGGGCGGGAGGCCAGGGGAGGGGGGTTATTTGAGGGAAAAGTCTCATAACAAATTTGCTTGACATAATTTATACAGTTCATCACTTCTTCCCTGACCCTATGAATACATTAAATATTTAAATATATTTGCATAGAACACACTGATTCAGATGTATGATTTGCAAATAAGTCCACAATAAATAAATAAACAAATAAACAAACAATGCATTCCAGAGAGGCTTTTACAACATTCATCATCTGCTTTATCAATTAAGATGACACCTCGCAGATAATTTTAAGCAGTTTTAGGAATTAAAAACACGTGACCAGAAATAAATGCCTTGGGTTGAGCCTGAAGGCCATGATTCTTGGCACGCTAGTGGTAATCACAGTATAATTGCTTCAGTATTCACACTTCACGGGCCATGTATTCATTTATCCATTTCTTTAGTAGAAACGACGGATAACTTAGTCTCAACCAATTATGATGTTTTGATTCAAAGATAGTTTAATCCTACTTTATTTTGATTGGTAGTTAATGCTGCAGTGTGTCTCCTGAAATCCACTTTAATCTCACAGTGAACAACTGAATGAAGCTGAAAAAATGGAAAAACTGAAAAACCAAGCTTTTTGCTCTCAATACCACTCATAAAATTGTATAAGCTTTGACAGTGAGAACAACAAATGTGCAAATACTGCTCACTCGAAGCTGTCTCTCATTTTAGCGGTTATCCTTCTTGATGCTTCTACTTCAAGTTTTGCATTTATTTCTTATGTCTCTACGCCTATCTGTAGCATTTACCATTTACCCAATAACACCGCTTTCTGGGTACAACTTAATTACTGCATCCAACAGTCTGTCAATCTGTCAATAGTCTTCAAAGAGCACTGCACCTCCAAGAGTTGTCTCTGTGATCCCTTCATTTTACTCCAACGTTCCCTTGAGAGCAAGATGGACAGTTTTGGAATGATACTAAAATAATGCACAACCTTTCCACACAATTGCTCCGCTTTGAGGATTACTGGGTTTGTATGTTTGTATCCACACACTAAATTAGGCCACTCCTTAAATAATTCACGAGCTGGAGGGACTGGAAAATGACATTGAAAGTACGTATGTCATGAAAAAAGATGCCAAAATCCACTTGGTCCGGACGAACTAATACGACAAATTATTGAAATATCAATAAAGATACACTCACTGAACACTACAGTAGGAACACCCTATATCAGGAACACCTAACTTATAATGGCTATTTCCACCATGATGATCCACCATATGCGAAATCATCTCAAACAGGTTTCATTAACAGGGATGGTGTGATCAGTGAACATCAATGGCCTTTCCAGTCAGCAGATCCAATAGAGCACCTTTGGGATGTGGTAGAATGGGAGATTTGCAGCATGAATGTGTAGCTGACAGATCATATGATAAAATCATGTTATCATGAATCAAGTTCCAACTTTATAATAAATATCAGAAGCAATCCAGCTAATTTTCATCAGTGTCTCCACATCTGCAGTTGACAGGAAATGCCCTCCCGAGAACGAAGGCTTGTTAAGGGCGAGACAGACTTACTAAAATATTAACTAACAAAAATGACAAAGAAACAGGGTAATGGTATTTATCCCAGAAAACTTTTCACGTTTTTATCGGATGTCATAAGGATGTCAGAAAATATATTTCTAGCCATATCAAACTCCAGTATTGCCTGGTTGTCCTGTGTATAGTTGAAATTATTTTCATTATCAAAGATGGAATCGGCAGATATGTTCCAAAAGACTACATAACTGTCGTGGAGAGAGAAGCAATGTGTAGGCCTACATAGTTTTGAACAAGTTGTGTGTGTTGCATGTTAACTGTTGGTTGCTACTGCATTTCTTCTGAACAGCAGTAATATAAGTACTGGTTTCAGTTCTTTACCCCCATATCAGTCGAAATACCTGGTTTTAAAGCAAAATAACATAGGTCGTGCCATGCAGTGTAATAGAAAACAGTTACAATCATTGCTGAAATGACAGCAAACAACTCTTGGTATATTGGCTTATTTTGCTCTGTTTCGTTTTACACTTCAAATAGCCAATAAATTTTTTGACATTCCCAAGCAAGTCCCATTAGAATGTTTTTATCTGCCTAGAAAATCAAAACTCTCATTTTCCAGTCATATGATATCTGTAGCAATTTGAAAACCTTCAAATGTACAGGCAAATAACTGAATAATTTCAAGCCATCTAAAACTTTTCCATAAAAAAGTGTACCAGCACATATACAGGGTGGGGAAGCAAAATTTGCAAAATAAATCACCATCCATAGATTGTATATTATTCTCAACTGGCATGTTTATTGAAAAAAAGAGATTAGACTCAGATTACAGCTTATAGTCTTTGCTTTTTTCAAATAACAGGTGCAAAAAAGGGGAGTGGTTGTGGGATTGTTTGTACTTTCAATGTCAGTGCAAGTTTTGCTTCCCCACCCTGTAGTGTAGTACCACTCAAATTCAAAAAGGATTTTGTTTCTGAGTAGCCTAATTTAACCGGAAGAAAAAGAATATATGCCATGCCTGGCTTTGACATGGAGTGGCTGTTCCAGGTAACTGGAAATTAAGGTAGATTGTGATTCACCTGCGTGAAAACCAGTTTACCTGAGTAGGCCTTCTAGTTCAATGAACTGAAGCTCTACCAGAATGAATGACAACACAAAAGCATGCACACATACAACTATCTCCAAATCACAAAATCCATCATTAAACATATATTTATTGAATAAGGCAAAGGTCTACTTTACACATTTAACTCCTGCCATATAAGCAGGACATAAAAATGTGCAGCTGATCCCAAAAAATGTTGAAGTTTCTTGACACATACAATATTTTCAGAACTCTGCGCACTAAAGGGAACATCACACGCCGTCAGTTCAAAGCATGCCAATTCTTATGAGTGAATGGTTCAGGCAACACTGCAGGAGGGAGATGAAGCACATCAGCTAGCAGGGCAAAATGATCCCACCTGCATTATTTAACCTTGATTTGAAAAGTACATCGATATCAGAGAGCTGCACAGTGACCACTACACGCAGTAGTTCTGCATTATTACTGCACGCGGTCAGTGGCGGATTAAGGTGGTCATGGGTCCAAAAGCACTCGATGTTCATGCTAAGTTAAAGAATTCACGCTGGTTTCAGGATAACTACTCCATCTTCAGGAACGTGGTAGGGGTTCCCTAAACGAAAGGTTTGTGCATCTATTCTTCCATGGACCTTTTTGACAAGCAGCGCTTGTCATTCCGTCTCTTTATCATGATCACATCAATCATTATATACTGCATAATGAACTTTATTATGTGCTGAATAAATCACTTGATTATAAACAGATATAGGAACGGGTTGACAGTAATCCTGTGATAAAATGGGAAGTCACTGCCTGCCCTGAAGGTGTGAATCTGTGGAATATTCAGAAGTCCAAATATCTGTTGAATATTTTTGAAGGGATGAAACTTCTGACCCACTCATGCGACGAGTCATCTATGACGGCAATAAAACTGTGGCTTTTATTCTTTTTTGTTTTTTGTGCTGGGGTCGTGTGTTTCCTTGCTGAAATTTTGCTGCTATTCTCTCCACTAGCATTGATGTAAGCTAGTATTAGAAAACCAAATTGGCTGTAATGGATAGAAGTGGCACAGGCCTGCATCTACCCACTCAGCTGCTTGATTTTTTAAACGTTTCTTAAGTGCCAACATGGGTCAAGATTTTTTCTCTTCTTTGAGGTAACTTTGAATGAACAAAAAACAGTTAAATAGGCCAATTCAAGGGAGGCCCTTGCACACATGAGGCCAAAAGGTAGCAGCCTAGGCTTGCCTGTGCATTAATCTGCACCTGCACACAGTATTACTGCAGTGATACGGCAACAGCGATTTTCCAATGCAGTAGCAGTGCAGTATCGATTTCTTCTGGGCGCTCTCTAGTGCAGTGTTAACTTCTGCAGTGCATCAGCATTGCAGTACCAATTTCATTACTGCAAAATTACTGAATGTGTAATTTCAAAAACGCAACAAATTAAATTTTTCGTGCATCCTCTACAATTTCTTCCTGAGCCAAAAGTCAATTGCAATTTCACTTTTGCAAGCAGTGCATCTGTCATGAATTCATGTTGGGAACTTTAGTCACATCAAGGCAAGCTAGCAAATCTGATGTAAACTATGTGTGACTTCCTTTTCAAATCTGCTGATCACATCGTTTAAGTGCCCAAACACAATTCAAAGAAGAATGTTGCAATTAACCAATTTATCAGGATGAGGATTCTCTTTACCTCATGTGTTAGAGGAGATGGCAATGTGTTAATTACGACAAAGTTTCCCTAATGTCACAAACAATGAGCTCACTGAAACACTGTAAGACTTTCCTCAGCCAGCAGAAAGTATCATTTTCTAGACAAGTTGGTGTGAGGAGAATCTCTCCAATAGTAGGATGTGACTTCTATGTGGTATTAGATAATTTCACCTATACTGGCCATCATCCACCTACTTTGCATAGAACGATTTCTCTTGGATACATTATGATTTCTCCATGGATACCTTCGTTGCGCATAAAGATAGATTGCTGGAAACCATTTTCTTGGGGTATTCAGGATTGGTTAATCTGCTGTTTGGAAGACCTTTGGTATTGCAACAGATAGTAAAAAATATTATCTTGAGTTTGTAGCATGTAAAAGCTGCTATCTTGTTCTTATCGACAACGGTTGCACCACCAGCACTACTCCCACTAGCAATCACGCATTTAAAACCACTAAAGGTCAGACATTCCTTGCAAGTCCCAGAGCTCTTACAATTGGAAAGATGTCTGAGACTCACCCCTGCAAAACATTGTTCAAGAACTTAAACAGTTCAAGAACACTTCAGGAACTGTTCTTGAACTGTTCCTGAAATATACCTGAAGTAAATTCTTGAACCTGAAATTCTTGAATGGTTCTTGATCTGTTCTTGAACAGTTCTTAACAAAAAATTCAAGAACAAGACCATTCTTGATCTGTTCTTGAACAGCACTTTTAAAAAATTCAAGAACCAGAAAATTCTTGATCTGTTCTTGAACAGTACATAACAAAAAATTCAAGAACAATTCAAGAACAAAATTCAAGAATGTTTCAAGAATTCTTCAAGAACAGTTCTTAAAAATTTTTTCGCAAGGGTCTGCTGCCATCATCTCTACAAAAGCTATGAAAGCTGCTCTTACTGGAGCCTCTGTCAATATGGTCTGCCTCCCCCTCAGACCTTATGACCTTGTGGATGTTGAGGGTTTCATTTGAGTGCTTGAGACAAAGAGAATGCATGAAACTAATACCTAAAGAGGTCGGAAGCACCCCTTCTTAATTTCTGCGCTCTTTGATCTCTGAAGGGAGGCAGTAAGCTGTTTAAGAATGTGGGTGATTTGCATTTGATTATGAGGCATTACACTGATATTTCTGTGTAGTAAGAAGGTGTAAATACCTTGTTGGGAGAATTGTTACAGTTTTAGGGGATATTTCTTAAAATGTAGCAAGTCTTGAACGGTTAGATTAATGCAGCCAGTGACCATATCATTAAGACTAGATGCTTGAAAATAATTTGACTCCTACATAATATGAGATATCAGTATGATACATTTTAAGAAGTTCACATTGTACCAAAGATTACACTAGTTGATTATCAGTTTAATAAGGGGACTTATGTGGGACAGTGTAAACATAAAGACAATAACAAAGTATCATTGTGATCTAATATTAGTCAGTTTATGTTCTTTTGTACATGTTATAAACTTACCTGAAACATAAGTATTATACTCAGTATGTCCAATTTTATTTGCTCTCAGGGTTCTGATTTTCAGCATGGATTTGCTGAGAAGACTGACATCTTGGCCTTGCCACCCCATCCCACTATAGTTAGCAGGAATATCATTTCAACAGCAGACAGGTCTCAACAGCAGTTTCCTGGTGAGCTTTAGGAGGTGATATGCACTGGTGCAGTGGCATTTACTGCAGTTACTGTATGTGAACAGACAGCGACTGCAAGACCACGAACTTCAACATCAACGCCCACTAAATCACTGACACCAGGAAGTTGAAGAGCCATGTCAGGTGCACTGACAACTTTGACTCTGCGCAGCCAAAGGCAGGGATCGCCATCAAAGCTCCTCTCCTGGAGTCTTAGGGCAAAGTCGGGATTGGCAGGGCTGTACTCAACAAAGCTGTCTTCACAGCAAACAAAGGCTCAAACATTGTAGTTGCACTAAGGAATGAGAAACACCTTGACTGCATCCGTGTGCTCGACTGGGTATTCCAACTCTTGTTTGAGGAAAAACACTGCCCTTCAGCCATCATAGCTGTCCTTACTGCCTGCAAGGAGTCTGTCTAGTTCATCGAGAGCAGCGTGCAGGATTCCCTGGATCACACTGTCAAGCAGGCCTGTGACCCAAACTGGAACTCCAACTATGCCATGATGGAATCCATCCACTCCCACTACAATGATCTTCTCCAACTCTTCACCAACAACAAACCCAGGGAGCTACACTGTATCACAGCCATTGACCACATTCATCTCACAGCGCTAATCCAATTCCTGCAGCCCTACCAGACTGCAGCTAAAGACTGTGAAGTGTACAAGGATCTTACCCTGCAGCAGGCCTTCCCATGCATCAGGGGACTGAAAAACAACTGTCAGACAATGTGATATGCATAACATTGTATCCTTTCAATTATTTTTATATTAAAATAAATTATCATGATATTCTATCAAAAATGGTTAAGTCATTCAGACAACATACTTTCTCCAGTGCATATGCTGTATTTATACCACAATAAAAATAGGACATAATATTATTGCAGCGGTGTTTCATATCAAATAATTTATTTAATTTTTGTATTCTTTCAGGTTCCTCCAAAGGACTGTGACCCCATTACTGTCCTAAAGGACACAATTTTCACATTCTTGGAGAAATTCATCCCTCACATCCTTCACAAGACAGCAGAGTTTTTTAAACCCCAGGCAGGAAATCATCCATGTGCTTTCCCCCTCCGACAAGGAAGAGGTTCTGGACCACATCGATGAACAGCTTGATGACCTCCCTCTCCAACAACTCAAGCCTCAGGCAGAAGAAAACCCTCCTCCTAGCAAGCATCCCCATCAGGATGAGTTTGAAAACCTAAAGGAAGACGAAGTCGAGATCAGCAAAGTCGACCGGTATTGTCAGCTCAGTATCGCAGGCTGCCAGGACTCCATTCTGCAGTGGTGCAAGCATCATGCAGCACAATTTCCTGGCTTGGCCTGACTAGCCAGGAACATTTTGTGTGTCATGGCCTCTTCAGCACCCAGTGAGAGGAATATTAGTGTTGCCGGGCATGCTGTGTTAGCAAGAAGATCAAACCTCAGCACAGACAGAGTGAATGGTATTCTGATTATGAATTCTGCCTTCAAGAAGGAACAAGTTAAGAAGTGAAGGAAAGGACGGTTGTGTTGTGCGTATCTGTGTGACATTTCTATGAAGGATTTGAAAACCGTGACATTCCTGTAAGGCTGCTAGAGAAGTTGTCACTCATGCAAGAACCTGGTGTGTAAGGTTCAAGGTTGATAATACAGTCAGTCACACAATCTGTTTGTTATCATATTCTTGTTTGTACAACTATGCCTTTGAGGTAAATATAATTATTCCGCGACTAATTGTAAAGTGCTTATACATGTTATAAAAATAAAACTGATAAAAAAGAAGTCGCTTGTTTTTCGATGAATTTAGTTCTCTATGCATAGTTTATTATAAACATTTGAAAAGACATAATGCAAATAGTATATGTACATGATTAAATCAGTACAAATATATTCATAACTAAAACTGTGCTCAACATCATTATATTGTACAGTGAATCTGCAGTGTAGTAGCACAGCACCATTGGTGGTGCAGTATTTAAATCTACAGTGCTATTACAAATTTTGACAAAATATGCAGTGCTGTAGTATTGCAACCTTGAAAAACAGTTACTCCGCAGGTCTCTGATAAATACAACTCCCACAGTGCACATATTATCGTTATTGGACAGACACGTATAGAAGGGGAGATGGAATCTGACGAGCCATGAGGACTAATGAGCCTTATCAAATATTAGTAATCAATAGATGTCAGAGCTGCTTAAAATAGGCAAAACAGTGAAATGGCTCAGTGGACCCCAGTCTCCCCTACTCTGTTAGAGCAGAAATAATGTGGGAATTTTATTGCCTGGACAAAAATCTCAGTCTCACCAACACGAGCCATGAATAATTGAGTCATATCATTTCATAAAAATGTCCATGACCAATCTATTTCATAACTGAAAAATACAGACATAAATCACGGCTGTCCTGATTTTATTGATGATAGAATGATGGCTGCTTTCAAATCTACTCATAATCTACCTTGGTGGTACAGAGCGTTCTTATGAGAAGCAATGAGATAACACTGTTCTCCTGACTCACCCTTTAAATTACAGCAAGAAAAAGTGAGCCATTTATATTTAGGTGTGGAGGCTGCTTGTAAAAAGAACCTTTTTCTATTTAACAGTGTTTTAATTAAGTTATTTCAATGAGTCAAGGTCTAAGGTTACGAAGCTGTCAAATATGGCCAGCCCAGCCAACAGAAAAACTTAACTCTTTCACTCTACAATGCTGCAAGTTTGAAAACAAAATTATACTCCTTTCCCTGGGATGAGTTTAGAATTCACATGTATTAGTTTGGTGCCCACTCAGGATGTGCCTGTTAGGAGCAGGCCCATTGCTCAGCCACCGGTGTTACTGCATGCAGTTTTTTCTAGATTTTCAGGAGCCAGTAAGCCAAATGCTTTCACACTAGGGACAATGCACTTCCTTGGGTCTTCAGCAAAGCACCTGCCAAGGGTGAAGTCAAACGATTGTCTGTCTATTGTTAAAAATCGAAGGACATACTTTCATGGATAGAGTATGTACATGCAGTGCATGCATATATACAGACAGACAGACAGACAGAGATTTATTCCATTGATAGTTGGATATTTGCTTTGACTGAATACTGAGAAGGTGTCAACAGTAGTACAGTTAGGATACTGTACAGTATACAGTTTACACATATTCAAATGAATAGACATTAATTATGCCAGGGTGCTCTCATAATGTAAACATCTTTGGATAATGGCAGATAAAAAAATATGAAAATCATTAGCCTGAGACATTAGCATTTGATCAAGTAAATCATAAAATGATTTTTTTCAATCATAAACCAATTCGTTCATTGATTAATGAATTAATAATTGTAAGTTACGTGTAACTGTAATCTTGCAGCTGTCAAGGATGAATTATTTCCAGTATATGGATGATCGAGGGATGATAGTCAAAGCCATAATTTTGTGTTTGTGAGTTTATGATTCTGCAAATACTCTGCCCTGAGTCTCATTAGAATAACTAATGCAGGCCATTGAACTCATTTTCATAAAAATCAATACAGTCCTTTAGGGGACAAAGGTAAATTACCCCATTTATCCATATAGCTGCAATCAATGCATAAAGAATGTGTCACGTCTTGACAAAGGTTAAGAGAGGTCCACAAAAATGCCATGCAGGGAATAACTTAATTTTGGCTCATTTGACTTTCGGCATAGCTCAATTTAATAAAACTGGCCACGTCAATTATTTCAAGGACACCTGACTGTTCGCCTTGCAAATAAACTGGAAAAGGGTCTTCTTTTGCCAGGACTAAAAAATCAAAGCCAGCTCAGGAGCTGTATTATTAAAAAGACACCCAAGGCTAAGTCTCTCGCTAGCACAACAATCAAAGGCAAAAATGCACATCCTCATTGGTCACTACAGAAATCCTTACATGCAAAGCATAGCTAATTGGGCTGCAGTACATGTAGTCTTCTTGTGAGGATGTGTTAATTCAGTATAACTGCTGCTGTTATTCGTTCAGCTGGGCCAGTCAATTGAAACAACACTTATAATCACAGAGGGGTGATTGGCCCTTCAGCAAGACAAACAAGGCTCTCAGGTTTTCATTTTTTTGTGATCTGGGGTCTGCATTAGGATTCCAGAGGAGCAGTTTATGGATCAATGCTAGGCCAGAAAGCAGGACTAAGACAACATATTTAATGTTGGAGGCAGTAATGAATTGGCTGGGATAAAACAGAGGGCAGTTAACCGCATTGCCAGGTGTCCAGCTGTGAACAGTGCACAGACGGAGACACGGTATGGTGTCTAAAAGTCAACCTGAGCACATGAGCTGTGCCATTTCTGACTATGCTCTCTGTCATGTTTCCATGCCCAGACACAGACACCATCTGGATAGACATCGCAAGTTTCAGGACAGAAATATAGGTGAAAGAAGTGCTTTCACTTCATCTGCAAGTGTGAGGCCAAACATTATTCCTCACCAGTGAGTATACAAAGAGAAATTATTAAAATAATAATGTAAATGAACTACAGCAAGAACAGCAAAATTGACAGTAAAGCGCAGAACTGCAAGATGGCCGCAAGTGATATGGAATCATTCATCAGAATGCATGTTGCAGGTCAGAGTAAATGGACTCCCATATTTGATGCCCTATGTAGCAACAGCCTTATTTTCCAAGTCAGGTTCTGAACTGCAATCCCAAACCTATTTGAAACCTTCTCTGCTTCCCTCCCCAGTGTGAACACAGTGAAAACAATATACAATAAGGCTAGACAGCCTACACTCCTCGAGGAAAACAATGAATTTACTACATAACATGTTGCCCCTAAGTGCGTATGTCTGGAACATTTTCCATTGAATATGACGATAATTTGTTTTGAACAATATGTATGTTGGGAGAATTTCTGGGGAAAACTCTAACAACCAAAAGGGAATATTACCAGAATATTCCCTAGTGCACCTTGAATCGTTTTGCATTAGTCATGGTTGTTTTCTCGGTGGCATTTCACACGAAGCCCAGGGGGAAATAAGCGAGTTTGGGAATAAATTACTTCCCGTATACGTGATTTGAGGCAACAGGAGTTCATCCCTCCTCTAATAAAGGACGCCTGTGATGACATCATCTTTTCATAAACAGTGCCATATGTGTTCATGATCCTGCCAAACATGTCGGTATTGTATCTTCCTGTCATCTTGACTATTTTAACACTGCATGTGTCAGGTAGAATCTGATCAGCGGTGGAGTAGCTGGGTAGATACTGAAGAGGGGCCATTTGTAATTGTGATGTTCAGAACACTATCAGCCGGAAACAGTCCTTTCTCAGCGACTGTGAGATTCATTGGCCGAGAAGATCTAATGCACCATCTTGAATGATGAATTAAATATCTGTTTTGGAGACATTCCTGCACAAAACCAATTACTATTTTGTGGATAAATATTTAATGCAGGTATCCACAAGCAATTTATTCTTCCAGCAAATCCCTCGGAAGCTCTGGGGAACATTGTTCCCATTTGTCACCGTTCTGTATTAGATTCACAAGAGAAGAGATTCCAGAAAGGACATAGTTTCATACAGTTTCTGGATAAGATTCAAGAAATGATCCAGCTTTGTTACAAAGGCTTGCTTCTTCCTAATTTCAGAAAAGAAAAAAAAAGGGTTTGATGGCGCTGCCAAGCGACTGTGTCCGTTTCGGCTGGAGAGAGGCCACTCTGTTCTACTGAGGAGAAAATCTGATCAATTGCATCCCTGTAGCATGAATTTCAGAAAATCTGTTCTGGTCAAAAAAGTATCATTTATACAATATAGTAAATTATCTTAAGTTCATTCAGCATTTTGTGAATGAAAAACTGTTACACTTTTTCATGCAAATTACTTTTACTGTGATTGAGAGCTGAATTAAAATATAATTATAGCAAATGCAAACAAATGAATGCTGCTGTTCACACAATGCATTATTTATAAAAGAATCTTAATTGAAATGTATTCACCGTTATAGATGTGCAATCTACAGCTGTACCTGTTGAAATGAGGGCACACATGAAAATATTGCCGTAATGATATAAACAGATGGATACAACTTAATGGAAATCAACATAATCAACATTAACATTCTTTATGAGATGTTGGGCCTCCACAAGCTGCCAGATGAGCTTAATATCCCTTGGCATGAAGTCTACAAGTGTAAAACATGACTGGAGGGATGGAGTGCCTTTCTTTTGAGAGATTCTTCTTTGTCACGACCTTCAAATGAATTCCTTTCATTTCTCCCAACATCCATTAGCTAGCTTGACTTTTAAATACAGTATATTGTCTTTTCATTGGTTTGATGTCCTGCGTGCCTCCCTCACCAGGTGTGATGAATTGATGTTCTCCTTTCCCTTACGTGTCAGTGGCATATACAACCCATTGCTTTGCATGTGCAAATTGCAACATATGCTGTTTTGTACATCAAATGGTAACTGTGCCTGTTCAGACTGAAAATAGGCATTTGGCCATACAGTAGATATACGACTGAATGCAATTTTAGTCTTTAAGATGTGTTATGAAAATAGTATTCCCTCCGTGAGGAATCGATTCATCCTTGAGGAATTCATGTGATCAATAAATCTAGTAAAACATCCCAAGCCTCCATCTTTACAGTCACTACAGTCACCCCATCAGATTCTTCTGAAAAAATTCACAGGTGCTCCTCTACCATATTTATGCAGGAACCCAAAATATTGGCTCTGTATCTCAATTAGTTTTGAAGTTACAGCCCCTGGAAATTTTGATTAATTTTTTCCATTTTACCAAACTTGCCTTTCGGTGCAACTTCTAGCAAGAATATCTCCAAGTGTTTCCAATGTACAGTTTTGAAATCAAATGTCCTGGGCTAACTTTTTTTTTTTTGTAGATTATTAAAATGCTGTCAGATTTGCTGTAGCTTGTACCCTTTTCTTCTAACAAGGCTCTAAAAATGGCCGAAAATCAAAAATGTTAAAAATCACTGTCTCCTTTGAGCTCAAATAACTCAAAGGGTATGCTAGATAAAGCAATGACATTTTTTTCTGCTGTAATTTTTCACATATTGGGCCACATCTAGAGGACAACCACATTCATCAATACATTGGTAGAGCCAGAACAATTTTTTATCATTTTGGTTAAGTTTGAAATTTTCTAAAAATTGCTTATTTTCACATCCTTATTTGGGCATGTGGCCAATGAAACAATACTATATTTTTACTATGAATTCCTATATAACTAAAGATGATATGATAAAAATATGATGTTGTTACAAGCCTTCCTTCTTAAGTTAAGTTTTTTTTGTGTATATGAACTATGAGCGTTCTATTTGTTATACATTAATCAAACAGAGAGAAGCAACTGCATAATTTGTAATGAAATGGTTCAGGTAATAATCAGGTATTTATAATAATCATGCTATTTATTTGAGAATTTTCATCATTTCCATGGCTATCAGTGTTTCAGTGGTCAAGGGTGGTATAAAAAAAGATTTAAATTCTTTTTTCCCATTAAAATGAATATATTAAGCATTTTGTATGATTCTTATGGTAATTGTTTATGCTGTGCAGTTTTAATGTTACAATGCTACAAGTACATGTCTCAATTTCTCCAATACTGTTTGATGCAACAAAGTAGAATTATAACTAGTAAAGCATTTGCTTTGATGCTGCTTTTCAAAATACTGATGTGTATTGATTAAATGCCATGTTTTTGTGTATTTGAAGAATTACTGACATATGAATTCATGCTGTGTCTTTCTCCTTAACTGCTTTGTTTGTGACATTTAATAAATGTACTTAACTGATAAAATATTGTCAGTAATTCATTGTTTGCAGTCATCATATGAATGAAAATTTGTTTCCGGATGTGGAAAAGGCTCTTCTGATGTAGTATCTTAAAAAGGAATAATTTCATTCAAATGTTTAAAATGACATGAAACAAAAAAAAAAAAATCATAATTTAAGAAGGAAGGCTGGTAACAACATCATATTTTCATCATATCATCTTTAGTTATATTGGAATTCGTGGTAAAAATATTGTATTGTTATATACAGTGCCGTGAAAAAGCATTTGCCCCCTTCCTGATTTCTTATTTTTTACCTATTTGTCACACTTAAATGTTTCAGATCATCAAACAAATTTTAAAATTAGACAAGGATAACCCGAATAAATACAAAATGCAGTTTTTAAATGATGAATCATTTATTAAGGGGAAATAGCTATCCAAACCCACCTGGCCCTATGTGAAAAAGTAATTGCCCCCTAAATCCTAATAACTGGTTTTGCCACCCTCGGCGACAACAACTGCAATCAAACATTTGCGATAACAGGCAAGGAGTCTTTCACATCGCTGTGGAAGAATTTTAGCCCACTCTTCTTTGCAGAATTGTTTTAATTCAGCCACATTGGAGGGTTTTTGAGCATGAACCGCCTGTTAAAGGTCATGCCACTGCATCTCAAGCGGATTTAAGTCTAGGCCACTCCAAAATCTTTTGTTTTGTTTTTTTTTTAAGCCATTCAAAGGTGGACTTGCTAGTGTGTTTCGGATCATTGTCCTGCTGCATAACCCAAGTGCGTTTGAGCTTGAGGTCATGAACTGATGGTTGGACATTCTCCTTCAGGATTTTCCAGTGGAGAGCAGAATTCATAGTTCCATCAATTACTACAAGTCGTCCAGGTCCTGAAGCAGCAAAGCAGCCTCAAACCATCACACTACCACCACCATGTTTGACTTTTGGTATGATGCTCTTTTTATGAAATGCTGTGTTAGTTTTAGTTTGTTAATTAGTTAGAAATGCAGATGTAACGGGACGCGCACTTTCCATAAAGTTCAACTTTTGCCTCGTCAGTCCACAGAATATTTTGCCAAAAGTCTTTGGAATCATCAAGATGTTTTTTGGCAAATGTGAGATGAGCCTTTTTGTTCTTTTTGGTCAGCAGTGGTTTTCGCCTTGGAACTCTCCCATGGATGACATTTTTGCACAGTCTCTTTCTTATTGTTGAATCATGAACACTGACTTTAACTGAGGCAAGTGAGGCCTGCAGTTCTTTAGATGTTGTTCTGGGTTCTTTTTTGACCTCTTGGATGAGTTGTCGATGCGCTCTTGGAGTAATTTTGGTAGGCTGGCCACTCCTGGGAAGGTTCACCACTGTTCCAAGTTTTCTCTATTTGTGGATAATGGCTCTCACCATGGTTCACTGGAGCCCCAAAGCCTTAGAAATGGCTTTGTAACCCTTTCCAGACTGACAGATGTCAATTACTTTGTTCCTCATCTGTTCTTGAATTTCTTAAGATCACGGCATGATGTATTGCTTTTTGAGATCATTTAGTCTACTTAACTTTGATAACAGGTTCTATTGAAGTGATTTCCTGATTCAACAGGTCTGGCAGTAATCAGGCCTGTGTGTGGCTAGTGAAATTGGACTAAAAAAATGTGGTTCATCACAATTCATGATTTAAGGGGGGGGGGGCAATTCCTTTTTCACAGAGGGCCAGGAAGGTTTGGATAGCTTTTCCTCCTTAATAAATAAAATCATCATTTAAAAACTGCATTTTGTATTTACTTGGGTTATCTTTTTCTCATATTAAAATTTGTTTGATGATCGGAAACATTTAACCGTAAAAAATATGGAAAAAAGTAAGAAATCAGGAAGGGGGCAAATACTTTTTCACGGCACAATAACTGGCCACATGCCCAAATAAGGATGTGAAAATAAGCAATTTTTAGAAAATTTCGAACTCAACCAAAACTAAAAAAATTGTTCTGGCTCTATCAATGTATTGATGAATGTGGTTGTCTTCTAAATGTGGCCCAATATGCCAAAAATAACAGCAGAAAAAAATTTAATTGCTTTATCTAGCATACCCTTTGAGTTATTTGAGCTCAATGGAAGCAGTGCTTTTTGATTTTTGGCCATTTTTAGCTGTACATTGGAAACACTTGGAGATATTCTTGCTTGAAGTTGCACTGAGAGGTAAGTTTGGTAAAATGGAAAAAAATTAATCAAAATTTCCAGGGGCTGTAACTTTAAAACTATTTGAGATACAGAGCTAATATTTTGGGATCCTATATAAATATGGTTGAGGAGCACCTGTGGATTTTTTTAAGAAGAATCTGAGAGGTTGACTTGGGAAATTTTTCAGAAATTGGTTGATTTGAGCTGGAATGACCCATTGTCAACCTGGAAGGGACCAGTCCATTCATGGTAAGAATACTTCATACAAAGGTGATTACGCAGAAGAACTTTGCATTTATTTGCAGAGACACTCTTGACTTTAAGGGGGTGAGTAGACCCAAACCATGCCAAGAAAATGGACAGATGCATCAGCATTTACGTCCGTTCACAAATTTATTCCATATTCTTTTTTCCTTTAAATTAGTTACCATCTGTTTATGCAATATAAAGAGTCTTAAATTAAAATTAAAAAGAAGAAACATATACTTATGTTTTTTTTTTCTCCAAACACAATGAAGGTAAACTGGTTTTTCAGCATCTTCAATTCACAGTCCACTGCATTACAGTGACTCAGCACTCTATGACTGGATGTGCTTGTGGATACGGGAGGAAATCTGATACAGGGGGAAAATGGGTCATCAATATCAGACACGTGCCTGATATTTTTATTTTCCCCCTAGTACATATATGCTCCTCAAAGACACAAGAAATTGTATTTTCCTTAATCAGTGGAACATCACATCATGATATAGTCCCATAGTTCCTAACCATTAGACATACACAGTTATGAGAGTTATTGAGTTATAGCCCATTTACTGCAGGTTACATGGAGCTGGGAGGATAACTTGAAAGAAAAGTGTGCAAAAATAGCCACAAAATTACAAAATGCTGACAGATTGTTTTCAAATAAAATGCTCAATAAATCAAAATAGAGATTGCAGGGTGAGTGCCAGTTTACTTCACAAGACAGAGTTTTGTTCTTTTTTTTCTTCCAAATTTTTATTCAGATTATATCTACAGGAACAAAGACATGCAGTGCAAACACTGAGCTCTATACTGGTCAACTAACTGGTGAAAGGGATCTGTGCTTTCAAACACACAATGTCTTGTGCAGCTTTTGGAAGGAACTTCCATTTTAACCTTTGTTTTGAATACTGTGCCCTTAAAGAATGCTATTAATGTTGTTCAGTCCCCCCCTCCCCCCTTTTTTTTTCCTGCTGTGAGATAAATTTCAGGTTAGCCTCTCAATATCCTTATTCAAACTACTGAATGATCATTTACAATAATAAAACCTCAAACATCCAAAAAAAAAAAAAAAAAATGTTCAAACTCCATCTGTCATGAGTTACGATGGGATATAGTACAACAGTGCTTGTGATTAACCGGCCAGTATCTTATATCAAAGATGAGAAGCATTTAGTCTGTACTGCTCTTTTAAGTCAATCTTTATTGGGCAATATATGGAAAGGACAATAAAGGTCTCTTACAACAATATGTCTGGTTGACTGCACTCATCTGCAGCATGACGACACAATAGCGAGATTGGACAAAGCACATTCACACTCTTGTTCATATAATATCCCCTCAAATATGAATTTCCCACCCAGTTTTACACTATATCTTTCCTTCACATCATTCTAGATAAGCCCTTTAAATCACTAACATCAGCCCACTAACACCAGCATCGCAGGTAATTTATCAACAATGATTTCAGCTGCCTGTACACAGTTTTCTACTTTAGTATTTGAGTTTTCGAAAGGTACAAACTCAAAATGAGTTGGCCGCACACCTGCTGAGTCATCATAACCCACAGGAGTGTCGGTGTTGTTATCTTAGCCTGCAGCACCAAAATACATTTCTCTGACCAGTCCTGCTTTTCTAAGATCACATAAGCAAAAAACCTGGCTATAGGCTTGAAAAAGGTAAAAGCAAAAACATCATTGGTAGGATCTCCTATAAAACATGGCTTGTGCAAAATACATTCTATAGGCTACTGCTAATGCCCTTAAACTGTGGCAGTCAAAATTAATAACAGTTAAAATTAATTCCTAATATATTATTGTAGGCAGGAATACACCTCTATTTTTTTCCAGGTTAGCGTCAAATTTGAGCTAATGAACACAAAAAATGAATGACAAATCAAAAACACTAATTATAGCAGAGCCGGGTGGTTAATCCTGAGAAGGCTGGTATGTCCTCAGGTGGGGATGAGCTTAAACAGACCATTTCAGGTGCCAATAACATCAACAGCTGAGTAATTAGGAATGAGCATTTAGCAGGCTATTTGCACCTTCAACTCTGTTGCTTCGAGGGAACTGATCTTGACAAAGGTATGTTAAAATGCGTACAGCCTCTGGTTTCCTCCAAGAATGAATTTCTAATTACAAATAGATGAATAGGACACAATGCATGGTGGAAAGAAAGACAGCACTGGCTAAAAAGCAGTGTACATTCGTCACATGAGCATATCTTTCATTGTTTGATTGTGCCTGCGCAAGATCATTTTCACGTAATGGTGCAAATTGCTTTAATATAAGATTTCATCCTAAGTATCTGAATTACATTCAGAAGCCTGCTTGAACATTGCATGAGGCTCCTCACTGCCATGTGACTTCAGTGCTGAACATAAAATTTTGACTCGTTGCAATTCATCCATTTACCACTGTGTCAGGGTAAAATGGCATACACAAGCCCTCTTCATAGTAAAAATAGGTTTCTAATTTATGATCAATGGAATTTTGCCACAATAAAAATGTATTTGTGCAAAAAATGATCATGAATTATCACATTTTATCCAAAATATCTCTGCAATTAGCAGGATACTTCTTTATAGTTTCCTTTCACGCATCAAACCATGTCTAACAGCTTTGGTTTAGCCATCACACCTTATTGTCAAAAGGGTGTTTTTTTTTTGCCTTTTATACTCTCAAGTCAGTGTTAATTTGAAGGGCTGCTCCCTGGTAACAGTTGTTGTTTAATATATATATAATATTTTTTTTTTTTTAATGAGAAGTTCATGATAGGAGCATCAGAAACCCGGTGTCCCCCATTTCCTAATCGCTGTCTAATGGGGCTTTTCCACTATGTGGTACCGGCTCTACTCTACTCTACTCGCTTTGGTACCGGTACTTTCTTTGGGGTTGCTTTTCCATTGCAGGGGTGTCAAACGGGTGCCATGGAGGGCCAGGAGGCTGCAGGTTTTCATTCCACCCAAAACCTCCACCAGGTGATTTCACCGATTAGTCCCTTCTCTCTGCTTGAAGGTGAGGTAATCAGTGAAATCACCTGGTGGAGTTTTGAGTGGAATGAAAACCTGCAGCCTCCTGGCCCTCGATGGCACCCGTTTGACACGTGCATTAGAGGATAGTACCGCCTCTGTGGTACCTACTCGTCGTTGCGATGCAGCATGTTACTGCCACAACGGCATCCTCAGTTATATCAAGTTTACTTTTATTCCGTCGCTTTTGTTAAATATTTATGTGTTTAAATCAGGGTACGCGCACTACCGTCACCACATTATGGCACTAAAGTCCTTAAGTTTTTAATTGTAATTTCAGTTTGACAGTGCATAGGATAGCAGCTGGTGTTGTGTCCGATTCGGTTGCACATTTAATAAGTACCACCTAAAAACGCAAAGCAATGATATCCGTAAAAGGCATGGAGTATTCATAGAAAAAGGCACTATATTCTCAAAGCATTTGCGTACCATCAGTATTCCATAATGTAACTTCTACAACCCCCGGCAAAAAATATGGAATCACCACACACCAAACCCTGGCAAAAATTATGGAATCACCACACACCAAGGATGGTAATTTACCTTTTTTCCTTCATAATAAAGAAGCAAATAACACATATGATAAAACAAATATTGTTTATTAGCTTGACATTCAGGCTTCATGAAACATTTCACTTTGAAATTGAAGGCAAAACACGTAGCAAATGTGCAAATTTCGGGAGATGGCAGAGTATTAGAATTTATTGCTTTACAATGCGTCATCTCATCTGATACGTTTCCTAAGAACAAAATGCTTCATCAGCACCTGTCAAGTTATTTTCCGCGCAATTTTCGTGAAGTAGGGGCAGCATAATAACTTTCTCAAGGGGAATTAGGGGAACAGAATTGGACACAACACCGTTGCTTCTAATTTTCGCTGCGAACAGGGTCACAGACAAAGAAACGCATTTCATAAATGCAGCAGCTTCGGTGAACAAACGCAACCTTGTTTGAAAGGTAAGGCAAGGCACAGCATATGTGACAAGGTGCCTAAAACAACACGTTTCAAAACACAATTTGAAGACCTGTTTCAATGATGGCAAGTGAAGCCAGTTTCCTAGCGATAATGCGGAAGCGAGTTGTCTTTCGCAGAGACGATTCTCTCTGACCAATCAGTGGGCTGCTGTGTTGTCATGTCACACTTAAGTACCTCTTGGCTGAGCGGGTACTTTTTTTGGAACCACAAGAGAGCAGGTGCCAGAAAATCTGGTACCTGGTACAAGGTACCAGGTACTTTTTTCTAATGGAAAAGCAAAAAAGGTGAGTAGAGTAGAGAAGAGTAGAGCCAGTATCGCGTAGTGGAAAAGCGCCATAATGTGAAAACAGCAAACCAATTCTGAGTCACATGAGTGAGCAAGAAATAAACAACATCTTGAAAATGTATCGCTTGGTGGCCAGAAAGTAACAGTGTTGGGTTTTGTGACCATCAGAGGCCAGCATCCACAGTACAAACAGGCTGGGCCACAGCCATGGTGTCTTATGATCACTTCAGCTGTGGATCACTATTTCATCAAAGGCCCAAAAATGCCCATCTGTCTTTGGACAACTGAGGAGCCTAGAATTGAAGATTTTTCCATAAAGGACTATCCACATTCAGTCCATAACGACAGGGCAATATAGGCATTTAATGCCAATTTTTGCAACGAACGAAGTCCGTTAACATTCACGACAAAACATTGCACCATAATGGACTAATTTATATTATGTCCAACAAGTGCCACCCTTTTTTCAAATTCAGAGTAGGTTGATTTTTCCACTGTATGGTGGACAAAAGAAACACTTCATGAACCAATGAGATAATACCTTTCAAGTCATGGTTTTCAAGAATAAGAACTTTCAAGATAGACATCAAGCCAATGTTGGGACTGATTTGTGACCATAAAGAGATTCTAGTGGATCGTAAAGAAAGAATATGGTAAGATATTCCTGAGAAGTTGGTAATTCATCAGTGATGTTTTTTTTTTTTTTTGTGTTGTATTTTGTATTTGTATTTTGTATATGCCTTTTTAAACTTTTTGTCAACTTCATTTACAAATGCTGTACAGTGGAGCCTTCTGTCTGATGGGATAATTGTATTCAGTGTGGTGGAGGCAGTGAAATTAAAATGGCGAAACCCGCGGGACATGTAAACAGGAAGAAGAGAGAGAAGCAGGATAAATGGTGGACAGGGTACCAACACCAAGAAGGAGGGGAAACATATGAGGGTGATGGAGTTTCTTGTTCCATCAACTAAATTCAGACGGTATCTACAGCAGAGCCTCATTATTTTACTTTATCATGCTATATAACTTACTGTACCACATTGTCCTCAGTGTGAAAGGTTTTTACCCAAAAATTGGCACCAAATTCTCATACTGCCCTGTCTTTACCAGCTCAACTTCAAAACACCTTCTGATCGAGGATTTTTTTTCCCTGCTTTGAGGTTGGTGCTGAGGATTTTGACCCCTTCTAGCTTTTTTTTAAATATCTTGTTTATTTGTGTGTCCACCTCATTAAAAGGCCAGAGACCAACTTAAATCCCAGGCGACCTCACAGTTCTGACTGTCCAGCCTGCAGTGACATACTCCCAACCTGATACCACATGCTGCCAAAAGCACTGCTAATGATATCAAAAAAATACTAAAAAAAATGACATAAAATCTCTTCCTGCAGTGAACTGGTCAGGAAAAAGATTGGATCCCACCATACTGGGACAAAGACTGCATTTTACCAGCAAATTGCATCATACAGTACATTACATCCACACAAAATATCTGCATACATTTATTGCCATATGTTTACAAGTCACATCAACTCCTCAGAAATTGTTCTCCAATGGATGCCCATTTTTGGATAGGCACAAATCTGTCATGCATATCTTGAACATTTTTTGAAAATAGATGTACAGCACTCAACACACCATTCTCACAAGCATGCAGTTTACAATGGCAGCACACCTATTTAAATGAAAAAGCAATGGTTCAGAAATATGATCATACAGATCAGGCACATCCTTGAGGTGGTGGAGTAAAGACTGATTTAGGACCTAAATGCCTTAGTCCCATGTCTTGTACCACAATTCATGTATTCATCATTATACACAGAAAATGCAAAATTACTTTCCTTTTAAGGAGCATAAAGAAGTTGAGTTTCCTTATATCCTGCCAAAAGCAGCAAATCATTGTTCCAACCAACAGAGCCAGACAATACTGGATGCTGATAAAAATTCAGACAAAGTACACTAACCTGGAGCAGAATGTTTAAAAAAAGGATCACGGCCAGACCAGGGACACATACTTATTTGAAATAGAGTAACTCTTTTGATGCTGAAACCTTACCACTTTTTTTTCTTGTAATAAATTTAGTTTCAGTTGAGAGAGCTGGCCAGGGACAGAATGTTAGCCTGGAAGCAGGAAATAGGCTGCAAATCAGACAAGTGTGATATTTGTGCTCAGTTATACAATGTGCTATGCGCTTAATTGTGACTGAAAGTCTTGATGTCCCTCTTTTTGTACAACGGAAAACATGAATTTAAATTAGAATCAAAAATCTCCGACAGCAGAACATTTCTGGATACAGAATGTCACTTCTCCAAAATGCAGTATTGCAATCATAGCTGAAGCACATCTAGCACTTCATTACCACTTAGGACCAGCAAATTTTTCACCTCACCACAGCATGAGAAGGACCCAGAGGGGCGCAACGGTGCACACACAGCAGTGAAAGAAATCCAGTCTTACTTTCTCATGCAGGTTATCTGAGTGCATTTTAAAGTGTAATGAGATAAATCACTCTGCGTTTAAATAATATCACTGGCCCACTCACTTCACTGATTACATAGTAAATAAAAAAATGTTTAAGCTGTTGGTTATAAGACTTTTTTTTTTGGAACAATATTTCTTCTCGAATTAACACTCAAAATTCGGGAAATTCTGGGTTAAAGGGGGCTCTCCACCACTAAAGATGAGTTAATAAACAAATAATTCAACCACAGCTAATTGAAACAGGCATGCATAAATTCATGAAGGCAGTGCGCATTCTTTTTTTCAGGCGATTGCATTAGGACAGTTCAAGCCTAATATATGGCTTTATATATTTTATATTCATTGAATATGTATGGCCAATACCTCATTTTATTTTTTGTTTGTGTTATGGCTATGGGTCGGAGTAAGTTAACATGCCCACAGAACTTTAATGAAGTTTCAAATACACTCAGTTCCAAGGAATTGCGAATCAGTTCACTGATGAGCTTACTGCGTGTTTGCTTATATTCAGCCAGTCTAAGCAGCACCACACAAATTTATTAAATGCACAACGTAGCTTGGTTGATTAGTCGAGGGACTGATTAACAGGAAAGCCAGCACTTATTCTAATGTTTTGATGTTTTTTAATCAAAAATTTTTACATTCCCTGAGTCATAAGCCCAATAGAGAGCAAACACTTAAAATGTTTTGTTTTGACATTAATTGCTTGGCTTTCGCTGTGTCTCCTATCACCCTGTCAAAATACAAAATACCAAATGCCATGCAAAGTGAAAGCACCCTCTCTCGCTCTCTCTTTGCAGGGTTGCCATTTTCCCATTTCTGAATTAATTTTACAAATATGATAAGGAAGAGAACCACTGGGCTGTAGATCATCAATTAATAATGTATTTTTCTTTTTTTTTGTCTCATTTTCAAATGGATTCCTCACCTTATGTTTTTGAAATAAAAAAACATTAATTTTTTAGGTGTACTGGCAGATGTTTGTTGAAGACTTCGTGCCATAAGTGCTGAAATACTGATGATATAAGGTGTACAAACCTTAGGGTAAACTTACATTTCAAGCATTATTTCTCTCAACCTGTTCCCGTTTATGTTCACCTCACTAACAATCGAAGAGACTGTCCTCCAACAAAATACGCCCGGAAAGGTTGTTTGTCAAGCAGCTTATTATGACCTAAGATTACGTTTAGGAGTTAAGCGACCTCTAGCGGTCATTTAAATAACTACAATCTGGTTTCCATCATCAGTGTCACCGTCAGTAAATCCCTAACCTAAACCTAATCCTAAGCCTAATCCTTATACTAACCCTAACCCTAACCCCAGCTCTAATCCTAACCCAAACCGTTATTTTAAGTGTAAATATGACTGAAACTGTATCTGGAACTGAAACTGTAACAGTACCTTCCTGCTGCCAGTAGGGGTGCCATTTTAGGAAACGCTTCTATGGGTCGTAAATCAGAGTAGATTAGAATAATCGACCTATTTGAGCGTATGGACAGATTGCAATTAAACAATCTATTTACTCAATAAAGGCAAAATGGAGCCTTTAATGATAAAGAAATGATAATGACAAAAAGATTGCCTGTGGGCTACATTCACATATAACACATGTAACGGCAATAATCTGAATAATTAATTGGGCAAGAATCAAAAATTTTATCTGTGAATTCCACCCCCCATGTTAGCATGGGTTCAGCAGTGTTATTTATTTTAAATGCTGTTTTGTGCATCACGGGAAATGAAAATGCAAATCAAAGAATTATAGAATTTATAGAAACTCGCCAGCATTTTGTAAATAATGACAAGAAGCAATCAACTAAAAGGTTTCGCCTCAGTACTGCCGGAGCTGGAATCAAACCCAGTTTATCTGCAATTATGGCAAAGTTGAACTTTGACTCATTCCAGGGTTACAGCGAAACGTAAATTAAAAATATCAGCCGCACATTCTAAATGGAATGTAAATTAAAAGCATTTCAAAGAGTACTACTCTGAGTCATTTCTCCTCAACCCGTGAGACAAAATGGAGACCTTAATCCTTGTATTACGGAACTGCTCATCCACAGAAAATTGAAAATGGTTACATATGTCAGTAATGAGCCATAAGAGCTATAAAAGGCATGCAGTAACCTCACCTCTCAATGAATGATTACTCTGAACTTGTCCCAGTTTATTTAGCCAAACTACTAAGTATTGATTTACTCTAGTGGTTCGACATATCAGAAGAATAACAGGCCAATTTATTTTTAGACTGTATTATATCTTATTACATTGCAAATTTATGAAGAATTTTCATAAACATTAATATCGACAGGGAATGGCTTTCTAATCTTCTGAATTCAAGGACCTCAAGCAGTTTTCTAGGCTTATTGTAGGTAAATAGTGCTAATATGGTGATGGTTTGTTACGCCTAAAAAGATGTTTTCCCCTGTAAACATTTTCTTATTAACACTGAAAACTTTTCTGATCTAATCAAGTGCCATCTTAACTGGTTTCCCCATAATGACGACGTATGATGCCAAAGCGCATGTCAACTTTTAACTTCAATAGTACTATTGTTATTTCAGTTTTGCTTCAACAGCAGCTTTAACTCCTTTCCCCATAATGACCACATATAGCGTGAATATGTACAGTACCAGTCAAAAGTTTGGACATACCCACATTTTTCTTTCCATTCATGTTAAATAAAGAAAGAAGCACCCTTGATTTAGCAAAAAAAGATCTAATTCTTAAATCCATCGCACTAACCAACGTTTATTGTTATATTTTCTGAGCATACTCACATTCCCCCCTCCAACAAGGACAGTCATATGGCTATAATGAGTTTGCAGCTGCTCAGCTGTCTGATTTCCCAAAGATGTGCTGCACTTGTGGTGTACTTTTCGTGGGCCTTTTTGCCCAATAAGTCCTAAAACAGCTTGACTTTAATTTGGCCGTTGGAAAATGGAAAGAGTTTGTTTTTCTGTTTACTTTGCAAAATATGGCCTCTTTGACAATTCGAAAATTTTGGATATTATTCAAACAAACAAATTGTACTTTTCTAACTTCTTACTGTTTACCTCTCACAAGATTCCATCTGAGATTACGTACAAAAGTTAAGCCATTTAAATTTCTTTAAAAACAGAATGCTGTGACATTAGCAAAGTGTGTCCAAACTTTTGACTGGTACTGTATATCAATGGACCTTTTCTCCAGCTTCCTTTAGGGTCATCATTTGTAGTGATTATGGGCAAAGGGAGGGGAGAAATACATGGGGAAAAGAGTTAAAGAACCTTGATGATGATGGAGACAAGATCATTTCAAATGTTTGAGTGTTGACTTGTTTGGATTTGTTGCAGATGTTCACACTGGGAGATTTCAGAATATTACCAACTCTGAGGTAGACTCACTTTAAAAATAATTTTGAGAGATTGGTTCAAACTTTGATTTCAGTTCTCAGAAGGTTCTTGAGAGCAACGTGAAAGAAAAATCAATCTTAACAATACATAGAGAACAAAAAAGAAATGGAAACATAAGTGTTCGAGCAATGAATGGTTGTGGGCAGGTACATTTTACTGGCATGATGTGGGTGCACTAATATCATTATCTGGAATCGTAAACGTCAATCTTCACAAAATGCCATTGAGTCATTGTCGCAAAGTGCTAGAGTATTTCTTTCCAAAAGGGAGCCATTCAAGATGAACAGTCACACTAAGAGTGCTCTACCTTTTGGTCAGAAATTTGAAAATAATGTCATAATACCCAGACATAATGTCCAGATCTCACACATTTTATATGATGAGCAAACGCATTATCACCACTCTCAGAAGAAGAAAATAACATTGAATAACATTGATTATCTATAATCCCAATTCCAAAATAGTTGGGACAAAGTGTAAATTGTGAATAAAATCAAAATGCAATGACTTTCAAATCACACCAGCCCGTATTTTGTTCACAACAGAACAGAAATAACACAGCAAATGTTGAAAGTGAGAAATTTTACTATTTTATCCACAAGATGAGCTCATTTCAAATTTGATGGCTACTACAGTTCTCAAAAAAGTAGGACAGGGGCCTGTTTACCATGGTGTAGCATCCCCTCTTCTTTTTGACACAGAGTTAAGGCATCTGGGCATTGAGGAGACAAGTTTCTTGACTTTAGTCATTAGAATTCAATGCCACTCTTGTTTAATACAGGCCTCCAGCTGCTGGAGAGTTTTGACGGACTTTTCATTTAATTATGCGCCAAATGTTCTCAATCGGTGAAAGATCAGGACTGCAGGCAGGCCAGTTCAGCACACACACTCGTCTACTACGACGCCATGCTGTTGTAATAGCTGCAGTGTATGGTTTTGCATTGTCCCGCTGAAATACACAAGGCCTTCCCTGGAATAGATGTCATCTGGAGGGGAGCGTATTGCTCTAAAACCTTTATATACCTTTCAGTATTCATGGTGCTTTTTAAAACATGCAAGGGTCCCACACCATATGCACTAATACATCCCCATACCATCAGAGATGCTGGCTTTTGAACTGAACGCTGATAAAAGGAGGGGTGGTCTTTCTCCTCTTTAGCCCGAAGGACATGACGCCCATGATTTCCAACAAGAATGTCAAATTTGGACTCGTCTGACCACAGGACACTTTGCCACTTTGCTACAGTCCATTTTGAATGAGCCTTGGCCCACAGAACACGGCGGCGCTTCTGGATCATGCTCAACATTGGCTTCCTTTTTGCATGATAGAGTTTTAGGTGGCATCTGTGGATGGCACGGCGGACTGTATTTACTGACAGCGGTTTCTTGAAGTATTCCTGGGCCCATTTAGTAATTTCAATGACAGAATCATGCCGGTGAGTGATGCAGTGGCGTCTGAGGGCCCGAAGATCACGGGAATCCAGCAAAGGTCTTCGGCCTTGTCCCTCACGCACAGAGATTTTTCCAGTTTCTCTGAATCTTTTGATGATGTTATGCACTGTCGATGATGAGACCTTTGAAGCCTTTGCAATTTGGCATTGAGGAACATTGTTTTTAAAGTATTCCACAATTTTTTTTTACGCAAACCTTCACAGGTTGGAGAGCCTCTGGCCATCTTTACTTCTGAGAGACTCAGCCTCTCTAAGGCATCCCTTTCATGGCCAATCATGTTACACACCTGATGCCAGTTAACTTGCTTACTTGCTAATTGTTCTTTCAGCTGATTCTCTTATATATTAATTGCTTTTTCAGCCCTTTTTTTTGGATGTGTCCCAACTTTCTGAGACCTGTTGCAACCATAAAATTTGAAATAAGCTCATTTTGTGGATAAAAATGTTAAATGTCTCAGTTTCAACAAACGTTAAATGTTATCTATGTTCTATTGTAAATAACATATTGGCTCATGTGATTTGAAAGTCATTGCATTTTGATTTTATTCACAATTCACACTTTGTCCCAACTATTTCGGAATTGGGTTGTAGTAAAAATGACACATGTCGAGATCTGTGAACATACACTGGATCATAATCAAAAGGCTTGATTAATTATTAATCAAGCGATCCTAAACAGGAACAGCTTAAAAGCAATTATGCATGGCTGCCGGATAGCTCACTCGGTAAAGCATCGCGTTGCAAAGCAGAAGTGACTATCACATCGCGGGTTCAAGCCCCGCTTCGTACCAGCCGGCAGTGGTCGGCAGCTTTTTCAGAGTAGCGCACAATTGGCTATAGTGCTAGAGGGTTGCAAATTGGGAAGGGACTGCCGGAAGGGATTACAATAGTTGCCTTGTTCGTTGCTCAAAAGCGCCTCCTGTTGGCCAGCGGGCGCTTGTCAGGAAGATTCTAAGCCTGGTCATGTCCGGGTATCCTCCGCCCTCGTTCTGAACTTGCGAAGATTCAACCAATGAGTGTATAAGAAGGTGGTTGACAGGTTGCCGGAGGAGAGCCGCGAACTGTCTACACTCTCCTGAATTGGCAGCAAGGGGTCACATACGAGCAAGCCTTGTACATAGTTCACCAATTGGGCATTCCAGATTTGGGTGGGATTGGAGATGCCAAATTAAAAAAAAAAAAAAAAAAAAAAAGCAATTATGCTCGGTTCATGACAAAGCCTTTTGAATATGAGATGCACGTGGAATGCATGGGTAAGATGGGAAAAGAAGGGTTGGAGCACCGCAGGCGCTGATGAGTGCATCTCTGACACTGCAGCAAGACCGGCGGGCCCTCTGAGCATCAAAAGACTTCAACGCCATGCAATATAACAAATTGTTGAGTTCCTGACGACAAGCAGGTTGTTGTTTGCCGGGTTTTGTGTGAAGGGAAGTGGGGGTGGTTTATGCCGTAAGAGACTGGAGACCAGAACTGGGGGATGCAAAGTGTGAACAAGCTGTATCTGTGAATGGCAGGACAGGAGGAGGCAATAAGCCCGGCCTCTGAGCTGGGAGCAGGGGTTTGTATGGTTTCTGTGCCTTTGATGTCACCCTGCATGGGAGGCCTTTGGCTTACCCAATGCCCCATATTCCCCTCAGTCATCTTTTGTAAGACTGGACCCTTAGGGAGGGGATTAGGCCACCCGAACCTAGGGGTCAACAGGCGGCGGCGGGACTGCAAAGTTCCGAGGGCATGTTAAAGATGTCATATAGTGCAGGGGAGAGGACTGAAGGCCCCCGTGTTCAGTGAAGTATGAATTGACATACTGCCGTGGTACCGTCTAGTTGGAGTGTTGTCCCATGTAAGTGTGTGGGCATCACGTGGTACGTGGGTCACAGCCCACACCTAAGCAGAGGGAAGCGAAGTACGACCTCTGTGAACAGGCGAGGCTGGTGAAAACGGTCAAAGTTTCTATTCCCATAGCAAAGTGGGGTAGGGATCAGACCGTCGGTTCCCACCTGGGTGGCTGGTAACCACTACGGGATTCGGGGATCGCTATCAACTGGGTCACCGGCCGGTCAGGTTGCATATGGCAGTAAGACCACAAAGTTGGCTGCTGCACTCGGCTCAATGTACAGTCAGGCCACCACAAACCAAAAGCGAATGCGTAAGTAGGCGAGTGGTGCTTCTGTGATCGGTGGGCTTTGAAAAGAAGACACCGGGAAGCAGAAGGCAGATTTCTCAACCTGGGGGAGCCTGGGCAAAGATCTCTGTGGAAAGGGATCTAGCCTAGAACTGCGCCCTGGGAGGGAAGGTTCGAAGGATCAAAGTGAACCTATCTATTAAAAATAATCTCAACCTATGGAAACTTCACAAATATGCTCATCTGTTTAATGTACTGTCATGAAATCACTCCTGTATTTATAACACAATTTACCTGTATAATAATCCAGCTTAAGACTTTTTCATGACAACTGCATCATACTCATAAATTTTCCTGGCTTGTTTGGCTTGTATGTCTTTGTTATAATTTGAGGAGTTGAATGGCATATAATTCAAATCAAATGAAATTATTAGTCATTCACTTTTAGAAACTCCCTAAATTTGGGTAAGGTAAAATCTCCTCTCGGGTAATAAAGTTTCATTCCTTTTGAGGAGGGGGTCGCTGGTTTGGTTTATAGGAAAGAGAAATGAGCTATTCGTGGCAGATTGTCTCTCTGATCTCGCCCTCACACACAAGTGCTTGTGTAAGGTATGATTTTGATTTCTTTGTCTAAATTTGTGGGGGATTCTACCGAATCGCCCCCCATGTGTGTATCAATACGCACATGGGGTCCATATTCAATCAGGAATTCTGCAGCCGTATACTCATACTCATACTCATAGGTCTTTCCTGCACTCTGTGTCTGTAGCTTCCGCCAGGTATGACTTTTATATTTGTCTAAATTCGAGGTAACTGATGTTTAGCCTGTTGATTTAAGCTCTTGCCTACCTGGAGAATAAATCATCGTTATTCCTTTTAACTTGCGTGGTCTCCGTGACTCTAATCATTTTACATTCTTTTTAGCCACGTTACGACGGAGACTTAGGGGTTTAATCCCAACCGAGGACTGACTGGCCAGCGGCCCGGTATGGGAATTGGTTATATTAAGTTGGAGAGGCTATCATGGTCTACTCATTTAAAGGGTCTATGTAGTGCTGGTTCTGGGAATTTAGCCATAAGGGGGCCCATGGACGAAAAGTCGGCTTCCATTAAATTCCCTCAAGGAACCCTCTGGGTGTTTGCATAGACCTGGGTTCGTAGTCTCTGAGCCAAGATGCCTTTGCTGCGGTGATTCCCTCCATCCCCTGTTATTACCAACGAACCTAAGATTCGGCAATAATGCTAATACCCGGAAGCATATATTGAGTGACGGCAGTTGTCTCCTAAGAGTTCAAGGTGTAGTCACCCCGAGATCCACGCATGTTTGCACTAAATTCCAAATCTCAATTCTAATTGGAGTCAGATATTTAACGAGAGTATAATTAAATTCGGTATGCTAAATTTTCTTTGGAGTCAGATTAATTGTAACCGTTGTGCTTTTGTGCCCCGTTTTTCGAACGGAGAAAATTGATTCATTTTATTGTGATTCGCACCAGCCAAAAGATCGCGCCTATAACACCAGCCCAAAGAACACGTTGAGCCTTCGCCCTCTGCAATTTCCGTTGTTGGTATTGCTGTGACGTTTTACACATGTTAAAACCTTTATGCAAATGCACAGTGTTCAGGACTTGTCCATTTTCAGAAAATTTCATTTTGAATTCCTTTGCCAAGGTGTGTGTACATATCATCCAAGAGACAGCAGTGGAAAAAACTTGCATAGTCATAAAACACACTTTTGCTGATAATTGATCCTCATTAAAAGCTCAAAGCTATAATACAATTGGGTCCATCTTTTTGAAACACCCTGTACTGTACATTTGTGAAAATCAACGCGCTATTTTCTAAACACAAGGACTCAAAATTCCCATGTTCAAACATGCCTTTTGTCAGGTTGTGCTCTGGTCTCCCTATCAAAGTTTTAGAAACATCTTTGCATTCTCTAACAACCAATAATGATAAGAACACAGGAGAAAAGTTTTGTAGTTCTTAGTAAGTTGTGAGGCGAGGGGCCCATCATCACAAGAAAACCCCCCACCAAGATTGTTAATGCTAGTGCCCAAAACAGCCTAAATAACCAGCTCAGTGACAGAAGAGCAAAAAAGCAAGTGAGATGATGCCCTTATGTAATGACAAAGTCAGCGTTGGGAGGAGATTGGGGTGGTGATTGAGCGAATAAGATATCGGACTTTCCCTATGAAAAACCAGAGCTTAATTTGCATTTACAACCATGAGTTTAAGATTTTAAACTTCAAGACACAATTGTGTTTTTTGTTTGTTTGTTTTTTTTTTAAAACCATGATCGCCTTATCCCAACCCTGAATCCAAACACTCACCTTTAGGACGTATTAATTTTAATCAAAGCCACAAATTTTTTTCCGAACTTTTTTGTTTTAGGGGGCTCAGTACTACTGTTACTTATGGTAAGGGAAGAAATGCTCCAATGGGCCACATTAGAAACACTGTTGTGGGTCGTACCATAGGGTAGAGAACATTCGACCAGTATGGTCATTTGGTATGGGGCTTATTGGGAAAACTAGGATCAGCATGCCAGCATACTTTTTAATTTTGTTACTGTGCCAGTGTGAATGTTGCATAATACATAAACATTGAAGAGGATGGCTTCCCTTGCACTGGAGACGCTGCTGTAGGAGACGCAATCTGTCCTATGAGGCGTTCAACCAAGCTCGTGACTCACTGTGGTCATTAAAGATCCTCTGACACTCTTCAGCAAGAGTAGGGGGTTCCCTGGTTTTCTGGCTAAATTTCCAACCTGGCTTTTTCAACCTGCTACCTAATCATCCTAATTCAGTTGGCTATGTAAATTGTCCTCTCCCTTTCTACCTTTGCTAAAATGTGGTGAGTATTCTGGCACAAAATGACAATTAAGCATCACCCAGGTGGGTGCTACACATTGGTAATGGTAAGGTCACATTATCCCATATGACTGTAAAGCACCTTGATTACTTTTGTGAAAGCGCTATATAAATGCAATGTTCATTCCTTCATTCACAATTGATCTAATCTGTAACTTTTTCTCAGTCCATTTTTCATGACCTTGATGAGGCTTTCACTCACAGATGGGTAAATGCCTTGCGAATCATTAACTAAATGTAATGGTAATGGTAAATCTCCATGACACTTCCACAACATTGATCGTGACACAGTCAATGGGCTCTAGACAGAGGGGCAAGGTTATATGTGCAAGGCAAAGAATAATTATATATGCCTTTTCAGTTCCTTACAGTGAATACAGATTATTCACAGGGCTTATTTGAAGGGATGCAGATTCGGATCTTCAGGCCAACGGTCAATGCCATTCTTGTGATAATCAACATCAACTGACCCCAAGACGGCCAAGGTTACATCTCAAGGAACTTTGGCAGGGGTGAAGGCCTTAGCATTCACAAATGCATCCATAAAACAAAAAATTAAATACAGATAATTTCACAAAATTCAGAGTTGCAATAACTCATATTATTTTCAGCACAGGTCAAATAATAAATTGTTAAGTTAAATTGCCACTATACCAGTATTTTTTTATTAAAGGCTGGAAAAGTTCTGCAATGAGCTGATTAGTATGCTGCACAAAATGCATAGATTTAAGAACACAGTACACTGTTTGGTGACCATCTCCCCTCAGCATTTAATCTCAAAATCGTAAATGTCATAGAATAATTGAATCTGGTAAGTGGGGGAAAGAGAGAGCCATATCTCACTCCTGACTCTTATTTACCTTGAAGTCCCATACAAAGGATTTCATGGCGCAGTGCAATAGATATGAACATAATACATGCAACTGAGTCAATACCTGGTAACTAGATAGCTTTACTCATCACTTTTCTGAGATGGCTTCACAGCTATTTACCTCAAGAAAAGATGGATGTGTGAAGGACTTGAAGTTCTTTAAAATCAAGCAATTATTGAAAGTCAGACAAATAATGAATTAGTTCAGATTATACTGATACGCTTGCTATCGGATGCAAAGAAACTGTTCTTTATATTTTTAAAAAGTAAACTAATTCAAACCTCAAATCAGAAAATGTTAGAACTGAAAGCAGTGATTTGAAAATCATCTCAGACCTGTATTATGTAGAAAACAATGCAACTGCGCATTTAACGTTTCACCACATAAATTTTATTGACTTCTGAAAAAAAAAAAAGCCTCACAACTTAGATTTTTGTGAAATGTTTTTAAAAAGCTTAATGGAGTATGCATGTCCGATATGGGGTGGCGCTGGTACAACTTCACTCGGGCTGTTGGACAAGCTTCAGAGGAAAGCCATCCGCCCACTGAGATGTGACGACCCAACTAAGGATGGAATCTTCCCTCTGGTGCACAGAAGGAATGTCACAACTCTTTGCACCTTCTATCGACACTTCTTCTTGAAGCCTTCCCTTGAGCTGTCAGGAATTATTCCTCCATTGGCATCAACACCTCGATCCTCTGCAGCCGCGCACCACTACACTGTCATCATACCCAAGTCTAACAGGAGTCTTCATCAGTCTTCATATATATATATACTTCAGATATCTTGTCTGTGGACCTCAATTCCCGCCGGCATATTTCCTCCATCTCTGAACATGGAAAAATTTAAGAAATGTGTCAATTCGTATTTGATTAGTTTGTTGTTTGTTGATTTGTTTGTTGATTAGTTAGCACTTATATCTTTTTTTATTTTGCGCATTATGACATTTATCAGTTACGTTAATTATTCCCTCGGAAAAGAAAGTGTACGCACGTGCGTCGTGTCCTCGTGCTGTCTACGCACCTGATTTAAAACCACGGGGGGAAAAAAAAGAAAAACAACAACTTTGAAAACTGCATATGGCGTTCACTCAGGTTGTCAGAGTTTTTTATTAACTTTTTTTATGACAGTTGTGTGTGACAAACAGGCAAAACATCACAATCAGGCAAACACTTTTTCATAGCTCTGTGTGTAGTTGTAGTAGCAGGCAGCATGTGCTTTGAGAGCGACTGCGCTTTCACACCTGAATTCACAGAACATGTGTTGGATGAATATCTTTAAATAGATGTGCATTTCGAATACAAACTTGCCAGGAATATTTCCACATATATCATCCCTGTAATATCACTTAGAACACTGTACATAATTCTTATCCAATGCTTTGCTCTACATAGTGGTACCACTGGTCAAGGGTTGGCAGTTTTGTACCATTTGCCAACTGTCATCTATACTATTTATACTTTGAAAATGCCAATGTACATAAAAAATGCAAATCTAAGAAGGGAAGTTAATCACACAGCATACAGTTACAGTTCACATGACTACAAATCCTCTGCCACATAAGTTTGGGAATCTTTACTGTCAGCTGCAGAGCGCTACGGATTCGACTACCATATGTAGGTTTGTGTAAATTTACGCAGCCAAACTCCCCTTGCTTAACTTTACTGCATAGTGTATCTGCCTCAGTAGCCTCCTCCTCAGTATATAAAATGCACGTTCAATAGCATTCATATTTGGTGATTAACTAGGCCAACAGAACCAAAATAATTAAAAATGTGTCACTGTGCATTGAATTATGATGCAAACTGCATGGTTTGTTCTTTGTAATGCTAAATGTGCTCATTTACATTCAGTCCACTTTTATAAGGTTGAGGGAACTCTGCATTACATGAACACTGACGTTTCTTCCTACCTGCTAAGCAAGGACTTCAAATTCAGTGTATATTGCATTTCTTGCTTACATATGCCCACTCGTATCAATAAATTGAAAGGATTGGAGGTACACACAAAGAGGCTGTGTACACTGGCCAAAAATGTGCCTTTTTAATTTGAAATTCCCATTATCTCAATATTGAATGAGTCGCGGTAGACGGGACTTAGTGAATGCGATTTCCACATTTGCATAGTTAAACAAGTTAATCACTGTAGCTCCTCCAAGATTTAATTGGATTGAGTTTTTCCAACATTCCAGGAAATTAACTCTTTGACTAGAAGGGCCATAACAGCCATAACTGAGATGCTGCGCTGTGAATACAGTTGTCTTTATAGTGACAGAGAGGAGATGAGAATAAAAAAAATTAAACCCCCTTGAGTCTGATTGCATGTTGTAGTTCATTTAATAATTATTTCATTTGTTCCGTTTTTCCCCACTCAAATCAAGATGCTCCATTCTGTACGCGCAACAAACTGACTTTAAATTTTGAAGTCCTTCCAAAATAGCTTTTCCACCCTGGCACAGAATACGGGCTTTGGTGATGCAAGGATGTCAGTGTATCTCAGCTTTTTATGTGCCTTCTTTTGTGCACTCAGTTTTTTGTAGACCAAACTGATTTTATTATATTGAGTATGTTTATTCAACGTGAAGTGAATGGGTCTCTTGAGTAGGCAAGTACAGATCCTTTAGACATCAGGCTCATTAGATAATAAGCTCCTACTGTCCTCTTGTCTCCTTCACTACAGGAGGCTCTGGTGGGTAGCAAGAGTTTACAGGCCTGTATTACGGGGCATTATGTCTGCTGCCAAAGTTTTGTCCTTACATGCACCCTTAAATGAATTTAAGAGAAGATTCGTGAATTTGGCATCCGTCCACATCAACAGAAGGAAGCCTTACATAAAATGGTTAGAAAATAACAAGAGCCAAGGATGGCCTATTCTCAATGTTGTGAACTCTTATTGAGCTTTCCATGAAATTAATACAATGTGCAGAGGGCTCAGGACATTAACACTGAGAATTTTAACCACCGCAGGGAGACAACACAATGCATAATGTATCTACACAATGTGCAAATTCAGAGAATTTAGGTCAAAGACAAAACAAGGAAAAAATTTAAGCAGTCTCCTTTTCACAAACACAACAAGCTGTTAAAATCAAAACAACAGAGGATTTGCACATGACAGGCGGTTTGTGGTAACGGATGCAAACACTGATTTAACTCTGCCAAAAAACTCATGCTCAAACAGTGTAATTTTAGTATAATTAAATGAAAAGTACAGGGACCAACATTTTTTTGACAAAATGTATTGCAGTACAATGGAAATTCACGCGTATTTGTAACAGGTATCGATAGGCTGCAAAAGCATTTCCTTGAAAAGGAAAAAATTCAGCTGTGTATAAATTAGATTAGAAATGACTGTTCTGCAATGAGCCATTAATTTGGCAGAGTGAAGAAATCTATAATCTCTCCTGAAAAGCACCAGTCACCAGCCATTACTGTTTTTACTGATGCAGTCCACCAGGAGAGCTCAGTTCGAGAGAACAAAATGTTCAGACAGTGTTGCTGCCGTGTGTTATATCATTAGCTAAACTTTCTGAAAATATTGTGAGAGCATGTTGCGCTAGACAGAGTTATTGCTCTCCATGAAAACTGCACACCTCACAGAGAGCTTGTGCGGAAGATCAGAGGGATCCAGGTGACCAGTGGAGATTGCTAGTGCCAGGCCAGACAGAGATAATCACATCCTCCCTGGGCAGCGCTACAGCCTATCATCGCTCGCCCATGGGAACACCATCAAGCCAAGATGCTGGAGATGGATAAGCCATGAGCACAAAGTGATCCTAACAGAAGTGAGCCTCCACAGGACACATAAGCACAGGAGAGGCCTGAGAAAGATAATATGACAGAACACGCTGCAAACCGAGCTCCAGCACCATTTCAGCCCAGGACAAACTGAAGAGGATACCCATACCAACACAATCTAAGCTAGCTAATGGCATAAGATTTAAATGAGCCTGCACGTGGTCACGGCAGTTGACATGGGGCATAATTCAAATCCTTAACCTCTTAAACTCTAACATTTCACTTAAGTTTTACTTAAGTAGGTTCAAAGTCAGAAAAAACTTTTTTCATATTCCAGGACAAAGGCACATACATATTCTGCTGGTTACATTGCTTCCCTGAGGCTACATTATACTTGTATTGAGATAAATATTCAAACTCAGGGCGCCATGTTTTTATGGCCACAGAATTACATCAAATTTGAAATATCTAGAGCTTGTACACCATTTTTTCACATTTCCCTGTAATTCAGCTGGACATACATATGGGATCATTGGAAACCTTGGGATCTCCACTAAAATTTAAAAATAGGCCTAAAGTCCCACAAGTTTGAATACAGCAGCTGCAATTGATGGACCTGTGTAAGAGTCCATTGGTTCAAATGGGGTTTATCAGCAAGTGTTATCACACTGACCACTCCACTGGCTGCCTCCTGGTAGAGGAATAAACTCTGACAGAGAATGTTAAACTCTTAAAGCATACAAGTTGTCCATATAAACTCACATCAGCAGATTAGGTTGATTCAATATCAAGATTTTTTCTGTATAGACTGTATAACATACACAGCATTTCACTAAGACTAAATGTAAAAATGAATGTGAAAAATATATAATTTTATTTCCATGGTTTGCACAAATGTTAAAAATTACCCATGAGTGTGAAGATATAACTCCTCAGATGATTTCTTCCTTTCCCTCTCATCATCCGTTTATTGTTTATGATGTAATGCAGGCCAACAAGTAACTCTTCAGTTTTTTCATGCTGTCATTAATTTATTACATTCTGCATCTCATCTACTCATTAAAACCCCCCTCCCCCCTTAAAAAAAAAAAAAAAAAAGGAGCAAAAGTGTCTCTCTTCAAAGTAGCTAAACAATAAGTACACCTGATCGGGGCAGACACCAGGGGCTGGTTTCACAAAGATAGACTCTGACTATGGGTTAGACACAAGCACTAGTCAGACTTAAGATAGACGTCCAAATTTTGCCATTTCACAAAGCAGTTTAGTTCTTGACAATCTTAAGTAGGACTACTGTACAATGAATTCTGGGTAAATTGAGACCTTTTTCAAATTTAAAAAAAAAAATGGCCGCATCTAATTGCTCAGCTCCCTTTACCCCAGCAGAAAACTTCTGTCTCCTTGAAGAATTCAATGCATATAAAGAAATTTCACTCGAAAAATTCACGAGGAGTGTAAAAATAAAAAAAAAAAAAACTGATGAGGAAAAAAATCGCCACTACCATAAATCTCCATTTCGATGTTTACAAACCACAAAATATGAGCCATGTTTTTCTTTCTTTCTTTCTTTGTGTATTCCTGTTCTGTTTTTTTTTTTGTTGTTGTTGTTGTTGAGTACCACTGGTCAGAATGTGTAACTGATTGGTTACCATGGTAACATAGGTCCAAAGCTTAAGTTAGGCTGGGGGTGAGGTGTCTAATTTTTTTGGCTTAAACTTAGTCAGTCATTATTTTTATGGAACAGTCTAACTTGCATTACACTAATCTATGAGCAAATTTTAGAATGGTCTAACCTTATAGACCACTCTGAAATATCTTTGTGAAACCAGCCCCTGATCTTAGCAAGTCTTAGCGTATGCTATACCAGTATCAGGTTTGGATACTTATCGTATATCTGGATAGCCAATAACTGCTTTTCACAGGGTTATAAATAATCATGATTTTTAGGTTATCCATGTTTATACTGTACTCATAATGATAAAAGTTGTAGTTACATAGTACTATTGCTTCCACATATCATATATTGCGTATTTGACTCTGCTATTACAGAGGTTTTATTCAGTTAGTGTATTCCTCGGGGGCTTTTTTTTATCTTTTATCTTTTAAATTGAAAGTTTTTCTTTCGGTGTAAGTGTTGAGACAGTCTCATCCTTCTTCCTTTAGGGATCCTCAGTGCTTTTTGGTTTTAACTTCAGTGAGAGAAACATTCACACTGTTTTTATTTCTGCTCACACACCATAAGCGCAGTGTTAAGACCCCATGGGCCCCGCCATATACAAAACCCTTAATCTTTTTGGCTGCTAGACACCAGGGATTCATTACACACAAGGGTTCCTCACAGGACTGAGACGAGCAGAACATCTATCGCTGTGGTTCTGCTGTGACAGAAAAACATAATGCTCTTTCAACTATCTGATTTCATTTTTAGCCAAGACTGATGTAGAGACTGAAAGTGGTAGCACAGTTCAGATCATCTTATCTGATGGAAAGTGAATGAAACCTGAACTTGAAAGCCAAAACTTTGAAATGATAACAAGCAGTCTTGTACTCATGCAAACAAATTTAAACATTGTTCCTTCCAATTAGAGGTTTAACAAATTTTAACAATGTTGTATCACATTTTTTTTTTTTTTTTTTTTAAGCATAAGACCAACTGGTCTCTAGGCAATCCTTAGTTGCAGTTTTTTTTTTTTTTTTTTTTTTTTTTTTTTGACTGCTCCAGGTTTGAAGGTACGTTTCAAAAAAAAAAAAAAAAATGGAGCTTGATTGCCTACAATGCCACTGACAGCAGTTGGTCATATGCTTTCAAAAACTTGTGATTCAACATCGTCACACCCCAGCTTCCAATAAAAAGTTCCTGTATCTCTTTTGATATTAACATGATAGTATTAGATGTTTATATTCACTTGAGAGGTCATGAAATAAGAGACACGGATAAAAATGTACCTTCAGCTCCCCTACCTTCCTCAACAACACCACCGTAGGCATCATTCACCTTTGCACCACTTTCACCAATGGCTCCTTCTCTCAATCTCTGTAAATTCCCCCACCTCCACAGGAACTACTTACCTTCTTACCAGCTCCACTAACCTTTCTGCTGCCCCACTAGGCCAGTCCATCACCTAATCAATCATTCATGACCAGTCCATCTTCCACTGAGCCCAATATTGCCTGCATTGCCACTCCATCGGCAGCAGAATCCAGCCCCATTTAGTTCCATCACTTTAGCCTGGAGGAGATGAAGCCAACATTAACAAAGTCAATACAGCCGGTGAAGAAGACTATTTCATGGTGACTCTAGAGGCAAGAAAGTATAGCCCAACAACTTCAACATCATAATTGCTCTGCTGAAAATTCTAGCCTTGACCAGCTGGCGTCCTGTTATGGATTATGATGGTCTAAGCTCAGTTTGAACACTTCTAGCTTGTATTCTGGTGGTCAAAGATGTACTCTTGCAGGGCAAAGCTAATTAAGATGGTTTAGCTGGTAGGGTAAGCTGATGGTCAAGAAGGGGAGCTAGTTGAATATACCAGCTGGCCAGCTGATTGGCCAGCTATAAGTCTCCAAAATACAACATAAACCAGTTTCACCAGCTTATGCTGGTTTTAGCTGGGATATTCAGCAGTGTGGGGACACTGTGGACAGGGGGTTTCCAAATCTAATGTCCATGGATTTAACTCATTCCCTACGGAATACTTTTATATAAAACTGGTGAATGTATGCGCGGATTTGTAGTGAAGGATCAGCTTGGCTTTACTTCTATGATATCAAATGCGGTGAAGTTAGCCGGGGTGTTCATAGTTAATCTCATAATGTGGTCGAATTTGTAGCAAAAGATCACCTTGGCTTTACTTCTATGATACTTGGGCATGCGCACGTATTCGTATTGTTACGTATAGATGAACGGTGGCGTTATATAATGTGGGTGTAGCTGATGCAAGCATTTCACTAGCGAATGCGGTGAACTTAGCCGGGGTTGTGGCGAAAGATCAGCTTGGATTTACTTCTATGATACCGAATGCGGTGAAGTTAGCCGGAATGTTCATAGTAAAACTCATAATGTGCTCGGATTTGTAGCGAAAGATCACCTTGGCTTTTGAGTTCGCTCCAGACTGACTGAAGCCAGCACTGCAAACTTCAGGTCCGGCTGTGTGAAACGAAGCGAGGCTGAATGGAGCCTGCATGAAGCAAAGAGAAATAATAAGGCCAGCGTTCATTTCACAGTAACGTAATGACGTACAATAAGTGACGTACGTTGTAGCTACGCACTGCTGACAGAGGGAGACAGACACAGACATCACTCAAATAGTAGTAGTGATTGTTGCATTTTTACGGAATACTTTTCCCGAAAATCACACAATATAAAGTATTGAAGCACAGGTGGCCCATCACCGCGATCGTCAACTCATTTTGTGTTTTCATCGGATTGCGAATGGTCATCCACGCCGCTGGCACCGGCTTACCGTAGGGAATGGCAGAATTCACCGCGCCGTTGGCAGCGGCTTGCCGTAGGGAATGAGTTAAACAAATCACTTCCGATGGCAGTACAAGAGATCCATTGGTGTAATGTAATAAAATTAAGCTGATGTTTATTTGAACAAGTTCAGGCAGAAAACTCAGGTCTTTCTACATCACCTATGCGGTTGTCTGCATCAGCGAGAGTACTCCAGTCGCAGAGCGGCAACAGCAAAGAACCTACAACGTATTATGTTAATCTATTTAAGCACAATCAGCTCAAACACCTTTGCTGCTCAATTTGCTGCCTCATGTGTAAGGTGAGAAATGTTCTTGCTGCCACCTCCACCCCAGCCTCCACCTGTTTGGTTCTGCTCTGTCTGACAGTGGGGGGATTCTTCAGTTCTGCTCTCTACCTAATTTTGCTGTTGTTTAGTATGTTCTTGCTATGCCATGGCAGGGAGCACCATCAGAGCAGAACCTTCTGCCAAACTAAAATGTCATCACATTTACATGTCAATAAATTTGTTCAATCTTAATACATGAGTTTGCTGCATTATGAAAGTTTTATCTGCTGCAGAGAAACATGATCAGTTCAAAAACTAAATAAATTAATCTATAAAATCAGATGAAAGATTAATGTTGACAACTAGAACTCAAAGTTCATATTTACGAAAAAATGATTTTTTTAAAGGTCTCATTGGTAAAACATTTAGACAGTAAAACGTTCAAGGTCTCACAGACACAGTGACTGATGTTGGTCAAAGAACGATCCATGGAAGTTTCCCCACGCTTCTGAGTGCTACGATGCCCATACTGTAAGGCTGAGAGTGAGACTCTGATGCTCAAACCAAATATAGTTAAAAGAAGACTGAAGACATGTACCATGGTATCACAGTTTCTGCAAGGGTGGATATTGGTGCATGAGACCTTCAGGCAACAGGGCTGAGGGAAGTGCCACTGTTAATGGTTAATGTGATGGTTAATAAAATTGGAATAACTTTACAGTTCATTGGTTGATTGTGTTAGAATTGCCAGACTGCTATGCAGGTGATCATGTACATACTTTACATTATGTCGATAGGGAAATGACATCTTAGAAGATTGTCACCTTTAAGGGATATGATCATTTTTTATGTCTGTCATTTTCTGTTCTGTCTTGTGGCTCTTTCACACGTCCCAATAGTAATTTTGGACTTTTGGAATGTATTTCTTCAGCAATTGCTGTTTTACATTTATGGTTCCATCATTTAAACAACATGGACTGAAAGTTGGTATACCCATATTCTGCCTCTGTCAACATGAAGGGAAATTGCTCTTTGAGAGTGAGACCACTAATTATTTTAATGACTGTTTACACTTGCACAATAGGCCCCTGAAGAATCTGATGCATCTCCCATAACTTAAGCCATATCCAAACATCATACAGAAGTCCATAGAGGATTAACCAATGACTCTTTTGTCCAAACAAATTTCTTTACAGCCAACAGCACACTTATCTACATTGACCATACTTTCCCAACTTCAACAACATAAAAAAAAAAAAAAGTTTTAAAAACATTAAAAATATACAGAAATATGAGGGAACAACAACAATATGAATAAATAAAAAGTTATATAGAAGAAGATCCTTTTTACTGACAGGGGACAGACTCCAAACTCCTGTGCAAACAGAGAATCAGTTGCACAGGTTGAAGATTTTCTCAGGGTCAGACAATCCAGTTCAAAGCCAATGAGTAAATATGCAGCAGAGAACAGATAATCCAAGTTGTTGTCAGAGTGCAGTCCAAGGGTCAAAAGCCAAATGGTGCAAACAAAAATGTCACCAAGGGAGATCAGAATCATGAATTCAGAAAACCAGCTGAGGTCAAAACCAAAAATCTCAAGATACAAAGGATCAGGCAAACTCAAAAACCGTGGGACAAAAAATAATCAGAACTGGAGAGAAAAACACTAGAAAATGCAAGGCTCGTGAGGTGACTAGAAAGGCAACAAGCTCACAAAGTAAAAGGGGAAAACCGGGGCTCGAATAAAGGGAGAAAATAACAAACAAGGGTGTAAATTCAGGTGCGCTATAATAGGGCTGTACAATGAGGGGCGGAGTAGTCTCTCAAGCCAGACTATCTCCTCCACAGTCATCGAATGCTGCATAGATAAGTCTGTCATTCAGCCCATTAAAATTTGAGAAGAGAAAATGGTTAATTCCATGAGAAAATATTTTTCACCAGAAAAGCATCTGACCAATAACAGCACAGGGTTCATGAAAATGAAAATATATTCCCCTTAGAAACATTACCAAAACAGCCTGCTAGCATTGGTGTTACAATGACAAAACCAGTGAAAGAGGACACCAGGAGACAAAAGATGGCTCCGTGGCAAAGAGGAAGCTTGCACACGGCATGGACTTCTTCCACATTTCAGCAAAAGATAAACAAAAAATTTGGTGGTTAGTTGCCGACAGGCAATAACATCCAAGAGGTTTGTAAAATTCACCAAACACCGCCACTGAAGGTCTTTTAGATCTGTCATGGAATGAATTCTGCGATGTTCCACAGGAGTTGAATAGGAAATATCTTTTTGAATTTCCATTTCAGCGCAGCAGCTAGCTAGGTAGGCTTCTACTAATTTGGTTTGCACAAGGAATGCAAAAGGGATACAGAAGTGAGGAAATGACCAGCTATCCGCCTTATTTTTCTACTCATTTTCAGCACTTCCAAAATACAGACTGTTTATGCAGAAACCATTGGAAATTGTGGAAGCCACCATGTCAGACATTAGAGGGATTGATAGGAAGTGATAAACTAACACAATTGGGAGGACAAGCATGAGAATGAGGAAGAAAACAAAGGTGCATGTCATCTCAGACAGGGAATGGAAATGCAACAAAGGATTTCATGCAATAACTGAAATAAAAATGAAAATATACAGAGAAAAAACAATGAACAGAAAAATAACCTCAACAGATCTTAAACACTGACATATTCTTGGCGAGAAAGCACCGGCTAGTTGTGGTGTACCACATCATATATATTTGACTCCTGAAGCAGTGCATGCTGCAGGTGCTTTGCTGGTGAAGACAGGGCTGGACGACAAAACAACAAAAGATTTGTCTCACAAATGGCATCATGGGCAATAGTGGCTTTCGCCACTGATGCTTGATTCAACCAGTTATCCCTCCCCTTGCCGAGAGGTCAGAACCTCCTCGGGAGTTCTAATGACCCCATTCATAGCTGACAACAATACGTTATTTTCAGAATAATAAGCGTAATAGCACACAAATAAGTACATATGAAATATGTTGTCTATTTTACAGCTCCTCCCCCGCAACCACCACCACTAGCCCATGTGCCTTCCAGTCCTTTTGAAAACCTAAGGATTCACTGTGACATCAAACTAAGGCGTGTTACTGTCATTGCATGGCTCTTCATACCTTGAAATCGTTGACAACAAGATAGTCATGATAACCTTCACAATTCATACTGTTCACTATATTCTTCTGTATTCAAACTTCACTATTTTGCTCTTTGTTTTTTCTCCTGGTTTATTGCCCCTTCTAATTAAAACAAATGAGAGTTCTAATAAATAAATAAATAAATAAATAATAAATCATAATATGTCCCATGAATAACAAAAGGTTGCAAGTGACATTCCTGATGAAACGTGTTTTTCTGCACCACGAATTACTACAGCGACTGTAGTACTTCGTGGTGCAGAAAAACAGGTTTCATCAGGAATGTCACTTGCAACCTTTTGTTATTCATAGCAATTACAACAAAAGCAAAAATTAAAACAACAACATTTTAAAAGTATCCTAATGACAAACCTGTTCCTGAGAGACAAAACTACAACAGCAATAATTGCAGCAGCCATAATAGGAACAGCAATGACAGCTACAGAAATGTTAATAGCAACACAACCTTGCCATTGGAACAATAAACGTTACTATAAAGCATATGTCCAACTGGAAATTTACGTATAAATGTACCAACATTCATGCAGGACAGTTTATTGGTCCAACCTGCTTAGGGGGACAGGAGGCAAAAGAAACATTAAAAAGGGCATTGGGCTTTGGTTAGTACGCACTTAGAATGTGTGTGTGTGTGTGTGTGTGTGTGTGTGTACGTGTGTGCGTGTGCAAGCGCACGAGATGCGACTTGATGAGTTTTTGAAATGGTAATCACTTAGGTGCCTCCCACCTCCCCAGGCTTGCCACAAGTTTTCCACCATGCCCCATGCAGTGGCCGCACAGACAGGAGGAAAGACAGGAGGAAAGACCATCCCATGAGAGGCAGAGAAAGACCTACAGAGAGGACAGAACAGAGGGTCGTTCAAATGATCGACCGAAATCTTTTAGGCGATGTGCCAGAATTAAGCAAACAATATGTAAAGGGACCAAAAATGCCTTCCATCAAAATCGGTTGGGGTACAGTTTGCGGAAGGGTTCTCAACTTCCTGCTTGGAACCAATATATGCACAAACTTATGCATGCTCACTGGTTTGGAATAGGCAACAAGCAATGAAAACAATCAAAGGCCTTTTTTTAAAGGCCATCTAAAGTCGATTCTCAGACGGGACGTTGAACGTCCAATGTTTACAAACAAATCCATCAATGTTTACAAACAAATCACTTGCTTTTGTTGACATCTTGCATTGTCACATGACCAATTTCATTCATAAACCAATGTTTTGTGTACATGCGTAGATAATCTTTCTACTTCAGTTCGTTTGCGCCGGTGCGGCTCGCTGATTGGCCGATAAACAAAAACAATGGGAATCGACTTTAGATGCCCTTTAACAGCAGCAACAGTGTCAGCTCGTGTTTTCCCAACGTGAGCGTGGGCGTGTCATCATGGAAACATGAAGAGGCCAACAGATTGGAGTTGATTTGAGTACCAGGCATCTCTGTCTGTCTGTTTGTCTGTCTGTCTGAATGTCTGTCTGTTAACACTCTTCATCATCTTGATAGGCAGAAATGACTCTCCCGTCTCATTCCAAACGCTGGGCACTTGGTTCAAACCACATTTCACACCTGCCTTGTTCATGAAGTTGTTTAGTTGGCTTGATTATTCCACTGAGAATTTAAAAAAAAAAGAAAAGAACTTGATGAAAAAAAGTAATTGGAAACAGAATCAAAGGAACTTGTTTTAATAGTTCTTAAGAGAGTAGAAGGTGCAAAAGGCACCTTGGATGGCAGCAAACGGCACAGAACAATGTGGGCCTGTAAATCACCGTATTTCTGCGTGCAGAAAACCCACGCTGATGAACTGAACTACATTAGGAAGCAATGAGAAGGAAAAACACAACAGCATCTGGCTGGCAGAGCAGTGATGGAACAGGCGAAGCTCTGAGCTACAAATCACCATCCCATCAACCGAAAGAATGAGCTGAGCCCAACCTCTGAGTGACCCAACAGAATTAAGAGACTAATTAATCACCACATCCTCTGCACAACACGCCTCAAATAATTACTCACAAGCAATTTGAGACATTGATTTTAATATTCTAATCTGTGCTCGGTCTGAATTAGGAACGGCTAAGACCGCACAAGCAGAAATTAATTCATCATTCGCGAGATGTATTCCCAAACAAATCAGTATGCAACATTCTGAGTGTGAATTCGCACACACCTGACATAACTGCGTGAGAAACTGAATCTCTGTTTCCTAAATTTCTCATTATGTAAATGAACTTCAAAACTTTCAACTCCATTAAAACAATGTTTTAAATGTTTCACACATCTGGACTGAAAGAATGGCCGCAAATCAATTCTGGGAAACAAGTCAAAGTATCGGTCCAATTACCATCATTACTCACCATGGAGTTGCTCAGGCTCCATCTTTTAGTCAAATCAATTGCTGTTCCGTTGATGCACAGCATACCCACATTTCTTATTAAATCTAATTCTGATATATACTGCATCATCAGTCTTGTGTATACACTGAATGGAGCACACTCAAATATCAAGGATTAACCCCTTTGTGGAGAATACAAATAATGCCAATTTTTCCTGTTATGCACGAGCGTATTTAGGCTTTATAACTCTGTATTTGTATCACAGAAACTATGGAAAATTATTCCAGTGAAGCAAGACATTTGAAAATTCAATTACAGAATTATTTAGGAATAAAATTTCGGAATTTACGGATGCCAGCACCTATATCTACGCAAAGGGGTTAATACATAGCTGAGGTCACGTTATACTCTTAACAGAGAAAAGAGTTTATTACCACAAGCAGAGCCATGTTGGAGCATGATGTCAGGCAGGGCTCCCAAAATCAGGGCCTCAAATCCAATTCCAGCCCTGGTTCTCCCTCCTTCCAGGCAATTAAGTGAACAGTTATTGCCATTGATTAGCCATACTGTCAACACACCTGACTCTTAGGTAAAGGACCGGTGGAAAATCAGCAGTTCTAGGCCCTCGAGGACCGTGATTTGAGGAGCCCTGATGTAAGGGTTCAATACAGCTAAAGTGATAAGAAACACTCCATGACTCCATATCCCTTCCAGGCAGGCTGATGCAATGCCGTTTGCACAAAAAAAAGAGCTTGAAGCATTCACTGAAGGCTTGGTGGAGTGTGAATGTTCCTGTGTGTGTGTGTGTGTGTGCACAAAAAAAATGCACAATAATGTCACCTCCAACACTTCTTTGCTTTGTTGAGAAAACCCAGTCTTTTGGAAGTCCAAGACCATTGGCCATCCGTGTTGTCATGGTTTGTGAGGTGTGCGTGTTGTTTGGACTTTTCTTTGCGGCTCTCGTCCCGGGATGATATCGAATTCCTAGGCTATCGAATTCTTTACCCAGCTGGTTGATTGAGCTGGGGCGGCGCTTTCCCAGAATCTATATAAGAGGAAGTCCGGCACGCCTCCTTCACTAGAGTGTCTGTTTTTAGCTTCGCACTATAGCCGAAGATATCTGTAGTCAGGATTTGTATGACTTGCTATCTTCTGATTGTTGAAGTTTCTTCTCCCTTTGCTCTCTCGCTTTGCTTTTGTGGTTCGGACTATTATACGTCCTTTGGAAGCGCGAGTACTTTCGTTTGGTCTATATTATTCTCTGTATTTGTACTGTGTCCGAGCTACTCTCCTTCTCTCTGGTCGTAGCGCTTGGCCTCCATATACTACCGGCCATTACAGAACACTCTAGCCGACATGGAGTCGTCAGCAACGGCTGCGTTTGAGAAAGTTCTGGCTAATCAACAAGCTGTTGGTTATGGCAAGGGTCTTTCTAGCCTGAACAATCCACAGGCAGAGTTTGTGAATGAAGAGTCTCAGGTTTCATTTATTTTATCCCTGTTAACCGACACAGCACTCACTTGGGTCGGCCCACTTATTCGATCTAATTCATCGGTAGTGAATACTGTGGAGACTCTCGTGAGAGAAATGGTATTGGTGTTTGATCAGGATGTTTGTGGTCAGGACGCGGCTACGTGTTTAATGCATCTAAGGCAGGGCTCTGAGAGTGTCGCTGCGTTTTCAAACACATTTCGCTCCTTGGCGACAGAGACAGGCTGGCCAGAAGCGCCTCTTATGACAGTGTTCTTTCACGCTTTGACAGAGGAGTTTAAGGATGCTTTGGCTACATTGTAGCCTTGTTTGTCTCTAGATTCGTTGGTTCGCACTGCGGTGCGAATTGATAATCGCATCCGTGAACGTAACAGGGAGAAATGTACTGCATTGAGTCTTGCTGGCAACGGGGCTAATGCTTCTAGCAGCATGCATACAGCTCCCATTCCACCCATTGAAAATTCCACTCCTGGTGAGCCTATGCAGGTTCATGGCTTATATCAGAACTGAGCTCGTAAGTCCGTTCGCAGGCGTATAATCTGCTATAATTGTAACAAACCGGGACATATCCATCCACGCTGCCCTGAGCTTCAGGGAAACGGGAAGTCCCTCTAGCGGTATGGGGGGCGCTAGAGAGACAGACCCAATTTCCCTCCCGTACTTTAATCCCTGTAGAATTGACTGTTGGGAGACAGAATATTTATCGAAGCTTTCGTGGACTCTGGCACTGTGGATTGTTTTATGGATGCAAAGTGGGTTAGGAGACATTCCATTCCAATCCGCCCTCTTTTACATTCACGCTCTGTTAGATCTTTGGACGGTCGCTCGCTGGGAACTGGATTTATAACCGCAGTTTCTGAATCATTGACTATGTTCATCTCTTTTGGTGGCCATTCTGAGGAGGTCCGGTTTTTTATTATCAGTTCTCCTGTTTCCCTGTCATTTTAGGACACTCTTGGCTACGGGAACATAGGCCTCATATCATTTGGGGAAGTCAGGATAACCCGATTGTCCAGTGGGGCACTGATTGTAGGTCCCACTGTAGGGAGAGTTTGGCGTGCCATCCCGGGCATAAACCTATGGGGGAGGCTGACACCTGGAGTGATTCTGAGGAGTTTGTCTCACACAACCCTCATAATCTACAGAAAGGGGCGGAGGAGGGATTGGAGTGGGATCCTCAATTTGACTGGCGGCAGCCAGAGGAGGATTGCTATTCGGAGGATTTCTCTGACTCGGAATCTGACAGAGAGAGCAGGTTCCGAACAGGGTGAGAATTTGGGGACTGCTCTGAACTTTTGTTTGCCTCCTTATGTTCCTGACAATTATGCTGATCTCGCGGAGGTTTTTAGCAAGCAACTGGCCTCGACTTTACCTCCTCATCGCACGTTCGATTGCGAGATCAATCTCCACCTGGGTACCACTCCCCCCAGGGGTTCATTATACTCGCTGTCAGGGCCTGAGCGAAAGGCCATGCGAGGATATATTTGAGAGGCTCTGGCTAATGGATTTAATTGGCCCTCCGCGTCTCCTGCCGGAGCGGGGTTCTTTTTTGTGGGCAAAAAAGATGGGGCCTAAGACCCTGTATTGATTACAGGGGCTTGAATAATATTACGATTAAAAACCGATACCCACTTCCGTTGATGAACTCCGCATTTTAATGGCTGCAGGAGGCGTCGTTTTTTACCAAGCTAGACCTCCGGAATGCTTATAACTTAGTTCGGATCCGTGAGGGGGACGAGTGGAAAACGGCATTCAATATGCATGACGGGTACTACGAATATTCGGTCATGCCGTTCGGATTGGTTAAGCCCCCTCTGTGTTTCAGGCACTCGTTAATGACGTCCACCGAGAGATTTTGGAGCAATTAGTCTTTGTCTATCTTGACGATATTCTGATGTTCTCTTCACTCTTTCGGAGCATAAACAACATGTCAGACAACTGCTTGAGGCCCTCCTCAAAGCCAAGCTTTTTGTCAAGGCTGAGAAATGCATTTTTCATGCCAAGACAGTTTCGTTTTTTGGTTTCATTGTTTCGGAAGGGTCGGGTCCGCATGGATCCTGACAAAGTGGCAGCGGTCAGGGATTGGCCTGCCCTCAAAACGTTAAGGAGGTGCAACAGTTTTTGGGGTTTGCTAATTTTAATAGGAGGTTTATCCATAATTTTAGCGCGGTAGCTGCCCCCATTATCACGCTCACTAAGAAGAATACCTCCTTGTCGTTTGCTTGGTCTCCAGCAGCTGAGGCTGCTTTTCAGGAGTTAAAGAAACAATTTATCTCAGAACCCATTCTCGTTTTGCCCGACCCCTCCCTCCCATTTGTCGTGGAGGTGGATGTGTCGGAAGTCGGTATAGGTGCCATTTTGTCTCAGCGCCCCCTTCGGGACAATAAGTTGCACCCATGCACCTACTTCTCCCGGTCGTTGTCGGCGGCCGAACAGAATTACAGCATTGGTGACCAGGAGCTGTTGGCTGTCAAGTTTGCGTTAGAAGAGTGGTGCCATTGGTTGGAGGGGGCTGAACAGCCGTTCGTGGTTTGGACAGATCATAAAAATCTCCAATACATCCAACAGACTAAACGACGTAATTCTCGGCAGGCGCGGTGGTCGTTGTTTTTCAACCGCTTTAACTTTACGTTAACCTATCGCCCTGGGTCTAAAAACATCAAGCCCGACACTTTGTCGCAGATTCACAACCGCTCCGGTCTTGACTCCATTCCTGAGCCGGTTATCCCGGCAGCTCAGATTGTTGCTCCCATTCAGTGGGACGTTGACTCTGTTGTGCGGGAGGCGTTGAGAGATGATCCCGGTCCTGGTGGGGAGCTGCCTGGCTGTTTGTTTGTTCCTTTAGCAGTGCGGTCCCAAGTTCTCCAGTGGGGGCACTCTTCTCGTCTGGCGGGTCACCCAGGAGTTCATCGGACCAAGCAGTTCTTGGCTTGACGTTTTTGGTGGCCCAGCATGATTGAGGACATCCAGGAGTTTGTAGCGGCGTGTTGTATTTGCACTAGGAATAAGACTTCCCACCTCCCCCCCTCTGGTCTGCTGCGGCTGTTGCCTGTCCCTAATCGCCCATGGAGCCATATCGTTCTTGATTTTGTTACGGGGCTGCCTGTTTCTGAAGGCAACATGATCATCCTGGTCTTATTTGACCGTTTTTCTAAGGCCGCCCACTTTATCGCGCTGAACAAAGCTGCCTTCAGCGCGGGAGATGGCCCTTCTTGTTGTGGACCATGTTTTCCGGCTGCATGGCCTCCCTGAAGATGTGGTTTCTGACCAGGGCCCTCAATTTACGGCCAAATTCTGGTGTGCATTTTGCAACCAGTTGGGGACCACCGTGAGCCTTTCCTCTAGTTTCCACCCACAGACCAACGGGCAGACAGAGCAAACCAATCAGTCCTTGGAGAATACTCTTCGATGTTTGGCGGCTGACAACCTATCTTTGTGGAGTCGATTTTTAGCATAAGCCGAATATTCCCACAATTCACTGGGTAAATCCTCCACAGGCCTTTCCCCGTTTGAGGCTCAGTTGGGTTATCTGCCTCCACTGTTTCCTGAGACTGACAGGGATTCAGAGGTTCCTTCGGTTAATCACTTTTTTCGGCGTTGTCGGTCAGTTTGAGCCAGGGTCCGATCCTCCTTGTTGCGCTCTGGACGGAAACAAAAGACCACCGCAGATAGAAGGCGCTATTCGGCCCCATCTTATCGGATTGGCTAAAGGGTCTGGCTTTCCACGCGGGACCTGCCCTTGAGAGTGAAGTCACAGAAATTAGCTCCCCGCTTTATTGGTCCTTTTAAGATTGTGCAAAGGATCAATCCTGTCACAGTCCGGTTGAAGCTCCCTAGATCCTTACGGATCCACCCCTCTTTTCATGTATCCAGGCTCAAACCGGTTAGCACTTGCATCCTGGCTCCTGTTAACAAACCCCCGCTGCCACTGCAGATGATTGAGGGGGGGGGCCGGATTTACACTGTGTGTCGTATTTTAGCCGAGAGGCGTGTGAGTCGTGGAGCTCAGTCTTTAGTCGACTGGGAGGGTTGTGGTCCTGAGAAATGGTGCTGGGTCCCTTCTCGGGATATCCTGGATCCTACCCTTATCTCGGAATTCCGTGCGCAGGGCTCTCTGGGAACTTCTGGGGCTGTTCCTTAGAGGGGGGGTCCTGTCATGGTTTGTGAGGTGTGCGTGTTGTTTGGACTTTTCTTTGCAGCTCTGGTCCCGGGACGATATCGAATTCCTGGGCTATCGAATTCTTTACTCAGCTGGTTGATTGAGCTGGGGCGGCGCTTTCCCAGAATCTATATAAGCAGGAAGTCCGGCATGCCTCCTTCGCTAGAGTGTCTGTTTTTAGTTTTGCACTATAGCCGAAGATATCTGTAGTCAGGTTTTGTATGACTTCTTATCTTCTGATTGTTGGAGTTTCTTCTCTTTTTTATATCTCGCTTTGCTTCCATGGTTCGGAGTATTATACATCCTTTGGAAGCGCGAGTACTTTTGTTTGGTCTATATTATTCTCTGTGTTTGTACTGTGTCCAAGCTACTCTTTTTCTCTGGTCGTTGCGCTTGGCCTCTGTATATTACCGGCCATTGCACGTGTAAACTAAAAAAAAGTTGATGTGATATATACTGTATCTGACTAGCAAAAGTGCCCACAGTTCACTGAGATCAGCAGATAATAGTCAAGGGCTTACTTTTTTTTCCCAAAGGAATGCTGTACAATCTCAGGACCATCATTCATATGTGGTTTATCATGGTGAAATTCATTAAGACGGGCAGCTACAGTAACTATTTTAAAATATTCTGAGCAATGTTTGCCCATGCTTGTTTGTTTGGTGGATTATACTTGTAAACCATATAAGGTTTTGATCACAGACCCTCTATTCGGGGAAGAACATCGATAAACATATCTCAACAGATCTGTGCAATGGTATGTGACCAAACCTACAGGACTGCATAGTCAGGCTAAGGGCCATTATGAAAAAATTTGAAATACTATTCTTGCCATAGTATTTGCATCACAAAATGGCTTACCCTGTTAGAATGTTGATTCTAACAAACAACACAGAGTTTTGATGTTGAACTTTCAAACAATGTATAGTTTTGATGTTGAACTTTTGAACAATACATAGTTTTCCTATACAGCACAATAATTGACTGAATTAAAATGCAGTTAACCCTAATAGCCCAGTCTCAGGCCAGCACATGACAAAGGGATAAATGTTTGCATCACAGATGGATTTTTTTTTTGCAATAAAATATCAAATATCAAAACAGAAATACATCCCTCTGATTTATTGCTCTTTCTGGTCATTCAGAAATTGCACACTGTAATTGTGTGCATTAGGGACTTCATAACCTCACTACGTTTTCATATGGCCAGAATGACAATTGGAATATTAAACCGCCTCAAGGACATTTCTTCCCAAGGCAGCCATAGAGCTGAAACGATGGGGAAAGCGTCATCGGGAGCGAATTTCTCTCCTCTAGAGCCGAGACCTTCTGGCTGGTCACAAATGTCACCATTTAGCGAATAATCTGAAAATCATAAGGGGGAATGACTGATGTGGCTCCAGGCAAAATAAGAATTAATGCAGTCCAATGAGATAGAAATAATGAGCATAACCAAATGCTTGCTGCTTGTATGATAAACAAACAACAGTCCCTGCCATACAACAGCTCTAGCATCTGCCAAAAAAAGAAAATGATAGAGATCAGAAATACACGCATAAATTATGAGAAGCAAAAACATTATTCCATTATTATTCAACACGACAGCTTTTCTGGACATTGGGGCATCTACATCCAGTAACAGCTCACCATGGGGGCTAATATAAGTGTGTGTGTTTGTGCAGGCGCGTGTGTGCGCGTGTGCATGTTTGTGATTGAGTAGGAGTATGAGTGTGTGTGCATGTGGGTTTGTGTGTATGTGTGAATGTGCGTGCAAGTGCTTGCATGAGCAAGTGTGCATATGTGTGTGTGTGTGTCTGAGTGTGTGAGTGAGAGAGAGAGAGAGTGAGAGAGAGAGCGTTCATGCATGTTCCTGCATACGTCTTTGTTTTTGATCCCTGCTTTGGTAGGGGCATTATGGAGTGACATTTACATAAGGCTAATTTTTCAGGCCGCTGATGGCATATTTTTCAGTGATGACCATATTTAATATTTAGAGGGTACTTCTCACAGTGCCCTTCAACTCTACTTGCAGTATTAATGCACTGGTAATGGCTAAAATTCTATAAATGAGCCTAGAATTGAGCCAGACATTTTAATGTTCAGAAGGACAACTGATTTCCACATTCTAGGCATATCACACTTCATTGCATTTTTAATACAGTATATAGGCTGACATTAATTGTTTTGGAACCAAGGATTTTATCAAATGCTTTGATTTCATACAATGGGGTTTCATATCATTTCCAGAATATTTTAAGATTCAAGGCAAGTTATATTAATCATCTCTTTACTCTCAATTTATGTCTATAGCCATTCCTGCGTAAAGCAGATAATATGCCAATATTATAAGCCTTGGGCTTAAACCAGGAAACAAACTGAACGTAGAATCATGGTAGGTCAGACATTGCGTCAAAAAATGAGACATCTGTCTGAGAGCTATTTCACCAAATGTCAAGCATTTTATCATTGAGTCAAGCGGCCATTGCTTAAGTGTGCACTAACTAAAGGCGCATTGGCCACAAGAGTATTATGCCCATAAATTTCATGCAGCTAGTAGCCGCAATACTTGTAGTAATACAAATTGTTACACCAGTAGCCTGATAACAGAAGTAGTTTAGTAATGATGAAAACATGTAAACATCCTGAAGCTTACAAGGTAAGTGCGAGGTTAGAGTTAAAAACAGAGAGAAAGTAAAAAAAAAAATCCATCGTCTTATGCTAGGTTCCCACTATCACGATTCGCGGCAGCATTAAAATCGTGGTCTTAATCCTGGAGTAATCGTGGTGATCCTATCAGATCTTGTCAGATCTTAGGTCAGTCGTGGCAATCGTGTTGATCGTAGAAAAGTTTTGGACGGTTCAAAAATTTCCTACGATTAATTGTCAAGCATGATCATCACATCATCTCATCTCCAAACCTGAAATTTCAGAGAAGTTCCACGATCAGCTACGAATGGCCAATTGTGGCGTTTGTTACGGAGCGCAAGACAGTGGGAACTAAAGCTAGTATCTCACTGAGCGGCGAATGCTTACGAATGTAGCAAATTTGGGATTCGCCAACTTTTCTGACGAAAGTTGGCGAAAATCAGGATAGATCTAGGTGTCATTAGCGACATTTAGCAACGTTTAGCGTCAGTCTGCAACATTTGCGTAACTGTTTGCGAAAGAATAGGAAATGGCTTTCTAGAATATGATTATGAACTCTTTGCGACCCTAAAAACCGTTTGCAAACTCTTTTGCAATCTTAATGAAACCTTGATGGTATCCTCACGAAACCCAATATTCATCTACATTCATCAGCATTCGTAGTTTGTTGTGTGGTGGTCACTACTTCGCAAACTAAAAAGAACTTTAGCGACACGTGTCACAACCGTTTGCAAACGCTTACAGCTCGTTTACAAATGTCTGCAACTGTTTGTGAGAAAATAAATTCGCAAAGAAATTTTGAACATGGTCAAAATTTTTTTTGCATAAGAAAAACTGTTTGCGATCCTAAAAACTTTTAGCGAACTACTTTGCGCCCTTTAACGAACTCTAACGAAACTCAAAATTCGCTACATTCGCAAACATTCGCCGCTCAGTGAGATACTTACATTACACTAAAAATGCAGCTCTTTGTGAACAGCCAAATAAATATAAAAGAAATACTGTATTTAAGAGGGGCTAGGGTACAGGAAACCAAAGAGACCACACAGATTCCACCCACAATTCCCAACCTCAGTAAGGACCAGCATGCAAAACATGCATTACATACACAGTATCTATTGATTTCCATTGGAGGCCATTGGGAAACTTCACATCCTCCAGTGAGCCGGAGCCAGTTCATTTTTGTTCAAGAAATTAGCCCACCAAAATGAGCAGATAATCAATTTTTCAATCCCCATTTTATCAATATTCATGACCATTTTTCAGTCCTATGACCAGCAGGTTTGCTGGGAATGACATAAAACGGCAAGTTTTATGTCATTCCCAGCAGCTGTCAAGAAGCCTCAACTATTTGAGCCAGAATAATTAACTACACAAGTATTATAATCAAGTTATTCAATATACAGGTGAATGACTGTAAGTCAGTAATAGACTGTGCAGATAGTTAGCAGCGCTTTCGAGGTCTAAGTGTGATAAACCATGGCATCGCACACACCCATTTAAGACACACTCTTTCTTTCCCCCCAGTGCCTCAGCCATTATATGTTTGTGTGTAGCCTATGTGTATATGTGTGTTTTTGTGTGAGTGCACGTGTGTGCATTATTGTATGTGCATGTGTGTGTGTTCTTGTACTTGCTACAAAATGAGAACCAAAAAACATTTTTTTTTTTCCTACAGTGGGGACATTTTTGCGAAGTGAGGACATTTTGGCCGGTCCTCACAACTACTAAGGCTAATTGTGACTTATTAGTTAAGGTTAGGGGTAAGGTTAGAATTAGGGATAGGTTAAGATAGGGTAAGGGTTTGGGTTAGGCATACATTTCTTATTGTTAAGATTAGGGAAAGGCTGTAGAGACACAGGAAGAATGAATGGAAGTCAATGTAATGTCCTCACAAAGATATAAGTACAAGGATGTGTGCGTGCGTGCGTGCGTGCGTGCGTGTGTGTGTGTGTCTGCATCTGGGCATGTATAGCTATAAGAATAACCTCTTGAAAAAATACAAATGCTGAGAGGACATTTTGGGTAGTGAGGATATTTTAGGTTGGGTCACTGAGGATTACAAAGGATAACATCTTATTGGTAAGGGTTACAGTTACAGTTAAGGCTCGGTTAGGTTTAGCGTTAAGGTTAGAGTTAGGCATAATTTGGCTATAGTAAGGTTTTGGGAAAGACTGCACAGAATGAAAGTAAGTCAATAAAATGTTCTCACAAGTACAGCAACACAAACATGATTGGGTGCACGTGTACATTTGTGCATAAAACTGCATGTTTTGATGTTGAGTAAGATACAGGCCGATTGACCTTGACTAGCTAGAGATAAAAGGCAGATACTTACCTGTTGAAATTGGCAAGGACTTCAAAGGATAGCAATTAAGGGGTTTAAACTGGTATTTTTCGAGGAGTGGGATTACAGTTAGTACACTAAGGAGTTTCCAACCCTTCTGAACACAATCCCTGCTGATGCACAGTTCAACAGTTTCTGTCGATTCAGTCTTGGAGAGGTACTGGACTGGGTTCTTTCAATAAGGGCTTGACCTTTCACACCTCTGCCCCCAATGGTTACTGCAGCTTAATGTCCTCTAAGATACATGATGACAGAAAAAACTGAGTGTATAAACTCACATCAGTCAGCTCTATGAACCCAAAGCAGAGCTGACATTCAGAGCTCCTGACATGCATCAAGCAACTTACATGCAATCAGCTCACATGACCAGCAATTAACCAATCACACGGATCAAAAATATTCATGATTGAATCATTACCACATATGCAGCATGCAGCTATGCATCAGGGCATGACACATGCAGTGACAAAAATTAGAGACCAAAAAAATTCATATCAAGTTGAGTATCAACTTTGAGAAAAATGCTCAAAAAAATACTTCCCACGAGAGAAAGCATTGTATTATTTCAGTCAAGTAGTACTGAAACGTTCATCATATATATTTGTCATTTAAAACCCCAAATCAGAAAAAGTTGGCATATTATGTTAAAATTAAAACTGAAAGCAGTGATTTGTAAATTATCTTTCACCTGTATTACATTAAAAACAATACAACAGAACATTATTTGATGCTTCAAATAACATCACATAATATTGCAGACCCAACTTCATTTGACTTCCTTGCCAATTAACTCAATTAGTTGTAAAATGCTCCTCCAGCTGTTTCTTTATGAGTATTTTTACTTTTCCAGCCTTTTGTTGCCCCTGTCCCAACTTTTTTTAGATGTGTTGCTGCCATCAAATTCAAAATTAGCTAAAATTTCTCATGAAATGGTAAAATGTCTCACTTTCAACATCTGATATGTTGTCTATGTTCTATTGTGAATAAAATGTGGGTTTATGAGATTTGCAAAACAACTTCATTGGAGTTGAGGTTTCTACATTGGCATCAAGAGAAATTGTGCCAGCTGCTGGGTTGACACCACAGATGGTACACTTGATATAGAACATTTCTCTTGTATTGGCTTCAAGAGAAATCAGGCCAGCTGCCAGGTTGTCACTACACATAGTACACTTCATATGGTATATTTCTCTTGTATTACCTTCAAGAGAAATTGTGCAAGCCATAGGGCTGTCACTACGCATAGCACACCATGAAATATATTTCTCTTGTATTGGCATCAAGAGAAATCATGCCAGCCAAAAGGTTGTCACTACACGTAGCACACTTCATTTAATGTATTTATCTTATATTGCCATCAGGAGAAATTGTGCCAGCCGCCGGGTTGACACCACACGGTACACTTCATATAGTATATTTCTCTTGTATTGGCTTCAAGAGAAATCGTGCCAGTCATAGGGCTGTCACTACATGGAACACTTCATATAATATATTTCTCTTGTATCGGCATCAAAAGAGATCATGCCAGCTGCCGGGCTTTCACTACACATAGTGCACTCCCTTAGAATATTTCTCTTGTATTGGCATCAACAGAAATCATGCCAGTTACGGGGCTGCAACCACGCATTGAACACTTCATAATTTATTCTGCGTTCATGCCTGCGTTCAGCCTCAGCCTGGTTTTGCCCCGGAGGACTAGGCCTTTCTAAGATGCTGCTTTTGTTCCAAATCAAGATTACAATCACCTGCTGACATCAAATCACCTCATTATTCAGTTTGTTTTTTACTACATTGCTAGTCCTGAATTTCTCTTATCCAAAATTTTTGGAATGCATAATTCATGGCAGAAATGGTTGTATATTTTCAAATACAATTAAGTTGACCATACATAACATTAGATATTTTGTCTTCATACTGTCTCCAATGAAATACAAGTCTAAGTAAATTCAGAGCTCCCTGCATTCTGTTTTTATGTGCATTTTCAATGCCATCCAAACTCTTTCTGAGTCGGAGTAAAACTGGTGCAGAGCCCGTTCTAAATGAGCCTTTTTGGAATGGGCCGATTGCTTGGCATCCTGTATTGATGCTCTCAGCTGCCTCAAGAGCCGGTCAGCAAAACAACTTAACACCCCAAACTGCACTTCATGGTGTTCTCTGCAATGCAACCACCAAGTATAAAGACCATCAGATGAAGGGTTGCGGAGAAAACCCATTCAGACAGAGACTCCTTTCATCTTTGTAAGATCCAGCTACAAAGGGTACTTAAATTCTCGATATTCGGTCAACTATGTTTTGACAGTACAACCAGCAAAGTCGCAAATGGCTTTTAAACTTGTCATAATAATCTGCTTAAAGCTGTTATATTCACAGGCAGTCCTTTATTAATTAAACAGCTTTGGTTGTCTACTGTTATACTGCATGGGCTCAACGGACAGTAAATGAAATTATAAATACAAGTTCTGTACTATTTTGGTAATTACAAGTCATTGGTTTTAAAAGGATTATTATTTTCATAATTCTCATTCAGTGTGTTTGCCTGACTGGTAGGCCTGAATTCAAACAATTTTTCACTGTAGTTTTGTTAGCTTTTTTAGCTCTTCCACACTTTGAAAAGATACTCACTTTTTACAAGGATTTGTTGAGGAAAAAGTATGATATTTAACAAACAGGTATTGCACTGGATTTACTTATAGTGACCATTCCCCAACAGTGTCAGGGCTTACTGTGAGTATCAACATGAGTTTGCATGGGTCTGTACTAAAAGTGTCAAAAGATGCATTTTTCCAACAAAAATTCACCAAAATATCCTTTCCGACCTGTTCCTACAGCATAACACACGAAATAATTTCCTGTATTTATTTCTAAATTAAATTCACATTATACTGATAAAATCCGTGCATCAGACCCATCTGGCAAACTCAATATATAGTTACTGTACTATTAACAAAGTTTAGGTGCATTACGTAATAAAACCATGCAATGAGGAATGAAAGGCCATTGTTCGAGTTGAGCTCATTCTGCAATGTTGTATGAAGTTAAATGAGAATGCGCTAAATTATCAGTGACTGGTCAAATTAAAGACTGATGTATCCAATGATCCCACAGTAGCTTGTAATGCTGCACACATCTGGCCACTAACTACAATGAAATAATGAAACATACTTATGACCCATTTAGTCAAACATACACAGACAATAGGTTGTTTAATTCAGTTAGGCTTGGAAATTTTACGATTGCACAAGTTAAATCTTGACAGAGATAGCATGCACCTAGCGACACACAGCCACAGCACACAACCCCAGGTCAAAACTGAAGTCCGCGGTCTGGCTGTCTAATAGTGCTTGTCCATTACATGGTACTGGCTGAACTCGACTCAGCACTGCCCTTCTGAATTGGGTAGCTAAGCACATTCTAAAAAAATTAGCATACACACAGGGGCCCAGGGCAGAATTTGTACAAACAATGAAGATAATAAAGTAAACATCAGCTGAAGGCACTTCATCGGCACTCAGTACCATTATTTTTGGACCTGCATATTCAAATAATTATAATGAAACCTGAAGTCACACAGTTTGAATCAGTTTTTTTTTTTGTTACAATCCTTCTTCCATTTTTTTTCCCCCGGTTATGAATTCATAATTGCACATCTGTATTAATTACTGTGCTACCTGCACCCACACAAAGGGCTGAGCAGTTGAGGTGTAAAACTATGCGGATGCACTCACCTGACTGCCAGGGGAGATTTCTTCCGTACAGAACACAACGAACAAGAGGAACAATATCTGTCACTCGCAACAATGGGGACCCAGCGCTCTACCAACGCACTACCAAAAGCAGTCATGTTCTAAGTGCACTACAGTTATGGCAGTTTTCACCCCAACCCTAAAAAGCACACCTCCATCAACAAGTAGGGATCCTGTTGAGCTGTAACTTAGTGGCCTCAGGTGCGCGGATCTGAATGAATCCCGTCCGAATGGCAGATCAAGGCCTGAACCAACTACTATGAAAGAACAGTTGAGGCAAAAAATTAATGATAATTTGGCTGTAGCTGCCTGAAACTGATATTAATCCATCCACTCCTGCATGAAAAAGACTGTCTATTCCCTGCTGATCATCCTTAACAAATTTTGTAGTTCTTTGTCAAATGGAAACCTACAGAACCCAGAATGCACCGGAGAGATACATTCAAGCAGAAGCTTGGGATATCTCGACTTCAGATACTGTATCTCAAATCTAACTTATGCTGAGTGTCGCTGTCCTGTGCTTCTGTTCTCATGAATGGCATTGACATTTTTTAATTGTAAATGCATGAAATAAATAACATGGAGCTTGGCTACATAATGCACCTTTCAGAAGCTGTTGACATGCAAGCTGAATCCCAACTATTTTTGAAAAAAAAATTGAAAAGTACGGATTAAATGGAGAGGCATGCATTGTAACAACAGGGGACAGGTTTCCACAGCCTCATCTCGCAATTCAAACACGATTCCTCCAAGTGTACAGTATAGTGTATATAGTGTGGATCTCCTGAATGAATGATTGGTTTTAAATTATTTATAAAAAATACAATGTCCAGAGTGCATTGAGTGTGTATGATTATCTATGCACCACTGGAACTGAATAATAAAATACAAGGCATCCATTTATTCTAACTCGTGTCCATAATTACGAGGAATATTTGAAAAGGTCAAAAAGAGACAATTAATGTTTGCCGATTACTGCAAGAGTCAATCCACACATTTTAAATCAATCTATTTAAGGCCACTGGTTTCACTGATACTCAAATGAAAGCACTGAAGGTGCTGATGCCTTGGTGCTTACAGCAGTGACAAGTACCGGTATGTCCCTTAATGAAGCTATAAAATTCTGTGTGGACATGTCAGAGTGCCCTAGCTGTGCATCTATGCTTAACATAAGCTATGTTTCCATCCACTTGTTAATCGAATTATCTGAAGTTCGCCAAAAATATTCATGCGAATGAAGGCGGTGAAAATGCATTTCCACCTAACAGCATTAAAGCAAATAACTTGTGCGTAATGATGTCACTTGCCGCTATATGATCAAATCGGTGTATCGAATAGATTTCTGACATTCATTTTCGCACTGAATTGCAGAACCTTCGAGTGAACAGAAGTAGTGTGGTAGGCAACAAAATTAACTAGTTAGCAATAATGGATCGCGTCTCCCAACAAATGATGATAATTGCACAAGTTGTAATAGTGCTTATGTGCCAGCTATTAGCAACATGCAAAACCATCATCAGAAGGCAACGACGGCATCGAAACACCGTCATGATGCAGTCACAGATTTATTCGGCAAATAACGTTTCCATCAGCAGTTATCGCATAAACCTTTTATTGATCAAGAAGAAAATCCAATGAGATTAACCGTATAAACTTAATGTCGATATCTTGTAAATCAAGTTAAATTTCACCGTTTCCATAAGGCATTTTTCATTCGATATGACTTAATTCGCATAAGAACGTGTGGATGGAAACATGGCTATTTTCAAATATTTACCCACCATCAGCTGGTTGACATAACGAGTTGATAAGCAGCTTCGGAGGACTGCTTAGCGAAACTGCGGTTGTTAGGCTTGGTGAAGCCCAGCAATAACTGAAAGCATTGTTCATTTGCACACTGTTACTGTGTGGGGGGAGAAATCATTTGTGATGTTTTATAAACTTCAAACAGCAGTAAGTTCGAAAATCCACGCAGTGCTGTATTTAACGCAGTGCGCAATGTGTGTACATGAATAACTGTTGGCATTGTGCTCTGTTTGTCAAGTTTTGCCATCAGCAGTAACTATTGCTGTGATATATATCGAACGCACAAGTTGTAAAGCGATCCGCTGTAAAGAGCTTTTTCTTCGTTAAAGTCTTGATCGCTCGCAGCAGCCATCGTGGTAATCAAATAGTGCTATAACTCGAAAGCAAAGCTCTATCTCAAAAATCTGCCAAATTTAAATCCAGGAGATCACGGCATTTAACCCATAGAGCCATATTCTAGGACTTGATTTTGACCGGCGTAGTGGCTATCCCGGTAACAGACAGAATGACTGACTGAATGACACACAAACGAACTACCTTATACCTCGCTTGCGCATGCGCACCGAGGCATAATGATATAATAGTGTTTGTTATTTTGCTATATTAACTTCATTTAATATACTCTATAAACACTCAATAAAACCAGATGAGAATTTGTAATAAATCCCATGATCATTCTTTTTTCAGAGGACATGCAAGGACATGCCAGTAAAAATAACATAATAAAACATCACGTGTAAGGAGCTACGCTTCTGCGACTCACAGACTGCATATGTATGAGGGAAGAATGCAGAAAGGGGAAAAGAAACGAAGCGAATGTGCCCTCACCTGTCTTCCTGCCTTAATGAACATCGGCCGAAAAATTCAACCAGGGTACCCAAACACAGAGTATAGGCGAGCATGCATTGCATCACTTAAAAGATTATGCATGACCATATAGTAATCTCATTGAATGGCAATGTAAGATAATTAGCTAGAACACTGGTAAATAAATAAAATAATTAAGCATATACTTCTGACCCATTTGGTCGAAAAATACACAAACATTAGGTTGTTTCATTCGGTTAGGCTTGGAAATTTTACAGCTCCACAAGTTAAATCTTGACAGAGATAGCATGCACCTAGCGACACGCAGCCACAGAACACAACCCCAGGTCAAAACTCAAACCCGCGGTCTGGCTGTCTAATAGTGCTTGTCCATTACATGGTACTGGCTCAATTCAACTCAGCACTGTCCTACTGAATTGGGTAGCACAGCACATTCTAAAAAAAATTAGCATACGCACAGGGGCCCAGGGCAGAATTTGTACAAACTATGAAGATAATAAAGTAAACATCAGCTGAAGGCACTTCATAGGCACTCAGTACCGTTATTTTTGGACCTGCATATTCAAATAATTATAATGAAACCTGAAGTTAGTTTGAATTAGTTTTTTTTTTTGTTACAATCCTTATTCCATGTTTTTTCTCCGGGATTTGAATTCAAAATTGCACATCTGTATTCATAACTGTACTACCTGCACCCACACAAAGAGCTGAGCAGTTGAGGTGTAAAAACTGTGCTGATGCACTCACCTGACTGCCAGTGGAAAAAAAAAAATATTCAACCGGGGTACCCTAACACAGAAAATAGGTGAGCATGCATTGCTTCACTTTAAAGATTATGCATGACCATATAATAGGTTCATTGAATGGCAATGTAAGATGATTAGCTAGAGCATTGGTTGACTTGCTGGTAACATCACCAAACTAGATGTAACGAATGTAAGCACACATAGACTTTGACACAAAGAGCAGCAGGGAAAGGATAAACTCATCCAACTGATTTCAAATAGGCCATTTACAGGAAATGATCATGTGATGAATCACTCCATAGCGACAAGATCAAGGTGTGCAAGCAAACTCTACATTCCTTGACAACCATAAGAGTTTGACTGGCGATGCGTGACATTCCAATACTTTATTGACTATTTTTACCTTTTGTTCTGTCTTTTTTTTGGCCAATTTTTTTCTGCATACTTAAAAGAGGATATGTTTCATCGTTTGGTGTAAGATTTTTGCCATTTACTGGCCGCAAAAGCGAGTTCATTGACTTCAAGTTGGTTGCTGCCGACCGAAGCTTGAAGTGAAATGGCGGAATTCTCAGGTATGTTTAAGTCTTATTAAACTCCTTTTTAGCCTTAAACATTCAACGATCGTTAAGAACATTCATAAAACGAAACTCGGATAATCTGTAGATGTGTTTTGTGGCCGTATGGTTGTCAAGGAATGTAGAGTTTGCTTGCATAGCACGGTCTTGTTGCTATGGAGTGATTCATCATGTGATCAATTCCTGCAAATGGCCTATTCTCAATGATTGCCAGCCATCCATCATCCAGGATTGAGCTTATAGCGCTCAGTTGCAAAATAAAATAAAATAAATTAATTATTTTAAAAAAAAATAATAATAATGCAATAAATCTTTAGTTAAGGTGATTATTAGGGAGAGTAGGCCAAACCTAATGCTTTATTGCATAGTAGTTACTCAAGTAACCAAACCCACCTACCACTTTTATTAGGCAAAGAGGAAAAGAGTTGGGCAACAAAGGGTTAAGGTGGATCGGGCAGACATGATGGGACCATAGGTCTACTGAGAAAATTTACCATCCATGATAAACAGCAACAGGCCTTCTCCATACAAACATCCACAGAGCAAAATGGAGCTCTAAAATTTGGATTAGCAATGTAATGGCCAGCACTTTAAACAGGTACAGGAATATATACACACAGATCGAAGAAACCTTTGCCTGTGCAGATGACAAGGCAATCTCTTTAAATAAGAGCTGCCCAACACCACGACCAGAGGTGATCTACTGCATAACCTTCTAATGTCAAGCGAGTGGTTGGAGGAGGTGCAGGGGGAGATGGTGAGACGGGAGACTGGGCAGGAGGAGTGGTTGGGGGTGCTTGGATGATAAATTAAACATTGTCGTGAACTAAGTCATATATTCTTCTAGACATAATACACAAATGCACAACACAAAAAGGGAGAATATATGGCAGACATTGCTTAGCTCAAGGTCACATCATGTGCATGTTGTTGACATTGATGACACACAGAAACCCCCCGGGTTAACCCCCCCCCCACCCCGCCAAAAATCTTACGTCCATTCGTTCTGTGTCACTCCTCCAGCCTCAAACATCTCTATTTATCTCATTCTGAAATGGACGTGGCAACTCTCTGAGCAATCGTAACTTTCATAAATTCTGTGCTGTTGGTCTCACAAAGAAACACACGGTGTGAGGAAACAGCTCCAACAGTCTGAATGTCTTGTTATGCAGCGCTTTCATCGTGGATTGTCATTATTGAGACTGAAGGATTTGTGCTTTTCACTGTAGATGTCACTTAACACATCTGTTTAGCATTTGAATAGACGTGAGTCAGAGTGCAGTATCTTCCCCCCGCGACTTCTGTCACACATTCAGTTTCAATTCTTTCAGCAATCATGATGCCGAGCTCGAGCGTTTGATCCATTTAATGTGGTGTGCGAGTGTAATTGGAAGACACAACGGCTCAGGTCTGTTAATTCTATCGCTAACATCACCGCATTGCATTGATTCACAATCAGTTCCATTTGTTCCATACATCAGCAATGATTTCAAAGTCGATCTAACGCGAAAGAGGAAAAAAGAAAAAATGTCAGCCTCCCTCTTCCCGTCTCCCTCACCATAGTGAAATGTACAAGCATGCACATGCGAACTCACAAGCACACATATTTGTGGAAGGTGTTATGTAGTGTCTTCAAAATGACCGCACATGACATCCTGTATACTTCCACAAGTCAAGCACGGAACATAAAAAAGTAATCATTCACGCAGAAATGCACTATATACACACACAGAAAACCACCCTATAGAGAATGTCATAAATAATTTCAATTCTTAGCGTTTTAATAAAACATATTGCGAGGGCTGGGCATGTTCTAATAGTCAAAGACACCACAGTGGGTGTGAAATAGCTGAAAATTAGCCTGAGAAAGACTCCTGCATGTTTCACTGCAACTACTGGAGGAAGCAAAAGAGGCATTCAAATACTTTGAAAATATAAAAAGTACATACAGTAAATGCAAGCATTATTAATTATTAACTATGCGCAGTCTACTTCAGTTGCACATCTCTCCAAAGCACTGCCACAGGGACTGGTGATGTCCAGTATATATTGCTCATCACACAAAAATGCAGGATAATATATTTGCAGATTAGGTTTACTCTTAGGACAATGTTTCACTTGTTACCTTTGCACTGCTGAGCTCACAGTTTGCAGGGTGAATGGAACAAGGAATCTCTAACTGCAGTACTGCTTTTAGATTGCCCCACACATCGCCAAAGGTCATTTAAAGTGTGCACACTGTCATAAAACCGAGCAGGTTGCATGTTTTCTCATCATCAAAGCAGGAAGAAACTAGACAGGTCTGTCACCGGGACCAATGTATGTAGCCCCTGATTGCACACATCTTTCATTTTTGCTTATTTTTGACGCAAAATTGTCTATTATTATGCAGTGAATAATGTTATCATGGTAACCAAAATTAATAGGTGCAGTGTCCTAACCACTGCCCATATACATACCAAGTATGAAAGACATAGCTTTAAATTTGTGGCCTGTGGAGCGTCCACAAAGAAATCTCCACGGCGACGACGGCAGCAGACGCGTGACGAAGCCAAATCCATAGTAACACTGACTTCATCTGGGGGCTACAAATATAAGTAGAGGGTAGAATGACTTGCAACAAAAAACACAAGCTGTTTGGTTGTTATGTGGGGAAAACCATCAGGCAGTGGCGTCGCCAAGGAGGGGCCAGGGGGGGCACGTGCCCCCCCATGTTCCCTCCCCATATAAGATATGTAAGTAAATAATTAAAGAGTATGTCGCTCGCGCCCGGCCCCCCGGTCAACTAAATGAAGACAACAACCCCGGTTGACAAAATAAACGCAAAATAAATTTCTTGTGCGTTCCCCCTCACCAAACTGTTGTGCCCCCCTTGTGCACCCCCAGAATAAAAAGTCTGGTGATGCCACTGCCATTAGGAAAGTAAAAACAAGGTTTTCTGAACATGAAATTCTGATAAGAAATTAATTCAGAAAATCTCCAATTGCTAGACATTTTCACACGTCATGATATCAGCCCATTATGCCTTAAGGGGGTTTGTAGCGGTCGATCCACAAAGCCAGGGTGAGGATCGAGACACAAAACTTCTTCAAGGAGAAGGATTTTGAATTTTTAATTCACAAACAAATAATCCTACGGGCCTGAATGAGGAATCTGTATTAAATTGTATTATTATGAGTGTTTCTCCTGTTTTTTGTCTTTCTGTTGTATACTCCAAGACAACTGTGAGCTGTACTAGCTTGCTTATTGCAGGAAGTTTGCAGGTGATGAAGTGCTACATATCACAGGTGTGCTGAATGTCAGGCAGCTCTCCTAAAGACCAGTAGAGTATGCATGCTAAAGAAGGGAGTAGAAATCAAAACACATTCACTAAGTTTCAGGTGGCAGTAAACTAATTAAGTAAATTCTTTCTTTGTGAATTATCCTTGAAGACTCACAGGATTGTGACATGATAAGAAAGACGTTACAAATTGAGCCAGTTTGTTGTTTTACTGAAACTCACATTTAGCTGAAAACATACATAAATATGGCATCTATTCTCATGAAGCTCTATGAATTAGATACGACCAAGTCAGCTTTAGAGGACCAGCATCATTCTCTCTCAAACTTTCCCATGGCTATAATTCATGACCTTAAGTCGCATAGAATGCCCAAAAACACTGACAGATTGTCATTAATGAGCTAGTACAAACAGTTATGATCAAGGGCAACCATGGAAAATAAAAGTATGGCAAAAAAAAAAAAAAAAAAACATTGTACGTCGTTACGAAGTATATTGTTACAGATTTAAAAAAAAAAAAAAAAATTTTAGGCTATTACACCACTTGACGAATTCAAAACCAGTGTCAGTCGTCACCCAGCTCTAATGAATTCTATTTAATTTGTTTCATTTGTCCAGAAAAGCCAGGCCTTTACAGATGAACTGCAATTCAACAGAGGTGAATATGTTGCCCGTTCAAATATGCGTGTGCAGACTCTCAAATATGAATGGCTTCACAGTTGGTGTTATTAAGTCTGGATGAGAAGCTACATTTGATAACGATTTTCCTCCCAGGCTAAAAGGGAAAGAATCCTTCACAAATGCAATTTTAATCTCCTAGGGGAGCGAGCAATCGATTTTATTGCATGTTTCTAAAAGATTCATCCTAAATTTGATTGTTTTATCGCGTTACACATTTTGTGTCTCCCTTCACTTCAAGCTGAAAAGCAGGTAAATACCACCAGTGTTCAGTGGGACTCATAGGTCATCATCATTTTTGAGGACTTTCTCCGGGATTTGGCTAACAACATTAGCAAGCAAAACCAATGGCACTTACATACTTAAAATGCATGGCTCAATGTGTCGCATGATACATTCATTATTTATTGAAGCACTAGGGGCAGATCAAATTCAATGAGGTCATCGCAAGCTACTGACTCAGTCGACAGCAACGTTCCGCTGTTCTGAATCGGAAGCTTGCGCTACACAGAGCATGTACATACATTTGAAATACAGGTGCACAAGCAAACACGAGCACACATGCACAGACACGTACATGAAGACACACACACATAAACACGCACGCACACTCACAGACAAACGCACACACTCATGCTGGTACAGGCTGAGAGGAGGCAACGCCTCAATGTCTTGCGAGGTAAAAAATAAGTTGCAATAGTTGACATTCATGTCAGATTTCATGCACAGTGTGTGTGCGGGAAGAGGCGCGCGGTAAGCATCGCATGCGCCGTCACACCTCCCGCACCTGAGAGAATCCCGCTGGGCCCGTGCCGCGCGTGGCATACAAACCGTTCTTCACAAAACAAAACGCAATTAATATGCAGCGTTGTCAATCCCCCGATCATTCAGCCTTTCAAATAAGCATTCCCAAATAAGGCTGAAACATTCACGACAACAAAAAGGCTCCCAGGCTCTATTCAGCCGCTTTGATCACGCCATAATTGCTCTTGAAGTCTGGGAAGCATCACGCACCTCACACTTCCCCAGATATTATTCAAATCTTTCCCTGTAGTACTGAAGTCAGAGTTCAGTCTTGGAGTGTCACACTGTCTGCTGGTTTATGGTGAATTTCAGCAGTGCTGATTTATTCTGACCATTAACTAGCTAGATTTTTCAACCCCCCAATCTAAAAAAAACATGAATACCTGTAGGTGTTGCAAGGCCACCATTCCTGCTCTAAGACATATATGGTCACTTATATTTTATACAGGAGTTCTGGAGTGCACAAACAGTGAATGAGGGTGGCTGTAGCCAACTGGTATTTTTACTTTATTTGTTGATTGGCACACTAATCTGGCATCACAGTGACCAAATGTAGCGATAAAGCAGTCAAAAATGGCATTTGTGTCAATATGAAATGTTTTACTGTCTGGCACTGATGTACGGGGATAGTGAGTTCATTTAAGCTAACTAACGGAATATTTCCCGCATACACTTCCTACAGTTACCTGACTCAAAATGAATGGAAGTGCTCATCTATGTTCTATAATGCACTTAGTGTATATTCCATCACTAATGTGGCATGCCCAAGACTACTGAAAAACAAAATCTATGCAGCTGATTTATTAGCTGATATTTACATTGACACTGTCTATAGTTTCAGACAAATAGCTCTGAGGACTTAATATTGGTAACGATTCCCAGTGCCGCTCAAAAACATAATGCACAACACAGACTGAACTGAGGAGATTTAGACTGGCCACATCCATTACATATATATTTTTCAAGTGCCTGTCTGTGGATATTGGATCCTGTAATATTAATCATTTTGCTGAGGGAAGTGCCTGGAGGGAGTCCATTTGAAAGCTCCTAACAGCAAAGACCCACGTCTCAACAGGAGTCAATGGCAGGTCGATATCTTTTTCCTACCCAAACAATTTGAGACTGCTCGCCCAAGCCTTCTGCGTCCACCTCCGTCGCCGAATTAACTTCATCCAAGCAGTTTACTTGTCAACCTTGTCACACATTTAGTGCTTTCAAGACATTAAAGTGCATTTAGAGATAAAAAAAAAAAAAAAGAAATTGTAGGCACCATTACTAACAATGGACTCCCACGTCTAATTTCGGCTGTGTTACAGTCCATTGTGTCAAAGATCAAACAAGCTGGGGGACAGTCTGAGATGGAACCTGTGATAGAAGACCCACAGGTAAATGAGCATCTTTGTGGAGCTGTGGTCTCTCCTCTGCCAGCTGTCAGCCAGATATTGACGTGCATTCACGGACTTCACACCCACAATGCTCTGCCAACAGAAATCATTATTCTTTGTCATTTAAGACTTTTATTTTACATTGAGCGGTTAATATTGCACAGTTAGAAGTAAAAGGGCATGGAGCTTTTAAAGTGAATTTAACATGGACTTGTCTGACCTTTATTCCCCTGAAATATAATGAAAGAACAGAGACATGGAGAGCAGAAACTTTTCTCATTTTTTCCCCGGAACTCAGGTCTCTTTTGAGGACATTGTGCATTCAGGGAACGGCTTTCCTTTTAAAATTTAAAATGCTAACATATGATGGTAATCAAAGTTTCTCTTATTTAGTTTCCCCAAGACCGGATATTATTTTGGATACTTTCTTAGAAAAGTTGTCAGTAAAATCAGCATTGAATAAAATCATCAAACCATTGATGTATCCAGCCATTTTCTAATGCCTGTTTTGGGTGGGCAGGCCATAGCCTATTTTTGCTATACAAAGGCAAGAGGCTGGAGTTTACCATGAACAGTTTGCATTCCACTGCAAGACAGTGTCTAAATCTCATTCTCAAAGTCAAACAGAGTTTGCATTATGGAATGTATCCAAGTTCAATCCAGGACTTGTATCTTGATAAGCAACGAATGAGACAGCATAACCCTTTCTGTCACTGATCACTGAAGCTGCAATCGATGAATGGACCAGTCACAAGAACAAAGTGCTATCACAGGTATTATGACATGTAACAGTGCAGCCGCAAGTCCAGTTAGGCAAAACAGCCACAGAGTACGCCACAACCAGAACTACCTTTACTTGGGCAAATGCTGTAGTTATTATAATTCACCCTATGTGTCAAATACTGCCATCAGGAGGATGAAAAAAGAAAGTTGAAAGCTTAGCGGACGACAGGTTTGTGGTCTGGATGCCGGCCAGCCACCATGTTGCTAACAGCGTTCTTGATTTTAGACTTGGTGGGCGACAAATACTGAATTAGTAAATTACTGAATAAACTGCTTGAAATTCATGAATGAATCTGCACATTATTCCCTGTCATACAATCAGCGAACTTGAACAGCTGTTAGCTGCCCTCAGGACACAGTGTATGACTGCTCACTGAAGAGTGGTGTTATCCCTACAGTCTGTCCCACCTGCAACCCCCCCCCCCCCCACCCCCCCCCCCGCCAGCGACCCCACAATACCCCACTCAATCCCCACCTAGCCCCGCATACCAAAGCCCCCACCACAGAGCAGCGTAAATCATGTTTCAATCTATGGCTTATAGAGTAAAGAGCGACATGCAGCATATCTTGTTAAGGGGCTATGAAGCAGACACACGGCTTTCACAGTGATTTAGTTCCAGCAAAGTGCCGCACAATCTCCTGCCAAGGGTCAGGGTCTACTGCTCACTGACACTAACCTTGAGGAGTATATTCTTCTTATCCAGCCCCAAACCGAGACAAGTCTGATCATTTTTTATTTCTTTTTTCTCCATCCCCTCTCCGATGCAGTTCTTTTCCTGTATCATAGTTCTGTCGTTCCTCATATTCAGCGCTGGGTATTTTGTTAAACCTCAGCACTGCACAGGCGAGTGAGCACAGGCAGAAAGTACAGACCGGCTTCCTCACTGGGCCGTCCGTGTTCGCCGTCACTCAGAATTCAGTTGGACCGCAGACTGTGGAAAACACAAGCAAGGCAGTTCAAGTGGGAATGCTCCCTCCGTTTATTGAATTGTCTGGCTTCGCATTGAATCCCTTATCTGTCAGTCTAAAAAATAAGCTAATAAATTTCAAAATTTCTAACAACCTTCAAAATCCAACTGGGAGGCATCTGGCAATATACTGTAATAGTACAAGATGTAAACTTATGACTTAGAACAGTGGTGCCCAGCGTCAGACATGGGGGCCCACTGAGTGTGCTGGTTTTTGTTCCTACCACTATTACAAATGGAGGATTTTAACAAGCTGTTACCTTGTCTCAATTATGTGCATTTCCTATCTAGAACAGGTACTCATGACTGTTCATGCTTACCTTAGGTACTTCATTTAACATCAATTGGCAGTTGACGCTGCTTGGCTTCAAAAGGAAATAATTAGGAAATGAATGAAATGATGTTGACTCTTTAATGAACTGACAGGTCAGGATTGAATTATTTATTCAACTTCAAAAACACAAAATCTCTGAATTATACCAAAAACAAACCATCAGAGGGGCCAAACCAGCATGATAGGATGCTATCTTTGATGTAAAATGAAAAATGAGGCCATTTTATAGCTCAATGACACATTTGTCATATTAAAAACTAGAGGCACTCTGAGAGTGCAAACCTCCGCCAAGACAGCGCAGTCGAAATCTTGCTGAGTGAACATAGCTCAAAAGAAATTGAAGGTATCTACAACATAGGATTTCAAGATGGCTCCCATGGCGGCCATATTGTTTGATGCAGCACTTTCCAAAATGATAGGTTCCATCCCTGATGCGAGACAAATCAACCCACAAAATCTGAGTGATTTCACTGAGAGTGAAGTTCTGTTATTGCGTGTCATAGGACTTCAATATGGCTGCCATGGAGGCCATATTGTTTGACCAATCACAGTCAAAATCAAGACGGTCCTTCCCTGATGTAATAGAAACCCACCCACAAAATTTCAGAGATATCCAATCTTACTTTTTGAGTTCTCTTGTACACAAACAGACAGACAAACCATCGCCGGCAAAAACATAACCTCCTTGGCGGAGGTAACAAACAAAATCTTCCTTATGTGTTATTTCAAACAGGGGCCTGTTTCCCAAAAGCGTAGTTGCTAGCTAAGTTAGCAACTTACACAGTTTGTCTATTCACAGTCAATGGACCCAAATATGTAAGTTAGCAGCTGTGATTTCGGGAAACGCATCCCAGGTCATTTCAAATCCATGCCAGTGGCCCTGACAAGAAATCCAGGGAAACCTAGTTTAGAAGACGTGAAAGTAGCTAACACTGAGTATACGTACACTGCAAGTGCAAACCACAGGATACAGGGATGTTGCTGGTCCAAGTTGAATTTGGAGCCTTTGGAGGCTTGGGTAATATACGCCGACTCAAAGACAGCCGTGTAAGTAAATCACGGCCTCAGACAGGAGGGCCAGAATTGTGCAATATAAAAACTTGCTATGACAACAAAGTAAAAATGTCTAATGAAAAACAAGTAGGTTATATGTGACAAACACAAAGACTATCATACAGCACTCTAATTCCAGCTTCAAACAAATTGGGTTTCAAGCAATAACCACTCATACGAACAGATTTGTTCTTAATCCGCTCTCGAGTGATTTGAGAGAACTTGTCAGATTCACCAATTTTCTCTTAATTTACATTTTTTTTTCCGGTGGTAGGAACACAATTTATGTGCAGTCATGACCTGTCTTATGAATCATGTGCTCTTACATTTTGGACTTTTGCATGGTATCTGTGATATATATATATATATCATACACACACAACATAAGCTACATATAGATTTTACACACTTAAAAAATGTAAAAACATAATAAGTTTGTTTGACAAGGGGATGCCATTGGACTGTTTACTGAGATTATAACTCATTATTATTCAGAATATAACAATGAAAAATTAATTAAAAATGACTATTTAGGCTAAAATTATATCTCATATAGACCTAGGCAAGGCAGGGAATATTTATTGGTCTGAATCATTGCTGATACAAAAAAAAGAAAGCACTCATCAACAGTTGTTTTAATCATTGGAGGTACGAAGGGAGACAAATCAGATTTCAGGATCCGTCAGTTTTAAAATCTCTGGAAGTGAATGTACCCTTGGCCACAACAGCAGCATTTTCAGACTGATGCAGGTTGTTATCCAAAGGAACATCATCTGTTGAAGCCCTGACAGTGCAAAGTCAGCGACTATGGCACTCCCCCAATCTTGACCGCCTTATGGATCACCTTGCTGTGGTGAGACATTTTAAGAAATTGTTTTCATATCAGTATCAATAGGAAATCATGAGATGATTCTGTCGACCCTGGTGAAAAGACCATTAGCACCATTTTGAGTTTTCATCTCATTCCTGAGGTTTAAGAAAGTCCTTTATTTCCACAGTTAACACTTAAAAATGACATGCATTCATTTAATGAGCTCTGAATGGTGGACTACCATCTTCAAAGTTCTCTTTTTCTTAATCCAGAGTGTCATTTTTCTCACTTTTATGAATGATTCGACCAGAAGAACAGAAGACCATATCTAAACTTATACGGCATTTTTCTGGAGAATTTCATGCTAATTCACAATTCTTGCTATCGCGCACTCCTTTAGGAACAGGAGTGATCCATCATACTAACATAATCATTCGGGACAGTTTTCTGAAGCTAAGCATGTTTGTCGAATCTGACCCAGCACATTCATACAAACAAATTGTAGGAACAAAAGTAAGAAAGATTTAAGATCAGAATATTAAATTTCCCTTTCTTGTAACAGCAATTAATTCAGCCACCATTCAATTCCTTTGGCACTAAAATTTTACTTGCATGGAAGTAATTAACAAACTACCTCAGTTCTTGTGGATTTCGGACAGTGCATTAAAATTGCCAATCCCTTCTAACCTGTATTCAATTGAAAGAAGTACAAAGACAACATTACAGTAGTCTTTGGCAGCACGGTAGCCTGGTGGTCAGTTGCTTGACTATTACCCGAAGAGTAGCTAGTTCAAGCCCCCAGTAGAGCTTGGTATTCTGTCTTGATCTGGAGAGGTGAAGTTGAGAAAAACTCAGTAATTCCTTCTTTGAGCGAGGGCCTTAACCTCAAAATTGCTCCAGGGGCTTTATGCCTGTTTGTCTCGTTCCCTCCTTATTTGCAACTGCTCTGTCTAGCATTTCTTTCACGGTATCCTTGAACAAGGGAAACTTGTTCTCAATGGAACTTTCCCTGGTTAAGTAAAGATTTTAAAAGTGAAGCTTATCTGATAATCTTCAGTATTTTTTGACAATAATAGTTATTACAAAATGTAATGTCTGCAACACATTCCACAGAAGTTGGGACAGGTGTATTGTCACTACTGTGTGACAGCACCTAACATCATCTAACGCTCAGTGGTCATGTTGGCTCTGGGGACAGTAATAGTTCTCATTGTTATGTGGGAAAGGGTCTTCACTGTCATCCATTGCTGTTCATAATATGCTCCAAATTTTAAATGGGAAACAGGTGAGGGTTGCAGGTAGGCCAGCCTACTACCAGCACTCTGCAATTATGAAATCATACTGTTGTAATATTCGCATTGGTGTGGCTTGGCTTTATCCTGCTGGAAAAAGCAGAGCGGCCCCTGACAAAAATAACGTCTGGACGGCAACATAATGTGGTTACAAAATGCGAGTGTACCCTTCTGCATCAATTGTGCCTTCACAAAGGTGCAAGTTGCCCATGACAAAAGTAATAGTCCTGCCCCAGTCCTTGACAGATGTCGAGCTTTGAACATGTTACCCCTTCTCTTTGGCCCCAAGAACCTTAAGCCCATTATTTCCAAAAACAATCTGACTGGTGGACATTTCAGACCTCTGCACTCTGTTTCACTTTTTGTCCATCCATTTCAGATTAACAGAAGCCCAGAGAAGTCAGAGGCACTTCTGGATGGTGTTCATACATGTATTCCTCTTTGTCTAGTGGAGCCCTTACTTGCATTTGATGATGCCGCTAGAAACTGTCCAATGACGCTGGTCTTCCAAAGTATTCACAAGCCCAAAGGGTTATGTCCATTATAGAAGCATATTGGTTCTTAATACAGTGCAGTCTGAAGGCTCGAAGGTCATAGGAATCCAATGTTGATATTTGGCCTTGTCTTTTACTCACATAGATAGCTTTCTTTTTTTTTGGGGGGGATTCTCAAAACCTTTTCACTGTATTATGGACTGTCAATGGTAAAATCCTGATATTGAATGCTGAGAAATTTTGTGTTAACTGTTTGATTATTTGTTCACACAGCTTTTAGCTAAGTGACAAACCTTGACCCATCTTGGCAGTAATTAACTATGCTTTTTGTGGAAACGCATTTTAAAATCGTTAGTTCAATTACCAGTCACCATCACTGAATCACCTCTTATCAATAAACTTGTGGAACGTTCTTTATGGGTGCCTTTTCTGAGTGTTCCTCGATTTTTTCAGTCTTCCCTGTCCCCTGTCCCAGTTGTTTTGAAACATTTTGGGGGGAACAAATTAGGAATTTGGGCATATTTACAAATATCAATGCAGTTTATAAGGCAAAACTTCAAAAATTATTCTTTATGCTTTTTTTCAACTAAATGTCAGTAAAAGAGAATTCAGTAATAGCTTTACTTGCATTTTACTTTAATATCTTTTCTTGCATTTTACATACTGTCTAAATACATGTGGAATTGAGGTTCCACCTTCGTATTACGTTAGAGATAAGGTTTCGTTTTGTGTCTTTTGTCTGTAATACCAATATTTTCTTTTAATTTATACTGCTGCCTGTCTTAGCCAGGTCTCCTTTGAAAAAGAGCTTCTTTATCTCTATGGGACCTTCCAAGTTAAATAAAGGTTAAATAAATAAAAAATAATAAAAAAAATATTATTAGCACTTTTGCTACTTCTATCAGATCATCACAAGTAAACAGGCAAGCGCAGGAACTCACCCGTAGCGGTCTAAGATCCTGACATAATGTGAGGAAAGGAAATTTGTCTAAAATTTTACTGCCATTGTTACTGTACTCTAACAGCTTTTTACTCCATCTTGCGTGCATCCATTTTTTCATTTAGAACTCCCCAGTATATAGCTAAACACTGCAGTTCACGTGAGAAGACCATACCAGAAATGTGTGTTATAACAGTTAAAGGAAGAAATTGCTTAATTTATTCTATCACTGTTAATGGAGCAGATGTGGCTTTAGGTCTAGGTCATGTTTTTCATCTTTCACCAGATTCTTTACAGGACAGATGAACACAGCCATTAGCTATATGACTCCTTCTACTGATGTATTACACACATTATGTCACATTAAAGTGGTTATAATACTCCAGTTACTGAAAAAAAGAAAGAAAACATGATCAAGATTTTTTGTAGTGTGGGGGGCTGGTACACTGTCCCCAGATTTTTTACTTATTGTTTCCGTACCCTTGTGTTTTCTATATTTTCTGTCATTGTTTCATTAGTCTCACAATTAACGTTAACATTCTGACTGTTGATTACAAGAAACTAGAATGTGAATACAGTCATCAATGAGCTCTGTTGTATGGTTAGTGACATTCCCCTGGAGGGATCGAAGGTTAAAAAATAACAGTGAAGCCTGCTTAGTACAAAGCTATTTGGCTGGTTCCTTAATGTTGCTCAATAACTATCCCCCACCCTGTCCGCTGGCAGTTTTGGCCCATTTTTCTAATGCAGAAGCATATGTTGACCTCAGCCTGGAACCTCAGCTTGCGTCAGTGGTAAGAAAAAATTACCGCTCTCTGTTTCAACTAGGTATATCAGTCAGTCAGAATGGGAAATTGCTTGAAATAGGGAGCATTTTCACTGCAGAACTGTAATGAGTTAACACCCAGACTTCATCAAGATATGCAAGTGTGTAGGATTATTACATAATTACTTCCATATTCAATCCATATTCTTTGGCGTGGTAATGGGAACCCTTTAATTGAAAGAACAATGGGAAAACAGAGGTGGTTTTTCAGCTGTGCACAAGTCCAAGTTGGTTCTCAGACCTATCAAAATCCTTTTATACTAGGTGCCGCATTGACATAAACAGAATCTATAAATACTTCCCCATCACAGCTTAATTAGCTGTTGGAAAATAAAAATTCTGATTACTCTCCTGAGTGGCAATGGATGCAAAATCTAATCTACTAAAGGAGTAGTTTTCTTCATTTTTTTTCTTCCATTTTCTAAATGTGGGATTTAGCACATACACACGCACCCTCACACACAGAAACACAGGTAATGGCTTCTGTAACTGCTGCTTGGTCTGAATTTATAACTCCATTATTCTCTCTCACTAAAAGCCTTTTAAGTGTCAGCCATTTTGAATGAACTCCTTCAGTAATATTAGCTAAAGCCAGATCAGAGACATACACAGGAGATAGGCAAGATGTGCATAAACACGAGAGGTTGGAAGTCTGATCACAAATTGAACAGTTCAGAGGTCAAATTCCAATGTCACAGACAGACAAAAAATGGCTTTCTTTGGCAATTTTACTGGCTAAAAATACCTATTGCAGGCTTTCAGGTATAATTTCAATATATAAACCCTTGGAGAGATTCAGGTCACAGTCCAAAATGCTTGATAGTTACAAAGCCATGCATATAATAAAGCAATACATTTGTTTGCAAAAGATGATGGAGGCTGTGATGTAAGTTATTAAAGTCACGAAATACTGAAAAGTTTGTCTTCAATTTTATAAACAGTCTGTGACCCAGTAAAAATGTATGATCATTCTCAGATAGTATTGTGCACTTTGGCTTACACTGAAATAATTATAATAATAATGCAAGAAAACAATAACAGATCGAGAAGAAACAGTCAGGAATGGTCAAACTTTTTTTTACTTCATCGCATGCCTGGCTTGATTTTCCCCATCATGTACAATACACGATAGAACTATTGAAATCTCTTCTGAAATTTGTCAATGGGAGTGGTTCTTCCATGTATATTCAACCTCTTACACCCAGGACTTGCTTACATTATTGTTCATTGCTATTGTTCATTGTCGAGCATTTCCATAAAACGTCAATGGGCTTCGAAGCTTTTGAATTCCTGTAGCTCACAAAACATTTGTTTTCTAAAAAAATGTAGCCCATCAGTGATCTCTGTTATTTCTTAGTAATTTCTTAATGATTACAGGCATATATGTATATTGGTCTTGATAATTCAGTAAATAAATTGTGGTTCTTAATCAAGTGATCTTAAACCGGAACAGCTCGAAAACAATTACGCGTTTAAAGGTCACAGCATCACAGCACACCATCGAAAATCCCATAATACCGCCGTTACTGCTAGGGGGAGGTTGGGCTTTAGGATGTTAAACAGATATACACATTATACAATAGTCGCAATTGGGCAAAAATTAAAAAAGAGTAGCAATCCATCAACAGAAGCTAGATCAACTTTTATGCCAATGCTAGCACCCTATGTCAGGCCTCTAGGTTGTGTACAATAGGAGGTCACATACAAAATGGACTCTTCTTTTTCCCTAAGGCACTTGATTTTGTGAACATTAATAAAGCATTAATGAATATTATAACCTATTATATTTTAAAAGTTTGCCACTGCATTTATTAAGTTTTAACAAAAGAAAAAATGCATGCAAGGGAACAATATACATGTTTAAATTCTCCGCTAATTTGCTAAATACTGTGCCAGTATATACTGCATACTGGATTGTATTGCTCATATTAGCAGAAAAATGTATAGGCCAGTATGTGACAACTACAACGTTGTGAATAACTCGATTACAAGACTACAGGTTATTAATGTAACCGAGATCTCAGAGAGACATTATCACTGATTGCATTGCTTTGTGGAATACTGTAAAATTTGGACACTGCAGTAGGTCATCCAAGTATCATTGATGTACTGGTAAATTTACTCTGGCCTTACACTGCATATGAATTGGCACTGTGGCCACAGTCCATAACAGAATAGTAAGAAGTAGGCGATTCTAAATGAGTGGTCCAACTCTTTTTTTTTTTCATTTTTCATTTTGGACCACTAAGCACTTTATGCATTCTTGAAGTGTGTAACATATGTCCCACCTATTACATTGTACTGGAACTACACAGAGTGAATCCATTATTGCACTGAACAGATTGACCACTTAGGAATCATTTTAAGATTAGAACTTAAAAAAAGACAAATATAGAGTTAGACCAATTTTGCTCTCAGGGCTCAGTTACTAGCACTGCAAACGTCTCTCCTCTTCCCTTCATCAAGCACACAGTTCAGCATCCTGCTTTCTTGTATGCTCCGCACAACTTGCTACCAAAAAGCAGTTCCGGTGTGATTAAAATATGCATTTACTCCGACAAGGCGATAACAGAAGTTATGTTTTTACTGTGTCAGTCTGTTACCAAGATAAATCAAAAAGTACAACCAACTTTGTAGACAGGTTGGTACTGTGCTAAGAGTTGATAAAATTTTAGTTTTTTAAAATTGAACGAATTTAAAATGGAATTCTGGTTAGGCATGCATTCAAGTAGATTCTTGAACAACCCAGTGGCATGTAAGGCCAGGGCAACTTATTCCGACTGCAAGGGGGACGGTATCTGGATCTCTTGGATCACAGATGTGTCAGGACCTACAGAGAAAGATACCTCCCCCTGGTGCTCCTTTTCAGTTAGGCATAGGAATGAACCTCCCTGACGGAACCTCTGTTGACTGTGAAGGCGTCTCTGCCTCCTGTCACGTATTTATCACATACACTGTCGTGTGACACAAATGTACACATTCCACACACCAAAAATGGATGTTGGGCAGAATCAAATAGTCTCACATTACGTCGCGGACTGACATGTTCTGAGCATGAACATGCGCTTATATACACCAGCGGTAGAATGGCACTGGCTGTGAGAAGTGGCACACACGCTCCAAAAATAAGGTACATTATTATCAATGTCAATCCCATGCATGCAAATAGTAACACTAGTTACACATTAATGATGATAAAATCATACTCAGAATGATTATGATACGTTATATATATATTTATACCTTTAATTATGAGATATAATATTAATTTCCCATATTAGATACAGCTGCTATCCATTTGGGCTGTGCTGTTGGGCACCAGCTGGTGAAATCAGAAATAGGTTGCACTTAAGTTTAGACATGAATTAGGCAGATCATAGATGGATGGCTTTATTGTTCAAGGGAAGTAATCATTACGTCAGGCTATTAGACATAGCAAGCAATAGTTGCATAGCTAGAATGTGAATAAAAGCATCATCATGAATCATTCTCTTGTGACCTGGAAAAACCTAGTAAGTTTATCAGTGGCAAAGATCTTGCAATTGAACAAAAACTTTTAGGTTCTGGACTTTTCCTAACAGAAAAAAAATGATAGAAACTTGATTTTGAAAGTTCAAATGACACCTATACGTAGTGTTTTAAGATTTTTACCACTTTTAATTTCTGCAAATGAAGGTTGAACTCAGTTTCTACCAAAAGTGACACACATACTAGGTTTTTCCAGATCACAGGAGCATTGCCCATGCGAGTAGATGCAGTTACTAGATGATATTTTTAGTAAATATTATGTACTCAAAAAAGGACAGCTTCACCACAAAACAAGGTGATTGAAAAAAAGTCTTTTGTAATCAAAATATTAAAAATCAATGCAGTTTCAGAGTTCTAAATTTCTTCACTATGTTTTAAGTTCTCAACATCACATCTTGCGATGCACAGTCTGACATTTTCAAAGGGCATATGGGGCTCTCTAGGATTGATGGTGACAAATACTTGAGCAAATGTCAGTGATTGCATGCAGTTCAATAGTTTCAGGGGCTGACCTTAGTAAACACACTGCCTTCTCCAACTGTAGGAATGTTAAGTTTGACTGGACAGGAGCATCACACTGTAAGTGTCAACAGGAATACCAATGGTGGGAAAATTATGTTTCCAAGACTAAAGAGTCAAAGATACTAAATTACCTAAATGCATATCTAAATAGCTGCTTTTTGAGTGCCAATAAGTGGACAAATCATGAAAATAAAATTGCTATGAAGGGCCGAGCAGTTTTGTTAATAGTTAACATACAATGTATATTGCATTGAGCAAAAATGGACACTGCAGTATAATCTTGAAAAGAAACTGCAGCCTCCAGTGCTCTTGCTTGGACCACACTCACCTTTGAACTTGGCCTTTATTATGATCACAACTACACACCTGTTATGTCTTATGACCGCATCTTGCACAGATGTGAAGCTATTGTGTGGACAAAATTAGTCCACTGAGAGAAACATGCAGTAAACCCCTGGTTAAGTACTCAGAACTGCTTCTGTGGTAGTTCTCTCCACAATAGGTTTCTTCGGGACCAGGTTTTGCTATGATGACACACACATATGAACAAACATGCAAACTGTGAGACACACACACACACACGCAGACTTGTAAGGCGAAAACAACACCAGCCGACGCTTTCTCAGCTGGTGCACGATTCCTCAACATTCTCTGGTCCCACTAGAGAGTTATCATGTACCAGCTAAAGGAATGGCAACAGATTACATAAAGAAAGACGCAGATTAGTGATAATGCATTGAAATTGTTAGAAAACATAAGATAGGCATGCGGCAAAGCAATAAAGTACAAATATGTTGAAGCCCTGACATTTAGTTTCTGTGTGGTTGCATCCATATTCAGCACTTAGGTGACCATGAAAGATGGAACACATATTCAAACAGGTGCAGAAAGAATGCACACATGGATGTAAATGTTATAAGAAGGTGTAATGGCAGGTAGAGGAAGGAGGCCAATTAGAGTGACAAGAGGGAAATGAGCAGCACGGACACCAAACAAACACAGAGAATAATACAGACACCGGAAAATACAATACACCCGAAAGTGCTCGCGCTTCCAAAGGACGTATAATAGTCCGAAAAACGGAAGCAAAGCGAGATAGGAAACTCCAACAATAACGAGAAGATAGAAAGTCAAACAAATCCTGACTACAGATATCTTCAGCTATAGTGCGTAGCTACAAACAGACACTATCAAAGAGGCGTGGCGAACATCCGGCTTATATAGAGTCCGGGGAAGCGCCGCCCCAGTTCAATCAGCCAGCTGGGTAAAGAATTTGATTGAAAAGGAATACGATATCGTCCTGGGACGAGAGCCACAAAGAAAAGTCCAAAACATACACACAAACATCCAGAACCATGACAGAAGGACATGAGCTAGTTTCCACTCAGACTAACAACTCAAAACACACATAGCCAGTCTTTGCTTGTGTATGGGGTTTTCAGGCAACATGTAAAGAAAATAAATTATGCAAAAAAGTAAATGAGCACATATTCCACAAACACTCATACGAACACCTGCCCAATGATTCCTAGAATACGGGGGTTGTAGCCAAACTGCAGCCGTGTTCCAACAACGCATTTCATTTAGAATCAGGAAGGCAAACCAGGTGCAACAGAGAATTGTGTGAATAAATCTTATTGATAAAAAGTCTCATCTCGAGAGACACACCAGAGAAAAAAATCAGACTTTATTCTTTGCCGTAAAAATGTTCCAAGGAAAACAGAGGACTCAAGATTTATTAAGTATTTGCATGCTGAGCAGAGCTTCACAATATTATGATTAGGTTTCATTTGAATGCCCCTGAATACAAGTGAATCTGAAATTAATTTTGCAAAAGAGTGGCAAGCAAGAATTATGGTTGTTTCGCCAAGGCGGTATTACAATTTTACAGAGCATTAAAAAAGGTAGCTTAGGTAGATACGCATGCTTTCCCATGTCAATTATGAAAATTGTTCCATTGAATTGTTTTATACCTCAGTGAAAGAGTCTATCAGGCATTGTAATGGCATGTGCTGCTTTTTGTACCAGGTGTGCGTAATCCCTCTGAGGGAAGAAATATCTGATGCCAAGCCACTGCTCTTCCAAATCGATGGAATTCTTCAAATCTGTAACAGGTTTTGAAGGAAGAGCACCTGAGGCTGAAATCACTGGCTTTTCAGAAGAGTATAATCAATGCAGCTTCAAACGTCAAAAGTCCACATCCTGTAGCACATTCGACCGACAGGAAGCGGCCAGTGAGCCAACATTTGGGGTACTATTCAGTCAATTTTTTTTTGACTGCAGCACTGACACACAGTTACACACAAAATGCTTTTTTTCTCTTCTTTTTTTTTTTTTTACTGAGAATTTTATCAAAGGGTCAATTTGCCTGTATGAAAAAATAATTGTAAACCAAGCTAAAATGAATTGAGGCCAGGATTCAAGAGCGAGACCAGCAAAGGTTTGACGTCTTTACATGTATAATGTTACTGCTCCGACCAACTCATGTTTTTCACAGATTGCCGACCATAATGAATAAATTTACACACATTCCATTTTTAACAACTCATGGGCAGGCTTCAGTTCCAGAGTCTCTGTGTTTCACATTTAGGAATCTATCCATTTGGTAAGAGTTGGCCTGACAGGTCACGCATGGGCCTATCATGGAAGCAAGCTGGTTTGGGAGATCATAATACATAACACTGACCGTATTTCTGTTCTAGTCCATGGTAAATGACAAAGTTCTTTTCTGCATTTGACAACACCAAAATACTGTGTGCGTGTGTGCGTGTGTGTGCGTGCATTTGCGTGCGTGTGCGCATATGTGAGTGTGTGTGTGTCCATACGCACATGCGCGTGTCCACAATCTAAAGACATTCCAACAGAATCTAAAAGGAAAGAAGTATTTGTGATATAATTATTTGACCCTGATCTGTGCAAAGCTACAGCCTGCCCGGAGCGCCCATCTGTTCTTTGTTGTTTCCTTGTAAACTTGTCTCCTTAAATGATATTTTAGATGGTTTCATTTTCAGGTGGGCCCTCTGGAAATAATCTTGATAGAGTGAATCCACCTCTAATCAAAGTTCCAACTATATTTCATTTAAGCACCAAACTGGCCCGAAGACAGAAAACTTTATAGTGTAAATTAAGGTTTGGTTACAAGGGTGAAAGGAGACTTTGTGTCCTTCTTTAGCACATGCCTGCCTGCGTTTGCATGACTGCATTTATGCCTGTGTGCATATAAGTGGGTACGTTTGGGGAGGGGGGGGAACGACATTTGGATTCCACAGCAGACCCAGAATAGTACCTTGTCATTAAGAAAAATAATATACAGTGGTTGACAAATCAGACACAGGCAATAAGGAAGTCAAAGAGGACAGATTCACAGATTATGATATTGCAAGGACTGATTAAATAAATAAATTAATTAAAAAAATTTGACATATTGGCTTCTGACTGGTTGAGGCAAAGGACTCAAAGAACAGCAAAACATATTATGCGAAGTCATGGCCCAGTGAAACTTACTATTGTAAATGCATCGGTCTATAAATAGATGGTAAATGTGAGCTGTTGAAGTCGGAAGTGGGGGAGAAGTGAATGGGGGTCGAGTGGTACAGCTGCAACTACACTGATATTCTTCGCCACCACTATCCCCATTCCTCCAGAATTACTTCTTTTTGTGTTTCTCCAAAGCCTAATGTGCTCACATTTGTTTTATTTATTGATGGAACTCAATGACATGAAACTGATAAAACTGTTTGCGATTCCACATTAATAGCAAAATGGTCCTCTAGGAAACTGAAAAAAAAAATATATATATTCAATACATGCCAGGGAACTATTAGTCCTACTGTGCACGCACAGTTTTAAAGGATGGTACATTCACTTGAGTTCATACACACTGGAGAACTTTAGGCTTCTTGAAAATGTGTGTGTGCCAAATTAGCAGAGGTTAATGTCTCCTAAGCAGCCTTGCTGGTCCTAAACAAATGACCATGTTCCCAGATGTTCCAAAATCAGCACTGACCTGGCCACCAGATGATGGTTTATTACCCCAACCAATTGGATTCCTTAAAACACAGTTGTCCACAGGAGGGCAGTACAAAGTGAGAAAGAACTGAGTCAGGGCAGAAACAGATGCTAGTGTAAGTCACAGGTGAATACATCAATGGTGAAAGAAGATAAACAGGAACTGGCAAAGCATGCCAATGAGATCACACGTTCTTCATGGGCCATGCCACTGGATAAGCATGTTCAATTTACAAATGACAGATCAGATAAAGTAACCCCTAGTTCAGACCTAAAGAAATCAACAGTGCTACCAACCAATTACACAGAGAAGGATGAGTTTGGCAAAGGACAATAAGCTGCGAGAACAACTCATTGTTAAACTGGAATGTACCGTTTTTGTGCCCTACAGCTAGATGAATCAACTTTTATTGTTTATGCAAGATGCTGATGGGAGAAAACAAAACCGGGGATATACAGGCGTCAACGGAAATTTCCATGGCACCAGTTGGGCCCGACAAATGGATTTACAGACTTGACAATGCACTGTCTGCCATTTAAAAATATTGTTTTCTGTTGGTAGAATTGAGCTAGCACAATGGCTGAAAACAAAGGATTTAACTGTCATTGAAAATGAAAGGCCCCCAGCCATGCAAGAACTTTCTGTGTGAGGTGTTATTAAGTCTAAGCTTGAGGGAAAACTGCAAATATGGAGGCGTGGGGGGGGCTGGGGGGGCTATCACCTGTTACAGACCTGAAGATGAACATGATAACAGATTCTGGTAAGATGACGGTCAGGTGATGTAAGAGCAGAAAGACCGTTGTGGGACTCAAAGCCAGTTTAATTGATGTGTTTATGAAATGAGAGAGAAATTAAAAGAGAGAGTAACGTCGATTAAAAATTGAGGAGTGTTCAGTGTTGAATATACCATGAAACATAGGCTATATTTTACACAGGCCCATAAATAATTTCATTCCACGCCACGCCAAGTGTTACCTTTTGCACAAAAATTAATCACTTCGGCTAGCAAGCACTACAGAGGTTCCTGTTCCTTTGACTTTCATTTAGACTTCCCTGCAGCCATTGTGCAATACAAGATTTGACTGTGAGTCAGAATTGTACAAAAATTGCTAGACTTGTGTATTTATTCTTCTTTCTATTACCACCATTTACAGAGTGAACATGAGATCATATAACATATTTTAGAATGAACAGCACCAGTGGCAAAAGCATCTGTGTAAGTCACACTGCATATTTTAACATCCTAAAAGTAGCAACATGGTGACAGGTGTGACAAGTGTGACCACTCCAAACAGAGATAGAACAGAGGAAAAATTTGTTTCATACATAACTCACATGGTGAATAAAAGCCACAGTGCCTCCTAATACTAAAAACTATAAAATTTGATTATTTTTACAGTACGTATCAAACTACGGAAAAATGTGCTTTTTGGCTGACTCAATGAATGAAACATAACAAAAACAGCTATGCATTTTTTACATAGTTTTTTTATTTTTCTAAAAAGGTGGTTGTATGCAGGTAAAAGATTCGCTGAAATTACTTCCTAGCACTTAGAGAGAAACAGATAGAATGCATCAAAGAACATGGTCACAAATTCGGCAGTAATCCATCATACACACGGCACTGTGGGTCGCAGCACATTAGGTTGCTGTAGGAGGTCCTGGAACACACAGGAAAAATAAACCAATACACAAGATCAAATAAGGCAACGTACTGACAGAATCCTGTTCTTAGTGTGTTTAAAATTCACAGGAAGCCTAAAAGCTAATGTCTTCAAAAGAGGTAGCAGTCTTCTCAAACTTGTTGGGTCAATGGATTTCTGCAATACTTCGTGTTATTGTATTCGACTCTTTAATTTATGAACACTACTGTTGTGTTTGGCAGATAGCCAATGCTACCAAATGAAAGAAAATGTATCAGTTCATGGCCAACAAATGATTAAGTTAAGGTCCAAAAATAAAAAAAAAGAATTTTTCCTTTTTTTCTGGGGTGGGGATGGGCTTTTATCGTTTATCTCAAATATTCTATTTTGTTAAATGTATTCAAAGGACTTAAAATGTATTCAAAGGTCATAAAAATAAATTCTGCATCATCAATTCTTCATTAGATATATGAGTCAATGATTTACCTGTGTTGAAAATGTCAATTCAAAAACCACCAGTATTGCTTTCCTTTACCAAAGGAAATAAACCATTTCAATCACTAATTTCAGTTACTCGTAAAAACCATCTATGGAAGAATGCAATTCATCCATTGATGCATTCATTGTAGAGAGGTTGGACAAACCATTAATGCTTTTATTGCATCATAATTCTGTCCATTTTTTAACCACTTTGGCTTTGGCCTGTGCGGCCTGCATTACAATAATGTGTGTAGAAACTGAACTTGTATGTCTTTGTGCCGTGTAATTTGGTTGTATTTACGAGCTCACACGAGCAAAATAGCGATGTGGTGAGAATGCGGGTGCAGTTCCGTCGCACACTTCATAACTCACCCATATTCATTCCACCCCTCCTTCCGCAGAACACTGCAGATCATTTCAGGTTGATTTCATAACAGAGAGAGAAAGCAAACTCTCATCAGATCACATTGCCAAGGTCACGCCTGAGACCCATCAGTGGAGAATAACTCAGGGCTGGCTGAGGCCATGGTCATTGCGGAACGAGAGGGTTGCTTGGCTGCTGTAAGCAACTACAGAGGCAAAGTTTGGTCCCCAAATCCAGGAATCATTTCCAGGGATGATTTGATTTGGCCATATGAAAAAAATTAGTAGGTTAGCATCCTTCATGTCAATTTTCAGGGGCAGAATTTTTTTTTTTTTTTTAATTATTTTATAATTTTAAGAGTTTGAGATATAATCCATATAGTGCAACAAATCCAAATGACAAGTGCATGTAATAACATAAAGAATCAAATCTGCCTAACCCATAAGTGATGCAGGTTTTGAGAGCCGAAGAGATTGTCTGCTGCGTGGGCAGGGATTCTGAACTTTTCTCTCACTTTTTTGGTGTGATTTTAATAGATTTTACTCAATTAAAAAAAAAAAAAAGTGGAGGTGGGCGGGGATGCTAACCAACTGATTTTTTTGATATAGCCTTAGCAAGGATCAGGTCCCAGAACAAAATCATTGGGGCCTGCGTGAAGACAGTTGGGGGTTTGCCCCAAAAATTTCCAGCACAGAGGGCATTTGTGGAGAGGCCCAACACAATTCTAGGCTGGTGGAATTTATAGTAATCCCCAGTGAAATTCGAAGCTGGTAGTGTTTGTAGAGATTGCAGGGGTAGAGGTGTTAGTGTTATCATACACTCGAAGGAATGAGATTCCACCATTTCTGCACAGGCAGTGTGATGGTGCGAAGGACTGAGGGAAAAAAAACCACAGCTTTCACCGCAGCAGCCGGGCGCATCACGTGCATGCCGTGCATGTTTATAGACTCATAAATCTGGATGTTCGCCTGTCACAGCATGTCTCAGCAACACACACCCCCCCTCCCCCATACACCCCCCTATTTTCCCCTTTGGCCTTCACACATTATTTATTCAGTTTGCTTTGCTGGGGTTCAGTCACTGCACCAGGCCTAGCAGGGCAGACCTATCGAACCAAGCCATAATAGATGTAATACATCAATGCGTTTGAGCTGAGCAGCTTTAATTAGGCCGTCCTGGTCATTTCATCAATTGGCTCCAGTACCAGTGGGATTTGGATGATACTGGACCTCCCGCGGTGCATGCGAATTACCACTCCCCTTCAGTCTCTGCCACTCACTCGCCAAGGTTAGACAGCCAAATGCTAATACACACTAGAGTGTCTATTATTAAGTATTGCTGCCAGCAGAATACCAACCAAATTGAGATCATTTCAAGACGTATAAAATGGAGAGAGGGGGGAAAAAAAACAGGGATTGTAAATGAAAAAGTTCTCAGTTGTCCTTGATACCTGACCAACATCTTAAGAGAGCAATCTGAATATGCTTGAAATGCAATCAACATTGGTGTCTGTCCAAATCAGCGTGGAATTGCTGTGGGTGGCTCAAGCAAAGAAATAATGCTATGTATATGTATGCATTTTTGCACAGCCATATTTCAAACAATTCCAAAAAGTTTCTGATATAGGGATGCATTAACAGTGTTCACACAAAGAGCCTTTCATTTTAGTATTATGCCAACAGTTCTTTGCTTATTTTGAAGTATCAGTTCAAGAAGTACTTGAAGTGAAAACAGAAGTGCTCATTTAGTTGCATTTCTATTTCACATTAAGAACTTTCATTTTAGTTCACAGGGATTTGAAAAGTAACAGGCTTTCATACAGAATTACTTAGCATGCATTTATACAAAGTTTGTGCATAAGCCATTTGTCGGCTTGTGTGAGTCAATGTGTGGGTAGGTTGTAAACCTGTGAGTTTGCATGCACTGACATCACAGAATTGGACGCAGGCAGGTGATTGTACACTTGTCCACATTAGATTGAACATCATTCACTGAGAACTCACTGTAGCAGGGCAAGGTTGCTGGTCTGTAGGCAGCTCCAATGCTATCAATCACTGACTTGAAATAAACATTCATCAGGATAAATAAATAAACTCCGGCAGGCGTTACAGGAGGCAATAGCAGCTGCAGCAGCCAAAACCGAGGCTCTTTCCTTCCGCCACTTACAGCTTTACAAGAGAGAAGTTAGAGGTAATTTCTGCCTCTCGTTTACACACACCTGGATCCAAGGCCACAGTTATTACTGTCCACAGCAGGCAGTGCAATCTGCTGCTCTTCAGGGAGAATGCTATTACTATCTTCAAGTCACAATCAGCAGGAAAGGAGAGGACAAGAGGAGGTGCAAACAAGGGAGAAATAATTTAAGGTATAACCGTCCCAGTGACAAACCCCAAAACAGTGATTACCATGAGTGTGACCATGTCTGTGATTGTTAAGCCTCTTTATATTGGGATTTTTCAGTCACACAAACCATAATACATTGCCTGGCCAATATGTATCCCATGGTTGTGAAAAGATGTCACTGTTTATCAAGACGGGCAAATTATTGACTAGCATCAAACAAAGAAAACAGCTTAAATTACTGACATTCAGTTAAGAACAGTCTAGCATTTTAAAACCTGGAAGGATAGTGGTGAGCCATTAACAGAAGAAATGGGTCTGAATAAAATCTTCTATGATTGTGATCGGAGATCAGTAAAATGTTTGAAGTCTCATTGCAAAAAATTGACAGTAGAACCCATGGCTATATTTAATTGTGAAAATAAGAGCATTTCTACTTGTACAATGTGACAAGCACCAGTAGGATTACGATTAAACCACTCCGTGGCCGCAAATACGCCACTTGCTAATAGGGAAAAATTACTTTTATTTGCTTGGGAGCATAAAGATTGGAATAAAGGTCATGTGGCCTGATGAGTCCAGATTTGCCCTGTTCCAAAGCTATAGGAGTGGCAGGGTAAGAAAGGAAGATTGTGAAGCGATGCACAATCATGCATAGTACCCATTGTCCAAGCCTCGGGAGGAAGTGTTATGATCTGGAGTTGCTTTCATTGGTCAGGTCTAGGCTCAGCAACATTATGCAGCAATAAAATGAAGACAGCAGACTACCTGAATTTACTATCCTATCAAACGATTTTTTAAATTCCTGATGCCGTATGCATATTCCAGGGTGACCATGTCAAGATTTCTCGGGCTCAATTTTTTAAAGGTAGTTTTAGCAACCGTTTTCACACATGAGTCAGCCACAGCAGAGTCCAGGCCTTGACCAGTTGAAAGTCTTTGAGATGTGCTTTATAGAGTGGCTTGACTCTCCCATCATCAGTACAATATCTTGGCCAAAAAAATCTGGTCAGAAATAAATTTTGTAACATTGTATTAGATAGTTGAAACAATGCCACAACGATTGGGTGCAGTGATCATAGCTAAAGGCGATCTGCACTGCCGCCTCACAGCAAGAAGGTCATGGGTTCGAATCTGGCCTGGGGCCTCTCTGTGTGGAGTTTGCATGTTCTCCCTGTGTTTGCATGGGCTTCCTCCAGGTCCTGCGGTTTCCTCTCAGAGTTCAATGACATGCATGTCTGGCTAATTGGAGACTCAAAAATTGCCCCAAAGTGCGCGTGAGAGAGTGCGATGGATTGGCGTGCTGTCCAGGTTGTGATCCTGCCTTTCACTCATAGTCAGCTGGGATAGGCTCCAGCTCCCCCCGTTAATATTGAATTATTCCTAGTGACGGAGATCAAACTAACTAACAGAATGTGCTGAAATCATTGTGGAAGATGCCCGTTTACAGCAAGGATATGACTGCAGGAAGTTGATTGAAATTCAGCGACAGCACATTCAATCTCACATACAAATTAGAACATAATTATGGCACATCAAACTAAAATTTGCAAAATGTTTTTAAGCCATGATGCAGGGGTGAAAATCCAAGATTCAGAATGTAAAAATTCTCCCCATTATTTCCCTTAAATCAACGTTATTTGCCAATTAGCACGATTCATCAGTCAGGAGGTTGAGTTAATTAGTGAGATCAGCTGGCAGAGTTCACGGGTGAAAAAAACACATGGCAGAACTTTTAATTTCTGACCTCTGGACATCATACATCTGCCCTGATCTATATTTTAACACGAAAAAATCTCTCAACACCTCTACACAGTGCAGAAAACTAGATTGCGCTCGGCGCTATATACCCCATCTGCCTGCCTTAAAATTAGGTCAAAATAGGAGCTATGACTTTCACATCAAATAGGCATCTGGAGACACTCAATATGTATAGCCTGTTTAAATTTGAGGGCTGTCCCTACGACAGTTCACCAGCTAGAGCAGTAACGACAGACAGACAGACAGACAGACAGGCAGGCAGGCAGGCAGGCAGCACAGGGGATCACAATACCCCATCTGCTAGAATCACCCAGGGCGTAAAAAACTCTCTTCAGAGCAAGGTGAATCATGTCTCATCCCACAAACATAAAACCATGACACTTCCATGGTTACAGTTATGTACATTTTAGATCACGTAGCCTTAAAAGCAAAACCTACTACATTCAAAATATGGATTGTGCATCTCTCAAAAACCACCAGGTTCAGAGGCTTTTTTTTGTCTTCTCCCATACAATTTATAAATGTTTCCACCATTCAATTTATGTTCCCCTGGGAGGCCTCAGATGTGCACAAATCAGGAGCTGTCTGTGCATCAGATGTATCTACATGAAAAGCAGACCTTAAACATAATCCCAAAAGGCATGTAGACAGAGAGAACATGGAATCCTTGGAAGAGCTTGGCTTTTTGTGGTGAACCTATCAAAGATCTCGTTCTTAGATCCTCATTGTGACTGGCAACATCGAGCCTTAAACCAGAGAGCTGTTCCAGGGAATATTTGGTCGTTCAATCAGACAGATCAAATAGCGACAAAGTGAATGGAACCAGTCAGACAAGTTGCATAAAATGAAAATCTTAAGAAGTAATGGAATTGTATTACAAGAGTAAAGTGATGTGCTAGTAATATATCACCGCAAGAAGAGCCATCATAGACAAATGACTGAGGAATCATAATGGGATTAAACTGTGGGACAGCTATGAATTCAAGGCAGAGAAGGTGTCTGGGTTGCAGAGAGAGAGGTGGCAGTGCAGTGCCCGTTCAGTCAGATCGTTGTGACTGCAGGACCACAAACTGCTCATTTTCCATTCAGAAACTACTGCAGGACCAAAGACCGCACAACTTCATCAGTACATTTGCTAAAGGTTGCTATTGAATTGCTATTGGATTTGGCCTCACATTTTCAGCCAATGTTCCTCCCACAGACACATTTGTTTTAAAGCCAGCCATTCTCCCAATGAGGTAGACTGTTGTAATACTTCACAAATCTGCTTTGCTGCCTGACACTGAAAATTTGATTAAAAAATAAAAAAACTGGCTGTTGGTCGTTCAGATTCCCATTCAGCTCTGTCAGACTGCGGCAGAATAATATAAAACAAAGGTAAAGTAAAGCTGAAGCTCTCTTAGGTCTTCATTCTCCCTCCCCAGCGCTGCCCACACAATGACCACACACACCTGGCAGCCTGAAACAAGCTTCCACCCATCTGTCAGGTAACGCCACATAGCAGGAAGGTCGAGAGGTGGCCAGGGGTTGGAGTGCATGCATAATTGGCTTCGGCGCTGTTCTGGGGAGAAAGAGGTTCAGTAGCTCCATAGCAAAACCCTCCAGTCCTCAGACATAGAAGCTGTGCAGCTGGAGAGAAAGAGAGGGGGCTGGAGGCTAGTAGAAGCGGCAGCTGTCTGCACACATTTCTGAGGATGCACATGCTGGCATTACTACTGAGCCACCTGAATTTGGTAAAGAGCAGCACAACTTTCCCAAGTTCAGCCCTCACTAAAAATCTACCCATACAACTTTGATTGAGATAAACCCTAACAATGATCATTCCACATACGCATTGGCTAGTATTTGAATTACTCGGGATATATTTTCTTTGTGCTCAAAATAAAAAATAAACAGAGAATAACCATGAAAGAGGAATACAATTGGTGCCAATGCCAGATGGCGCGACTGTTCAGTCAAAGGGGGGAGTTGCAGGCATCATGTGAAGTATTGTGACACTCACCAAGGAGAACATGAAGGGGTTAACCTACATTTGAAAAATGAAAAAAACCTCACATAAAAAAAGTTTCTGGTACAAAAATAATGGCAATTGATTAAAACCCAGATTAAAAAGCTGGCAGATGGTGAAACCGTTTTTGATTCCGGCGCACAAGGAAGCAAGCTGTTCCAATACAAGGCCCTGTGACCAGAAGCTGTTTCAGTCATTTTAAGTTTTCATATCTTTGAGGAGATGAGCAGGTAGGCAACACCTGCAGAAGAGACTAACAGGATTATACTGCAAGAGAAGCTCGCTCAAATATTGTCGGGGCTGGCTTAGTAAGTTCTGCGATGATAGCGAGCAGACTTTCTCTTTTGTATTCAATGGGCAGCAGTCAGAGCCTTGGGAAGGTAATAGGTGTTATATTTTTCTTGTTTCAGTGAAAATCCTCTGAGTTACAGAGTAGACTAATCAGAGAGTGGTTGAAACCAAGCTCAGGATTTCTCACAGAAAAGCGATTGGTGAAGCACAGAGGAAACAGGATCATGAATGAGTAATGCAGCACCTTTGAGAGACAGAAACATCCTCGTTTCGGAGAAAAAAAAAAATGGGAGAGACTGCTGTGAATGTGCATTTACACAGACTTCAGAGAAAGATCAGCCAAAGCTTACACACCGTGTCTTATCTGCTGCTTTGCAGAGTTAAGAAAAGACGCCCATGTTTAAGCTAACCCTTGTATCCCTTTAAAGGCACAGCACACACAAGCTTAGATAGGCTTTCGGTTCAGCCAGGGCTAGTCCACAAGGAATGAGAAAAATAACAGTGATTATTCAGCTCATTCTATTAGTTCTCACTTATCAGCAGCTCATTAAGACACACTTTATTGTAAAAATAGCACTGTTATTCTAATCATAAAATTCTTGTTTTTTTTTGTCTTCATGTAGTTAATTACAGTGCAGGCACATGGATCTTTCCCCACCATCCACGCATCAATATATGAAAGGGCTACAGCAAAGACCGTGGCATGGTAACACCATCGTGGCCGCAGCAGCCCACACGACAAACAACCACATAATTACGGCTGTCAGTTTTTTCCTCCATCGTTTCTTTTACATTTCTTTGCAAAGAAAATATGAGTATACCTCAATCTGCATAATAAACCCCGCACCTAACAAAATTAAGGTTCCAAAAATAACTGTTTTCAGGCATTTTTTTACATTCTCTTTATATTCTGAAGAGGTGCTGAAACATAAATGGAGGACATGGCTCATATGAAAAACCAAATATTACATATATCTCCAATTTCATTCCACCTTCACGCCAAATCAAGAGCAAGCGAATGCTGGTTTTGGCAAAATGGAGAAATTCATCAATCATCTCGGAGCCAGGCACCCCAGTAACAACAAGGAGGCCGCAACTAGGGCCCTCAGTTTCTGGCAAGCTTCGCTGACCGATAAGGGTGCACAAATGTGTGCATGTCACTAAGAATTATAATTCATTAGACTGTGACACATGTTTTTTATTTTGCTTCTTTTGTCTGAGTGAGTCACCTGATCTGAATCTGCTGGAAAAAAAACTCTCCAAAACAAGCAGGAACTGAAGATGGCTGCAGTGCAGGCCTGGCAGAACTTCACCAGGGAAGACAAAAAGCATCGGGTATTGTCCATGCATCAGAATTCAAGCAGCCAATGCCTGCAACCAAATCTTAGAAATTATTACTACATTATATTAAACTGCTAAATATTTTTTTGTGCCCAAAAATCGGAAGGACAGAAGGTACATCATTTCTGAACGGTTCATTACAGAAATGGATGAAAAAACTCTGAAATTAAAACTGGTAGACTGCAATTTGACTTCATTGTCATTGAATTTCCCAAGCTGCCGGATAGCTCACTCGGTTAAAGCACCGCATTGCGGCGCAGAAGTGACTATCACGGCGCGGGTTCGAGCCCCAGTTGTACCAACCAGCAGTGGTCGGTAGCTTTTTCAGAGTAGCGCACAATTGGCCATTGCACTACAGGGATGCGAATTGGGAAGGGTCTGCCGGGAAGGGTAATATAAAAATTGTTCCTTTGTTCGTTGCTCAAGCTCCTCCTGTTGGCCAGCCGGGCGCTCGTCAGGAAGATTCTAAGCTTGTTCATGTTCGGGTATCCTCCGCCCTCGTTCTGAACTTACAAAGTTTCCACCAATGAGTGTAAAGAAGCAGTGGCTGACAGGCGAGTGCTTGGGAGGAGAGCCACGAACTGTCTTTGCTGCCTCAAAGCTGGCAACATGGGGTCGCACACGAGCAAGCCTTGTACATAGTTCCCCAATTGGGCATTCCAGATTCGGGTGGGATTGGAGATGCCAAATTAAAAAAAATAAATAAATAAAAAGGTGTTACTGCCCAATGAATTGTGATCACCACCATATGGGCAAGGCAGTAACTGAAACAAGGTGCAACTCAACGCAAAGTGTTGATTGCTATGCATCCATCTGCCGTGGCTTCATGCACCTCAAAAGTTGATCTTTGGCCTCTACATACAAATGACTTTACAAAACCTTGACCTTTGACCCGATGACCGCTAAAACCTAATCAGTTCAGCTACCTTCTGTAGGGATTTACCATGTCTGATTTGGTGCAAATCCCTCCATTCCTTCAGTAGATATAAGACTGACAAAATATTGGTGATGGATGTTGTGATCGACGCACGCACAGACAGACAACTGGAAAAGAGTATGCTTCCCACCCAGTGCATGTGGCAGAGACATAAAAGAGTCTGACAGACTCAGTCACTCACTTTTCAAACAGAAGTGGCAGCATTTAGAGAAACATGCTTGCTGTAAAGTTTTAACTTTGACAAGCCATACAAGTTAGTGCCGGTCTTCTAAACTAGACCATTAAAAGCTCAATATTTTGCCATTATGTGCTTGGCAAATTTTTTTGCACAGGAGTGTGCAATGGTGGTAGTGAAAACTTGTAACTGCAACAGCCTTTAAAGGACATGCTTGGGTAAAGCCAACATTTGTACAATACACAGTCTGTTCGGAGACAGCCAACAGAGAACATAAACAAGCATCAGATATGTTTGCAAGAGCCAAAACCAAGCAATGTGGGGTACAAATAAACAGCACAACAAATCTTAGGACTTGAAAGGACTATTATCCATACACAAATGCAGAGGCTCCCCGGGCTGCTGCCCTCATACTGGGTAAAAACCTTCTGTATCATTTATTTATTAAAACTCACTCTTTCCACATGAGGTAATGAGCTCTATAATAAAAATAATTTTAAATATACTAGACTCCATCCAGCAGTTAAATAATTAACTGCGAAGAGGGAAATTTTATCACTTAAAAGACAATTAATTAAAATGCAAATCAGCAACACATAGTTAAATGGACAAAACAGACAAGCTTAATAATTTGAATAGTGTTTTTGAGTTGTCTATCGGAAATCTAACCTGCGGCATGGGGTGTGAGCAAGAATCCGACTGATGTCACTCCACAGAAGGGGGTAAATCCGCAATATTTAATGTAAATTTTGGGAAATTTTATGACAAGATGTCAATTGGTCTTGTGGGATACCAAATGTCCTCTCATCCACAGGAGATGCATATTGCAGTCTATTCAATGCACAACAAAGACTGGCAAAATTCTGTCAGCAAGAGGGAAAACAGGGGAAATTGGCTTAAGGTATATTCTGTACTGCTATGGAAGTATTTGTTTCTGACTTTGCCAGGCAATCTCTTCCACAAATTGGCAGTTCTCGGGGAAGAAGCACAGACTCTCAAGTGCAAGCTGCTCTCTAGCTTGCAGAAAATATAGACACTGCAGTGCGTGAATAGACAAGTTTTTGTCCTTACATATTTGCATGTTCTCACTTTCCTGTTGCCTTTAGTATTATTCTCTGCTTTCTTTGCCTTGTCATTTTTTGGCATTTGAGATGTTTCCAATGAGCAAAGAACCAATGCAATCTAAAGAAGAGGCACATAAGGCATGGGGTGGCAGGGTGGCCTAGTAGTAGGTTGTTTGACTAGAAACTGAGAAGCTGCTAGTTCAAACCCCAGTAGAGCCAGGGATTCTGATCTGATCTGGAGGGACTGTAGAGAAAAACTCTGCTGTTGAGCCCCTTGAGCAAGACCTTTAACCCCAAAACTGCTCCAGCGGCTTTACCCCTGTTTCTCCCTGTCCCTTCTCACTAGCAACTGTTCTATCTAGAAGTTCTACCAGGGCATCCTTGAAAAATTTTTCTGGTGAAATAAAGGTTTTCAAAAAATGCTAAGACAAGGTCTGCTGTTTTTTCCGATTTGAATTGAGTGACTGCATTGTGCTGGCCAAGTTTCCTCAGAGTGGTTTTTGAGGTTTGAGTACCCCCCACCCCCTCCCCTTAAGTGAAAGGACATAGGTGTAATACAATCTACACAAATTCATCGAGGGAAGTTAAAAGAAGTGCTGTAAAAATATGATACTTTTCTAACAAATGAAATGGATAGGACCACAGTAAATGGTTTCAAACCTTGTGACATTTTTGCTTCTCAAAATCAAGCGGAACACCTGTATATATACAGCAGCACTGCATTGTGAGGTTAACAAAGCGGCCATATTAATCCAAAACAATCATCCATCTAATGCTGAAGCAGTCAACACAATCACAACTACCAACTGAGTGAAGGATGTTCCATGAGATTGATGACTATTGAGTTAAACAGAAGAGACAAAATTTGGTACAAAACTAAAAGAGGAATGTTTGAATGACAGCTGAGTCTTCTGCAAAAAACTAATTTGGCTTTCTGTCAATATACCTGCAGCAGAAATTTGAAAGGAACAGATGGTAGTATTTTGCTTCATTTTTTTTTTCAACATATACAGAACAATATTTTTCAAAATTCTCTCTTGCTCTCTGACATACACATAGGCATGCTTGCAACAACGACAGAAAATCATAGTCCATTCTGCAATACAATATTTGCATGCTTTTAGCTAACAAATAGGTACCTCAGAAATACCAAAAACAGTTTCTCCATCACTATTCTGACTGTTCAATTGCTAAGGTCTTTAAATGATGCCATTCAGATAAATTTTCACGGTACTGCACAAATAAAAGCACCTTTTCCCTTACCTATTAAATGAAAATGAAGATAATTTGGGGCGTTTTTGTCAAATTGACGGAAAAGGATTTATGATATCTTTCACAGCTTGTCCTTAATGTGACAAAATATCAGTGCATCTGCGACTAAATTTATATAAATGTCAGTAGATTATGAATAAAAAAAAAAAATCAACAGGAAAACAAAGTACCGCCTGTCATGTGCATTAAATTGTAACCATTACAGATGATTTAGGAAGCATTAAGTTTTGACAATAGCTCAGCCCTAACACCGTCCATAACTTTGGTAGCGCTGATGAGCGTCTACTTTACATAATTATGGCTAACATTTAAGCTAACTTTGTTATCCACACAAATTAAGTATGCAGCAATTAAAAGTAATTACTGCAGACCAGAGCGGATCACAGACAGAGATATTTTAGCTTACTGTAGAGGTGAGAGCAGTAATGTCCTAATATAATAAATTTTCAGTAGTGATGACAGATTGTCACATATACTGTTAATGGGTCTTGTCTCAGACTGTTATTTATGGCAGTCTTAGTGGTCCTGACTACAAGTGGGGGGAACACACGTAAGCACTGGTGATTGTAGCATTATAATAAACCTTAATGTAACATTCTGGATTGCAATATAAAGAGCTGATAAAATGAACTGGTGGAATATGGGTTAATGAATACTGAGGTGTGGAAGTGTAAATTGGGGGAAAACAACTTCTATTACAGCTGCAGCTAAGTAGTTTGTTTCCAGTCTATGATTTCACACAGTGACATACCGGTAAACACGAAGTGTATGACTCACATGCCATGGCTTTGGAAAGTATTCAGACTCCCTCAGTTTTTGCACACCTTATGTGATAAATTTTATTTAAAATTGATTGTATTAGCTTTTTTTTTTCCTCCCAGAAAATAATGCAAATGTATTTTTTGAAAATCTAAAAGTTCGGCCTACTTTCCTTTATCGTGAGGTGTCTTCAAAAGTTGAGAGGAGGCCTCCTCCGGCATATTTAGTTGACTGGGACATGATTCAGAAAGGCGCACACCAATGGGTACAAGGTCTCACAGTTCATACGGCATGAAGCCGTGAATTCAAAGGACCTCCGTGCGTTGAGATTAAGATCTAAGAAGTAATAGAAACCATTTCTAAAGCACTGCATGTTCCCAGGGGCACAGTGGACATGGAGAAAAGGAAGAAGTTGAGAACCACTTGTCCTCCCCGTGAAGCTGGCTGTCCTGACAAACACGGACTGACTGGATTTGAAGGGCCATGGTCAGGGATGTGTCTTTGGACATAGAGAACCCTTTGGTCACATATACAGAGCTTTATAAGTCTTCTGCAGAGGTGGGAGAGCCTGCGAGATGAACAAGTTCTGTGCGCAGGTACACACACAAACCTTATCATATACAGCAACTGCATGAAACTGTTTCAGAAAAAAAATGAATTGGATCATTTCAGCCGAGTGCCAAAGGATTACGTTTCTCTCTGGGAACAAAAGCATAATGCTAAATCAGGCATATCAGTTCATGAAATCTCTTATTTCAGCGAGGTATTGACATTTCCATGTTGAATAAAGCTATTCAGCTGTTTGGTAACAATGTAAGAAAAACCCAAAGATAAAGCCTTAAGTAACTGAACAGGAAATGTGTTCTTACATGCGGCATCATCCCTGACATGTCAACCACACCATTTCAAAGCAAGGTCAGAAAAGATAAGACATCTTGAGTAGGCGGAATCCCACCTCACACACGACCTGACATGTATATTTTGCCTTATTCGTCTTGAAGAATTTTCCATTGAAGCACTTCAGACAGATTCATTCAGATTCAATGTCCACCAATTCACATAAATGCATAAAGAATATGGACATATGGCCGCCTCAACTCTTATTCCCATCTCTCAACACAATATCCTCCCCATCTACTTCCAAACGTCAGTCTCTGGCTCTTCTGAGTTTCCCCTCTGCACCACGCCCAGCCAGTCACTGTTTAAGGGCGCTTTCACACTAGGTGCGATTGTTCCTTACTGTGCCACAGTACGTTTGTCCCTCCTCCCCGCTTACCCTGCTGATGAGCTTTCACACAAGCAATTTCGTACCGTGCCCGAGTACAGATGATTTTATCAAAATTCCGATACAGTAGCTGGCAGTATGCACCTAGGTGGTTTTTAAATAGAGAAATATACACAAAGAAGAAGAAGCTATGGAAATGTATCTTTTTCATGACTTTAACAGCTAGACTTTCACACCGCATAATATTTACTCATGTAATACTTCACTTCCATGCTCGAGTACGGTTGCTTTCACATTTGGTAGGAGTACAGATGAACCTGTAAAGGTGGTGGAAGCGAGACAATCTCAAGCGCACACTAAGTTCAGTCAACAAGCTAGAGAACTAGCTACAAGGGTCTCCTGAGAGACTAATTGGTAAATATAACAGGAATGAAATAACCACTGGGAGTGGCAAAAGAAAATCTTCCTAGCTAGGTTACGAAATAACATAAGAATAACTCCAGTCATAACCTGAAGTGCAGGAACTACTGCGTATAGAACAAAAGAAAGAAACTAAACTAATGCTATACGCTCCGCAGCAAGCGTGTAGAAACTGCCGAACCCCGGCACTAAAGTGCAGAAGGACTTAACCAAACGTCTGCTAAAAACTGAAAGATATCTGTCAGTACACTGTCCAGAAATCTACCCTGTGAATGATTCGCGTTTTCCGAGACTAAAGGACTACACCACTGACTGTTACCGGCCGAGAGTATAGGTGACTCTGAAGCGGTGAGCAGCCCTGTTAGGAAGCTTTAAATAGGCTTCCCACAGGTGTAAGTGATCAGCAATCGAATCATCCAGGTAATCAGACACCTGTGCAGGACACACTGCTTCCAAGAGGAATGCCAATTAGCCGAGTAGCAGAAATAACGTTGTTAGCATAACAACGATTCAGAAAAATAAGAAACAAGGTAAACTCAGAGAAATAAAACCATGGTATGGTAACCATGCCTGCAGAACAAATATTGCCAGAGTGGATAAAACCTAAATAAATCCACTCTCACATGACAGAACCATGCATGAGACCACCGCTTCCAAGTGGACTGCAAAGTACGCTTCTGTTCACACTTATCAAATAAACCAGACTTTAGGGTCAAGTGCATTCAGATCCGTGCCCGAGTCCCTAGTGTGAAAGCACCCTAAGTGAAGTATGACCAAGTATCTAACCACATATAGTGCACTACAGTATGAGTAAATTCATGACACGAATACTGCATTCTCTCACTTTCCTTAAGTTGGTTGTATTTATGCTTCAGCTGTTTGTTGTGGATGCCAATCTTATTAGACAAGTCTTCATAAGCTGTACACTCATAAAATGTATACTGATCAACAATAGAAATGCTAGTTAGCAAGTTAGTTAATGTACTCGCATGGTGACCCAGTCGAAGTGGCCGCCAAACAAAGAAATATTCCAAGAAATGAGCGTAAAGAATTTGGCTAATAATATATGAGATTTTTATATTAATTATGCTCATGCCTACTCTCCTGTCAGTCTTCTATTAATTTGCATTTCTTTTGTTGCTCAGTATATAGGAAGATCTAGTGACGAGAATAGTCTGTTGTTCATACCTGCCTTTGTTAAAGGCTCCTGTACATGCTATTGACAAACTGAGTATTGACAAACGGCAACTGTTTCACAGGAATTTTAAAAGTAAATGGTTGCAGTTGGCTCATCGGTATATTAAAATATGAAAGTCGGAAAAACCAGGTTCAGAATGTAAAAATCCACCCCAGAATTTTGTTCCAGTCACCTGTATTTGTCATTCAGCAGGAATCCTCCATCAGGAGGTTAAACTAATCAGACAATTCAACTGGATGACTTCATTGGTGGAAGAAAAACATTGCAGGACTTTTACTTTCTGACCCCTGGGTTTTCCACCTCAGTTAAATAGCTCCTTTAACTTTATTTAATAAAACTGAGGAAGCTTAATGATCATTTAAATGATCAGCTAATGCACAAATGAAGCATTTAAGCCATTAAGCATTTGAGACAGCCAAAATCTCAGCATTCCCTTGTTTTCTGCAATTGAAAAGCAGCATAATGATAATAATAATAAATAATAATAATAATTGCTGCAAACAGCAAAGATGGGTGCCAAGCTGAATCAGGCCACCACAGGAGCAAAGTAAATGTGCCATTCACCATGGGTGGGGTGAAAGAGGATGTCTTGGTGCTTTTAATGAAGAACTGTCTTTAAAAAATCTGAACTCGACTCTACGCTTGGGCCAACTGCAATTTCTAAAGAGTCATAGACATGAAGTTTGGGAAAATAAAACAAAGGGTTTAAGAGGAGTTTTGATGCATTTGTTTTTGTGCGCTCTTTGACCTCTATCAATCATATGGTTTGGCTCACCGAAATAAAATAAAAGGTACAGAGAAAACCTCTGCTCTCCCAGAACTGCAGTATTGAAATAATCAGGCACATGAAGTTTGGATCACATTTGACACAAAGTATAAGTAAAGCACGTTCAATGTATCTGTAGTTGAGAACTTTTTGTTCTTAATATAGTTTAGCCTACATAAATTCAGTTGAAGTCAAAGAGGATATCTTGGTGCCTTTAGTGAATAGCGGCACACACTATGTGCACCAACAGTGAGACATATGTTTGGTTTTGTTTTTTCTGGTATTTAAAAAAGGGGTTCCAGAGTAGTTTAAAGACAGGGAACACTTTTAATGAATCTGTACTTGTGGCCTGATGATATATAGGTTGCCTTGGTGCTTGCAGCAATGCAGCATCACAAGCAAAAGAGCACCTGAAAACTTGTTGAGCTCTTAGACGTATGTATCAAGCTACATAAAACAAAATCAAAGGTTTTGAGCAGAAAATTATGTGCGATGGCAAATATCAACTTTCCTCGCAATAAAAAAACGCATTAAGGAGATCTGCTAATTTCCTGAGAAGACTAGAAGTTGCAAAATGAGGATGACACATCATTTTTAAACTGATATCTGGGGACCTCTATGTGTTGACAACAGAAAATTATGGTGATAATATGCAATTAGCAGTTTCAAAGAAGTAAGTATTTTACATATTGTTTCAAAAAGGTAATGCATGATTTTCTTGCGTCGATGGTCTTGCGCTGTTTGATCTTTGCAAGCCATATTAATATAACGTCCCATTAGGTGCAACTGCTCCATCAAGAAGCTTTAGCCTCAGTGCCATGTATTGAACTTGCATAAAAGTTTTGTGAAAATGGGACAAACTTTTTAAGAGATCTGCCAACTTCCTATTAAGCTGGTGGTTGACACTGATACGTTTCTGCATGTGATAGCCACATAGTTCAGAATTTCAGAACTCTTCAAGACATTTTAAAAGACAATGTCCAATTAACATTAGACAGCAAATTTGACTCAAATAACTCAAATGGTGAAAGAGATAGAAAAAATAGGTTTTCCACTCCATGCTGTATGGCTGATATGCAATATGGCTGGCATAGACTTATGGGAAAGTCATTTGGGCATGGATGGTGATATCATTGAGTGCTGGTTTACTGACTTTCAGTCAAACAGTGGTGGTGATGTACACAACTGCATTATTCTCTTATTAACTGAAGCAACCGCCGCTGGCAGGTTAGAGTGAAATTTGACATGGACATTGAGAACTCCATGGCCTCAGCAAATTTAATTTCAATTGACCTGATTTAACTCCACCTCCAGGCTCCTGAAATTTGACTGGACTGTCCGTGGCCTGTGGCAGCCATCTTTTTTGGATAATCAACTTCATCTTTTTTGAGCCCAAAGAATATGGAGTGACACGTGCAAACTTGGGCAGAGACCATTAAAAAATATTTTCTCATATCCTGACCCCTTGAGATACAGTTGCCTATTCAAGTGAGAGTGGCCTCAGGGCCTAGTAATAAACTGCACAAAGTTTGGTGACAACTGGACCAAAGGTTTAGGTTAAATTTAAATAACAAGCTTCCACTGAATGTAACAGCAAGTTGGGTTCATATTGGCCACATGGCCTGGGATGAGTTGGAAAAAGTAAGTATTTCAGAAAATTCAAAATGGCGGAAAATCATGTCCGGCACACAAGAAAAAGGCCTCTGGCAATGTCTTAGGCCACGAGAATATGTGCTGCATGACATCAAGTGTATAATTATAGGACATACTCTATAGGACACAGAGCAATGTGAAAAGCAAAATTTTGACATCATGGTTAAAATAGGCCCCCAGTCTGACCGGCCCCATATTTATACATCTTTGAGATCAACCCCAATGTTCTTGAAAATGTAAAAAAAAAAAAAAAAAAACTACCAGGTAGTATGCCCTGTACATGCAAAAATGGCAGAGGAAAAAATAAATAAAAATAAATTTTAAAAATAGAATAAAAAAAAAACCCTTAAAATTACAATAGGGCGCACCAGCACCTTGGATGCTTGACACCCTAATACATCTATTATTTGTGGACTCATTTATTTCTTAATTCATTCATTCATGATCCAATAGCAATGTAGCTGGCCCAGAATGCGCACATTCTAAAAACATCTACAATCCAATAAAAGTGCACGGAATATACCATCCTCAGGGGCAGGCCCAATTCATGCCCTATATCAGGCTGCATAAATAATGGGATATTTCACTGAATGCTCAATCGTTTATTTTAATGATGTTGAGCAAAACAAGTTCAAATCAGCAACTTGTATACTGCAAAACTCAAACCTAGCTTGTGTTCAAGTGAGACTGGAGTAACCAATGAAACTTTAAGTTTGATTTTCTATTTTTTATCTTTATTTTTCAGAGAATGCATGACAATTCAGCAGAGGAGGGAAAAAGCTGCCTTTAGTCTTCATCACTGTGTGCTGAGATTTAACACAGAGGGGGATGAGGTTTATGTGACTTCAGAAAACAAAAAATCAACAATAAAAAGCAAAGGATGAATTATGGTCTTCTGACTACATCACCACCAATGTGCAAATACGGGGGGGGACTTGAGTCCAACTCTAGAAGTCCTGATCCTCAGAGTACACACGCCCTGCTCTGTGGTGACAGGCCACTGAGTGTATTGCACTGTTTTAAATACGTTGTATATGAACTGGCTGGCCATTACAATGAAATTATTGTCAGAATGCTATAAAGGGGAATACGCAAGGATTATTCAAAAGAGTGGATGTGCAATTATCGCCAAGTGTCATGGACACTGAAAGAACAGGTAATTTAATTGGTCCCAAACCTGATTCGCCATCTTGTCCAAGGGTAGGCTATGTCTTCACGAATCCAGCATTACGGTGGTAAGAAATGCTCTGGTTTTAACACAGGTGCAAAAGAAAACCACTAGAAGCAAAATTGGATGTCATGTCATTAATAAGAGTGTTGCAGCTTTCAACAAGGTAAAAATGTGTGGATACAGCTGCAAACTTAAAGGACTGCAAGATGAAAAAATATCTACGTTCGTGTCAAATAGACAGTAAAACTCTCTTCCAATTGGGGAGAGACATCACCTTGTGTCAGAGAAAATTGCTGAAGTAGATCATTATCTTCTCTGTAAAGAATTCCAAGGTTCCTCATTTAGTCCATCCATTTTAGGCAGGGACTGCAGTCAATATTCTATGATGCAAGATCATTCTTACTATTATATGTGAACGCATCAAATGAAAATGGACATTTCATGGCACTTTGTGAATTTGAGATTAAGGCTGTTAAAGTTGGGCACTATTTGCTTGATCTCTGATAGCGGTTTACATCTTACCTGATTCCATTAAAACTAATGGTGAATCACCCTAATTTTTTGACATCAAATACTTTATAGGTACATTAAACAAACTATAGCAAAAAGCTTAAGAGTCCAAGGGTCATGAAATGTCCATTTTTACTTGATTCGTTCACATATGCAAGTGGTGCAGCTGAGAAATGGTAATGAACTGGCATAGAAACCAGAGCTGTGTCCGAGGGCACCAAAGCTTTAGACGAGCATTAAATAATGTAACCTGGACTAAACTGAGGGTAAATTGCAGAACAACAGAGTAATGATGAATAGGACTTAGGGTGAGAATAAAGCCATCAGTGTTCTTTACACTGGGATCAGTTACATGTGTGACAGTTGATGGGTCCTGTCACTAAAAATGCCTCCTAATAAGTACGCGCCCTGGCTACCTTGCCAACGAGCCTGGCTCTTTGGCAATGTGGTCAGCACGTTTGACTCTTACCCGGGAATCTAGGGTTCATTTCCCCGCCCAGGCCCTCCTTCGGCCTGCCACATTCTGGCGTAATCAGCAGGATTCAGGGAATCCCAATGTGTGGCAGCATGCGTAAAGCATGGAGCATGAGGATACGCTCCTGAAAGAGGGGGAGAGATGTGACAGTTGATGGGTCCTGTCACTAGTAATGCCTCCTAATAAGTACGCGCCCTGGCTACCTTGCTAACGAGCCTGGCTCTTTGGCGATGTGGTCAGCGCGTGTGACTCTTACCTGGGAGTCTGGGGTTCAATCCCTGCCCAGGCCCTCCTTCTGCCTGCCACACATGCTTTAACACAATGCACTCCACCACCAATCTGGCAACATTGGACCCAATGCTTCCACCAAATGACAAACTAAAGAAACATTGCAAATAATTCACTGCCCGCGGTGAACTTCTAGTTCAACAGATGGAACATCATTTTATTTGTCAGTGTTACAGTGTCAGTTATACAAAGACCAGCAAGAATCATTCAAATGCTCAGCAAAGGAATAAAATTATTGTACTACAGTTGTTTGTAAGTGGAAAGACTATTATATCAAGCAACAAGCAGAGACCGTCATGGTTGTTTATATGTCGGCTTATTTGGTGTGTTAAGACTGAATTGCAAACCTGGATACGTGAAAGGGTTTTTTTCTCATTATCAACATTGAATGTCTTGTTATAGAACATAGCTCTTTTCATTTCCATGTACTTTATTGAATTAGAAGATCAGACTGGAAAAAAAAAAATCCAAATGGTTCTTTGTACAAGTATTTCTTCTCTCTCTCTGTACACTCACTGACCTCTAAATCAGACCACAACAAACACTTTTACAAGAGGCCTGCCTAAAACAGGCTTTCAATATAATGGCAAAAATTGTGTAAAAGTAAGCCGCAATGCTCTAGGCTCAGGAGGTGAACTCTAAAAGCAGAACATTGTGTTGCTTTCACGGTAGGATATATGAAAGAACAAAGATAAATTGCGGCATAGAGAGAAGAGGGAGTGAAAAGTTGTCTGACATAACAAACAGAACGTTTACGCAGTCTGGAAGATCAACTGTTTTATTCACAGGAAACCAGAGCAACTTAAATGAGGCTGACACCTAGTTTGAAAAATCATTAGAAGTAAAACTGTGCCGTTCTTGTTATATCAGACCAAAGACCCTGTCACCTAAGCAAGGCAAAAAATTGTAAACAAATTAAATAAACACAGCTTGATAGTCTGATGGTCACACTGTTAACACCGTGTTCTACACTGCACAAACTGATCATTATTTAAACAGAGCCTTCCACAGCTTAAGTTTTTGAAGGTCATTTTATCAGCCAGATAAGACACAAGAAAGGGCTCTCCCCACAGTCCATTGGTAACTCCACGGGAGGAAGTAGAAATATGGCGTGGCCTCACTCAAAAGCCATAATTCATAAAAGCAATAAAGGCGTAATGCGATTCACTTGGTCCGTGGTCTACTCAGTCAGCAAGTCATCGCTGTATTCCCCAGGGCCCCTTTAAAGTGAGCTGTAAGGTCAACAGCGGCTCCCCCTGCAAGCTTTCAGTGCAAATAACCTCTAAATCCATAACCTACCCCCAGTGAATGGCCATGCCACTCACTCTGTTCGCAGCAGCCGGCTTCTGAAAAACATGACCTTTGCTTTGGGCATCGTTTAGAGGCAATGAGGTCCATAAGTACAGTTTAGATAGAGATACAGTTTTTAAAGTGGTACAGTGTCTACATGGTTCACGCTCTATAGATGCAAGCAGCCCTCAAATTAAAGTGCTGACTGTCACATCCATATCCACTCACTGCTTTAGAATATAGCCTCTTAAAATCGCCTCGCTGTTTGAATACGTATGGACCTCTCTCAATCTGCAGAACATAAGGTTCTGGAATTTAGGGCGACATGAGCAGGGAGTGGGCTAAGGATTAGCTGACATGGATGCAGTGCCAGATGACATTTTAGGAAGGTGACAACATAATTGACTTTGGTAGCCATGGACACAAGCACAATTCATTGTGACTTTTGGGGGCGTGGCCATTTGACATGAAGAGGCACAGCTTGTGACAGGTGACTGACTGGAGAAGACAGTGCCTTGGAAGTATGAAAGTTGACCTGGAAGGTCATTTGTGGGATTTAAGGGGTTTACTTTGTAGTATTTACTTCATATTTTCCTTTGATTGGGGGGGGGGGGGTCATGATGATGTGTGTAGGGAGTGCCAAGCGAATCAGCAGTCCAAATGAAAGATCGGTAGCCATTTAGCAGAGCCACGAAGACGAGGTTAATGAAACGAAAGCAGCAAGGCTCGCTGCTTTAGGAACTCTCCCTGACCAGGCGAGACAGTATCTCAAACAACCCTGAATGATCCTCGGTTATCAGCTGCTAAGGCACAGGAGGTGTAGATAAATATGCTGACAGGCAGGCACTCAGAACACCGATCAGCATCGCAATGCCCAATCTCTATTGATCGCGCATAACATTTGTCTCCACAGGAATGATGATTGGTTCATTTACTCTGACAACCCAGCCCACCCTCCTCATGTAAATAAATTAGTGTAAAAGACAGAGGGGTCCAGTGTGACAGCAGTTGCATTTGGCTCACATTTATCGATAGACACAGTATCATTTGCATGCATGTTATGCTCTGCCAGCACCAGCATATTCTCAACAGGCTACCAGATGTACAACAAAGGACCACGGCAGACTTAATTCTGCATTATGAAAGCGACGCATTCACAAGAGGACGATCACTATGCCTTTTTCTGGTCCTCAGAGCAAAGAGAACTCATAAGGCTTCAGCAGACATTCTTCCATTATAAAAAGATTGTGTGTTTAAGGCATGAGATAGAAACCACAACGGAACATCCCAAAGTGCAGATTTAAGCTGAGCTATTCCACAATGTTCTACAACGTCCATGGAAGACAATTTAAATTAATACATAAATTATTGGAAGGCTTAACAATAACTTCACTCCTCACCCAGAGCCAGGGTCTAACACGGGTGGTGCTCTAATAGAAAAAAAAAAAAAACAATAAAAAGAGATGGATTGCATTCAACGGGAAAAATAGTTATTAAGAAAAAGTAATAACTTTAAAACAAAGTCAATTTGCATATTAATAAGGATTCAAATGTTTCTCAGATAATGTGTGCTCACAGTGCATTTGGAGTGAGTTTCCGATCTATCATTCAAAAAAAGTGATGAATATAACACCTGAATTATGAAAGATGTGTAAAACCGTTTTTTGCACTCATAAAGCTTTAAGAATACATTTACATAAAACTTTGAAGCTCTGCTGATGTCACTCTCCCAATTAACTTCAGTATTCTTACAAACCCTGAGGGTGTACTACAAAGCAAGATCATGGGCTTAGCATGCTAAATTTATAGTTTAACCCAAGATTTTTTCTAAATCACAAGTTGATTCCCTTTGAATCAGGGTATGTCACCTTAACCTCTGCTCAATAAATAGATAAATAAATAAACTCTATTTTGGGAGGATCCCAGAGAGATAGAGGGAGGGTAAAAGCATTAGATGACAAGATCTGCTAGCTTTCCTCAAGAGTACACAACACAATAGACATACTGTAAGGCTCATTTCCAATCTTGTATTTTTCATATTGGCCCTTTATTTCCTTTCCCTGCTCCTTGTTCCACCCATTGGGGAAGCCAGACAAAGAGGAGGGACCAGGAAGAGAAGAGAAAGAATCAAAGAAACTTGAAGTGGAGAATGGGAAAGTCATTGCTCTTTAAATTGTCAGCTTGACGCAAGGTCAGTTACAGACAAGGCAGATGCGTGACATATGAAGAGACTTGGATCCACGGGATGATTATTTAAACATCGCACACTGGATTTCTTTGAGAAAGACCTTGAATTCCTGTTTTCTCAGTCATTCAGGGAATTAGAACCTCCTTCACCAAAAAGCTTGAATTCCATAATTAATGCATTTATGAATCAACTGGCATCATGCGCCAGTCAAGATTTTAGGTACGCTGCATCATAAACTCTGCAAGATTCAGGCTTTCTGCAAGTTGACAACCACTGTAGTGATAACATTTAAGCCGATTGTGACGGTGAGGTTTTGAGTTGCCAGCTCATGCAGACTCTGGGTATGTTGGAGAGCCCTCCGATGTTTTGGGGCCAGTTTCCTGACTCCATGTAAACAAGATTAAATCTGACCTGATTGATCTTACTACTCAGTGGTGACTCTGAACAGAAAAAGAACTGGCTTGTAGGATTTGCAGCAATCAAAAAAAGATTATAATACAAAGACAGGTCTCACCTCCGCAGCCATCAATTACAAATTTGCTTTTGTTCCACAAAGGTGGCTTTTTTCAGTGGTGTCACAATCAACAACTACGTCTTGTGACATATCTCAAGTATATTCTGGCAGTTTGGACTGTATCATAGATGTAGTATATTTTGGGTCTTGTAAATTTTGTTGTTTATACCTGCATGTGTAGATATGATTGTATCTTCCTATGTGTATGAGTCCATTCAAGTTTAATTATTTATATTATAAAGCTTACTATTAATTTAGATCACGAGTTTTGAAAATTGCAAAAAAGAAACCCCGAGTACATCAAATTGTCCTCAGAGTATAACCTCTCTTGCCATATTACTGCATTTTCCTTGCTCTATTCATATAATATATGTTAACAACTCTTGCACAAACCATTTATGTAGTAGAATATTGTATTTGCTCGTGCTAAAACTCCAACCAAAGGCACAATTCTAATAGTCATAAAAAGTGATTTTGCAGTCTCCCCACAGATGAAAGGAAAACGGACGCATGGGGACAAGGACAGGCTTTTGATCTTTAACAAGATAACATAATTAAATCTGAAGCACCACCAGTGACTGAAGAGCCAGGGACACTGGAGCACACTACATTACACAAGGAGGAAAACTCGTTCTGAGCTCCACCATCGCAGCAGCCATTACCTAAAGTGCACACATAGCCATTAATGACCATATATAATCACTTTCTTCTAGTGTCATTCAACCCATTATCCCGAAAAACTACAACCAGAAACAAAAGGCCTTGCGCCAACGGTCAAAAAGTCGGTATTGGGTTGATTTGTCAGTTTTGAATGTTTTTCTCATTTTTGCTTCAATAGGATATAAACTTTCATACAACAGGTACAGCTATGATGAAAAATAAATACATAAATGCTTCATTTAGCAACTTTGATTACCTGTGACAAATAAGCAAATACTCCTAGCATACATCATCAAGCTTTGCCTTCAGAATATTAAAACAGACCTAATTATCATACACCTTTATAAAGCTAATTCTCTGGAGCACAAGCCCAAATATGTTATGCACCGCAACCTTGTATTTGCTTTGTTCTGCAATGGAAGTTCTTATATTCCTCAAAAATACATTGCAGAATCTTTAACAGCCATTTTCTCAGAAAGACGCTTTACGGTCACTTCAACCAAATGATTTCAAGACTCTTACATAGGCACAATTACCAAATCTTAATTCCTGATGTTTTGGAGCAATGACTTTAATTTGCAGGGGCCTTTTTAAATCTTCTTTTCATTTTTATTTCATGAGACATTTTGAGCAAAAATAAATAAATAAATAAATAAATAAACAGAATTTTTTTAAAACAAGGTTTCAGTAAAAGCCCCCGTAAATTACAGTTAATTTAATTTATGATTGAGCAAAATGAAACATCTGATTTTATTTTTTGGGTTTATAAATTAAATTATGTTGACTAATATGCTAATTAGTGTATAATTAATGGTGTAATTAATTATTTGCATAATTCAATGATAAAGAATAAACTCATAAAACAAAAAAAGTATTGTATTTACATCAGTATTACTGTGGCAAAGCTTCATGATAGAATAACAAGCCCCCCACCCCCCATTTAACAGTGGTGCAGTAATGCCCTCTACTTGTGCAAGGGTAGATCATCGATTCCATTTCAACAGTAAAGCCATGGCAACATTCATTTACAGACATGCACAATGAAGTAATATACAGGCATTTTTTTCGAAACATATGTGAGGGGGCTTCATCTGACTCCGCAGTGCAAGCTTGGCTGTAGCGTGCAATGTAAAACCATGTATTTTGGAGGAGGACTGAAGATTTATACACTTTCCCTGATCAGCCTTTGGGCATAAATAAATGCATCCACAGAATTCTGCCCTACAAAGCCAAAGTGCAGTAACTATACATTGGGTAAAATGAGAGTTATGCAGTTTTTGGCCTGAAAGTATACAGAGGTTAGGATTTACTGCACTTAGCCTTTGTAGGGCAGAATTGTTGGGAACTCCCAAATCCAAACAATATAATGGTCATCTTTAGGTAAGGTTAGAGTGACAAGTGTTTTTTTTTTTTTTGAGGTTTGCATATTCTTGAAAAATATGAATGACATCACTACATTCACAGTACAGAGGGAAAGGGATTTTTGGTTGTCAAGTACAGATGAAGGACAAAAATTTGCATGCGAACTAAAAATGCAGGCTAAAATGCAAGATCATCATCATCGGAAAACAAGCTGAGCAACTGAGACAGACTTTGAGTATCAATGTCATCCCACTCCAACCACTACTTGTGGCAATTTCTGCAAAAAATTTTCCATAACACCATCCTGAATGCAAATAATCACGACCAGTCCCACATGCACAAACAACCAATGGAGGCATTCATTGAAAAGTGCACAAAGACTGTCAACTACACAGAAAAAAAAAAGAATGCGCGAAGCGTGTTCTGCGCCTGCCAACAAAATTTGAAATAATTAGACATTATGAAAGGTCTCGTATACGCGGCACATTCCAGGCCAGAGATAATAACTGGGAGCCATTGCTCACTATGCCAGGTGTCTGGTCCGCACACACACACGCGTCAGAAGGCGCATCATTGTAAACACAAAAGGCGGTGTTCTTTTGCGACAGCGGCCGTCCCCAGTCAGACAGCGGCTCGGAGACAGGAACAGATGGCCAGGGCAGCCAGCCAGACCTCATTGGGCAGGGTGAAAAAACAAGACCTGCTCAACATCGCTGAGGCACGTCAGAGAATTGCACTATCCATTCAGGTCACTGCCCGGAACCACCTTTCCTGTGGACAATGACAAACACACGCAAACACTCATGGAGGTGCAATCAGACACACACTGCCTCAGCAACAAACACATGCCGGCACAATCAGGCACGTACTCATGCATGCACACATGGACATATACACGCACACGGATGCACACGTACACACACGCAAAACTGGAGAGAAAAAAAAAAAAAACCTGTATTTGACATTCAAACTCTTTTGATTCTGTCTATGCAAAAGGAGTTAAAGTAGATTATATGTGCAGGTAACTTTTGTCACTTCTTAGATACAATCTTTTCGCAGAATGTCCAACTATAAATTAGACATGTTTTTTGGACATTGGCCAGTTAAATAGCAAACCCAAACCCTGCTGAACCTTATGTTGCCAAATCTGCACAGATTCTGGATTTTTAGAGGAGATATTATGACAACCAGTCAGAGAGCATCTGCTTGTACCTGCAAGGCGGCAAGGACAACCCACAGTGCAGCATCAAGTCCCAGAGTATAACTGATGAAATAAAAGAAATGCTAAAATGTCAGCATCAAGGTTCAGACATTGCTGGTGGAGTATGCTGCCACCACCCACAGATTCTTGCCAAGTGCATGAGATCCGTCAATATACTGTGGAGACACAGCAAATGGGTCGCCGCTGTCGTGCAGCATACCGTCTACCAAAGAAGGCTGTCTGACAAGACGCCGGTCAGAAAAAGGTCACCTTATCATTTCCCATCAAGAAACAAACATGGTATCCCTACCTTCATGGTAACCTCCCTGCCTGAGACTCTACAGAGATGTACCTAACGAGGGCCAGCTCTCAACCCTAGTTTACACCAAATTTTCATTATTTTCAGTTTAACTCTCTCTTACAAGTTAGAAATGTGAAACTATGCCTACTTGTCATGGATAATAGCCTGAAATATTTTACAAGTAAAAATGCGCAATCATGAGAAATGCAAAAATGTTTGAAAACTTGTCATTTATTTTTTCTTTTGATAATCCACAGAAATATTTTTCTAAAGTCCTATGAAAATGAGTCCTATGAAAAAAGTTCACCAGGGGCATGTCAGTTAATTTAATGTTTTGAGGACATCCTCGGTGGTTTTAGCCTCGTTCAAACTGACCTCGTCTTCCATCCTCGTTTTTTTTTTTTTTAAGACGACCTCGGTGATAATTACAGGGTGAATTATCTTCTTTTCTTCATCAAACTCAGAAGTTCTCTGAATTTTAAGGTCATCCAAATAGAAGCCTAAGTATGAAATTCGACATGCAAGAGTTTTCAACGATGTCCTCAGCACAGAAAAAGGTTTGGATGGAATGAAAAATGCACATAAAAACAAAGACAGAAATAAGTGATTTTTAATTTTAGTTTGACTAGCATTTCATTGCAGACAGTATGAAGACAAGATATTTAATGTTTTGTCCGGTTAACCTCATTTTACTTGTATATATACATCAATTCCTGCCATTCAGGCCTGCAACACATTTAAATAAAGTTGAGATGGGGGCAAATATGTACTAGTAATGTGGTAACAATTTGAATAATAATGTGATGTGAAACAGCTGATCTGGTGACTGTAAAAATGATTTGGTGCAGAGGCAGCATCCAGGGAAAGGCCTAGATGGGTGAACAATCACCAATTTACTCACAAATGCACAAGACAATCACTGAAATGTTTAAAAACAATGTTCCTCAAAGAAAGGTAGAAGGGCATTTGGATATTTCACCCTCTACAGTGCATAATACAATTAAAGGATTCAAATTTTCTGTGTAAAAGGGGCATGGGCACAAGCATAAGCTGAATATCCGTTATCTCCAATCACTCAGATGGCACTGCATCAAGAGCCGTCATTTATCTGCAAGTGATATAACAACATAGGCGTAAAATAACTAAGGCAAACCTTTGTCAAGTACTACAATACATATTTACATTCATAAATTCTGGTTAAAACTTTACTGTGCAAAAAAGAAGCCACATGTTAATAGTGTCCAGAAGCGCAGTTGACTTCTCCTGGGCTCAGACACATCTGTGGTGGATCATCACATAGTGGAAATATGTATTGTGGTTAGATGAATCTATATTTCAGGTTTTTCTTTTTTTTTTTTTTGGAAGAAATTGGCATGGTGTGCTGCAAACCAAAGAAGAAAAGGACCATCCAGATTGTTAAAAGCAACAAGTCCAAAAAGCTAAGCTCTTGTCATGTTATGTGGTTGTGTCAGTGCCCTAGGCCAGGGAAACTTGCACTTCTGTGAAGGCATCACTTATGCTGAGAAGTGCACCAAGATTTTGGAGAAACATACGCTGCCTTCAAGATGACATCTTTTCCAGGGAAGCCCATGCATGTTTCAACAATACAGCGCCACACTGCACACATAATAAAAACATGGCTGTGTAAGAAGCGGGTGCAGGTGCTGGACTGATTTGTTAGCAGTCCTGACTTGTCCCCAGTGAAAACATGTGGCACATTTTGAAATGCAGGTGTTGTCAAAAGAAATGGCAATATTATAAAGTGGTAAAAACTTCCCAACTTTTTATTAAATATATTCCAAGAAACAAAATTGAAATAGGTGTTTTTTGATTAATTATTAAAATTTATGCGATGAAACATCATCAAAAAATGTGCTGTTGTATGGTTTTCAATAAAATACAGGTAAAGATGATTTAAAAATCACTGCTTTCAGCTTTAATATAAAATACAGAGCCAACCTTTCCTGATTTGAGGTTGTAAGTTTTTGCTGTCGAATACCCTAGGCTCTATTTGTTCAGTTCATTTTTATTTGAATGCTACTAAAGCACAGTGACATGCACAGTGACAACACAGTCTGCTGGTACAGAGATATTTGAACAGTTTCAGACCAAATTGCCTGGCATAAGTAGCCTGACTGTATCTTTGCTTCAGACAATCTCTATTTTCTTTTCAAAGCACTCAATGCACTTACTGCATTTTATCCAGTCAAAACTGCCTCTGACAGACTAATGAAGCCCGATTTCATCCAAATGGAATTCCACACTTCTTGGTAGTGAAAACAGCTTTCAAACTGTTTACTGACTTTTGCCTTACACCAAACAGAAATTAAAATTTCTTCCCTGGTCCAGAGCCTCGAGCCTCATCGTTCTCAGATGGGGCCCGCCGCCCATTCGCAACGCTGTCAACCATATTGAGTCACGTCGTCACTTGGTCGAGCATGACACGTTCTTGGATTCCCATCAATGTAAAATTGAGGAGTAATGACAAAGATTTTGCATCCGTCTGAAAGGGTACATGATATTACTGACATCAGATATCATTATTTAAAACTCAAATGTTGTCTGGAAAACTAAGCCCATCCAAGCAGGGCTCAAAGTCTAATATAAAGGATTGAAACAGGGATATGAACTCCCGAGAAAGTCAAAAAGTGCCAAATTGTCTTCAGGTCATTGCCTGGCTAATCACAGGCACTGGGCCCTACCCTCACTCAAACCCATTGTTAAGCCCATCCACCAGGGGGCACTCTAATTTGATGAGCAGACATGCCAGGCATGGATCAGCACCATAGACTGTATAAGAAGAAGGACGCAGCTCTGGGTCTGAAAAGTGAAGCCCATGCAGAAATCTCTGAAAATTGCATTCTATTTAATCGCCAGCAGATGGCGACGTCGGTTATTGCAGAAAGAGGTTCAATGCTATAGAAGTCTATAAGAAAATGACCCTACTTTTCCACCTGATTTATTATTTCAATAATGATTTTCAACATTATTTTATTGTATCTATCGCAAGTTTCAAGTCTCCTTCGATATAACATGATGTTCATTTTTGTAAATTGTGGTCCCAAATAGACTAGAATAAAGGATAAAGCCAGAATATGCTTTATGGTGTGTGGCTATCCGCTGGTCCTCGTCAGATATAGTCAGATCAACACATAGATCCACCCCTCGCTCCTCCCTGGAGCTTCAATTCACACTCTCGTCCAATAGAAATCACATCCGGTTTCAAAATGACAAAATGGTGCTTTTCAAATGGCCAAAATCGAGGCTTCCTAAATGATATGCTGAAACCAATGGGTGACGTCACGGTTGCTTGGTCCATCTTTTTATACAGTCTATGATCAGCACTCATCAGTATATTCACCTTCATGAACTGAGACCCAAAGGCTCTCAACTTTGTGACTTCCTATTTCCAATGAATGCTTCTTCAAAGCAGCCAGCATGTAAATTTGTCTGAAAAACATGCTTTACTGTCTACTTAAATAATCTTCGGCTTCATCCACAGGTAGCGCCACAGTGACTGAAGCGATTTCCAGAATCCAGTGCAAACCTCTCTCACGTTGTGGGGAGTGGGGTAGGGTGTGAAAATGTTCCAGCAAAATTAGAGCATTGTCCCTTCCACAATCTTTGCATTTCAGAGCAATACCAAGGTGCTATGGTAACAACCGTCTCGTTTTGACAAATTGTGGAGTAATTTAGCAGGCGCTCTGCCGTGCTTCTCTTATTAGAGAAATACTGAAAATCTACAATTACAGTGCCATTTTGCGCAGCTTATAATTAGTGTTAAAATGCACAATGGAAGAGTCAAACAAAGGCAGTCCCCATCCCAGAGCATGCACAGCCAGCTCTCAGAACACATTCTCAAACAATCTACAATAACACCCTAAAACACATTTTAATATTACCTGCAATAATATTGCTGTGCGTTTTCAAAACATCCTCAATAACATCCCTGAACAAATTTTCACATTATGAACAGTAATATACCTGAATACTTCAAATAAAAATGCAAAATGAATTATGATGGCAACAACATTGCGTAGTAGCCCCTGCTCCAAAACATGTTTGTTTTTCTAAATTTAACGCTGTTGAGGCCCCATATCATTTTCATATGACATTATCAGGCTGCCATCAATGAACAGTTATTAAAATCTCGGCCTAATTAGACAGAACCTAGTGTAAGTTTTTTTTTTTTTTTTTTGCAATTTTTTATTATTACAAACTCAACATGAGAAGCAGATGACCCCCAGAACCTTACATTTGAATGTGAAAATATCTGATGACTTTTTAATGGTATACCCGATCCATGATTAATGGAGTTAAAAGGAAAACAAGCCAAGCTTTGCAAGGCATATTCGTTTGAACAAGAACGTTTACAAATGATTTTCTTCTTTGGACCAAATACCGTGGGTTAATTCGCAGACAATCCAACTGCTCCAAATGAATTTTAGTGAGGCAGGAAAGCCAACTTGGCTACAAATTCATTCATTTCAAGTAAATCAATAATCCATCAGTGAAAAGGCTTGGAGAGATTTTAACTACTTCAGTGACTGACTCTCTATTAGTTGGGTGCTGGAACCAAACATGAAAAAAAAAACAAAACATATTTTAGCATCCAATTCTTAAAGGACCTGAATTGTGCCAATGTGTCACAGAAGTAATCTACAGTAGTTCCGTAATAGGCGGGTATGAGGCAAGCCGTAATGATTAGGCTACTGTGAATTATAACAGTAGTAACATTAATAATCATTGATTTCATCTACATTCCCTCAAATTCTGCCTTCAAATTATTTGAATAGCCGACAAAAAATTGCATGCCATGGATTATTTTTCCATTTTTTTCACTCAAGTGTCCAGTGTTTGACCTGAGACAGTAAAAGCTAAAAAGTGCAATGCAATATGCCTTTGGTGAGCTTTTCGCTAACAGAAAGCACTGAGAGAGAGATGGGGAGAGAGGAATAGCAATCGAGAGGGGCATAAAACAGGAGAGATGGAGAGAGGGAAGGATGGAGAGAGGGGAGGGAGGGAGCCATAAAGAGTGAGGGAGCCAGGGAGAGCGAGAGAGAGAGAGAGATGTGCGCATTATTGAATATCAGTGAGGAAGGGCAATAAAGACATAAATCCAGTCAAAGCCGAAGAGGAAGAGTGTCTCTCGGTTGAATGGGCGAATAAAACATTTGTTTTGCATTGCATTGGGTTAACCTTCTGTCACAAGATATTCTTTTTAGAACACTTGGTTGCGCATTAAGGGACAACAAACTTATTGTTGTGACACTGGAGTAATGCTCACACCCTTGAAAATGAGCTTTCGAAATGTGTGATGAGATTGAGGAAAAACCATTCCAATGTCACTTCACATCAAATGCAAAATGGCTAAAATACAACCAAAAATATAGAAAGTGTCTCAGGAAGAATATAAAAGATCAAAAAGTGCACCCACATGCAACATTTATGCCATCAACATAAATTACCAAGCTTTCAAAAAAAATGTATTTTTAACATGAGTACGGAATACACTAAAGAAATCACAATACATTAAATTAAATATGGTCCATGAAATACAGTCCATTGTACAGTCCATCTACTGAGGCTCATCACATCAGAACAATCTCCACCAAGTAGCCTGCTTTTTTCTTTTTTTTTCCAGAGTAGAAATCTGCCGATTGAGATTAAAAAGCAAATTATAGACAACAGGCCCCAATAAAATGCCTTGCCACCTCATATAGTGGATGTGAATTGAAACCTTGGGTGTCATTTTTCAACAACAAAAAAATAATTCAATCTCTCCGCAGCTTGAAATATTAGCTCCTTCCCTGAGGGCAGAATACACAAAGGAGTTCACTGCTGAGGAGTCAGGCTCAATATGGGGAAGTTGTCCCCAAAAAATCTTTGTCACTTATTGACCCAAAGTTAGAACTTTTGGGCAAATGCTCATCCACTGATGCATCAAACGGGGGGGGTTATATTGACATTTTCTTAAGAAAATGATTCAGAGAGCCCTTGAAGGTTTCATGCAGACAAACAGCCAAAATTACAAGTCCAATATTTGAATTATTCATATTACTTTTGTGTTTTCAGAAAGCCATCAATAACTTAATCTAGTGTAAAATGTTCATCACAAATGTTGGCCGTCATTTTGTATGAAATCAGGCCATTGCTGCTAATGACTATAGCTAATTAAATGGACGCCATCTAACGAATGCTATAACCTTCAGCACATTTCTTGCCACTTGCATTAATGGTGAGTGAGTGCTCTGCACTTTCACTCAATTTCCCCATGCTCGCTAAGGACTGTAGGCACAGAGAGGCAATTTTATAAGCCCAAAAGACCACTGCAGTTTTGTGGAATGATTTTACATTTATACACACACACACACACACACACACACACATATATATATATATATATATATATATACATAAATTTTATTTGTCAAAAAATATCTCAAAAAAAAATCAAAATTGTTAGGGGTATGAATAATTTTGGGCATGACTATATATATATATGTGTGTGTGTGTGTGTGTGTGTGTGTGTGTGTGTGCCCTCTTTCAGAATGTGGACCTATGTATTAGTCTAAAGTACAGTGTCAGTTTTCTGCTCACTTTGATTCTCAAGAGAGGAGAAATGCAATGTTTTAAGGTAAACGAGAGTACAATCCTCAAAAGATTAGTTTAAGCTCTTCATTTTGATTCTCACTAAATTGCACTGAATCAATAACTTTGAAGCACTTGTTCAGCAATTTAGTGTTATTTCATCAGAACAGACAAGAGTGTGAGAACTGCAGCTTGTAGCACTGAGAGTTCTATATTGCCTGAACAAAGAGAATGTGAAAGAATCTCCCTAATTTGAGATTTTCAGCACCGCAAGATGATTAGCCGTTATGTTATACAATGACTGTTTCTTTTTGCAATACTTCCCTGGTTAAGCAAAATGCAACTCCTCAAATCTTAACTCGCATAATCAGCCGCACATAATTATTGTTCTCCCTCACACATGTACCATAGCTTTGAACTTGCTTCAGTACACACCCCCTATTCATTTGGAACATAATTAATGCCAGCACCATTAGCTCTGCTTAAAATGTTAAACGGCTACAAGCCATGTTCTCAGTTCAGATAAAGCGGTGGTTGTGTATCCAACCCTTTTCTAGAAAACTCTGGGTTTTCATTTCAACTAAAATTCGGCACATCTTATTCTTATAAACAAGCTGTTGAATAAGCTGCCCCCTTTAAGGGTTAGTATGGAAAACCAAAGCATAGTATGTCTTCAGTAACAATGATGGGAATAAACCACGGGAATAATCTGCATGAAAGTACAATTTACTTTCAGAAAAGGGGGCAACAAATAATTACTCACATTGTCACATACTTTGGAAAAGCTTGAATACCCAAAAATCACATCAGAAAATTTTTGAAGTTGCAGGTCACTGAAATAATTTCCTGCTTGCAACACAATGGCAAAAGTACTCAGGAGAACATACACATCATGGCTTAGTTACTGCACTCAATATAATCAGAATAATTAAAGTGCTTATGCAATTTTTGCATTTTGGTTCTATACTTATTTACATAAGTATTTATTTAAATTATTTTACTTTCAGGTATAACTGCACAGCACACAGTGATGCTTCCAATGTTAGCTATAGGAGACTTTATTGAGTGCCGATGAGACTCCGAAGGTGAATAGAACGGTATGAAATCTCCAGCACATTGTTGCTGTGGCAATTTCCATGACTTCATACTTGGCTCGGAGGCATTTTGAAATTTTAAAAGCTCCCTCGCCAGCCACGATAGGCATTCCCTGAGGTGATATAAATAATGCCTCTGTGCAAAATTAACAGGGGTCATTCTACGTAGAAACTGTCTGCATAGAGTTCAGCAACTGGTTGTCAAAAGCTTTCAGGGGGAATAGAATATTAACCAAATTCAAAAGATGAACAGTAATGTAAGAGACCAGTCCCCAAAATCTGTTCAACTGATGCAATTATTGTACAACTAATCGAACTTGAAATATACTGAAACACAGTAAAAATGCAATGCCGAATTTTTTTTTAAATTGTGGCTGATTTTTTGAAGCCATCAAAATTACCAGAGAAGAAATATAGTGGTATGAAGGTTAAAAGCTGGAATTTGTGCAAGTTTGGGGGTCAAACCCAGTTGGTGTGTCTGTCAGGGGATCACTTCTCCAAAACGCAACTTGGTCATGTCATTAGCAGCAGGTTGAATGCATCACTTGAATGACATGCAAGCAAGACATTGGACACCTAAAAGGCACTGTGGTTCATCCCCATCAGCATCAATGTCAGGATGCCACAGCTTACGGAACAGCAGAGGGAGCGTACTTTGGGGATGCTGCTTGTAGGAACATCTCAAAGAGAGGTTGCCTATTGGTTCAGGGTCAGTCCGTCCACCATCAACAGACTGGAGCATTGCTACCAACAGACAGGAAGCGTTCACAACCTACCCCGACCAGGACAACTTCCGGTTACGACGGCACGTCAGGACCAACACATCTGGCGGATCCATCATAGGAACCGGTTCCAAACAGCAGCAGTCATGGCTTAGAGCATGATAGGACGTCACAAACACCCCGTCCATGCATGACTGCGATTCGGAGACTGCAAGCTGTGGGGTTAAGGTGCCGGAGGCCGTATCGAGGCAACATCATGACACAAAATCACAGAAAAAACAGACTCCAGTTTGCTGGACGTCATCATCTTCAGCCACCAGGAGTCTTCCACCATTGGTTTTTTTCAGCCGAATCGAGGTTCTGAGTATCATTTGCTGACAGCCAACATTGGGTGTACAGGAGGCAATATAAACATCATCAAGACAGGTGTGCTCTGAAGAGCAATTGGTTTGGTGGGGGTAGTGTCATGGTCTGGGCTGCCATTAATGTGAGATTTCAGGGTGAAAGTGTTGTGATTCATGGAGGTCTAATGGTACAGCGATAGGTGGATGAGATTTTAAGACCAGTTCTCCAACCACTATTGAGCAACTATGGACAACAACGATTACTGTTCACGTTCCAACACGACAACGCCCGTCCCCATACTCCACGCCTCACCAGAGACTTTCTCCAATGAGCAGGTATCGATGTTCTCCCTTGGCCATCCATTTAGCCCGATATTAACCCCATTGAGCACGTGGGATGAACTGGATCGTCGTGTGCGCCAGCGTCAGCGTCAACCACGCAACGTCACCGAGTTGACAGCAGCACTACAGGAGGAGTGGAGGAACATACCCCAAGCAACGCGTGTGTGAATCGATGCCTCGCCGTTTACGCACATGTGTGCAAGCACAGGGAGGACACACTCGCTACTGACAGTTTGTGGAGGGTCTGTGCATTTACAATGGCATATTGGAAACATTTGATGAGATAACGTGATGAAATTTTACAGTGTTGTGGACAATTAAATTCTTTTTCTATTTGTTTTAAAATTGAATCGAAAAACATTGGTTGTTTCTTCTTTTTGGTTGTTAAATATGAGTGTTGCATTGCATGCATATATACTGACCAAAAAAATAAACACAATTACGTAATCCAGTGCCAAATTTCGACGAACCCATTGACAAAGATGCTTTTGCTCTGAGTTATTTTTGGAGGTGAGTACTTCTATCATACAAATTTTCGCAGTCACAGCGTGTATACTAGAGCCGCCAATCTTAAGGAACCAAACAATCGGCAGTGCTTGGGTTTGAGTGCTACCATTGTCCAGTTCCTCGTAGACACCGGGGCCTATAAAAGTCCGACCGAAAATGAGTAAAAATCAGACGGGTTATAATGCCACGACTAATGGAAGTTCACCGAGAACGCGCGATTGGGATGCTACAGGCCGGAAGTCGGGTAGATAGAGTTGCCTGTCAATTCGGCGTGCATTCTGCGACAATTAGTCGCCTCAGAACCAGGTTTAATGCCACTGGACACACGGCCGATCACCCCAGATCTGGTAGGCCACGTGTTACGACTCCTGCATCTGACTGTCGTATCACGACCGAACGTCTGCTACACACCAAACCAACCTTCAGTTTGTTGTAGGAAACCTCAGCGCCGTCCGTTACCGTGATGAAATTCTCCGTCCAGTCGTCCTTCCGTTTGTCCGACGTCACCGACTGAATTTCCAACAGGACAACGCGCGTCCGCACATGGCACGTATCTGTATGGAGTTCCTTCAGGCCGAAAACACGCAAATCCTTCACTGGCCAGCATTTTCTCCAGATCTTTCAACTTAGAACAGTTGTGGGACATTCTGGCTAGAGTGATCTGGAGACGTCATCCACCGCCAGCTACAGTACGTCAGCTAAGACAAGCACTGACCGAAGAATGGAACAGCGTTCCACAAGCAATAATCAGACGTCTGGTGATGTCTATGAGACACAAGTGTACCGCCGTGTGCGACGCTAACGGGGGACATACGAGATACTGATAGTGTCATTTGTGTTTCGTAATGTTGAACTTCATCTTGTTAAATAAAAGCCAACATGGCGATATTCCAACCTGATTTTCTGTTATATCTATTGTCTTAGATTCCCTCTTTCATTTGATACCAATGAAGTGTTGATTAATAACAGTTACACTCGATAAAATCAAGAAATAGAAAATTGCATTTCTTTTTTTGGTCAGTATATGTATATTGAATATTCATGTGGAGGAGGTGCTCTAGAACAATTCGAAAGATCTTGAACTTAAATCTGACACAGTGGATTAGGACTGGTGAGAATTAAACCCACCAATCCAAGTTTTATCTGCAGGTAGCCTGCCATATGCGGCAGCAGCATCTACCTGGAAAATGTCATTATTCATTGATAATGAGAAGTTTGCTAAACCTTGTACATACAGAGCAACAGCATAATGCCACAGATAGCTCAAATGTATGCCACCACAGCAGTGCAAAAATGCTCAGGGAATAACAAAACAAGATACAATCCCATGCTGTTAGTCAGCTATCAAAATCTACCATTTCATATTATGGTAAATGGACTGCATTTATATAGCGCTTTTCTAGTCACATGACATGACCCCAAAGCGCTTTACAACTATGCCTCACATTCACCCTGATGGCGGAGGCTGCCATGCAAGGCGCCAACCTGCACATCAGGAGCAGTGTGGGTTCAGTGTCTTGCGCAAAGACACTTCGACACGTTCTCTGGAGGAGCCGGGGATCGAACCGGGAGCCTTTTGATTCCTAGGCCGCCTTTGAACAAGTCCATCATTGGTGACTTGTTCAAAGAAAAACAGCAGATAAATTGCAAAAAATCCTTCACAACTGATATTTGCATCGAGAAGATTTTTCTTCAGACCAGTCGGAGTCATACCAATTTAACCCAGCTGTTTTCAAATGGTGCATTACCTCACTCTGCAACTTTTTTTCTTTTGGAATTATCCTGTATAAACAGGCCGTGTCCTCTTCCAATGCACAATTTGGCAGATAATAAAATTCAGAAGCAATACAGAAACATCAGTTGAGGCATTATAGCTGTTTCACTGCGGAAACTGACTGTAGGTATTTTTTTCTGTTTTTCATTGAGCATTGAATGGAAAGAGTTATACTTCACAAGCAATTATAAAGCCTAGATCTGTACCACTGAGGCATGCAGTATGTTGAACAACTAAGTACATTTAAAATAAGGGTACAAAATGCTTACAAAAACAATTTTGTTCTTTGGAGTGAGAGAAAGACAGAGAGCGAGACAAAGACTGAAAAGGAAAAGAGACTTAGGATTAGTTTTTTTAAACTGATAATGACTTGCTTTTCCTCATCCAACAAGCTATGGCATCACATTTCTTTATGCCAGTACGCCATATTGAACAGAACTAAAACTGAGAGTGAGAACGGGAGAGGAAAGAAAGAAAGAAATAAAGAGAGATCAAGTGAGACAGAGAGATGTGTGTATTATTGAAAATCAGTGCAGAAGGACAGTGAAGACCTAAAAATCGACAAAGAGAATAAGAACACCTCGGCTGAATGAGTGATCACAAATTTTCATTGCATCAGGTTAACTGGTCAGTGCATACTGTACATGCACCTCCTCTCCCAGTGATTTTTCATGGCAGGCTCAAACCCAAATCACTCTTGATACATGTGCTCTGGTGTACAACTCCATTTCACTTGCAGCTATGCAGTATGAGGCAGCAAACATATTTTTGTGACATGGCTGTTATTATGATTCCCACTCCATTCAAAATGAGTTCTCAAAACAACTCCAATCATACTGGGATGGAAATCTCAACTTCACAAAATTATAGCGCAAATTGCGCAATATGAAATAACATGTTGATGCAGACATATACTAGTAAAACTAGCATGCCAAGGCAGGTAGGCACTGCGAAGAGTCTTTCCAGAAGAAGCCAGCGATAGCTTTCCACAGAGAAGGATAACAAAGATGTACTCTAACACAGAACAGACCCAGTGAGCATGATCATGACAGGGGAGGATAGCCTCTGCTAACATCCTGATCTACAAGCTCTCAGGACACAGGCGAACTGAGCAAAGTCATACCTTGTTCAACACAGAAAGCTTATTCTTCCACTTGGGGTAGGAACACTGACGCGTACTGCAGTCAATCCAGTGCTACATGTAGCTTGCTAGCCAGCTGCTTCAACCTGAGAGAGCGGCTGCTTCAAAATGTATGAGGCTGAATTTCTGAACATTCAAATCTTAAGGAAATGAAACCTCAGCTCACAAATTGTACTACAGATGTGTGCAAACTCCCTCACAATACAAAACTTGTTAAAAACGAGAGCAATGATTCCAATCCAGCTCCTGGATATCTACAAAGCTGTAGGTTTTCATTTCAACCCTGATTTGGCACAGCTAATTCTACTCAGCTACTCATTGAAACCTTGTTACTCTGTGTTAGGGCTGGAGTGAAAACCTGAAGGATAGCAGATATCCAGGAACAGGGCTAATTATCACAATTACAGACATTACCTGCACATGAACAAGGTATTCCATAATGTTTCAACCAAAATTTACCTGTGCATGTACTGGGTATTGTACTGCATCAATATTTCAAAGAGTCCCCGACATTGTAAAATTTTAATGTCATATTTTATATAACACAGTTGGTAGTCAAAAGCAAAGGATCCTGGTACTCATACAGGTTTTGCTTTCTGGATCGTAAATCCCGCATCGCCCATTCTGGAGACAGGCAAAAAAAAAAAAAAAAAAAAAAAAAAAAAAAAGGCAAGGTTTTGTAGATGCCTGAATGTCATTAACAGGACTTAGATTTATCATACAATGTGCTCACGAACAACCAAGGCGATCGATCCGCCATATTATTTATTCCTCTTTTTTTTGTTCATGGGAATTCTTCCATCTCTTTTACTGTGACCTTTGATTTTTTTTTTTTTTTTTTTTGTCTGATATCGTTCTGTCATAGAGTTATTGTATAAACTCATCTCCAACTTTTCCCGGGCCAATTCCAAACATACCGATTCTTGCACTTACTGTTTACTACTGATGTGAACAAGACAGATAATATAAAAATAAGTGTCAGGGGTTCTAGAATCCACTCGCCAGATTATTGGATCTATACAGAGATCACAGCTTTAGCACATCTGCGCTGTCTTTGCTTGTTTATCTCCCTCCATTCCTCCTACCCCTCTCCCAACAGGCTTTATGACCGACGCTGTCCAAAGGCTGTTTTTATTTCCCCTGTTTTCCCTCTCCAGCCAATCAATGCTTTATCTGACACAGACCCCCGTCTGCCCTCCTGACAGGCCACTTACTCCATTCACTGAGCGCACCATGCTCAATATTATTCAAAAGGGACAACCTTTGACATTTAATGAAAATTGAAGACTTGGTCCTCCCCGAAACCATTTGATTATTACCAGTCAGCATCACACTCAAATGAAAGTTCACATCTCAAATTATTAAAGATATAAAAGCCCAATCTTGCACGGTCATCCTGCTATTTATTTTTCTATTTCTATGATGAAAATACTTGAATGGCAAACTCCAAGGTGCTTACGATTATGACAAAGAGAAACGAGGCAAAATTGACAACTTTGTGAGAAAATGGCTTTAACCCAGATTTTGCAGCTCAGTGACCTCAATGTCACTGAATGGTCTGCCAGACCCCCACTATGCCCCTGTGGCCACATATAACAAAGCGTCCTGACTACCTACATATTCACCTTTGACAGGGGCAGAGTCAAAATTAAAGGGCAATTACATAAGAGATGATCTCTTGTCTATTCCCAGCTGATTCAGCCAAGGGTTAACCTTGAATTTGTGTACAAGTTGACCCCAGAATTAACCAGCTACTAAAGCCATAGTAAGTAATGAAATTGCCTTTCCCAAGCAAAGGCAAGTCAAGCCTAGCATTGATGGCATCTATGAATATCAATTCTGGCTCACACTTCCAAATGAGATTGAAGTCCCCCAGTGACAATTTCCAAGATGTCTGCAGCTCTCTCTTTGTCTGTCGAAACTGATTGATGATTCCAAATTGCCTAAAAAGAGAAACTGAATAATGATTCGGCAGAATTGATGAAGACAAGTAATTCCATTCGGGAGCTAAAAATCCAGTCAAGAGAATTTATGCGGTCGAAAAAAAAAAAAAATGGTAAATATTAGAACGGAGCGTTTACATGATGAAGGTCTCAGAGATAAAACTTCAGAAGCATGTCAAGACCAAAGAGAGCAAAATGGAGAGAGTGAGGCCAGAAGCTCATTTCTGAGCCATTACGAGAAGTATGAGCATTAACATTTAAATAGCCTTTAAGGGTTTTGTATGCAGCCTTTCATTACCATTTTCCCTGTTTGTTCATTTATAGATTCAGAATTTGTCCACTACTTCAAAGATGTGGCAGCATCCAGCACTGGAATACAAAACTACACAGTCTTTCACACAGTCTTTTTTTTTTTTTTTTACAGTATTTTACAGTCTTATTCTACTTCTGTTAAATCCATTTTGAAGGACGAGGGTAAAGCAAAGTCGGATAACGGTCAGAAGAACTCTTTTCTCTCCTCTGTTCCCGCAACAGATGGTCAAACATGGGGGCAGCTGTGAGGGAAAAGAGAAAGAGTGAGAGAGCATGAAAGAGAAAGAGAGGGTTTTGTAAGAGCAAGTTTCTTCAAGGGCATCATAGGTAGAACATCCTCTGCGAGGTGAAAGGGACACCCATCTGGGACAACCTTCTCGGCCCGCGGTGTTTTTCCCCGGCACAGCCCCCAAACACCCTCCCTCTGCCGGAAATAGGCACAGGGCAGGGCACGCTGCCTCAGTTTTGTAGGACAGCTGAAAAAAAAAAAAAGCTACCAGTTAGGATGGATGGGTTTCTGTAACATACTGCCACATACAGCACATAAACACTCCCTCGCTTATATCCACTGTGCCTCAAATTTCTTTTTTACCCTCTGACCAATTTTCTCAGCTTTCACCACAATCCCCACTTCCGCTTTATTTAATGGGGAAAAAGCCGCAGACATATTTGAAATCTTACGAACAGCCACATCAACAAGTTGTCAGAATTCTGAAGGATGTCACATGAGGAGCGCCTCCAAGCTGCTGGATTTGGGAACAGTTTGTGAACAACAGAACATTCATATGAAGAAAAAAGCTGAAAAAAAAAAAAGATAGGCCGGGTGTCACTTAGGCGGGGAAACTGCAGAGTTATTTGAAGGCGCAGTCTCAGTGCACTGACTCAAAGCCCAGGATGAATCACTCATTACCTCACGATGGCATGTTTGTCTTGAGGAAGAGAGACTCTTTGTAAGATCAAACTGAGGTGAGAAGGCAGAATGCTGGCTTGACTTGTGCATTTGACAATTTTCTTTATAAAAGGACTCATCTTTTTCTGTATCAAAAGAAAGCCTCAAAATTGCTTTATCTCCCTGTCATACTTGTAGCTCCACTCATGGTTTGCAAGTTTCATTGTGGGAAAAAAAAAAAAAAATACACAAATGGCAAATAACATTTAAGACTGACAAGAAACTAACTTGCCTCCAGAGGAAAATGGTGTTTAAAATCAGTGTCATATTTTGCCTAAAAGTACATAAATGCACAGTGTCAGTTTTGCATTAGCAACAGAAAAGTGTCAGTTCAAAAAAAAAATCTTAAAATGCTTTTGAAGCACTGCTCTGTCTCTGCCTATCCTCGCAGGCAGAGTTTACGATGAGCCTTTGCTCCAGCTCGCAGCATGGGGATTGCAAATACCTACCCATCATGTTCAGTCATTATCAACAACAAAAACAATATCGAGGATGCTCAGGAAAAAAAAAAACGTTTGTGCAAAAGAAGCCGATACAATACGTTGACACAATGTTTGATTCAATTTAAGAGTATTCACTGCCTCGCAGACAAGATAGTTAGAGGATAATATTTCTTTATGACAAAAGTTCAATCTCGCGGCTGACAAGTTTTCTATATACTGGCAATAAATTTGACATAGTGAATTATGTTTCTTATAGCCAACTAATAAGCAACCACTTTACTCAGGAAAAAAAAAAAAATCCCACTCACTCTACTGATCGAGTCGCCGCTGAATTATGTGCTGCGGGTGTTTGTGGTTGGATTATGGGCCCACATTATGGGCCCTGGCTGTGTTAGGATTTAAGGCATTCCACAAATCTGCAACTGCAGCATCTGGAATGAGCTTACTTGCGATCTACTTCAAAAAGAAAGACAAATATTTAAGGGCTAACCAATGAGCATCACCACCACTGAGTCCAGCTTGCCTGAACTTACAAGCTTAACTAAAACAACCAGAGAAAACACATCAAGGCTGATTACCCATCACTCACATGTTCGTGGACATCATTTCAGTTTCAGACTGTAGGAGGTAAAAGGAAGCTCATTGTAACCCAAAAGGAGTGGGCATTTCCCAGTGTAAAGGTCCCCTAGAAAAGCCATTTGCTCTAAAAAGGATGTATGAAACCCTCATGTCCTACAAAGTTCGTCCACATTTCTTATGGGAATATATATTTTTTCTTTTATCATCTAAAGTATTTCGTAGTGTTATTATCATCAACCATGAAAAAAGAACTCAGGAAAACTGCATCATCCATTTTCCTGAGAAAAAAGCACATATTTACATTCATTTCTCCACCATATCATACCCTTTATTATTCATTAGTATCCTGTTCGCTCCCAGTGTGAAAGACCTTGATGAGACATGTTTATTCATAGACAAACCGCTTTAAATAATTCCAAGAGCTCTCAAACAAAGCCCTCCTCGGCATACTGAAGAGGACCTCTTTGTTCCATTATTCACGCCGTATGCTGCTCTCTCTATTCAAGATGCGCGACATGAATTACAGCGTTCACCTCCTCCATGTCCAGTGTCTGCCTCCGCTGGCATGTCCTCTACCCAGACCTCCTACAGGACAGGGCTGCCTGCCAAATACTGCAGCCTCTTTCGCACCTCACTCAGTCACATACATGCTCCAACCCAGCCTCACTCGTTCTCTGTATAACTCACTCTCTCCCTTTACGACTCCCATGTTTCTCCAGTCTCCCTTCCTCTCCTCATCCCCACCTGCCTCCACTCCTCACCCTCACACTCCTCTTTATCCTATTTACAATTTTTCCCTCTCTTCAAACCTTTTTTTGGTCATTAACCAATTAATACCAACAGACCAATACTGGGGAATTGTCAAATGCAGCTGGAACTTTAGGCCTATTTTAAGTTCTAGAGCAGATCCCAACTTTTTGAAGAATCCTAAATTTGTCCTGTTGAATTACAGGAAAATGAATTTAGAATGTTTTTTTTTATTAAATTTAATGCAGTGGCCAAAAAAAAAACATGGCATCGTTTTTCTATTTGGCTTAACCAATTTAAACCGGGACAGCATGTGCGCATTTTAAGAACGTGTCGTTGCCGACATAGATATGCGCGTAATTTTGAAAGTACCGTAATTACTGTAAGTTTTGCGCAATAGAAAAAAAATTCCAACTGTTCCTGAAAGCTGAGAAGCTGTGCTTCAGCCTAAATACAGGTTACTATGGTAAACATGGCAGCATGATTCTCTGCTGGGATTTTTGCATTAGGCCTTAAAGGGTTAATTCTGAGGTCATAGAAACGTGCTGGGTTTGAATATTTCACTCAAGGTAACTTTGTGTGATGTAGCTTAAGTGATGCACTGCGACCTGCAGATACAAAGCATGAAGGTGACATTGACCTACAAGAAGCAAAAGGGGCTTAATTTCTCTCAACATACAGTGTATGAGCGACCTTAAATACAATAATACTGAATTTATATGGCCTTTCTTTTTGGGACCACTGGGTCTTACCATACATCATACTAAACCTCATTGACATCCAACCAATCATAACAGAGCTCATTTCTTTTCCAGACCTCGGTAAAATCCAAACATACCCCACCCACAATAGGCATGAAAGTGACAGTACCCAGAACCCAGACAGCACGCCACTGTAATCTGGATTCGCACTAGCTCCTGCTGATTTAGGCCAGCATCAGCGCATGTCTAGCGCAGAGTCTGCTGCTGCCGGGGTAGTGAAAACAACAGCAAAGCCTTCAAGCTGAGTGCAGAAGAAATCAAAATCAAATTGTACCCAGCTGACAAGTTATTTCAAGTGGAAATGTGGGCGTGAGTATTAATGCTACATCTTCCAATACATTCCAACTTGTGCGACCCAAGTTCACTCCATTGAGAGCACTGCAGTCGTACATGCTGCAGCTATTGTTAGCAAGCCGCTAACCTTTGAGGAGTCATAATGCTATCAGCGTCGGCTCGTTTCAAGTATACGCAACAGATCTGTTATTAGCATTATTAATCAGCAATCTCAGAATCAAACCTGCTTCAAAATTTTCCCTGTTCATATTCATTGTTTGTGGGACCAGAACTGTGAGCAAGAAGTGAAGACAATCAGTAATGCCCATACAGTCCTGAACCAACAAGAAGAGTGAAATTTTAAATTGATAAATTACACAGGAGATGTTTTCTCGCCAGATAGCCCTCTCGTCCATGTTTATCGGGTGTATATGTTCAACACTCTATGGTTAAGTACTGAATTTTTGCAGATGTTTAGAGTCACTTTAATTTCTCCCCTGCTACTCTCTTCTACTTTCTTCATCTCTCTGTCACTCAGTCTGCCGTCTTTGCCTTTCTATCCTTTTATATCCTTGCCTTTCATTTTCTCTAGTTTATTTCTCCACCCGCCCGCTTTCACATGCTCTTCCCTCATTTCATCCTCAATACCTAAAATCTCTTTCATTTTCTCTTATTTTCTCTACATTTCCCTCTGACCTCTTTTCATTATTCAGCTATGCACTTTTTCACTTCCTTCATCAATCTTTTTTGATTATGACTCAATCTTCCCCAATGTGTCCCTCCCAACTCTTGCATCTGTCCCATCTTTATACCATTCAATCCACCTCTCTATCATGTCTTACCTCTGCTGCTCCCTCAAGCTCTAATGTTTCCCGTGAGTAACTCTCTCCTCTGTATTAGAATCCATAGGGCAGGTTTACTACGTTTGTGTATGGGATGGTTTTTGGGCCAATGGCAGGGACACAGCAAATGCAGCCTGCTGTGTATAATGACGAATTGATGAGGCAACAGTATCTGTACTCATGAAGGTCCTTGAATGGCTCCCTAGTCTGAGCAGGCCAAAGACGGTAAAAGCGAGACAGCAATGATGTAAGGCAAACACGACATACACCACAAAAACACAGACAACTACAAACACCTCCAACACTAGGGCAAAAAAATACAGTTGGATTAGAGCTGATGTTTAGTTCCGAATGTTCCGCTTCGCAAGTTGATTTGAAACTATACAACCGAAAAAAAAAATACTGGCATGAGCACTAAACTGTTCTGCCTTGGGAGATTTTGAGAAGAAACCATCTTATGAGTGGCTTTTTGATAAATAAATACAGTAAGTATCTTGTTTTAGAGTGCTGAACAGTATACCTGACCCATTAAACAGCTGCAAACACAGTAATTTAGATGCTTGCCCTCTGTAAGTGGCTCATGAATGCATACTTGACTCTTGATTGTTGGATATTCTATGGATTCTGGCCACCTTTGCTGCCTTTTACAGCAATAAATTAGATTTCACTTTTCACTTTTGCGGAAATGTGTATTCAATATGATTAGGTCTCATAAAACCTCGATTTGCATCTTTCTTGAAGCAAAGCTAGTTTAGCCAGGGCAAATATTAAAGGCTGTGGTCAAACAGTCTGTTTAGCTTGGATTAAAAAAAAAAACCCTTGGAAATGACGCGGAAGAGTTCACGTGGCCGCCATGATACCATGATAAGAACTGTTCAAATTCTCAAAATGCTGATGGAAGGCACTTCAATATTTGCTTGATTTGTACAAAGAAAGGAGATAACACTGTCACACATTTTCCTGCAACAACAATATTTCAAGAGAAACACCATTCAGCCATTCGCAAAAACAAACATGACGGACAACGGTCACATGATGGATGGTATTGCCTAATGTAAGTCCACTCAAATTCTCTTGGCACAGCAATCATCTTTTCATTAGCCCATATGAATTCTCCCTCACATTTTTCTTTGGCCTCATAACTTTTTCCAGCAAGATTAAGGGAAAGTGGGTAGGAAATGGACTATCGGACGGAATATTGTACTTTTCCACTGCAGCCAAAAATCTGGCAGGGTTCAAATGATAAATGAGAAAACAGGATCTCTAGCACCCATTAGTCATCATGCTAGAACTTAAGCATTTACCCACAAAAAAAAAAAAAAAACTGCACAACTTCAAACAGTTTCTGGCCATCATTCCTCTGGTGCAGTTGTAGCCTCTAATGAATATCATGCTACACAAACTCGCCCGAGCTGGTCTCCACTCCATGCTGACACACACACACACACACACACACACACACACACACACACACACAATGCCAGCAGTTTACGCTCTTTGGTCTAGGATGTTCCTTTGTTCTAATGTTTCCATGCTGCACAAATTCCATCTGCATCTGCAGCATAAACAAGGGATTCCATTAAAACCCAACATTAACACCACCTGCCTAATACTGCATTGGTCCCCCTCGTGCTGCCAAAATGGCTCTATCAAACTGATGTCCACTTGAATTCCCAGACCCAGCATTACTCTACGGAACATTTCCCAGAGCATCATGTTCTCACCACCAGCTTATCTTTTCCCCACAGCATCCCGGTTGCATCGCCTTCTCAGGTACATGGTAGGCATGTACCCGGCCATTGTACGTTGTACATGATGTAAAAGAAAATCGTACTCACTGGATCAGATGACCCTCTTTAATTGCTCCCAGGTTCAGTTCCATTGCTACCATACCCTTTGTAGGCACTTTCAGTTGTGGATCAAAATAAGAATAGGCACTCAAGATGGTCTTCAGCTACAAAAATACAGTTCGGAGCAGAGTGTGATGCATTGTGTGCTGTGACACATTCCTCACCTAAGAGGACTACAATTAAAATTCTGAGCGATTTTTGCCACTGTAGCCCCTCTGTCGGTTTGCACCAGAGGGAATAGCCTTTGTTGACCTTGTGCATCAATCAGCCTTGGGCGCCGAACACCTCAGTTGCCAGTTTATAGTGTGTCTCTCCTTGGAGCACTGTCAGTTGGTACTCACCACTGCTGACTGGGAGTATCTTTCAGTTGCTTCCACCCACTATGCTCAAAGTATACCAGCCATATGCACAAGGTGAGCAACTTTCATTGGAAAGCATGTGTGCAAGTAGCTGGTTTGGGGACACGCTCCCGGCAAACTATTCACGACTGTGTGGAGATTCCCAAGCTTAGAAATACAAAACTGTTTTCAAACCTCAGCCATGATGCACCCAAGATATTCGATTAAAAACATTTTAAGCATTCAGTGACTTTAACGTAGATGCTTCCTGGTCGCAAGGCTAGTACATGGCTCATCCAGCACTGAAAGGCAGGTTAGCATTCCGTGAGGGAAATGCCCAGGCTGTTTCGTAACATTACAGTATCAAACCAGGTTATTTTGAAAGTATCCTAATCTTGCTTAACTAGATTACTGATATTAGCTCCCACCAAACATTAGCATTACTGCTTAATTTTCATTGTTATACTCAGAGAGCCACACATTTTACTACTGCTCGTTAGATAATGGGGTTGTTAGCAGGTGTACATCATGGTAGTGGGTCCTGGCTACTGAAGCATGCGTAACACGGGAGTAAAATGAATTCTTTTTGTTCCATATTTTTATGAACTAGTACAGTGGCCATTAAAAAAAAGGGCCTGTTCAAAACCAGCTAATTGCTTGGTCTCTGGTGTTGCTACTTGCAGCTTTCTTGAAAACTGCTTGGCAAAACAACTTCTGACTTGACATTGCACTTCCTTGGATCCACAACAATACACCCGCGAAGTGTAAAGTCAATCGGATGAACGTTTATTGAGAAAATGGAAGGACAGACATACAGACATATGGAGACTCCTATTTAAATCAACTGTCTTAAATAGTAACCTTTGTTGAAACTGTATTGACTTCCATTCACTCAGTGAGCATCTTTTAGTTTTGCAGAGGTCAGCATCTAACATATGTTTAGAATGCTAGTGATGACTCTAACTCTTTTGACAAGCAAACTTAATCCAGCGTTGAATAAGCTTGACATCATATGAACGTGCAAAATTCCGCACAAGTTCAGTAAGCCGTTCTTCAAAGTTCTCCATTTTAAAAGACCTATCAACTGAGAATACTTGGTCATTCGCTATCTCTGCGTTGGCCCCGTAACTTTTAATGGTATTGTATCTCATGTATGTGCAGCTGAGACCGTGCACAATAAAACAACCGCAGAACACAAGGAATCACAGATGCTAACTTACATAGTTGGACCCATTGACTGTGAATGGACAAACTATATAAGTTGCTAACTTAATTAGCAACTACGCTTTTAGGAAACGCACCCTTGCATAGGTGTACTCATGGTTTAGGTTGAGTATTAATGTGGTTTCATTAAATTATCCCACAAATACTTTGCTAACTTTGTGATTCTTAAGCGCCATTTAGATGTAAAATGTATACTTAGCCTAGAGTACATTTACTTTTTGCTAAAAGAAGCAGAAGCATTTATTTTCATATTGGATTAAGCCATGGGACGAGCAAACCAATTTGAGGTGATGACGCTTATTTTAATAGCAACCTAGCAACTGTTAATGACCTTTTTGGGGGGTTTGCATTGAGTCGTTGCTTCAATATGCTACAATCAGTCATAGCACAATGATTTTTATTCCAATAAAAAAATAGAAAATAACTAATCACAGCAGTTAAAAAATTCCCTGCTCGATTGATATGTTGCCTCTCTGACTCTGCCAACCTCTTTTGTCACAAGAAAAGGGTTTCTAGCACAACAGGGAACATTTATGACGGGAGTAGCTCCATTGCATATGCACAGGCAGAGAGGCAATACTAATTGTTTCGTGACCTTGCCGTAATAGACTGGTCGCTTTGAAATATTCGGTAATACTTTACAATAAGCGTACATTAATTAACATTAGCAAATGCAGTAAGAAGTATTAATTATCAGTTAACCCTTTACTCCCTGATACCGCCTACAGTCGTGATAATTTAGGTCGCTGTGCAGGCGAGTCCTGACTACAGGCGTGATAAACACATCGCTTCTGCCGGCGAGTCCCGACTACAGTTGTGGTATTTTAGTAGCCATATTGTCTTAGGGCACCAGGGGTCAGTGGCTGCTAGGGCAGCAGTCTAAGATAGCTACTAGGGAGTAAAGAGTTAATTAACAGTAAACTAATGGGTCTACTAATCATTTACTAATGGTGTTCATGTTAACTAAGGAATTAATTTATACATTATTAAATAGTTTGATAGTTTGAGGTGTTACTTAAGAGATACTTAAGGGATGTTTTCAACTTCATAATAAGGATATCAAAGAGCATTTATAAATGGTAAGTTAAGGTTACCTAATGCTTATTTAGCTCTCTGAAGCATTAGTTACCTGTTAATGCAGTAATAAGCGTTCACTACCAATTAATTAACTAATGTACCCTTATTGTAAAGTTTTACAAAATATTCAGGGCTCTATCTTTCACACTGCCCTATCCGTTGCCACTACCCGCTACCCGTGAATTACGCATTTAGCAGCTTCCGCTATCCCTAAACGGTATCTTGCGGCCACACTACCCGCTATGCATTATGCCGACTGCCTTATTTGTGCCTGGAGGTGTGCCCGTGGGCGTGTTTATGCGCTTTCCCTACAATTGCTATCTTGACCACACACGTTAGGGAAAGCGTATAGCGGGTCCTCAAATCACCTGCTACCCATTTGGGCTTTTACAAGAGCGCGCCCAGGTGGCTTCAATGCGCGTCCACTTGGACACATGTGGACATGTACATGCGGCTCCACTTCTTGAATTGACTCGCCTATAAAAAGCCACCTTGCTTTAGCCTCAGTTGAACCCCTGAGAAAATGGCAGAGATAGTACTAAATCGCCTTGATCGCCAATTAAATAATAGAAGACGCCCAGAACGCGTGTACCGCCAGCGCACCAGCTACCTGGGCCTTTCAGGTAAGTCTATATTGTTTGTATTTTGTATCAATTATTTTTTCCGCTTTTATAATAGTATATATTTATTATATGTGGAATATATATATTAATGATATTTATTATATATAATATCAGGGCCGGCGCTAGACCTGAAAATTTGGGGGAAAATATCCATCCATTTATTGACTACAATTAGTCCTGGCTAATTCTAGATGGGTTTCCTTTATTAACATGTTTTCCAATTCAAGAATAATCAAGTGGCAATTGAAGACAAGGCTTCTCTCCCCCATGTGATCTAACAGCGACAAAATAATGGGCTACATTCAGTACAGAAAAATAATTAAATTATAAATAGGTCTATGCACTGGCACTCAGCAACGGTCATTTTTTTTTTCCAGAGCGGCATTTCAGAACTCTTGCGAATGAAGTAATTTCGGCGACAAGTACGCACAACTGTTTTCGCAGCAGAGTCACGCAACTTGCTGTAAAAAACAGACAGCTGTCCGATTGGAAAATGTAAACGGACGAAACCACGTACTTGTCACCAGAATTGCCTTCATTTGCTGAAGAGTTCTGAAATGCCGCTCTCGCTGGAAAAAAAGTTACGTCACTGAGTGCCAGTGCATAGACCTAATTTTATTTTTCTAAAATGGGATTTTGTTCTATGCTTCATTTCAGACGGGAGAGGGAGTTGGAAGTGCATGGCTAAACACATTTTTTTTTTTTTTTTTTTTTTTTGAAGTCTCCATCACAAAAGGGAAGGCTTGATGTTTTTTTTTTTTTTTTACCAAAAAACATACCAAACATTAAACAATATGTCAATGTCAAATAATAATAATAATAATAATAATAACAATAGTAGTAATACAATTCATGATTAACTTAACAAAAACAGATCCTCCCCTGTCTGGATTTGACCTCATGCACGAGCAATTTAACTTCGTCTTCGGAGAAACGTGGCGACCTTCCTCTCTCCATCACGGGTTTCGGTTTGAGGATTTGGGATAGCGCAGCCTGCTCCTAAAGGCAATGGCACCTGGCACACTGATTGGTTTAACTGGCGTAACGCCCAAACCACGCCTATGCATAATATAACAGGTAGTGCAGGTGTTTTAGGGATATAGGCAGGTGTGCAAGATAGCAACTTTTGCGGGGGAACACCTCTTATGCAATGCTAGATCCTCAAATAACGGGTTTAGGGACTCTGGCGTAAGATAGGGCCCTCAGTGTTTTACAGTCATTTATTTTACTGCCATTCAATTGCGGTAAATTGCTGTAATTCAGCACTAATGTTTATTTAGTCATTTATTTTTATTCTTCATTTGGTTGGAGTTCATTTCTAGTCAAAACTGATGTACAAGTGGTTACTTCTCGGTGCCCTTGCATTGTCATACTGGTACAAAATCGGTGCATAATTCACAAAGAAAAGGTCCATTATCATCCCAACTCAAAAATTTGCAATAGGCCACCATATTGGTAATTAGTGAAAATCCACTCCCACCCCCCACCCCCAAAATATGTGTCAGTCTCAAAAATCCCATCGATTGAGCACGTGTCATATGTTATCTCATGTGCAGGAAATACATATTAATTAAACCTGATAAGTGATAAATATAACCCCCCAACTCCCCCACACATATAACCAACTGATCAAAACTGAAGGACCACCCATTCAGCGTTACAAAAGTCAGCTCGAAGGAACACCAAGTGAGAGCAGAAAAACTAGGTGTGAAAGGTTGGATGTGATTGAAAGCCAATTTTTGTCAGCTGTTGACCGCTTTATCAACATTCAAAGCTCCATGGTGCTCGAGCCATTCAGCAGCAGTAAATTATGTTCAATCTTCAAGATGTGCTACCATGAGCCCGCTGCCTACTTGCATTGTTTACAGAGTTATTGCTCGTTGATGCTAACTGCAGGAACTGCGAGCACTTAAAACCTGAGGATTTTTATGAGAATTCTTACACATTTAATTCATATTCAGCAGGTAATGGGAGGACAGAGTCGACACCTGCTCTCTGCTCTAAAGCTGTCATCTGTGAGAACTGACTGGCTGATGGTGCTGAAATATTTTCCATTTTCCCCCCAGCTAACTTCTTTCTTCCTTTTTTCCTTTTTTTGATAACAGTTCATGAGGAATTGGACCATTTATCAGAAACACTTAGCAGAACTGCTCTGCTGCTAATATATCACTCTGCCAAGCAATGTCATGTTCAGTGCTGTGATTCACCAGAGCTTGCAGAAGTTTTGCAATGCTGCCCGCAGAAAATGCATAAATGATTCAGGGGAAATGCATGCTGTTGGTAATAAATTACTTCATACTTCATGGGTGTATGTACAGTATACCCATTATAGAGATGCAAATGCCCACCTTCACAAACACCTAAACATGCAAAAACATACACTAATATGGTAAAACACACACAGCCTGATCGCAGGCATTCCAAAAGACTGATAAAAAGACATAACTATATCAACGTTCTAATATATACAAAAATATACTGTATCAAATCTCACATGACCTTAATATGAAAAAGCTGCGCACAACTTATTTAATTCTGGGCTGGCCCACATACATTATAAAATATCCATAAGTGTTATTATCCATTGACAGTCTTTGATGTTGACTGAGGCAGTTAAGCACTCCATTTAAACCCCCATCAGTAGCAGCCTTGAACTCCATTGCTGAAGGGAAGTGTGAGAGTCAGTGGCCCGACAAGAAAATTCTACATCAACTCTCATTGGGTCCCTGCGCCTCAACATTCTCCTTCACGGCATACATTAATCACATTTTTCATTACATCACTGCAAAAGGCCTTTGTTTCGGGCATGTGTTCGTGTAAGACTCCCCACTGCTTGAGGTTCAGCGTTTATAATTATTCATTGTGTAAGACAGTTCCTGGATATGCAGTCAGGTCCATGAGTATTTGTCTGAAATATTTTAGAATTGTATCAGAATTATAACCATTTTAAAACATTATCACCCCCCCCGCATCTCCCCCCCCTACACACACACACACATCCAAAAATAATTAGACAAACTAACAATCGTCAATGATATTTTAATTTTTAATAGCCGGTTGCAAGTCCTATACAGTCATTTACTGCTTGAAGCCTGGAACCAATAGGCATCACTAAATGCTGGGTATTTTTTTCCCAGGTGACGATCTGCCAAGGATTCACTGCTACTGCCCTCAGTTTCTATTGGTTCTTTGGGATGTTTTGCCTTCAGCAAGTGAAAAGTCTGGTCAGTTGGATTCAGGTCAAGCGATTAACTTGCTTCTTGTTGAACATTCCACCTTTTTGCCTTAACAAAGTCTGGGGTTGCTTTTGCAGCATGCTCTGGATCATTGTCCATCTGCACTATGAAGCACTGTCCAAAGAGTTTCAAAGCTTTTGGCAGAATCTGATGAAATTGCCACCTGTAATTTAGCATTAATTCATCTGCTTTTGTTAGCAGTCATATAAAGAAGGTAACAACCATGCCTCCACCATGCCTCACAGATGTGGTGGTATGCTTTAGACCTTGAGCGGTTCCTCCCTACTCAATACTTGTCTCCCAGTCAATCTGGTGCTAGTTGATCCCATCTCTGAAGAGGATGTTCTTGCAGAACTGTACAGCTTTTTTAAAAGTTGTCTGGCAAATCTGGACTGGATTACAACTTTGGTGAATCATCTGTATTCATTCTGGTGAAATGTCCTCTTGTTTGTTGACTTTCAGGCTGATACTACTATCTCCTGGAGCAGGTTCTTGATCTAGACAACTGATGAGCAGTTTTTTTTTCACTGGGGACTGAATTTTTCCATCTTCTACTACAGTTTTTCTTTGTTGTCTTCTGGATGTTTTGGTGGCTTTGATCTCCGCAGTGTGTTCTTTCTTTCTAGGAATGTACCAAATGTTTTTGGTTTAATTTTAATTTTTCAACCTGATGACGGACAGCTTCATGGAAGTGACAACTCTGTGGCCTTTGTATTGGGAACATACATATAAATCCCAAAATCAACTTGAGACCTTATATCTGACTACTTGTTAATTCAGTAATGAGGAAAAAACACCTGGCCGTGAAACAGCTGAGCAGCCAATTGTATTGTAATTACTACTCCATTCACACTATTTGAAAGTCAATGGCCTCAAATGAAGAAGTTGCTGGTCTGCACTTTGGCTGCATATTTAATTCTAACTCCAATGCAGCACTACAAAGGCCAAATAATTTTGTCAATGCCCAAATATTTATGGACCTCATAGTGCTCATTTTCTTTCATCTAATCAACTCAGTCACCAAGGCATTTCCTACTTTAGAGATATGATTTTTGTTTGTTTGTTTGTTTGTTTGTTTGTTTAATTCCTCACATATAGTTCAGAGATTTTGGCTTAAACAACGATGCAGAGTATCTTTTTAAATGTTCTACTAAGATCAAGAACAAAACGGCATAATACAGACAGGAATGCCTTAAAATAAAATAGCAATAATCATTACAAAAATGATTATTTTTTAAACATTTTGAACAACGTAAAAAGGTTCAGGTACCAGTCTTCTCTCATTAGTCAAACCTATTACCATTTAATCGCTGAGCACAGCTATTTTAAACTCTGGTACCTTCCCAATTCTCCCAATTATATATACAAGTAGACCATACAGCGACTTGCTTATGGATGTATTATTTCAGTCTATTTATGCATAAATAGAGACAATAGCAGACGTACAAAGACATTCTGTCTAGTCACTCTTCATGACCTGATTTAATGGGACTAAAAAACATTTTCACTCTTTTTCCTCTCAGTGGAACTGCATGAAACGGCAATGAAAGTGAGTAGGAAGGGGAGGGAGCAGCCAGTGAGGATACTCCCAGGAGTACGCAGGTCTGTGGAGAAAGAAGGGAAAGCCAAATCGTTTCATCTTCCTCTCCCTCGCTGCCCCCACCTGACCCCCTAATCCCCGAGGGGTAGGTCCATCTCATGAACTTTTATTTTCTTCATCCCTTTATTTTTCATTCTCTCAAACTGGTATTTTGGAGTCATTTACTGAGTGCAGACATTTTAGAAGTCTCAGATTCAAAAGCTTCATGCATGCCTCTACATTCACAAATATATATTTTTAGTGAGTATGCCAGCCCATCTTTAGGAGGCACTGAAGAATGGCTGTGCCCACATATTACTCCTCTGAGCACAAGTCAACCATCACTATTTGCATTTTATAGGCCATAAAAGCCTACAACTTGCACAGTTCTGGTAGATAACAATGTTTGACCTTGATGAACTGCATCATACCAGTAGTTTAGACCCAAGGACACCACAACCTACATTCTTGCGGTTAATTTGAAAACTTGAAGATTCATTACACAAATAACGAAGGACGCTTTTACCGGATCACTGTAAATATTTCAGAGAGGCTCTCAATGATGGCCAGAGTATCCTGCCCTAATAAAGTCATTTCCATTGGTTAAGCAAAACAACTAGCACTAGCCATTGAATGCTTGCTGTGCTGCAGGTCAGGGCACGCCAAGGGCATAGCCTGCTCTCAAAAGGCAATGTTGCTGTGAGAGCATTCCTCAGCATTCAGCACAATGATAGGAATACTGATCAATCCGTACTCTTCTGGTCCTTCTTTGGAGCAAGAATCGCAGCAAATCACGGTCACAGTGGTTCCCGAGAAACACATAAATGCTGTTTCCCAATTATCTTTCTGCTTGAACCAATTATTTAGGACACTATATGCACAAGTTCTGAAAATTAAACGTGTATTCACACAAGACCTCATACTACTTAACAAATTAGATTCCAAATAATCAGAACTCTAATGTTCTTAAAATACTATATTACAGAGTATAAGAAATTATCACAGTTCTTGTTTGAATTGCAAATTAAAAATGAGACGTTTTTAAAATTATCAACCAAAGTACAGTGCTGCTGCTGACAAAAGAAAATTTGTCAAAGTCAAAGGTGAATTAATACATAATTAATTGCATTTACTGATGTATATACTGCCAGGGGTATGGGGGAGGGAACCTGGGGAGAATGGCTGAATGATTAAGCTTGCTACCCATGATTAGAAATAGTACTCAAAAATGTGAAAAAAGAATGTTAGTTTAATTTCCAAATATAGCTGTGACAGCCCTAGAAAAAAGAGACAGCCAAATTCTTAACAGGTCAAAATCAAGAGGACACTGAAAAAAGCATTAGCGCTTTTATTAGCAGTGATATACTGTGTAATGGATCTCATGCACAACAATAGGGCATGATTGAAACAACTGAGTAATTGAAAAACACGTTTTTCTTTACTTTCAGCATTGTTAGGAAATGACCGTGTTCACATTTTTATGGCTACAATTTTAAAACTATTGGTAAACAACTAAAAAGTCTATTTTGTTACAATAAAAAAATATTCTGCCCGTGTTTCAACATGTCACAAATTGTGTCTCACTTATAGGGATTCATTCAAATACAGTTGTACAACGTTGTACATGTATTAGGAAATGTACACATCTGTATTTAATTATGTGAACATGAATCCATTCTGATGTGTAGCTTGGTTTGAGTTAGTGTTAAACATAGATACTGGATGGGAATCATGTCCTCAGTTTTATTCATTTGTTCAAATGAGTCATTTGTTTGAGAGTACAAGATGCGAGATGAGTCTTTCGTGGAGTGCATGTTGCAGATGATGTTAGGGTGGTGAGGAACAGAGGATTCTGCATTGACAAAGTACACCAGGCTGTGAAACATTTGATTGCACGACTGACACAGGTGAGAGTCTTGATCCTAACCCACTCCAAAATCAGCATACATAGTCACATTTTATTCCTCCCAGCATTTCTCAATTCAGTTATTGTATTAAAGTGACAGTCTATTTTAAGGAAAATTGTCTGTTGTCAGTTCTGCAGGAAAAAAAGATGAGCCAAGGGTTGCCAGTTTTCACACAAATGTGTGAGGAAAATCATTGAAAGGTTTATAAAGAATTTTCCTCAAGGAAAAGTATGAATGGATTTGGATATTTCACCTTCTACAGTGCATATAATAATTAAAGGATTCAAGGAATCTGGGGCAATCTCTGTGTGTAAAAGGAAAGGAGGCAAGTCTTAGCTGAGTACCCATGATCTATGACCGCTCAGATGGCACTGCATCAAGAACAGTCAGTTACTGTATCTACAAGTGGTATGACCACATCAGGTCATGATTACCGTGGCAAACCTTTTTTCAAGCAGTACAATAAGTTTGTATATTAACCAATGCCAGTTAAAATTTTACTGTTAGCCTTGTGTTAATTACGTTGTATATTGAGAGGCAGCTTCAACTTCTTTGGGCTTGGAGGCATCTGCGATGGTTCTTAGTGCAGCTAAAGCCCAGAGTCTGTATTACTTATAGTGTTAAAGGAACCTTGTTTCCATTTTGTTTTTGTATTGAAATATTTGTGCCTGCTGTTGTGCAGTAGGCATAATAAATACAACCAAGTCCATCCTTGCACCTGAGTTCAGTCCTTATCTTCCTGTCCTCCGTGCTTCAGAACTGTGCACGCAGCACAGCATTTACAAATATTCTTGCTTCAATATTGTCATGATTGATGGAAATTTAGTCAATAATATTACTCCAACAGATGACAGCCCCTAAAGCACATTCAGAAAGAGAGTAAGTTGGAACCAGTATAGATTTCACCTGTCCGCCTTGAGCCAAATATCAGAGCACTGAAAATACAGGAGATTGGATCAAACAGATGCTTTAATCTATGCTGTTCTTTTGGAAAGCATAAAAATTATAAATGAAAAGAGATTGTCAGAGAGATCTATACTAACAGATTTTTCTGCAAAACAATGAAATTGCAATTTTTATGGCAATTCTACAGAGGTAACACTATTTGGAATAACCCTATTTTACAACAAAAATGAAGAGAAGATATTGAGCTGGAGAACAGCATGACACAAGCCAGTGTAATGCTAGCAAAAGCAGCACGAAAATAAAATATTTTAACACTATTTGACAGTGGACATCAAGTCATTACCATGACTTTGGCTGTCGTTTCCATGCTTAACTCAGACAGACTATTCTAATTTCATAATCTGTAGTTTGTGTCATTACACAACTGACGTAACAACTTGCTTAGTTGGCTCACTATGGCAGGGGTATCTTACCACTGATTCATCATGGTATCTGAGAATGACAGTGATTTTTTTATTTAAAGCTATGTAACTCTGTGCCAGCATGCCAAAAAGTGGTCCTTTATGGGAAAACAGCTTGTGGATAGTTTATACTATTTTCTGAGAAGGTGGTAATGAGAACCTAACATTGGTACATTGTTAGTGCCTCCAACAATGTACCAATGTTAACTTGCTGGAAAACACACCATAACCATCATGTAAAAAGATGTAACTTCTTCAATGTCTCTGAATTGTTGTAGGTCAGCAAAACCGCTGTAAAACCCCATTTACAAAAAAATTGGGATGCTTTTGGAAAAAAAAAAAAACAGAATGCAGTGATTTGCAAATCATTTAAACTCTATATTTAATTGAAAATAGTACAAAACAACATATCAGATGTCGAAACTGAGAAATACATATTTTTGAAAAATGTGTGCTCATTTTGAATTTGATACCAGCAATACATTTCAAAAAAGTTGGGATGGGGGAATGCTTACCACTGTGTTACATCACCTCTTCCTATAACAATGTTTTTTATTGTTTGGGAACTAAGGAGACCAACTGCAGTGGTTTTGAAAGCAAAATGTTTTCCCATTCTTGCTTGATGTGGGATTTCAGCTGGTCAACACTTTGCGGCCTCCTTTGTCATATTTTTTCTTTTCTAATGCATCACGTATTTTCATTGCAAAACAGGTCTGGACTGCAGGCAGGCCAGCTTAGCACCCAGAATCTTTTACTCTGGAGCTATGTTGTTGTAATACATGCAGAATGTGGGGTTAGGCATTGTCATGCAGAAATAATCAAGATCTTCCCTGAAAAGGACATCTGGATGGATATCATTGATCATTAATGGCGTCTCCATAAATGCGCAAGTTACCCATGCCATGTGCACTAATGCACTCTCATGAGCCCAGTCTCATCCCAACATATTATATGTTGACGCTACTTGACCAAGTGTCGATATATGATGCAAAAGGACACTTTTGGAATCTTTATTGGATGCTAGATTAAAACGAACCATACCCCCTAACCCCTAACCCTTTACCCGAACCCTAACCCCAATCATAAAATTAAGATGCCAAAAGCAGCCATGTACTAGGTTTTGAATTAGATAGTTTTGTTTAGCCAGAGGCAATATGGGAGACACGCTAATAAGAACTAATAGAATGGATGAATTCATTTCAAATGAATAGCATAGCCATTCCCAGTAAATTGAATGTCAGGGGTGATATATTATTTTGGAATACTATAAATGTACAAAAACAAAGACAGAGAGCTCTGTTTATTTCAAAGTGACTGTCTTTACTGAATGCTTCTTCTTCTGTTACAGGTCATTCAATAGGTAAGTGACATAACAGCACCCCCCAGTGGTTAAGAATTAGTTACTACTCATCACATTAGCTAATGGTTGCTACGACACAAATGTTAGCTGTGGATCAATGTTAATGTTTGAAGCTGAATTCCAATTGTAGTTGAACTTTCATGGTGACCGCATGCCAAATTTCTATCTGAATGTAACTACCAACACTGCTTAGCCTGCAGACATTACGTTTCAATACTCATTGAGTAATTCAATAGCTAACTTGCTGCTTATTCAGTGATCTGGGTTTAGAGACTTGCCAGTAGCTGGGGGATTTCACTCTCATTTGACACACTGGGGCTGGTGTATCTGTTCGCTGGCTAATCAGAACAGCGCTCATTTCATACATCCAGTCAGAACAGTTTTTCTTTTTTTTCTGAGGTTTTAGACCAACAGGAATCAAACTGCCAAGAAATTATGGATTTATTATTTTCTTTTTTTGGCTAAAAATTTTTGTAAACCTCCATTTTGAACATCCGAGAATAGTATAACTTCATTGAAAAAACATACAATGTGTCCCCTTCAAAGCAGCATGAAAAAGTATGAGCAACTGTCCTGTCATATACTGTTTCAGATCTTCATAAGCCAAACTACGTTTAATTATTTCTCTGTGGTGTTTTGCCAGCAAAAAAAATCATCCAAACTTTTGAAAATATAGATTTTTCAAGTCAACTGCAAGGAGACTAGCCTAGCATTTAGTACAAGTCATGAACAATCATTGCACAAGAAAAGAAACATTGAGATTAAGAAAAAAAAAATTCAAGACATTAATTCAAACAAGATAATGGGAGTGGCTAATCCCCTCAGGGTGATGCCTTACTGGCAAATTGACAAAGCGAAAGATTGTAAATCACTTTTTTATCATTCGAAAATTACATATCATAAATGTTACCTCCAGGGCACTGGAAATGAGAATGTCAGGCAAACAAATCTGAAAAAACAGCAGCAGTGCGAAGTCCCAGGGGCAGGTAGACTGGGAGAGGCATGTTTCTGCTTATTTCCGGGTGTAAAATGCACCCTGGACATCGGAAGTAGTAAAGGCAATTAAAACAACAGATTGAAATACAGTTTGCCTTGATTAACAATGGTTAATGTGATTAACTCTGCTGCTTGACAGCTTCAACACTTTATCACAAAAAAAAAAAAAAAAAAAAAGAATGAGATGCATTTTCACATTTTCATCTATCATCAACAAACATCACAGGAACAAAAGCTGATGATTTTTTCAGTGGTTGAGCCATCACCCGCTTGAGGAAGCAAGTGCGTGCGGATGTAGCAAACAACAGTGGTGATGAATGGCAAGGCAACCTCACACAATCGCATGGGCGTGTGAATACTGAATTAGGGGGACAGGATTGGGTGGAAATTCCTTCCTCGCTGCAGAGTTTTTACTCAGAGATTTTACTCTCTGAATGCAGAGGGAGCCGGCGTGCTCCAGGCTCTGCCCCTTGCTGACTCACTGACTGATTAATATACCTAATCAAAATGAGCTAGCGCTGGCAATGCCTGCTTGTGCCACAGTGAGGAGTATCTATACCCCTGCTAAATAATTGCTGTCATTTGACCATAAGGATTACCGTTGTCAAGACTGTTCACATTATGGCCATGTTATGATTACAAAAAAAAAAAAAGAAAAAGAAAGAAGATCCCAATGCCTGTCGGGGACGTCTTGTATTAAAACAGCCCCAAAACATGACTGACCCATCATCATATTTCACCGTGGATATGAGGTGCTTCTCCTACTATGTATCTCTGTTTTGACGCTAAACATGCCGATGCTGTATCTGACTGAAACGCGCAATTTTGGTCTCATCTGACCAAAGCACCTTGTTCCAGTCATACTTTGAATGGCGTTTGGCAATCTCCAAGCACTTGCTTCTGTGTCTTCTGGTCAGAAAAGGCTTTCTTCTAGCAACACTTCCAAAGAGCCTGTGGTTGTGGAGGTGGTGCGTCATGGTGCTTTGTGAAACCTGGTGACCCAAAGATGCCACCAAGGCCTTCAGTTCCATCACAGTGATTCTTGGGGATTTTGTTGCCTCTCTTACCATCCTTATCAGTAACCAGGAGGGAAAAATTCAGTTGCGTCCTCTACCCTCGAGGTTTTCAACAGTTACATATCTTTGGAATTTTTAAATAATCACCCTGACAGTGCTCAGTGGCATATTCAATCGTTTTTGAATCTTCTTGTAGCCAATACTAGATTTATGAAGGTCTATGACCATCTGCCTCTTTGGAGCTGACAGTTGTTTTGCTTTTTTCTTGGTGTTGGATGATAAAGGGATATTGTGTGTGTGTGTGTGTGTGTGTGTGTGTGTGTGTGTGGTACCTCATTTTATACCCTAGTGAAACAGGAAGTGATGTAATGGCTCAATATAGTTCCTTAAAACTTAGATAAAACTTAAATAAGTGGAATTTAAAACCTGGTTTAATTTTGGTAGATGTTATTTTCAATAATCCATGAGGTATCCCATTAATTGTGAAACCTTGACTTGCAGGAAATTAATTTTTAATTAAATGAGTGAATGATTCCTGGTGGTTCTATTGGAACATTAACATTGTACAGTATTTCTCACGTTGTTATTTAAAGTTTCTACATAAAAATATTTTCTAGAATTTTTTAAAGTATTGTTTGTGCATTGTCAGTCAGGGGTGCCAGTGATTTTAGAGCTCACTGTATGTGAATTAATTCATTATGACAATGATCTGACTTTATAGGTTCACTGATCTAGCAATGCTAGAAAACATTTTAGGAGGCCTTTTGCGGGAATAACCAGGACAAATCAAAACCGAACGCCGAGATGATGTTTGGACTGGGGTTAACCAAGATTTGAAGTATTGCATATTTGACATTTTGGCAAATAAAAGCAATGGATTGTTTGACCATTTGCAGTAATGTTGGCAGAGGCATGATTGCAAGAAACATGCTTGCAGAGCATTGTGGGGGCAGCGGCTGAATCAGAGCATAGCAGGATCCTGAAAAAATGTGCCAGTGACTCTGATGAAGTTATGACCACTGCAACACTCATTGCTCCCCTCCTGCTTTATACTGCCCACATACCCTGAAATACAGTATATGATGCCATATTTATGCCATGTACTGATACAAGCCATTGGTTGTTTATTAGGCTTAATTGTTGCAGCACATTGCATAATTTTGGCCCAAAGTTCCAGGCACTGTAAAACTTCTGTCAGAGGAAAAGATCCATGAACTCTTGTGTGTCAGTATGTCTGTGTCTCAATGAAGAACAATTTGGCATTGGACAACATAAATCCTGAAGCCTATGATTTGTGAATTGTCTCTGATTTATCTAATTCACGTCTGGGTCTGGCTAAACTAGGTGTTGCCTGGTTTTACTCACCTGATTTCTATTCTGGAAGTACTATACACAGTACATAAGAATACCAATTGCCTTGCCATTTCCTGTGCATGTCCACATGGGCATAGCAGTCAAAAAACCTGTAGTTCATATTCAACCACCGTCAAATGAGAGCTTCACTATCCACAAGAGGTTTACCTCATATTGGAGTTCACATCCAAAAACATCATAATTGTTCTCATAAACCTGAAGTTAGGCTAGTAGAGTGAATAATTTTGTTTGTCTAATAATTCCTTTTATATTATGAAAGTTGTTTCACAGATCCCAATGGCATTACACTCATGAATGCATTTCTGCATACAGCCCTAAATATTTACAAATGACATATAAAAACAATTATTAAATGTATTATTCATGATATTCCTCTGAGCTGATGTTATTAAAATGAATTTATAAAACAGAAGATGAAAATCCTATCTCTAAAGTCGGGGGGGCTTGCAATAGGATGGGGGATGTACCACAGAACTGTTCAGTCTTCACTGTCATACAATAGTCAAAATCACAGCCCAGAACAAACAAGGACCATAAAAATATGACAACCCTGAAAAGACTTTGTAATTTAATAATATCCAAGCCCATAATTGGGGAAAAATGGCAAAAAATGTTGTTTGAAGTGCATTCAGTAAAATTTTAATCCAGGAACTGCCACTACAACCCTGACATTAAATGCAGAATTTGTATAGTAAGGATGCAGGGAAGGATGAGGGGCAGGACCTTCTGGGGGTGGGGACTGCTTTTAAATGACAATTTCCTCACAAAACTGACAATGTACCAAGGTAACTGTCTCACCGTTGACACAAATGGCCATCACTATTTTGAGCATGTAACAGCCAAATGTCATAAAACACACTGAACTCCATTAGTGTCATGCTATCAACTAACAAGGGGGCCTGCCTGAAAAACGTAGCTGCGCCAATCAGTTTTAATGTAAACTATGTATATAACTGAGCATATTTGTCTTATTTTCAAGTGTATTTTCCAGGAGTATATCAGAATGGATCAAACCGGTAATAAACTAGAATGGATCACAAATGAAAATCAAATATTAATAACACATGGATTGCAAGGAAGATATCTAAACCTTTATTTTATTTTTTTTTAGGTCAATATAACACATTGCTCCCACAAGATATCAAGAAGAATGGAATGAAATTTGAGTAGGCATTTATGTCGACTGAAAGGGCATTTCAGAGGCTGAGGAATTGGACTCTATAAGCGGTTCTTGGATGGATTCAGTGGTTTAAAGGACATTTTCATGATGGAAGCTGAAAGGAAGTTAAAAAAGAAGTACTCTGGCTGAATAAATAGTTGCTAACTCAAGAAAAGACTGCCCTGAAATGTGCTCTGAAAACAGGAACAAGTACTGGCATGAGATTTTTAAAAATGATCCATCCAATGAGATTGTTTATCTAGAGAATGAACTCTGAAAAGCTAAGGACAACTTTTTTATTGATCTTATCAATCAAGCAACAGGAAAGTGTACTGATATGGAAAAATGGCAATAGCCTCGCCAGAAGGGATAAGAAAGCAAAGTGGAGATATATAAATCGAGGACAAAAGGGCCTCCATTTTAAAGTGATGAAATAGCCACAGCTTTCAACAGTTTTTTTTCCCTCAAGTTCAACTGGGAACACAGCAATTACGTTGATCACTTCGTTATATGACGGCACTTTTTTTTTTTTTTTTTTTTACTTAGGTGCTCAAGCAAGAACTCCTGGGGAAAAAAAAAACCTAAAGACCTTGGCTGCGTTTGTAACTGAGATTTTACTCCTGAAGAACAGCAGCAGTTCTAAATTTACTTGTGGACCACTTACTTGGCTAAGATTGCAATTAAAAATACAGGACTTTCATACATTTAAAAAATGTGATCTTCAGAGCTTCTCATTGCTGGCCCACTCACGCAAGAATAAATAAACAAATAATAAAAATAAAAACAGTCGATAGGGTCCCACAAAGGCCCATTTCAGGCCTCATTTGGTATGGTAAATGAATGGTCTGCCTTTAGTTACATCCTGTAATGGACATGCAGATATAAGGAGATAATTCGCTCATCTGTGTTGATGACACCATAGATGGGACATAAACTCAAAGCAGCAGTGAGCAAGATAGCTTCCTGGTGGCACGTCCCCTATCTCACATAATACATATATAAAAACACTGAATTTGTCCATCAGGAATAATGGTATATGCTAGCCTAAAATGATTCTGAAAGTATATTTGTATAAAAGATTGATAGATCTCTCATTTTAACTATTCTGGTATGATTGATTCAGACCTGACCTAAAAAAAAAAAATCATCCTCAAAAATTTTGCAGCTATTTAGCACATTTAAATGCATAGAGATGTCAGCGCCTGTAGAGAAAATTTAGAGGCTACATGTAGGCTGGAAAGGAATAAGCAATGTTTGAACCTAAACACTAAAATGTAGCTTTTATAAAGGTTTTGAAAAATCGATGAGCTCTATTTTCCTTTCTCACAATATTGTATAATTTTTGGAAGAATACTGGTCTGGTCATGTTCGCAGTTTTCCCCAATGAAGTGTCACACTTGTGTCAGCCAACCAGTTTCAGATTCTGGGGCAGATCCAGGTTCCACTCATGCCACTACACCCCCCACTAAAAAATCATATATGTGAATCAGTAACTTGAACCTGTGGGACCATATATTTCCATCCCACAATTGGGAATTCGAAAAAAATCTGGTTAGTGAATCCAGTAAAAATCAGGCTTCATGGACATAAATTTTGATGTAGACCTATAATTACATATAAGATTCTGTTGACCATCCACATTGGGAATTGTGAATAAAAAAAAAACTACACAATTCTAAATAATCAAAAAAAAACATACACAATAACAAATATATAATCTTGCAAATATATAATCTTGCAACATTTCACATCAGATAAATGCCAATGGTAACATTTTACAATAAGGGTGCATTAGTTGGTAGTTAATGCTTATTACTGCACTAATTAATTAACTGTTAACTAATCGATCAGAGAGCTAAATAAGCATTAGATAACCTTAAATTACCATTTATTTATGCTCTTTGACATCTTTATTACGAAGTTGAAAACATCCCTAAAGTATCTCTTAAGTAACTCCTCAAACTCTTAAACCATTTAATAATGTATAAATCAATACCTTAACATGAACATCATAAGTAAATGATTAGTAGACCCATTAGTTTACTGATAATTAACTGATAGTTAATGTTTCTACTGCATTAGCTAATGTTAATTCATTTACCCTCATTGTAAAGTATTACCAAGCCAATGCAGGCATTTATGGGATTTCCTAATCAAATTACATTTAATAAATCACATCAATCCTACAAGGTAAGGTTTATGCATACAGATCAGCACAACACCTCTATATAGTATGCATACTTTGAGCAACATTTCTGAAAAATCAGGAACATTCAGCTGTTTCTGTGGAAACACCAATTTGTTTTCTAAGTTCTCAGCACTATTTATAGAAGAAGAAAATAATCCCACATGATTCAAAAAGCAGCCCAACGGTATTGAGAAAAGTATAATGTTTGACTGTTTTTCACATATTTTTTTCATGAATATATTTAGAGATCTCATTTGTAACTCATTCAGTCACCTGAGATGTGGACTGCAGATCACAGCACAGTCCACCCAGAATGTGGTCTGCGTTCAATCACCAGTGTTCCTTTTTCCGTTCAGTAGCAGAGTGACAGCTGTGCATTAAACCCACTCCTACTGACATCGTAAATGAGTGGTTGGAGAGTGAAAAGTAGCAGTTGGCAGGATGCACGTCGTGGGAGCGCTCTCGTATGTCTGCATTCTCCTGAAGGGATGATGCACTTTGCTACGGCTGGACAGCCAACAAATTAGTGCGATTAAAGCTCTCTGCCACGCCCGCAATTACACAAAACCTGTGAAGCCCCACAGAAAAAATGATCCTTCGCTCCCCTGGCATGGGGCCTGAGAGCCCGTCTGCCTCCCTGCTTTACTAGAGACGCAGCGTCATCGTTGCCATTGCCACACGCGCGGATACGGCCACCCTGGGGCTTCATTAGCTCAAATCTGCAAGGAGACAGCAAGGTCACCTGATAGGTTTAATAATGCAGTCCACCGGAGAATGGGAGCCTGGCCTGCGCGGTCATTAATGTTGTTTGAAATGAATGAGATGCTGGCCTAAGCGGACGGAACAGGAACATAACTGTAACAGAGGAAGTAGATGGGTGTCTGTGGGGCAGTAAACTGAGCCAGTGCTGTAGCTTTGGGGTAGGTGACCATGCTCATTACCACTTCATTTTACGCTTCGTTTATTGGTTATTAAAAGCACTAATTACTAAATAGTGGATTTTGTTTTCCCAAAATGAAAAAAGAACCTCGTATTTAGAGGGAGAGTTTTTAGACTGGCAAAGGGTCCAGCACGTCCTGCTGCTATGCATTGACAGTGCAGGTTGCAACCTGCACACAGTTTATCTGGCAGCTATACAACAACACAGCAACTAAAAACATTACTTTTGACCACTGCAGCAATTAGAAAGTTATTTTAATGTAGTCATTACAAATTTATACTGCAGCTATAACCAATGGTCACACAACTCAGTATTTCTGGATCCAAGGGCCAGCCAGAAAACATGCCCATGAGATCCCCCTGATTTTCCCAGCATGCACTCTGTTAAAGATTGTCCTTGAGTCGAGTTACCCTGCTGATCATTTCAGGATTTTTTTCAGCCTTTTCCTCCCCCTGTACAGGGTATACAGTGCAGGTTCTATGCATAATGTTGTCCATATTTCTGGGAAGCATGTAATCCGTAGAATTGTTAGAACCCGTGCTAAAATAATTGGCTTATTTTAGTGTGGCACTGTTACAGCAAATAATCAGAATTTTTGTTTCTCCAGGAAGGGTATCATGTCATTCTGTCTGTCTGTTTCATTTGTGACTGCAGCAGTTCTGGGCAACTCTGATTTGTTTTCCCCCAACTCTGAGCTGCTAACACAAAGCAGAGAAAAACCTTTCTGAATGTCCAACTGAAAATTCAAAGCTTACTACACAGTACTCCTTCATGAGTTACTTCCAATTGAAAGTCTAGCACATGGATAGGGCTGGAGTGACATGACGATATATATCATTAAGATGAATGACATGTTCAATCATCACAATTTTTTTTTATATTGCAATATGCAAATGTCTTGTGCATATTTGATCTTTGACTGGCTGAACCAAAACCTTTACTGCAGTTGTGAACAACTGCTTTGCAGCATTAGTCAGGTGTATAGAACCTGCAGATGGCATGTATCGACGCAGATGCCAAAGAGGGTTAAGGAAACGAGAGGAAAGCCCCGAAATAATGAATGGGATGTGAGTAAAACCATGATGACATTGCGGTATGTTGTTCTCTAAGACTAAAATGCAGCATGTTATTACTTTACCCAAGGTGTTTACGGATTTATTATGACTTTCATAGATTCACAATGTTATATAAAGGATAACAGTTTTGAGATGAAAGCTTTTTTTTTTTTGATACCCACAGCACTATATGCACACTCAACACTTTGAGAACGGTGGTCTGGAAAATAGCAACATTAGCAAATGTGGCCAATTAACGTGAAGTGATTCAGTGCATCAACTAGCGACCATCATCGGTGCCGAATGATGAAACATCTCTCTGTTTTGCTAGCTCAGGGTTTATCTTGGCTAGCTATAGATATTCAATATCATACAAAACTTCTTTATTATGACTTTCATTTATTGTAATTACACGTTTTTTATGCAACACTATCATAAGAGGGTTGATGAATACTTAGGGATTCAAGTTTGATACTGAGCATCTGAAAAAGTATTGGCCTTTTCAAGTTTCTGAAATAATAATTGTCCCCCCCTTAACAGATAAACATTTGTGCTACCCATGGCAGCAACAATTGCAATCAAAAGTTTGCAACCACTGGCAATCTGTTGCAGCACTGTCAAGGAATTTGGCCAGCTCCTCTTGCAGAATTGTTTTTATTCAGCCATACTTGAAGGTTTTCGAGCATGAACTGCCTGTTTAAGGTTATGCCACAGCATCTTAATTGGATTTAAGTCAGGACTTTGACTAGGCCACTTCAAAACTTTTTTCTTTTTTGCCATTCAGAGGTGAACTTGCTTGTGTATACAGTGTTCGTAATAAGCGGTTATCCAGTTGTCTAGACAACTTGAAATAGATCCAGAAAACCTAAACCACCAACGACTTTGTCCGGGTGGACAACCAAAAAAATCCCGGAAGTTTTATTAGTTTAAATATGCCATGAGTGCATTTAGTTCCCTCTGCCATGGACGTGACTATTTCTTTTACTTACCTCTGCCCTGGAAACTTTAAATCAGTCCTTAACTATCGGTCCTGGGGACCACCTGTGTTTGCTGGTTTTCATTCCAACGAAAAATGCAATCACTCTTTGAAACTGCTGCTATTTTTTCTTAATTAGGTCCCATTCATGTCCCATTCATATTTACTGTCTTTAGTCACATTGTTTGAGGTAGCACTAGCAGTATAAAATAGAATATGAAAACTGTTTTATTGCAAACATTTGCAAACAGGGAACGCATTTTTATTGACTAAATTAAAGATGGAGAATGAATACGGTCCTAATTACATCGACCGTTTCAACTTTTACACAATGCAAGTTTGGCTTATCATTTGCCATATCTTTCAATTTGTCAACTACCAAATTGCCATTTTTTTGTGAACGCGTTAGCACTTTCTCTAATTTCGAGCCAACTGATTCTTTAATTTAATCAGTAACAATTTTCTCCTTTTTTATGCCATAAAACATTTGCAATATGGTAAATTATGAATATTACACTTTCTGTCAATGTGGCTTAAAAGCACAAATTATTCTTTCAAACTTGAATAGTGCAATTAAGAAAAATTAACTCCTTGTTAAAATTCTAGGATTGCAACTGTGTTTGGAACAAAAAACAGCATAAGGGTTCTACAGGACTGACGTGGAGAACCGCTGCTCTAAACAAAGTGATTCATGCCAGGCTCGATACACGTACCATGGAGAAAACATGAAAACCCAGCTTATTTTTCACAGCTTTGGCTTGATGGGGGCAAAGTTTCCAAGCTTACCTGCTTTAGGCCAGTCATAATACTTCTCCCTACTACAGGAGGGGCACTGTCCTTTTTTTCAAGAGGGATTTCTGATAGGTCCAAGAGGTTTTTCGGGTGCCAAGTACAAAAATTTTTGATACACTGTATGTCTTGTACTTAAAAGTATCAAGATGCATTAACTCTTTTCCCCATAGTGACAATATATGACGTCTAAGTGCGTGTGGACTTTTAACTTCAATAGTACTATTGTGTTATTTCAGTTTTGCTTCAACAGCAGCTTTAAGTCTTTTTTCCCATAATTACTACATATGACACCTATATGTATATCAATGGACCTTTTCCCTGGCCTCCCCTATGGTCGTCATTTGTAGTCATTATGGGGAAAGGGAGGGGTGAGTCTATGGGGAAAAGAGTGAAAGAAAAGAAAAGAAAATAAGAACATCTGAATGTATTATTTCAGTGTTGTTTGACTTAAACCTAATGCACTGGAAATTGGGCTACAGAAAATTATCCAGAAGCCATACATCTTAGTTATTTGCATTATTCAAAAAATTATTATAACATGATAAAAAAATATATACAGTGTCCTGAAATAAGATTTTGGCCATATCACCCAGCCCTTATGTGGAGCATGCCTCTGTCAAGGAAGAGAAGTTTAGCACTGAAATCAGATTCAGTGAAGAGTCAGTGATGTTAGTAATCAGCACTGTCTCACATTCCACTGCGAAAAGGAACCCGTTACGTGTCAGCACTGACACCCCAAAGACATATTCGGCTGGTGACAGTAGTACAACTTGAACAGTAGGACTGAGAATCTGTGAGAACACTCACTAAGTGAGCGACTGAATGTGGAAAACTGTTCAGCTGAGCCACACTGACGAGACACGGCAGGTTCAAGCTTTGTGATATCATTAGCCATCTATGACCGAGAGTCTGCCACAGTGAGAAACAAGCAGTTTAATCCTGCCAGGGACAGGGTATGTCTAAATCGGCATTGGCCACTCTATTATTTCATTAGTTCCACAACGCACAAACCCACAGGCTGTTATCAGCGAGAGATCAGTCTCTCCTCCCTTTCACAGGCACGGCTGGATACACTCAGTAGCGGAGGTAAAAATAACAAGAATTAGAAGGGCTGCTGTACACCGGGTTCCAATTGTTCAATATTTTTATACTACATCCTATCTTTCCTTGAGGAACTGACACACAGTTATTTTTAATGATAGATTCCATCTAGTTAGTTTCGTGTTGACAGTAACAAAGTCATTATGTGCTCCAGATCTGCTGTCTGTTCTGTTAGGACTGCCGAGTCGAACACACGCATAGTTCCAGAGGTGAGTGCGTGAGGAAGTTTACTGCTCTGCGAATAGCAGTAGTGGGGGGTGCCATTGCAGCAACTCCGGGGGCATAATTAGCATTTCCAAATTTAACAGGGCAAAGAGGAAAACGACAAAAGGAATGAAAAAAATAAATACAAAAACATAGATTGCGACAAGGCCTCCCAAATCCATCAGAGGTGGGTGAGCAGATTCATGCCTCAGGAAAACACTCAGAAATTGGAAGTTAATTACCTCACAAGCTGAACATGAAAACTGACAGAAAAAAGAATGGCAGAACTTTAATATAAAAAGACTGTAATCTAGCAGCAGAATGAGGCTGAACACATTTGCAACTGACAAGATTTCATATTTAGACAAAGTGGCAAAGGGTTGCATTTCTGACAAAATGTTTTTTTAAGAAATAGTTAGGCTGTCAAGAGTCCATGCCAGTAGTTCTAAGTGTTTGCTGCCACAGGAAAGCTCTCTAAAGATAGCCTGCTGTGCCCTCAGGCACACACTCCACCATAAGAGTGGAGGAGCAAGCCCCCTGGTGATCTCCCAGACTTCTGCGCACAAGTACTTCTACTCTGCCTCCCTTCCACCAGTCATACAAAAAGACCCACAGCACCCTTTCGCCCAGAATCCACCACTAAAGGCATATTCAGGGAGACTCTTGAATATATTGCAGTACGGTTATGAGAACCCTCATATCTGACACACTAATGAATGCAAGTCTTCATTTAACCAGCTGTAAGCTGAGGGGTCAATGAAATGGAATAGGCTTTATATGTTGTAATATTCACCAGCATATAAGTGGGTCAATGTTAGGTTTAATACAGATTGAGCCCCTTCCTGTTAATCTGTGCAAGTCAGGGAAAGACTAAAGGTCAATCTACCGAAGCACAGATTCAAAATGTAAAAATTGCATCACTATTCAAATACCTGTGGAGTGCCATGTCTGTAGTGCAGGAGAACCAGAGTAATGATCAGTGAGCTGATTAAAACAGGAAAGCATTAAAGGCACTCTTCATGAAAAAAAAAAATTTAAAATGAATTTGTTTGTTTTCTATTTGAAAGTTACTAAAAGGCCCATAAATAAGAAACTCAACCCATTTTACATGGCTGGTAGTCGTCTTTTCAATACATATGTCGTAAAAGAATGAATCTGCCATGACTTTTTCATCTCCGCCAGTGCACAACAGAGAGCCTACAAGTCATCCGACAATTTAAGTCTCTGAAATGGAAGTGTTAGCCTCCCTAATATCACCAATCAAGTATGATGAAGGTTCACTCCATGGAAACTGAAATACTTGGAAATCTCGATTTCCTATGAAATGCTCCTTTACGATCACACAGAGTTACTGAAGTTTAGGTACTTGAAAGGCATTTTCTGGACTGTGTGCTTCTTCAGTGAGCTGCATTGTACCTCTTCCCCAGCAGTAGTCCGTCATGTGCTCAATTCAGGTCGTATTGTGGAAGGTCATTTAAAGTTAAAGACAACCTTCATCTGAAGTGAACTGCAAACAACAGAACTGCCCCCTAGGTGTCACAAATTGTGTTTTTGGTCATTTTAACACAGAGCTGGACTGAAAAATGAATGCTCAAACATCCGGATGTTTCCTTTGACAGCGACGTCAAATGTCCTATGGCCCTTTTGCAGCAACAGGTAAAAGCAAAGCTGTCATTGAAGACCCGAATTGTTTGCTTTTCCGTGAGTGTTCTGACACCCAACAGCTGAACACATCTACAATTCAATAAAGAATTGTATCCACTAATACAACAAATGCTCCGCTATATAACCTCACAAACTGTATTAGAGTGTTAAGTGACCTACTGCACACATGTATAGCAATCTAACAATGATGCCAGCTAAGCTAACCACATAAGCTAAAACAAATTAGTTTGCTAAACATGCTAGCAGTGTGTAATGATCAAATCAACCTGCCTCCAACCATACGCCAAAATAGATCATTTACCCTGACTCATGACCCAAAGGAGCATTTCCTAAGTTAGCACCCCTACTGGCAGCAGGAAGTTAGAGTTACAGTTACAGTTAGAGTTAAATTTACAGCTAGATTTAGTGTTAGAGTCAGGGTTAGGGGTAGAGGTAGGATTAGGATTAGGTTAATAATTTAGAGACAGCGACGCTGATGATGGAAACCTGATTGTAGTTATTTAAATGGCCACTAGAGGTCGCTTAACCCTTTAACGTAACTTTAGGTCATAATAAGCTGCTTGTACAAACCACCTGTGGGGGCGTATTATCCTGCAGGACAGGCTCTATCAAGTCTGCAGTGAACTTCCCAGATCCTAGAACTATAAAAGGAGCAACAAACAGATGGTAACGGTAATACAGCCACTAATATAAATCTCCGATCGGTATACTTAATACAAAAGACAACTCTAGTTTCAGTCATGCACACTTTGTAGAAAACATACCGATAATAATAGAAAAATAGGACCAAGGGTCCTGTAGCTTACTGGCAAGCAGTCTTACAGCGATGATACAAGTTATGAAAATTTTATGTGAAGTTTGACATTTGAATCAATGAAAATCAATGTCAAGTTCACTAAATAAAAGTTCACATACATTTATAAAACCTTCTGCAATACAATCCTAAGCTCTGAAGCAGTTTTGGTGATACAAGTCATTAAAATATGTCAATATGTATGTCAGCAAATGGACTTCATATATGACTTTCTAAATGTCTCGATACAAATCTGTGACTATTTTGCAGTGCTGGAGTCGAGTCCACCCAATCCGATTCCGAGTCCGAGTCCCTACCTTTCGAGTCCGAGTCCGAGTCCTTGGTAACCGAGACCGAGTCCGAGTCTGAGTCTGAGTCACAGTATCCGAGTCCGAGTCCTCGAGTCACTGTGCAAATTTGACATGTACCGTTTTATGTGAACTATGACCAGAATGTCAATAAAACTACCTTTTACCATTATGAAATCATTCGTGTTTCCTTGCAAAACCATTCTGGAAGACCATCATTGATGCAAACACATCTTTTGGAACAGAATTTTCCCTAGCTTTTAGGCAGTGGTCATAAGCAGGCTGCTTCCATCTGTGAACTGGTTAGTCAGATAAATTTTAACAACGCTCTAGCCTCTAACACGTAAGTGTAATATAATGTCCTTACGATTTAATGCATGCTATTAGTTACTCAAAACATGAAAAAATAGCAGAGTAAAAAAGGAGTGCTGCAGCAGGCAAATTTTATTTTGAAACGACCACTACTAGTATTACCATTATCATTAGTATCATCATCATTATTACCATCATTATCATAATAATCATCATCATCATCATTATCATAATCATCATTATTATCATCATCATCATTATATAATTGTTACTTTACTTATCAAGCCTTCAAATGTGCAAAATTAATAGTGCGATTAACCTATTTTTTTAATCATTGTAAGGTAGCCTATTTTGACAGATGGACCTATTGAATTGTTGTTGTTATTTTGTCTTTCTTTTTGGTCGCATTTTTTCCACAAGAAATCCATACTGATTGAAAAACAAACAGGCAACATTGTCACCAATATTCCCCGCCACGGTAAGAATGGTGACGGGGGAATGGGAAAAACTTGTCCCCATTAAACACCCATACACCAAGTTCAGAGTCAAGGGCCATAACTCCGTAAAAAAAAAAAAAAAAAATTCTCGAAATCAATTGCCAAACTCATGCAATAGGGTCATTAGTACTGGCCACACACAAAATTTCACCCATGAAGGTGCAATAGTTGCCGAGAAAACTTGTCCCCATTGCAAATCCTATACACCGAGTCGACAAATAGAAAGAAGGACCATAACTCCGTAAAAATAAATTTTTCGGAATCAACTGTCGAATTCATGCAATAGAATCATTAGTACTGGTCACCCACAGAATTTCATCCACGTAGGTGCAATAGTTTCCAAGAAAACTTGTCCCCATTGCAAATCCCATACACCAAGTCGACAAATAGAAACAAGGACCATAACTCCATAAAAATAAATTTCTCCGAATCAACTGTCGAACTCATTCAATAGGATCATTAGTACTGGTCACCCACAGAATTTCATCCAAGTAGGTGCAATAGTTGCCGAGAGAACTTGTCCCCATTGCAACACCCATACACTTAAGTCCACGAACAGAGTCAAGGTCCGTAACTCTGTAAAAATAAATGTCTCGGAATCAATTGTCGAACTCATTCAGTAGGGTCATCAGTACTGGCCACATAAAAAATTTCATTCACGTAGGTGCAATAGTTCCCGAGAAAACTTGTCCCCATTGAACCCGGACGGACAGATGGAAGGAATGACAGACGGACGGGCAAGCGCCATTCCAATATCCCCCGATCCACTTTGTGGCGGGGGACAATAAAAAGAAAACAGACCCAACTAGAATGGATGAATTTAAATTATTTTATGTTTGCATTCATCTGGCAATTGAGTCTGGCGAAAGCTCAACCAGCCGATTTCAGTTGATTATGCGCATTAGAGGGCTATTAATCTGAGTTCCCCAGAAGCTCGCATGAAAAACAAAGGGCAACTAACTCACGAAGAGGAAGTGAGAACACGACCCCCGCGCCCCACCTGTCGGATAGTGTTATTATCCATGTTAAAATGATGCTCAAACGATCTTCGGGTTATATAGGTGCAGGCCAGAATGTCTTGAAAAAGTTATTTTTTTCTCAGTGATTCAGTTAAAAAGTGAAACCGTCATATATTATAGATTCATTAGACACAAAGTGAAATATTTCAAGCCTTCATTTGTTTTAAATCTGATGATTATGACTTACAGCTCATGAAAACCCCAAATTGATTTCAACAAATTAGAATATTACTTAACACCAATTAAAGAAAGGTTTTTTAATACAGCAATGTTGGCCCTCTGAAAATTATGTTTATGTATGCACTCAAAAATTGGTTGGGGCTCATTTTGCATGAATTACTGCATCAATGTGGTGTAGCATTTGGAGGCGATCAGCCTGTGGCAGTGCTGAGGGGAACAGCCCAGTAATAAAAAACAGTTAAACTCACGAAAAGGTAAGACGGGTTTTCAGTTTAATTTTGGCCCGCCGTGGTCGCTGACTTTTCATTAAGCCCCATATTGCGTTTGTTCATGCCATAAGAAAATTGTATGATGGATACGGTGGTATGATATTTGCACTGTACCATGGCATTTCTGTCATTTAATCTCCATCAGGTGGGCCATTTTTTATTTATTTCAGACAGGATGACGATAGCTTGCCTTGCCTTACATGGCTCATGCTCATCGTAGCTAGGTCAAATACGCTATCTTGAGCAATCATTCCCTGGTAATTTTTCATTCATGGCAACGTTGCCTTTTTGTTGCAATAAACACTTCAGCAGCATAAACTGCTTTGCGCCGTGTAAACTTAGCTACTTACAAGTACAGTTTGACTGGAGCCAGGCTGTGGAATGGCTAATCTCGAAGACATGAGTACAATATTGTCGCTAGCCACAATGGTTTGATGGAGAGTTGTAGCCTGCCTACGCTGAATTTACCGCGATAATGCTGTTTTCCCATTAGCTGCTAAGCGGAATATCCCAGTTGTGGCCTACTGTCACAGTGCTAGCTAATGCCAAGCTAGTGGTAAAAAGTCTTGGCATGTTGAAGGTGCTTCTTAAAAATAGTGGCTATCACTCCATCTCTCCATTAATGACATTCATGCTTCTTCCCCTACATCTGCTTACTTTGCCATTTTGTAAATGATACTAGAAAATAAAACCGAGGTTAGCCAGTTATTCTGGTCGGGGGTTTTCGAGCTTGTCTACCATGTAGGATAGGAAGCTAGAAGTTTATACATACAAACAGCCTATAATTTGTGATCGAGTCTCCAATACCCTGGACACAGTTAGCTACTGTTAATAACCTAGGCCTGTGAACATTATCAAGGAATACCTGTTTTTGAACAATTCATATTAGATTGTGTGCTTACCTAGGTGCTTAGGCTCCAAAATGAGATGCGATTGATGCAATAGTTGGTCAACCACATGATGATCTCCCAGTCAATCATACATCAACTACTTTTCGATCATATTTCCCGGTCAACTACAAATCAATGGCTTTTCAATAACGTGCTGTTTCCCGGTCAATCCTGTGCTAGCTTCAAGATTGTGGTAATTGACCAGAATAACCTACGTGACCGACACTCCGACAGTCTTGCCTGCATGCGTGGAGGCTTCTATTTATATAATGTACGTAACTGTAACTGCACGAGTGCACAGTACTACGGTACATGGCTAAGTTTGAGGTAAATTGCGATTTTAAATTTTTTTAGCGGTATTTTTTTCTGTTCAAATTGCACCAAAATTTGCACTTTTTTTAAAGGACTCGTGCCCGGTCTAGGACCGAGTCCTCGAGTCCACAGAGCCAAGTCCGAGTCCGAGTCCGAGTCTTTGAACTCCGAGTCTGAGTCCGAGTCCTTGGAAATCGGGACTCGAGACCAAGACCGGTCTCGAGTCCTCCAGCACTGCCATTTTGGTAATACAAGTCATTGTAATTCCACTGTGGAGTTTGACCCTCAAAGGTCACTGACAGTCAAGTTGAATGTCACCAAATGAAAGTTCATATTTGACTTCCTAGATGTCAGTAACATTAACTTAGGCTCCATCTGTGACCGTTTTAGTGATACAAGTCATTGAATTTTCACTAGGTCACATCTGACCTTTGAAGGTCAATACGAAGGTCACCAAATGAAAGTTCATATATGATTTCCTATATGTCTGTAATACAAACCAACACTCAATCTGTAACGATTTTGCTGATATAAGTAATTGAAATTTCACTGTATAGTTTGGCCGTTCAAGGTTACTGAATGTTAAGTTCAAAGTAACCCAATGAAACTTCATACATGACTTCCTATATGGCCACAATACAAACCTAAGCTCTATCTGTAATAGTTTTGGTGATAGAAGTCATTGAAATTTCACTATGTGAAGTTTGACCTTGGAAGGTCACCGAAGGTCAAGTTCAAGGCCACCAAATGAAAGTTCATGTATGACTTCCTATAAGTGTTCAATGCACATATGTTCCCAATCTTCAATATTTTCAAGCCTAGAAACCTTTGAAAATTGTAACATTTTGCTTGACCTCAAGTTTGACCTTTCAAGGTCATCTGAGGTCAACTTTGACACAGCCAAAATATAGGCCATATATTACTTCTTATATGTCAGTAATACAAACTTTATCTCTCTCTGCAACCATTTGGCCTCCACAGGCCATCTTGAATATTCATAAAGTACAGCGCTCCCAATAGACCCACTTCCGTCGATTCAATCAAAATGGCGCTCGCACTGTACATTGATGGTAACAAGATAAGTTGATTGCCTGATTTAGAAAAAAATTTATCATGCAGTTTTTGAGAAATAATTTTTTAAAATTTCTCAGTCTTATCTTTAACATTGGAGCCAAAATTTCAAGGGCCCATAAAACGGACAAAAATGATTCAATCAAAAATCCAAGAAAAATGTCTGGAGATATGGTCTAGTAGTATGCTACTGCAAATTCACACAAAAATTAATCGGGCCAAAAAAAAGATAAAAAATGTTCCGGATGACGGACGACGGATGACGGACGCCACACCACGACAATAGCTTATCGGCCCATAGGGCCGGTAAGCTAAAAATAATAGATCATAAATGAATCTCCCACTGCTAGACAACCAACACTGAAAGCACTCACTTGTGCATTTACCAAATTAATCTGACAAAAAAGCTCAAATGAGTGGGACTTTGGCAAAAAATATGTTAAACCTCAACAGACCTAGGTTAAGCTATGATTAGTCGATATCACGGTCACGTGACTGCCAAAGCCTTCCTTGGCCTTTCATTGGCTAAACCGTTTCAAGGAATGGAAAGGTGGCTACATCCAGTTTTTTGTTTTTTTTTTTTTTGCTTGCTTGATCGCATTTTTGATATTCAAACCATTGTATAACTTTACAGAAAAATCTAAAAAAATCAAAGTCATAATATTTGGACTCCACATTGTTAATTCTTTTATTTAACGCTGCTTTTATGCACAAATGGTCTTTCACTTCAAACAAGGTATTTTAAACAGGGACACTCAGTAGTCTGCAGAATAAACAAGGACATTGAGTAGTTCGCAGTAATAACAAGGACACTGAGTAGTATAGAATAGTTGGCAGCATAAACCAGAATATTAAGTAGCCAGCAATAGTGATGATTTGAGTGTGTGTGTGTGTGTGTGTGCAGTATATTTCGGGGTGTCTTTCAGCTGTAATCCAATCAATTGTTTTGTAAAAGTCAAATTAAGGCTCAGCTGAGTAGTAAGGGGACATGTCTACCTATTATTGCAATACTTTTTGTCTTTATATCATAAGCCTTTTAACTGCTAATGCTTTGGCTGTCCAGATGCCACCGCCAAATGTGAATGCCACACTTTGAATCCATATTCTTGAATCGCAGACTGGAACTGTTGAAATGTTAAGTACCCAGCTGACCTCCCTCGCCTGAAAGTTTTTACCGTTTTGTTTTGTTTCTTCATCCAAACCTTCCTTGAATGCACATTACAGAACACTCTGGATGAAGAAGCACAGACAGCCTGTCTGTTTACCATCAGGGCTGCCTCAGCTCTCTCTCTCTCTCTCTCTCTCTCTCATTACCATCCTCTTATGGAACCATCACACTGCAACTGCCATTTTATTACTATTCATACAATGAACTTCAATGCCCTTCATAGTAGCTGCTTGTTATATATGCATGTATTTAGTTTAATGTTGAGGAGTTGGCAATCAAGTCTGTAAACGTGTGTCTCTGAATCCCAGGTTTTTGAACCTCTGCTCACATTTTCAGTCATTGTAGATATACAGCGTCTGGGCTAGTAAAGTAATTTGCTATAAGTATTACTGCCACCATACTACAGTGAATGTTCTTCGGGCAGATGAGGGCAAAACTTAAAATAATTTTTTTTTTTTTTTTTAAACCAAAGGACATTATCTTCAACTGGACCCAGGGGTGACCCAAGCCTTACAGAAATTTCTACTTCTTCTCTCCCTCACTTGTGGAACTTAAAACAGGTATTCAAAAAACCAAGTTGTAGCTTAGCGAACCAAAACTTAATCAGAAATCAAGCTGCTGGCTTCAGGGCAATGTCTCTCTCCACCACTGTGACTCACTAGCAGGGAAAATTGCAAAAAATTCTAAGTTAATGGCGGGATACACACCAGCATTAAAGAAATATGCCTGGTTCTTTTTATGCATTCCGATTAATGCATTTTGAATACATAAATATTTGATATACATTCAGAATTCTCGCTGTCACTGCCAATTTAATTGGTCATTCATGACTGAGTTACAAGACTGCAGTTACAGGGGCTGTTTCCCTGCATTGCCTCATTAGACAGAAAGCGATTGCACCCAGGCAATGAGGTTATTTAACTTGTTGAATGCCGAAATGCAATGAAAGAAAAATGCAAAAATGGACTTAACTGTGCTTGTCTGTAACAAAATATAACCCAAATTCTGAAATAGTTGGGACGAAGTGTAAATTGTGAATAAAATCAAAATGCAATGACTTTCAGATCACATGAGCCAGTATGTTGTTTACAATAGAACAGTGCTTCCCAAACCTTTCCTGAAGGCCCACCTGTCCTGCATGTTTTACATCTCTCCCTGCTCCAGCACAGGTGATTCAAATGATCAGGTTGTCATCAATCAGCTTTAGGGGGTGATTAACGAGCTGATCATTTGAATCACCTGTGCTGGAGCAGAGAGAGATCTAAAACATGCAGGACAGGTGGGCCTCCAGGAGAGGTTTGGGAAGCACTGCAATAGAGCATAGATAACATTTCAAATGTTAAAACTGAGACATTTTACATTATTATTCACAAAATGAGCTTGTCTCAAATTTTCTGGCTGCAAGAGGTCTCAAAAAAGTTGGGACACAGGCAAAAAGGGGCTGAAAAAGCAATTTATATATAAGAGAATCAGCTGAAAGAACATTTAGCAAGTAATTAAGTTAACTGGCATCAGGTGTGTGACATGATTGGCTATAAAAGGGATGTCTTAGAGAGGCTGAGTCTCTCAGAAGTAAAGATGGCCAGAGGCTCTCCAACCTGTGAAGGCTTGCGTAAAAAAATTGTGGAATACTTTAAAAACAATGTTCCTCAATGTCAAATTGCAAAGGCTTTGAGGGTCTCATCATCGACAGGGCATGACATCATCAAAAGATTCAGAGAAACTGGAAAAATCTCTGTACATAAGGGACAAGGCCGAAGACCTTTACTGGTTGCCCCTGATCTTCGGGCCTTCAGACGCCACTGCATCACTCTCCGGCATGAGTCTGTCACTGACATTACTAAATGGGCCCAGGAATACTTCAAGAAACCACTGTCTGTAAACACAGTCCGCTGTGCCATCCACAGATGCCACCTAAAACTCTATCATGCAAAAAGGAAGCCATTGTTGAGCATGATCCAGAAGCGCCGACGTGTTCTGTGGGCCAAGGCTCATTTAAAATGGACTGTAGCAAAGTGGCAAAGTGTCCTGTGGTCAGACGAGTCCAAATTTGACATTCTTGTTGGAAATCATGGGCGTCGTGTCCTCCGGGCTAAAGAGGTATTACAACAGCATGGCTTCGTAGTAGAAGAGTCGGCCCGATAAACTGGCCTGCCTGCAGTCCTGATCATTCACCAATTGAGAACATTTGGCGCATATTTAAACGAAAAGTCCGTCAAAGGAGACCCAAAACCCTCCAGCAGCTGGAAGCCTGTATTAAACAAGAGTGGGATCAAATTCCAATGGCTAAACTCAAGAAACTTGTCTCCTCAATGCCCAGACGCCTCCACTCTGTGTAAAAAAAAGAAGGGGATGCTACACCATGGTAAACAGGCCCCTGTCCCAACTTTTTGAGACCTGTAGCAGCCATCAAATTTGAAACGAGCTCATTTTGTGGATAAAATTGTAAAATTTCTCAGTTTCAACATTTGCTATGTTATCTCTGTTCTACTGTGAATAAAATACTGGCTAGTGTGATTTGAAAGTCATTGCGTTTTGATTTTATTCACAATTTACACTTCGTCCCAACTATTTCAGAATTGGGGTTGTATATTGACAAGCTCAAAATCACTTTCCTAAATGTCCATGTATGCAAATATGCTTGTATTATAGCGTCGGCATAAGCAGATATTGCCATGTAAGTTTTGTTGCGGGATCAACAAATAATGCTTCTGTTGGAGTAACATTACATTTTACCAATGAACAGCATATCACAGACATCAGAGCTGCCTTTTGTGTCAGATGATAATGTTACTCCTCGAGGAGCTCAATTTTTTTTTTTTTTTTTCCATCTGAAAACAACACTAACACGGCGGTATCAGATTGTGCATAATACCATAGTATTTGCATCATATATTCAGGTTTACGTTAATAAATCACAACAAATTATATCTACAGAAGTTTCAGACTGCCTTTTGGGGCCTATTGTTTAACATACTATGTGTTATCCAGTGTATGGACAGTGAAAGCAGTAGAGATTCCACGAGGGTATATTCTTTCCAGTATGCACGGTCAGTCGAAGCAGCGCACAAACAAACGTCTCAAAGTTTTCGTAAGCGAAATGGATAGTTAAAAAATAAATAAACAAAAAATCAACACTAAAATATCCTGCCCGAACTTGGTTTTAGAAAGAATAGCTAAGATTAAAAGCAATATTACCACAATATATCCCACGATTAACCACAATGTAACATTAAATTAGCAGTCTCCACCAGAAGAACTTGAAAAAATTGGCTGATTTTTTTAATACTGCTTCACTTGATCAGCTGCAACAGTAAAGACTGTAAAACTGTCAACTATTTTTAGGGGATAATTCAGTCTATTGTAACTAATATAAGAACTATCAAATTGTAGGTTTCTTTACAGAAAGCTATTGCCAGGATTGATCAATTACTGCATCACTAATTCTGCTTATACAACAATACAACAATTTTTTTTTGCTATTTGGTTTCCTCTCCTCTTTGGATATTTTTTTCTATGATTTGATCAGCAACCGGTCGGTAAAAATACAAAAGCGCTTGGATCAGTTGTTGTGAGGTTTGTGGATTAAACCTTTAGGTCTATATTAAAACCCAAAAAATGAAGACAATAATGTGACACAAAGTGTATCTTTCCTGTGGAAATGGGCTCATCTTCTTTGATGCAGCGCTACCAATCTGAAATAAAGCCCTTCCTCTAGGCCAATGCGCCCTTTCTTACATTCTTTTCTACATAATTGTGTCTCAGGAGAGCTTTGTATTTACACATCAAACATATTTTCTGAAAATATTTGTTTAGTTGTCATTTTCATTGTCATACAGAATATACCCTGAACAAATGCACTCACACACTCACTCTGCAGGCTGGAGAGAATAAAAAAATTGAGTTGCCAGAACTGAAAAACAAGACATTTGTATATATAAGTTTTCAAAAACTGAAGAACAACAGCTTCATTATTGTGGTACATTGCATAAATTTGTAATATGGTGTTTTTAATAAAATGTTTCAGTATCAGGGCTGTGATACATTAAACAAAGCAAAAAAATCGAAGCAAGCATTTGATGCATCGAAATTTTTTGCGAAACTGAGGAAATAGAGGAATGGGGTGAACTCTGAACTCTTTCCATACATCCAACCCTGAATATATCCTGTAAAGCATATAGCAATCAATTACTGCCTGAACAATCAGCTCCATTCATACAGTCTATACAGCCGCAAAAGAAGAGGGTTTTATACAAGGTACATGTGTACCAAGAAAAATAAATCTCTTTGGAACGTGGTGTTCTGATATATCACTGGCTCCCAGTGAGTTCTTTTAAAAACTAAAAGTACTGGTACTCTTGGACTTATCTTTGATTGGTGCTCTACAAAGCTGACAAGATGGACGTGTGCGGCCAGCCTTTTATTCTGCCTGTCTGGGTTACTGGAGTCCACTCTAAGAGCTTATGGGCATTTACGATTATCAAAGAGAAAGCCTAACTCCCTCACATAGCTAAGTCACAAGGTCATGAGTGAGCATTTACATGGGCCAATTAACTTCCAAACCAAATTCACCTGAAATGGCTCCAAATTTGTCTTTAACTTTTTTCTTCTTTTTTTTAAAGTGCATTGAAAAATGTCACACACATCTGAACAAGATGTTCTCTGCTTGACACCCAAGTGTGAAGAGGACTACATATTTCAAGCACTGAAAAACAATGTAAATTATGAAACATCCCCAAGATGGGGACAGAAAAATTTGAGTAGCAGGTGAATATGTTTTTTTTTTATTCACAATGCACCACAGACAGCATGTAATGCAATGTTCTGGACCTAAATGTGCCATTTTCCAGGATTACAAAGGCCCATTTGAGTACCAATGAAGAGTGCTCCCCATGTACAGCCAGCATTTGCAATCAGGTGCTGGTCAGTCATCAGAACATTGAAAGCAAAAATAAAAAATAACCATCATGCACTGAAATCACTTATATATGACTTAATTAGAAGCGAGCAACTTTTCCTGCTACTTTTTCCGGTCTGCTCAGCAAAATTCCATGAGCACTCATCGGTACAATTAATGAGTAGATCACATTACCAATGATCACAGTCTTCATTTTGTCGGTGTTTCAACATTGTTCTCAAAATTACATTTTTTTTCTTTTTTTTGAGTTATAGTTACAGGTAGTTATAAGTGCAAAATTTGAAGTTCCTGATTAGTTTTTAATTAGGTTATAATTATGTAAAATTAACTCATGCATCAGTAATATTACCCATGCCGTATTTTTTAATGTAATTTTGAGGAATATTACTGCCATGCCTTTAGAAATATGTTCACCTTAGAAAAAACCTTAAAACACTTTGGAAAAAAAAAATGAAGACTGTGATAAATGCATAAATCACATGACAGGTTATCACACCTGTGAGTGCTCACTGAGTGCTGCTGAGCAAACCTGAAGAAGCGACGGCAAAACGCCTTGTTCGATAATCGCTCCTAATAAAGTCATAGTAACATTATTTCAGTGTGTGGTGGTTAATTCTAGTCATTTGACTAAACCTCTAACTTTTTTGTGCAATTTTAGGTTTGCTCTCTCCATTCAACTTCTTATTATAAGTAGACATGTATTGAGAACTCAGAAAATGGGCATATTATACCTCTCCGGAAAGCTAATGTCATGGAGATGATGAATCAAACACTTCCTGGACAGTCACTCGAATAGGAAGTGAATAAAAGAGGCATTTTGAACACCCTTTCAACTCATGCGCATCCCCAAAAAGACCGAGCGAAAATAGTCCCTTTCAGATTATGTAATTTGTGGGAGACAGGGACACAGGGTCAGGAAGTCGAGTGCATCGACCATCGTCTGCCTGTTGTAATTTGTTCATTTCTTGGGCGCATTTCATTTTGTATTTCAAGCAGACTAATGTTAGATTTATGATCGTCAAAAAGTACGTTATTGTTGATGACGCAGAGCACACGTCCTTGTAATATCTTGTTTTCGATCTTTTTCCCGTGCAACGGCCAGGAGTGTAAAACTGTCCTTGATGAAGTTCTGCGATGTAGAAGTCTGCCTTACTTTACCTCATGGAAACTAAAAAGTCCTTAAAACCTCTAATAAAGTGGCAATTCATATAATTATCGAAATATACTTAAAGTTTTTTGTACATTGGACAATTCCCAGAGTACTTTATTAGAATTCCAAACTCGGACATTGGAACTGGTGGGCAGCAATTTTGCATCGCAATTGTCTGGATTTGAGCTTGCTTAAATGCTCAAAATATTGCAATTTATCCCATAAATTATTCAAAATTGGTGAGATACAACCCTTGAGTTACAGGTTTGATATCACACACGTGGATTACAGTTTTCTCGCATCAGGATAAATCAGATTTCGTTCATTGACAGACATTTACTAAGATGTTTGCAAAAGTAACTTTACCAATTCTGCTGGTAACCGTTCATGATCACTGGCGTTAGCTTCTAGTTGACAGTTAATTCTAATCAATGGGATGAATAATTTTTTAGCTAGCATGCTAACGCTTTTGGCGAGTAAAGTAATAAGTTACACATGTAACTTTCCATAGATGCTTGAATCTATTAATTTAATGGTGAAAAGCATTAACATGCTCACTAGAAAATTATTCATCCCATTGACTAGAATAGACTGCCAACCCGAGGCTAACGTTAACACTATTTTACCATTATCCAAATAATACAACGCTGACATTTATGGGATAAATAGGCTCTCATATTCATGCCCAAAATATCAAATTTGCTAAACTCGAGTAGTAATTTTCATTTATTCCTCACCAAAGGCCCGGAATAAATTAAAATTACTACCCTCGCTGCATAAATTTGATATCTCGAGCTCACTCATTGGAGATCTTCAGAGTATATTTGATGTCCAAGTCAAGCAGGGGTTGAAAAAATTTTGACATTTTTAGTGGATTTCGACCTCTTGCCTACAATACCCATACAATAACCTATGTGTCACAATTGCTCCCACAAGTGACGTCATGGCTCTTGGCCCGATTCACGGTGCTGTTCAAGGATGACATTGGGGGTTGCTAAAAGCCCATTTTACATCCATGATTACTCTATTTCATTATAATCTCCGGGTGGAAAGTGTTGATGGTTAGAGACAGTATTGCTTGCCCTTTTGGATACCAGATACAACAATTGTTTAAAAAGTTTCAAACCAATACATGCCTACTTTAACTGCCTGAGTAGATGAACAGTAACCAGCGATGCAGGCAGATGCAGTAATTGCAATTGTTTCTGGAATACATAACTGTATGTAGAATATTCATAAGGAGATGGTGCCCAAGAACTATTCAAAGTTACATGAATACTTTCCCCATTAAACTTGATCTGCAACTAGCCTGGCATATCTGACTACAAAAGCCCCCAGGGAATATTTTGTAATATGCATATTGTTCTTGAAAAATTTGTCATACCTCAAAGCTGCAACACAAAGACATACATAGTCAAATTAATATAAAAACAGCAGTGAAACGCTGCTAAGGGAATAACAAAATTAACACAAACAGTATTTCTGTGTTAATAGTCAACAATCAAAATATCTTATTTAATATTGATATAAATACATATTGTTACCAATAATAATGTGTATAGAGGTCCCTCTCAAAAATTCAGCCTTCATTTCTCCATCATTTGTGAGTTAACTAATTCAAAAGAGATAAATAACCATTAGTGTAGATTAACTACCCTATCAATTCACCATTTCTCCATTTACCTAATTATTCTGCAGTTAAATTTCCTGTTTTAATCGAGTATTGAGACGACTTCACGAGCAATTATAAAGCCACCCACACAAGGTGCGGTTTGGCTATAACATCGAAAAATAACCTACGTTAACATACGAGTTCATACGGCATCGTACAGAGTGAGGGTGCCCTCCGGCTGTAATTTCCTGTAATTTGTTTGTGGCATAGCTGATGCCGGCTGTTGTAGAGTTTGGTCTTGGCTCAGCTTAGAAAATCGTAGAAAATTGTAACATGTGAGGGGGGGGTGTAGATAATCGTAGGTATTTGCAGGGTTATCTGGGCAACTGTGAGATAGGACGTGTTGACAGATCTTGGCTGCACACGTATCTAGGTGTACATGTGCCACCATGTTTGCTTTATACTTTTCTATCTAAACCGTTCATGTAGTGCCATAGGCCTATGTTGCAGTTATGCTAATTCTGGCACTTCAATCTATTGCTATGGAGCTTCCAGCACTATATCACTTTTTGTTTCTCAGTATATAATCATAAAACTGACGTTCAATGCTGAATTTTCATGAATTTTCTTTGTCTCAAAATTATAAAAATAAACAAAAATTAGTTTTAATTCCAAATGATACCAGTGTCTTGTTTAATTGAAGACATTTCCCCGGTCCACATTCAAATCCTAACTTAGAGGCAGGGATTGGCATGATTTGGCATCCGCACATAGGGGTTATATCTGATTTTAAAGTTCACACTTACCAGGAGGGCCCAGGGAAGGGGCTCTCTGCTGTACCAGTGTAATGGCCATGTTTTGGGTCATCAGAGAGTACAATTGGAAGGGCCAAATCCGGAAGCATTAGTGAGGTCAGGTGACTGCGAGAGTCTTAACCTTCGCTGACGCTTTTCATGAATAACAGCCCATAACATGGCCGGATCTAGGGGGGTGCAGGGGTGGGCTATGCCCCCCAGATTTTTACCGTGGCCCCCCAGCGCAATTAAAAGGAGTGCGTAATGCGAATTCAATGAGAATGCAATGTGATTCCCCCCCAAGGTCAACAAAATGAAACGCGATCCCCCCCAGTCAACAAAATTAAACACAATTCCCCCCCCCCGTCAACAAAACGTCTCTACCCCCCAGCAATTTTCATTGCACCACCAGTCGAAGCAGGCTGCAGCCGGCCCTGGCCCATAATCCTCACACCCACCTTCAAGCTTTTGCTCAAGGTCAACTACTACTGCGTAGAATTCAAATCTGTGCTTGAGAAACAATTTTGTGCAAGTGTTGTAAACGCTCTACTACTTGCAAAGCTCATTTGGTCAAGCAGTAGTTTGCGCTGGTTGTTGAATAGCAAATGAGCAAAGCCATACACATATTGATTAAAGAAAATTTTTTAAAATGATTTCAACATAACCAACCCTAAAAATGTTAGCAATTTTGGCCTAATAACAAACAAAGCAACAGTATATAATTTATTATTTGTGCATTAAGCAGCGGAAGTTGCGGAAGTCAGGCACGAGCTGACTGATAGTGTTCTCTGTGAATCACTTAGCACCAATAGGTTTGTCAACAGCAGCTTTGATTTTATATAACGCATGAATTCCACAGTGTCAGCAACAGTGCTGATTTGACAGGTGCTTGACACAAAATAAGATGAAATTGTACACTTCAAGGAGGTAAGCAATGTTGCAAAGGGAAGACTTGATTTGTATGAAAATATACGGATGTTCTAGAAATGACTCTTTCGAGAGTTAAGAATTTCTTACACCTGTAAAACAAACCTTGTTTGAAATGTGGTCGCAGTGAATGTCTCGCCCTCACAACAGTATCCTGGTTCACAGGCATTACGCACGCTGGTGGATTAACATCTCACTTTTTGACAGCTACAAAACTGAAGTCATGAAGGTCAGTTCCACAAGCTTGGCATCACAATGAAAAGTTAATAAAAAATGACAAGAAAATGACAAACACCGAGTCAATGTGGATCACAGCAATTACTGGCCATGACTGGGACTGGAAACCATATTTAAGCATGAAATGAAATGATGAGCAACAGAATGAATGCAGACTGTTCGGGGCTCCCATTTCACAGCCCTTTCTCACAGTGGCTCCAGTACCTCAGCCAGAGTCTCATCAAAATTACAACAAAGGCTCCACACACCCGCCAGATTGCATTCGTCTCCCACTTTTACGGTAACTTTCTGATGGCCCAAGCCCACCATATTGAAATCCACAAAGGCCCAGAAATTGTAATCATCGTCTCTCTTAACCTTGCAAAGAAGTGTCTGTATTTTATTTTTTATTGCAGACACTTAAATATTGTCCCTCCTATATCGTCTTTTTTTCTTCCAAAAGCAATGCATGAAAAAGTAATCGATTCAATATCACCCATGATTTTGTCTTGAATTTTGAAATGATTATTTTGTTTACAAAGGGATGTTGAACAAATTTTATTCCTAACATTTAATTCATTCTTTCAAGCATGATTATGTTCTTGAGAGAATCCACTGCCAATTCAGGTGAGTGTAGGGGAAATGTCCAAAAGATGTAGGGAGAGGCCCGCCTGCTTCAGAGGAAGATCTTTATACACAGATTTGATATGTGGTAGCCCAGGAACATTTCATCAACTAGAGAACACTGCATTGCAATTAAATGAGGTCAAATGTGCCCCCCCCCCATCTAATGTCCTGCCCCCAACCCAGAGAAATGCAACTGATTGGCAGTTGTGTGTCAACCAGTGGTGCTACTGGTCAGTTGGCACAAGCGAGGTATGGATTGGATCTGAGACTGAGGGACTCATCCACATCCTTATCAAATGAGCCGCCCTGCCACACAATGGCCAGCTTTAACTGAATTTTGACTCTTCAACACAAAAACATCACTCACCTCTTTTGCACTATGACTCAAAATGAGCTGCATGCCGAGAAGCAAACCCCCTGAGTTTCTGGTCCTGAAACTGACATCACTGTGCTATTTTAGTGTCTAGAAACTTTCTGGGAAAAAAAGACAAAGAATGTCCTGAGTGACCCAGGGTTTCTTCTTTAATCGGCTCCTCTTCAATTCTTCAAGAACTTTCATTCCATTTACTAATTATATTGTGCAAATAACAAACTGAAACAACTAAATAGTCCTTATTCACACATAAAAACCAAAAAAACTTAATATTTTGCATGGCCTCCTTCGGCCTTGATAATAGCTTGCATTCCTGCATTCTACCGCTGAAACTAATGTTTATGTTCAGGATTGCAAGTAAATAACTATTATTCGGCATCATTATCAAAAAATAATAATGTGCTTAACTATTTTTCTCTGCTTTTTTGTAAAACAGTAAACTTGAAAATTCATGGATAACAACAATAATTATGTTTTAGCTTTAAAAAATATCATTTAAATTAAAGAGCTTGCGCATACTGGTGGATTAACCATTACATAAACATAAAAAACATAAAAATACTTTTGGTTATTACCAATACTGTTAATCTAGGGCAGTGGTGGCATAAACCTTACATTGGGTGGTGGTCTAATAAATTTGTTAAGCACTGTATATATACAGTATACCTGTCTCAACAAAGCATTATCAGCATGTCAGTTTAATCACATAGTTGTTCATGCCTTCATCTGGTTACCACTAGATGCCACTTACCCTGAAAAGGACCACTTACCCAGCCATGTAGAACTGGTTTGTGGGCCTATAGGGCCATCTTTCTCTTATACCACAAAACCGGTGAAACATAGTGAAGTCCGTTAGTATATTTACTGAGACACAGTGTGTGATATATGGCTGCTATTTTAACATGACCCACAGCATATGGATGCAAATAACCTCAAACGAAAATTCAGATTTAAGTGATTTGAGTGTATTTACATTTTAGCGACTACACAAAAATGCAGTCCCTTAAAATTCTGCAACCACCCAAATACTTAACGACATACCTCATTGCATGTTATGGACTTTTTAAATTGCGGCATACCATAAGAAAACAACCACTTTTTGATGTCACCTTTTTCAATTTAAATATTTTTTTTCATGCATGACAACCTACATGAGAGAGTATTAAAATAGGCCCTAAAAGTGTGACATAACTCACTCACGAAGTTGAGCTAACAGTATACTTACTTCCAGTTCAAAGCATACTGTATTTCCTGATTGTTATTTCGCACAGTCTCAAACCAGAACAGAGATGATTAAGCTGTAATTTGAAATGGATATTTTTTTTTGACACTTTTATTTTCTGTAATCCATTAATTCTATTGCTGCTTTCCGACTAAAACATTTTGTTTTCACCAGCAACAAGCTGACACTGTTGCTGTGACTATCTGTTCAGTTTTAAGTTTCCTAATTTTCTCTGTTATAACAAATAAAAGCATGAATGAGAGAGTGCAACTCGTTCTTGTGGCCAGAACACTTAATGCAAAAAGACAAAACTGCAATCCTTAGCTAAACCTCCAACCACTAAGACTTCTCATGAGACCTCACCTAAGCTGCTTACAATATTGACCACGCACTTTGTAATGAACTCACAGTGAGTGAACGTGAGAAGATTGTTTGTTGATGAATGAGTTTTCATTATTTTTTTGGCAACCTGATCAGCATATGGTTGATTTGGTAACACGCTCACATCCACTGTAAGAGAGGGTCTGACTGGACCATTACTACAAACGATGTCACCATCTTGGCCTTCCGCCCCATGACCACATTGCAGTTTTTGATGTCCCTCTGGAACCATTATTTGCCTGGGACACAATGTCGCAGTACAGACCATGTTTGCGCAGTGATAGTCCTTGTTATGATACAAAGAATAAGACTCTAACTAGAACTGCAAACATACTAAAAGTTGTAGAAACATAGCTGAAAATTGTTTCTTCAAACAATCAAGTGCAAGCTAGGCAACCTGCATTGCAGGATATGCCACAAGCTAATGCAAAAATGAGAGGTTTTTTTTTTTCAATCTTTTTTTCATAAAGCGTACCTCATGAATTAAATAGTTACCTTCCCGAATTGGATTAATCTTTGAATCTTCCTTGCAGTGTATTCAAAAGAAGTTGAACATTTAACTGCCAGTGGATTATTCTAATCATTGGAAAACCTGTTGTAAAATGATTGAAATGGACCAAGACTCATCATCAGTTGAAAAAAAAAATTCCTTTACTTCCACCTTTGCAGCTGCCACTGGTGAAGTGTCCATAGGACAATTAAACTGAATGTAACCATTTTAAATGCATCCAATGTTTCTTCATTTGTTTTTTTCATCATAGATCTGCATTAGTTCCATCCCTCCCATGTACTCTTAAGAGGTGTTTTTTTTTTTTTTTGCTGAAATAAAAATGCCCAATTTCCAGGTTCCAGGAAATCACATTGGTTATGTGACTTATAGTCTACAGGGCACACAGCACTTGAATTTTTCAATAATCAGAAGTCTTCTGCCGCCATTTCATTTCTGTCGCAATAAAGATCTCCAGATGCCAGGAAACAGCATTTTTTGGCTTTCTAAATTCATTTTTTTTTTTTTTTTCTGGGAGAGGCCCTAGAACCCTCCTGCCACATGCTCTACTCACACCACTGGTGCTCGCAGGCATCCATCCTTTCTTAGAATACTGGATCCATACCTGATATTATGCAATTTCATTTCAATTTTCCACTCATCAGCAATATGATAAAAAGGAAAACTGAAGCATTAGATGCGAAAAAGAAAATCATAAGCAATGTCAAGTATTAATGTATTAGACTGACCAAAACACGATGTACTGTGAGGTCTTTCATGGCCTAACAAATAGCAGCCACATCATAGAAAAAATTATATATTTTAAAAATGTTTCCAAAAGTTTTTCACAAATGTTTTGTGACATTTCACTCATTCAGACATTTCACTTCACGTTTTGGACATTAAAAAGTCAGAGCTGACAGCATATGGGCCTTCTTATTATTGTATTTTGAATAAAATAAGCAATTTCCTAAAAGAGGAGCACCAGAAAACATGCGCACATCAGATAGTATGAATATACATTATGATTCTTTGCAGAAACTCCAAAGAATGAGGTGCTTTAGGGGTCATTCATATTGCCCAACAGGCTGCCTGTTTTTGAGCGACAGAGTATTTTCCTTGAACGGTTAGTCAAATGACAGTCAAAGCACACTGTCTAAGATCATCAATTTGAACCTCAAATCAAAGATCAGCCTTGGTTTTCTTTTCTCCCAGGTAATTAACTAATTGTCAGAAAAATTAGAGCTTGCAATTGGTGACACTGCCTTAACACCAGCTAGCCAGGCTCTATGGTCCACTCAGAGAAAATTTTGATGCTATAACATAGGGGCATTCCATAGGATTCTCTGCTTCCAAAATTTTGAATAAATCCCTGTCCTGTTTTGCGGAAAATGCCCACCAGCACAGAATGAGGTGCATGGTTAACTACAGAAGAGCTTGAGTTGCCTGCTTAGAGCCATTACCTCAACCCCATTGAACATCACTGGGATCAACTGGAACAACTAATTGTCTAACATTACTGCCCTACCTCACTCATGTTTCTAACTAACTGTCTAACATTATTGCCCTACCTCACTCATGTTTCAAACTAACTGTCTAACATTATTGCCCTACCTCACTCATGTTTCTAACTGTCTAACATTACTGCCCTACCTCACTCATGTTTCTAACTGTCTAACATTACTGCCCTATCTCACTCATGTTTCTAACTGTCTAACATTACTGCCCTACCTCACTCGTGTTTCTAGCTGTCTAACATAACCGCCGTACCTCGCTCATGTTTCTAACTGTCTAACATTACTGCCCTACCTCACTCATGTTTCTGTCTAACATTACTGCCCTACCTCACTCATGTTTCTAGCTAACTGTCTAACATTACTGCCTTACCTCACTCATGTTTCTAACTGTCTAACATTACTGCCCTACCTCACTCATGTTTCTAACTAACTGTCTAACATTATTGCCCTACCTCACTCATGTTTCTAACTAACTGTCTAACATTATTGCCCTACCTCACTCATGTTTCAAACTAACTGTCTAACATTACTGTCCAACCTCACTCGTTTCTAACTAACTGTCTAACATTACTGCCCTACCTCACTCATGTTTCTAACTGTCAACATTACTGCCCTACCTCGCTCATGTTTCTGTTTAACATTACTGCCCTACCTCACTCATGTTTCTGTCTAACATTACTGCCCTACCTCACTCGTGTTTCTAGCTAACTGTCTAACATTACCGCCCTACCTCGCTCATGTTTCTAACTGTCTAACATTACTGCCCTACCTCACTCATGTTTCTAACTGTCTAACATTACTGCTCTACCTCACTCATGTTTCTGTCTAACATTACTGCCCTACCTCACTCATGTTTCTAGCTAACTGTCTAACATTCTAACATGTTTCAAACTAACTGTCTAACATTACTGTCCACCTCACTCATGTTTCTAACTGTCTAACATTACTGCCCTACCTCACTCATGTTTCTAACTAACTGTCTAACATTATTTCATGTTTCTAACCCTAACCTCACTCATGTTTTCTAACTAACTGTCTAACATTACTTGCCCTACCTTACTCATGTTTCAAACTAACTGTCTAACATTACTGTCCAACCTCACTCATGTTTCTTTAACATTACTAACATGTTTCTGTCTAACATTACTGCCCTACCTCACTCATGTTTTAGCTAACTGTCTAACATACCTACTCATGTTTCTAACTGTCTAACATTACTGCCCTACCTCACCTCATCATGTTTCTGTCTGTCTAACATTACTGCCCTACCTCCTCACCTCTAACTGTCTAACATTATGTTTCTAGCTAACTGTCTAACATTACCGCCGTTTCTAACTAACTGTCTAACATTACTGCCCTACCTCACTCATGTTTCTAACTGTCTAACATTACTGCCCTACCTCACTCATGTTTCTAACTAACTGTCTAACATTATTGCCCTACCTCACTCATGTTTCTAACTAACTGTCTAACATTATTGCCCTAACTTACTCATGTTTCAAACTAACTGTCTAACATTACTGTCCAACCTCACTCGTTTCTAACTGTCTAACATTACTGCCCTACCTCACTCATGTTTCTAACTGTCTAACATTACCGCCCTACCTCACTCATGTTTCTAACTGTCAACATTACTGCCCTACCTCGCTCATGTTTCTGTTTAACATTACTGCCCTACCTCACTCATGTTTCTGTCTAACATTACTGCCCTACCTCACTCGTGTTTCTAGCTAACTGTCTAACATTACCGCCCTACCTCGCTCATGTTTCTGTCTAACATTACTGCCCTACCTCACTCATGTTTCTAACTGTCTAACATTACTGCCCCACCTCACTGATGTTTCTGTCTAACATTACTGCCCTACCTCACTCATGTTTCTAGCTAACTGTCTAACATTACCGCCTTACCTCACTCATGTTTCTAACTGTCTAACATTACTGCCCTACCTCACTCATGTTTCTAACTAACTGTCTAACATTATTGCCCTACCTCACTCATGTTTCTAACTAACTGTCTAACATTATTGCCCTACCTCACTCATGTTTCAAACTAACTGTCTAACATTACTGTCCAACCTCACTCGTTTCCAACTAACTGTCTAACATTACTGCCCTACCTCACTCATGTTTCTAACTGTCTAACATTACCGCCCTACCTCACTCATGTTTCTGTTTAACATTACTGCCCTACCTCACTCATGTTTCTACCTAACTGTCAACATTACTGCCCTACCTCGCTCATGTTTCTGTTTAACATTACTGCCCTACCTCACTCATGTTTCTAACTGTCTAACATTACTGCCTTACCTCACTCATGTTTCTGTCTAAAATTACTGCCCTACCTCACTCATATTTCTAACTTTTTAACATTACTGCCCTACCTCACTCATGTTTCTAACTAACTGTCTAACATTCTTGCCCTACCTCACTCATGTTTCTAACTAACTGTCTAACATTACTGTCCAACCTCACTCATGTTTCTAACTGTCTAACATTACTGCCCTACCTCACTCATGTTTCTAACTTTCTAACATTACTGCCCTACCTCACTCATGTTTCTGTCTAACATTACCGCCCTACCTCACTCATGTTTCTAGCTAACTGTCTAACATTACCGCCCTACCTCACTCATTTTTCTAACTAACTGTCTAACATTACTGCCCTACCTCGCTCATGTTTCTAACTGTCTAACATTACTGCCCTACCTCACTCATGTTTCTAACTGTCTAACATTACTGCCCTACCTCACTCATGTTTCTAGCGAACTGTCTAACATTACTGCCCTACCTCGTTCATGTTTCTAACTAACTGTCTAACATTGCTGCCCTACTTCACTCATGTTTCAAACTAACTGTCTAACATTACTGCCCTACCTCACTCATGTTTCTAGCTAACTGTCTAACATTACTGCCCTACCTCACTCATGTTTCTAGCTGTCTAACATTACCGCCTTACCTCACTCATGTTTCTGTCTAACATTACCGCCCTACCTCACTCATGTTTCTAACTAACTGTCTAACATTACTGCCCTACCTCACTCATGTTTCAAACTGTCTAACATTACTGCCCTACCTCACTCATGTTTCAAACTGTCTAACATTACTGCCCTACCTCACTCATGTTTCCAACTGTCTAACATTGCTGCCCTACCTCACTCATGTTTCTAACTAACTGTTTAACATTACTGCCCTACCTCACTCATGTTTCTAACTGTCTAACATTACTGCCCTACCTTACTCATGTTTCTAACTGTCTAACATTACCGCCTTACCTCACTCATGTTTCTAACTAACATTACTGCCCTACCTCGCTCATGTTTCTGTCTAAAATTACTGCCCTACCTCACTCATATTTCTAACTAACTTTCTAACATTACTGCCATACCTCACTCATGTTTCTAACTAACTGTCTAACATTATTGCCCTACCTCATTCATGTTTCTAACTGTCTAACATTACTGTCCAACCTCACTCGTGTTTCTAACTGTCTAACATTACTGCCCTACCTCACTCATGTTTCTAACTGTCTAACATTACCGCCCTACCTCACTCATGTTTCTAACTAACTGTCTAATATTACTGCCCTACCTCGCTCATGTTTCTAAATAACTGTCTAACATTACTGCCCTACCTCACTCATGTTTCTAACTGTCTACCATTACTGCCCTACCTCACTCATGTTTCTAGCTAACTGTCTAACATTACTGCCCTACCTCACTCATGTTTCTAGCTAACTGTCTAACATTACCGCCCTACCTCACTCATGTTTCTAACTAACTGTCTAACATTACTGCCCTACCTCACTCATGTTTCCAACTGTCTAACATTACTGCCCTACCTCACTCATGTTTCTAACTGTCTAACATTACTGCCCTACCTCACTCATATTTCTAGCTAACTGTCTAACATTACCGCCTTACCTCACTCATGTTTCTAACTGTCTAACATTACCGCCTTACCTCACTCATGTTTCTAACTAATTTTCTAACATTACTGCCTTACCTCACTCATGTTTATGGTTCTAATTGAAGTCCTTCCCAGAAGAGTGGTTACAGCACAATGGGTGAATCAAGTCAATTTTAAACTCCCTGACTTTGTAAAATGAAGCTGGATGAAAGGGTGTCCACATAATGATGGCCATGAAGTGTATGACAAAAGATTCAATGGATCTGGTGTTGTTGCCAAGGTTGCCACACACAAGTAAGGAAATGGCAAAGCCAGATTCACCGCTTTAATTTCTTCAGCAAGGCACTCCCCTCAGGATCTAATACAGCTGCTAACAAGATATGGAAATGACTGTTCAACAGACCATATGGAAGTACTAGCCTTTAATTTAGAGCTACTGGCCTCTCTCGCCTGGGCTTTATCAAATCAAGCTTGTCTAAGCAACTCTCACTAAGTACAAAGTCTTCATGTTTGATGTGACGGGACTGACTTGTCTTGAATGGGGATGCAGGAAGAACAAAGAACATTAACCTGTAACCCTCAGGGGATGACAAGTGTTGCATACGCAGCAAACGCTTTAACTGCAATTTTGGCAATGTCACGGTAATACATTTTAAAAATGAATGAATAAACCGTACCCTGTTCCGTCCAGGAAAGCTAGCATTAAAAGCCAGTAAAAAAGGACCAAAGACACCTCAGCAGGTCTGTTTTCACGGCTGCATGGGAGGAACAAGTTTGCAGTTTCAGTTTACCGATAAAATGGCTTGTAATGATGCAAATAGAAAGATTTATCACCCTCAACCTCAAACCTGCCCCAGCCCCCATCTACACTCATTCCACAGATGAGCATGTATTCTTGAGTACAAATACTGCTCCTTCACAATCCGTCAACATTATTGTCTTGATTTGTGTCATAAGCAACAGGATATAGTGGATGTAAGAACATATATGTTAACGTATCAATACCAATATTATCCAATCTATGTATGCGGTATTACAGGAAAAAAAAATGTTCTGGGAAAAACAATAGGGAAGACTCCATTAAATCTAAAAAGTACAAAAGTTTTTATAATACCTGCTATCATTTCCCTTTTTTCTGTGCACATGAAATCCAGCAATCACATACGTGTTCCAGTGGAATCGGTGAGATACTGGACTGAACCGCAAAACTGGAAGTTGTGGAATCGGTAGCGGCACTTTTCTTCACTGACTCCCCAAGAAAGAGGCTTTATCATTTAAAACACGTGCTTCCATCATGACACGCAAGCATTACAAAGCCTAGGCTGACAGCAATGTTGCCTAGCAACAATTACATGGTAACAAACCATCACATTTGTGGTTGGAAATGCAGGAGGCACTCACGGTGATAACATGACTAGCAGCCCCATTTTCATCTACGAATTGCCTCTGGGACAAAACCGGCATGGTATTGGCACATTATGTCCAACTCCTCCCAGCAAGAGCTATGATGCTGCTGCTCTTATTTGCATTTGCCTATGCTTGTGACGCATTAGGACCGAAATTAATATTCTGGTCAAACCAAGACCTGACGAGGACCAAGTTTAAAAAGCAAAATTACTAGAGAAAAGAAATACAGAGCCATGAAAAACTATTCATCCAAAACAGATTCCCTCAATTTTTGCATTGCTGCATGCAACACTTAAATATTTCTGCTAAAACTATATAGTATAGTTTATAATATAGTTAGAATATATAAGATATATACAAGTCAAAGACAGCAACATGAGCAGGCACAAAATGAAGTCTTTATATCATTATTTTATTATTGAAGAAAAAAAGGTATCCAACACCAGCTGCCCCTATGTGAAAAATTATTTGCCTCCGCAGATACTCAATCAGCTGATTTACTAAATTTTATTGATAACTGGGTTAAATTAGTCAAAAAATAGCTCATGCTAGAAACTGACAGCTTTGTAAAATCTAAAGACTTTAGAATAGTTTGAGCAAAGTAAAGTAAGCAAATTGTCTCACATCATGTCACAATGAAAAGGAACTCTGGAATAAATGAGAAAGTTTAGTGCTGCCTGGTGAACCATCAGTGAGAGCCATTATCTCAAAATGGAGAAAACTTGAAACAGTGGTGAATTCTTCCCAGGAGTGGTCTGTCGACGAAAATTCTTCCAAGGGCATGAAAATGTATCATCCAGTAAGTTACAAAAGAATCCAGACATCTAAAGAACTGCAGTCCTTTTTGGTTCTGTAACGGCCAGTGTCCGTGATTCCGCCATTTGATAAGAGACTGGGAAGAAACGGTATTGAGAGATACGCGGCCAAAACAACTGCTGACCATAAATGCTCCGTATCACACTGGCCTGCAAAACCACCTTTCGAATGATGAGCTGAAAGTGGAACTTTTGAGGAAGACATGGATCTCGTTACACCTGTCGTAAAGGTAGCACAACAGTCCACGATAACATCATGCCTATATGGTGGTGATAGTGTGATGGGGTGGGGATGCACTGCTGCGCAACCGCCTGAATGACTTGCAATATTTCACGGAGTCATGAATTATGCAGCAGGACAATGATAGGATGTAAAACTCTCAATGGATCAAAAGACCTAGAATTAAGGTTTGAGTAAACTAGAAATAGTCCTGTCTTGAACACCACTGAGATGCTGTGGCAGAACTGTTAACAAGAAATTTGTGCTTGATAACCTTCAAATATGGAATTGATGCTATTCTGAAAAGAAGCTTGGGCTAAAATTCCAATATCTTTTCACTTAGGTGATAGGTGTTGGAAACCATTTTAACCTTAGATCATTTAAATTATCGTTTAAAACCCATATTTCGTGTTCTCCAGGTGAATGTTGTATGTAGGTCTAAAACTATATGGTGCTGCAAATATACAAAAATAGAATAAATTAGGAGAACCCAAAAACTTTTTTCCACGCCACTGTAGATGCATATTTCTTTTTCGAAATTTACATGAGCACTGTGGAGAAAAAATTATTATTCTGTCCAGATAACCCTTGTGGAGAGTGAGAGAAAGCAGGTGTCACATTTGCATTTGCAGAAGGATGTGACCCTGAGCACAGGGCCACAGCAAAGGCCTTGCCCGCGAGCACGGCCTGGGGCACTGTGTTTACTTCGAACCGTGCTCACCTTTAATGAACCACTTCAGTGCTCTTACCATAATGAAGCGATTTCAACATGCTTCAAGGTAGTTTCCTCTGAAGATCGAACAAACTCCTAAAACTTTTCTCTTTTGCGTATAGTCCCTTCATAGCATCTGGTAGGTACCTCTATGGTAGGACGTGTTTTGTTTTGCTTTCTTTGGGGGAAAAATTATAAATGAATAAAACATGGTACAGCGCCGTTCTTCCGCTTTGTTGCATGATTCTCCCTCGAGTTTGGTGAAGCGGCTATATTTACTGTTATGTTGTTTTTGATTCTGCACAAACACGAGCCATGGGAGGGAAGGGGAATGCACTCATTTGTATTCAGACCAGCACCGTTTGAATTAATTCACAGGAACAAAACCCACTGAATACACAATTATACCAACTTCCAACTGTACTGCAATGTATCAGCACAAAACCCATTATTGATTGAAATAACTTGCCAAGATTTTTTTTTGTAAATTTTGTTTATAATTTGGTTCAATACACAAATTTTCAAGTCTTAAAAGTACATTCATAATCAGACTGATGAAAGTGTTCATAATATTTATTGATGATTCAGTCATTTTGAAAAAGGGATGTACCTGTTGCACCAAAAAAGAAAAAACCTTTATATATATATGATGCGCACAGCAGGTGATGGCAAAACTGAGAATATGAAAAAGCCCCCAGACACTAAAAACACATAGCCTGAAATGGCAACTACTGGAGAAATGCTTTTATCAACACAGAACAGCAGCGGCAAACATTCCGGCCTCCATAAACCTTCACCAGTGCAAGCAGAGCAGGACACTCCTAACTCCTTGAATGGGGAGGATTCAAATGGGGTGTCATCACTAAATAGCTTACCGATAGAAAGACACTTGTGTCATCGCTGCAGTCAGGAATCAGCCACTAAATACCTGCAGTAGTCATTTCTAGTCACATGAAAGTCTCTGAATGCTTTGTAGAATATACACTCAAAGGAGAACTGAAACAAAGCATGATACTAATGATGTACCACCAGTGTTATTCGGGTCTAGTACTAAAAAGTGCCAATGCACCTCTGAGGTGGAAATCTGTCGGCTAAATTTGCTATTTCATTACCAATGCACCACCACTGGTAAGTTCCACTTGCAGTGACGTCACTAGTATGATAGAGCCTATTTAGCATCCATAGCAGTGAATTATTAATCAGCAGTTGCAAAAATAGATTCTCAAAAAACCAGCAAGAAACTTACAACTCTATTTCCAAAAAAGTTGGGATGCTGCATAAAATGTAAATAAAAATAGAATGCAGTAATTTGCAAATCATCAAGTCGCCTCGCTGAATAGTAGTGACCACCATGGTCCAGGTTCAAATTTGCACAGTGCCAGTTCCAGCTGTGGCTGGTAGCCTTTTTAGAGCAGTGAACAATTGGCTTTGTGCTGCCGGGGTGGGGGAGGGATACAGCAGGTCTAGTTTAGCATTGTTCATTGCTCGAGTGCCTTGTGTTGGCCAGCCGGGCACTAGTCAGCAAAATTGTAAGCTTGTACATGTTCAGGTTTCCTCTGTCCTAGTTTTGAGCTTGCGAAGTCTCGAGCTACGAGTGTTAAGAAGCAGCAGCTGACAGGCACGTGCTTCGGAGGAGAGCCATGAACTGTCTATGCTCTCTCCAGATGGCAGCATGATTCACATATGAGCATGCTTGTACATAGTTAGCCGATTGGACATTCCAAATTCAGGTGGGATTATAGATGCTAAATTTACAAAAAGAAAATAGTGCAAAGACAATATATCACAGGTCGAAACTGAGACTTTTTATTGTTTTTTGAAAATAACCGGTCATTTTGAATTTGATCCAAGCAACAAGTTTCAAAAAAAGTCGGAACCGGGAAATATTTACCACTCTGTTGCATCACCTCTTCTTCTAACAACCCTCTGTGAGCATCTGGGAACCGAAGAAACCAACTGCTGCAGTTTTGGAAGTAAAATGTTTCCCATTCTTGCTTGATGTAGGATTTCATCCGCTCAACATTTTGTAGCCTCCTTTATCATGTTTGCCCCTTCATAGTAGGCCAAATATTTTCAGTGGGTGATTGGTCTGGACTGCTGGCAGGCCAGTTTACCACTCAGATTCTTTTAAGACCAAGCTATGTCGTGATAATACGTGCATAAGGTGATGTTTCGCATTGTGTTGTGAAAATAAGCTAGACCTTCCCTTAAAATGATGAATGAATGGCAGTACATTTTTTTTTTTTAATTTTCTGTAAGCGCTTTGAAACTTGTTTTCAGGTGAAAAGCGCTCTATAAATAAAATCAATTATCTATATATTATTACTGAGTTGGCGATTTGCTTAATTTCACACATCTCCTCCGAAACCACCGTAAATAATGAGTCTGTTTTCCGCATACACCGGTTTTACTGTGTGACAAAGACGATGTGCCAGGTTTCAAACTTAGTTATGAAGTGAAAACTGCATTTTGAAGCCATTTTTGCAAGTAAAACTGGTTAATTCAATCAGCTGTTATCGTGTTAAAAATGACCCCAAACCATGTCTGTTGTGGACGTAGATAAATTCCATTATGACCGTACATCCTCAATCAAAAGGCTGCCTACATTGCATCGAAAAACAATGCCCGCGCATATAGCCCGTGCGTGGCACAGGTATTGGCTAGTTATTATTACTATCACCTGTAAATATCATTAAGCATTAATAGAGTCTTCACAGATTACAAATACCCATGTCACATGCACTAATTTACTATCATACCAGTGGTAGAAATTTTATTTTATTCCTGTGAGAAACAATCAGAGACATAGAAAGTAAAATAGGATCCAGTCTTTACTATATGCATATAGGGTCCAAGTTACATGCAGAACAAGGACAAAGGGATTCCCCCTTGCTTGGATATTTGTACGAGCATACTGTCGTAAGTGTACGCCTCTGCGGCAAACTTCCCCCAATAGTTCATCACTCTCCTCTTTTTTGCAGGCACTTCATCCAGCCCCCCTGCTTGACACTGATTTACACATAAGCATGTTCTCCCAGCATTCCATAGCTGAGTGCACGTATCCCACATACATCTGGTTCCAACAACCTCATCAGCCCCAGCGGAGAGGAGACTTCTGTTGGAATCTTATCTCAGGGCCTCAGAGGTACACACAGTCCAGTATAGGGACACACAGTTTGGTTAAGCACATTCCATAACACTTCTGCTTATGCACAAGCTAGATTACAAGGATAAGCAATTATGCATAACCTAGGTTACAAGGATAAGCAATTTATAACTAAATTTCTCTTACAATACCCCATTCTTTCATGGATACTGGCTTATGAATAAAAAAAAACCAGACAGTCCCTGTCCTCTTTGGCCCAGAGTGCGTGGTGTCCATGATTTCCAAGAAGCATTTCACATTTTGATTGGTAAGACAGCAGCCAATGTTTTTTGATGTGGGAGGGGTTAGGAGTCAGAAGAGTTAATAAACTGTTATAGTTTAAAATTGGTGGAATATAAAATATGACTAATGAATCGACTAATAGCTTCCTAGGTGACCCCCCTCCCTCCCTCCCTCCCTCCCACCCCACAATTCTGGGCAGGTCTCATAACTTTTTCATCAGTGGTCAGACACTAGCCTTTCACACCATGAAAGAGGGTTCAAAATAAGTCTGAACGTTAAGTCTCAAACCTTTGGTTCTGACAGTTTTGTCAAAAGTGACCTTTGTAGTCAAATCTTCAATAAAGTGAAATTTGATTTGCTACTTTGTGAAGACTGTCAGTTATAAAAATCTATAAACTGGAGAAACAGATGAAGAGCACCTGATGTCATACTTTGCATTTTAAGAGGTTAACACATGATTCAACAGAAAATTCACACTGTATACCCAGTAGCCATACATCTGACTTAAAACTTTTTAGTTACACCTTCAGTTAAGCCGGAAAACAATTTGGTCATCAGCTGCCCATGGTATGTCTAGTGACAACAATTTGCAAAACACATTCCACAATCTCAGAGGATTCTTAATCAAGTAGTGGAGGATATACACAGGTATATGGAGTATTCCCACCTCTTGTTCTCTGAATTTACAGTTTACCCACCTTTCAGTCAAAAAGCCATCAGAATACATAGAAGAATATAGCCACTTTCTGCGCAGTGATTTACCTATCTACCTCATAGAGTATACCCACTTCTTCAGGGACCACACCATTGTCTGTACTTTGTCAAAAATTCATTATTTGAAATAAAGACTTTATTCTTAATGATTCAGTGAATGTTTCGATTTTCTGAGAATTCCAAAATTGTCTGACCAAGATCTGCCCATAGGACATTTATGTCACACCAACAGTCTGTACTGCAATACATTTAATTTCAATTGGTTTTGAACCGTGTAATGCCAGTTGCCCACAAAATATAGAAATGCACAACCTCCAGGGTTTCTCATTTTCAAGCCCATTATCCCCTTCCTCCATGTTGTAACCATTTCTGCCTCTGGAACATACCTGCTGTTGCTCGAGCCATTATGCAGATTGAAATCCTGTCCCACTTTGATTGAACTACCTCCACGTCATGTTTACGACTGTGCAAAAGAGACACCGGGAATATATAAAATGTCACCGAACCTGAATTATACTTTTTTAAAGATCTGACATTTGGCCACATGCAAACTAATGCCTTCTGCACTCATGTTAAGGAGAGACACACCTTTCTGTAATTTAGTTCCTGTAATTAGCAAATGTACGGTGATGAGGCCTGCTGCACATTAAAAAAAATATTGAAAACTTTGGCATTTGAAAATTACAGGGTGCCGCAAGCTGTTACCGAGGGAGATGGACCACAAGCTCTGTCAGTCAAGAGGATTGTAATCTGCAGGGTTGCAAAACCACCATCATCTGTGAGCATCAAGCTTTCACTAAGGCTTGTTTACTGCTAACAGAAAAGAAACGTATTTTGAAACAGAGGAATATAATTGCATAAACACACAAGATCATTTTAATGCACCAGAAACCAGTGGAAACCATAGCAATTTTTGCCCAGTAGTCATATATACTGAGGGCTATTTGAAACCAAAGTGCATCCATGTGCTCAGGAGGCTGGTTTAAATGGATTTTTTTTCTTTCTACTTTAACCATCTCAAGTCCTGTTGAGAACGCTGTTCTTTTTCGAGAATGCCCTGAGAGAAATTTCAAATAGAATAGATGCAAGTGAGGAGGGTATAGAGAAACAGGGGTAAAGCCCTGGGAGCAATTTTGGGGCTAGGGGCCTTGCTCAAGGGCCCACCAGCAGAGTTCCTCTCAACCTCATTTCTCAAGATGCAAGTCAGAATCCCAAACCCCACTGGAGGCTCAAAGTAGCAACTCAACAGTTACCAGTTAGGCTACATAACACAAGGCTACCCTGCTGCCCCAGAGTACTGCAGAAAGATCCACAAAACATTCAGCATTTTTGTGTTCACATTTATTCTTCTTTCATCAAGGTGTTGTCCCATTTCATCGCATAAATCTGCATAAACATCATGAATGTACTGCTTTTCCATGAAACTAGAACATATGCAGTTCAAAAATGAAACTGAAAACACAAATTTCAAGATATTGCCACACCAAAAGAGTGGGAAAATAAATAAATTACAGTCACTTTCTGTTGTATATTGCAGAATCTTAACCCTTATTTTAACCCTTTAACCGACTCAATCTTTTAGTAGAGCAAATTCTGAGTCACTATCTGATTGAAAGATGTTGTTGAACTTAACCGAGTGTTAAAGGCAACTTAATTAGGTTAAGGTAGATTATGCTGAAAAAATCCAATCGGTTAAGCTCAGCACATTACTCAATTAGATACAATGACTTAAAATGTGCTCTACCAAAAGGTTGGGCAGGCAGTTAAGGGATAAGGATGGGAGCTTGTAAAGATACATAATACCTTGGAGACACATTTATAATAGTATCTGACAGATTTTTTTTTTTTTTCCAAAATCCCTCGCGGAAACAAAGCATTTTTTTTAAATCCCCATTAATAAAGTTGATTTGTACTCTGGCATGATTCATTTGCGAAGACTGCCAAATCTCTTTTTTATGATTTACAGCATAATGCAAAACTATAAAATGAAGCTAATTATTAGCTCATGTTATAGGCCCATTTTAAAAGAAAACCAATGTTCCCATCTGAATGAGACCTGGAACTTAATTTAGAATACTGACAACAAGTGGAAAATCTCCCCGTTATGAGAGAGAAGCAACAAATTACTATCATTTCAAGGCCTTGGATTTAATTAGGTTTTGGCATATATCCGTGTGTGCATTTATGATGGCCTACATACAAAAAAGGAATTTAGACAGTGACACAATTTGTTATTTTGGCTCTGAATGCCAGCTCAATGGGTTTGAAATGTAACAATCAAGATTTGCTTGAAGTGTTGATGTTTATCTTTAAGCGGGCATCTCACTGGGCTTGCAAACAGTTGACCACTGTAGCAAATAGACATTCGTCACATTCGCCATTCATTCTGCAAAAATTCTGCAAATAGTCTCCAAGTAGTCGCCATGTTCTCCAATCATTCACCAATCTCACTTTCACGCGCAAAGGAACATGTTCAAAATTTTGAAGAATCGTTGGCCAACATGTCTTTTTGCCAAATAGTCTGCGAAAACTCGCCACAGTCACCAAGTGTTCTCCAAATGGTCGGCAAACGTTCCTTCTTTGTGATAGTGAACTATTCTTCAGTTGTTTGCCTCCATCAGGAATGTGGTGACCTGTTGAAGAATACTCGCAGAATAGTTGGTGAATATACAGAATAGTTGGAGACTGGTTGCAGAATAGTTTGGGAATAGTTGACGAATCTTGTATTCGCCATGCTTCAGGGCAGGACTCCTAGTATTTTTCAATTCAGTTTTTTTTGAACATTCATTTTGCTTGCGCAAACTATGTTGTAAGTGCGCAGCTCTCTAGCCATTGATACTGGAAAGAAACGTGACGTTAACCTCTTGTGATCTCTACTTCAAGCCAAGACGTAAAAAATTGCGGGTATTCAAAGAATTTATATTCTCAATTATTTTGCAAGAGATCAAACTCACAAATTCCACGATTGTGCACAACTTAAAAATCTCTCATAACTCAAACACTACACATCCTTGGCTGTGTCAGTGCCCCTATAAAGTCCAATATAGCTGTTGAGCGGCAGTAGCCTACTTGTCAGCTTCATTCAATCTGTTAACGAGTTAATGAGTTTGTTCAGAATTTCATTTGTTACTTATCAGCTTTTGTTTCACTTTAAAGCACCAATTGAATACAATGTTTCAATTGTGTTTGTAATATACAAGTTCCAATAGAAAATGTGATTAAAATAACCTTTTTTTCGGTGAACAACGTCTAAGAACAAAACTGGCATTAAGCTATCAGCTACTGAATAAGCGCACGAATTTAGTACAGTGTCTCCAAGCAATAAAAATGCGGGACAGAATCTCAATTTGCAGAACACTAGAAAAGAGATGAAAATGCTGTGCGGTACAACTCTAATCGGGACATCAGGTCACCCAATTCGCAGACTATTCTCTGACTGTTCTCTGATTAGTTGCCAACTGTCCGCCAAAGAGTCGCCACAGTTGCCACATTCGCCAAAATGTCGCTGACTGTTTGCAGGGATTCGCCAACTGTTCGTGAACTGTTCGACAACTATTCACCAAAATATCACCAAAAAGTCGCTAGAAAGTCGTGAACAAATCGCCAATTGGTATCTCGCTGACTGGCAAATACCTGGTGAATAGTTCACGACTCTAGGATCGCAAAAAAGTCATCAAAAAAGTGATAAACCGCCTGTCGTCACTTTCACCAAACGATCGTCGCTCAGTGAGATTCTCACTTTAAAGCTTTTGTCAAAAATATTGCATGACCCATGAAGGAATAACAACCATAGTCATCGACAGCCCATCTATTTTAGAAGCTCAAAAATAACAATTATATGTTAACACCAAAAAGAGAAATTATATTGCGGAGCATACTCTTGGGGGGGGGGGTGTAAGAAAGGAGTAGAAGAACAGTTTGAGGAAATAAAAAGGAAAATGGCTGTTGTATAGGTTGATATGTGGTTTAAGCTGAGAAGGCAGTCATATAAATGTCATGCACAGGGAATCTTTCCCACGACAGACTTCAATCAATGGCGCCGACGTATGGCGACATGCTACGAGCTCTCTCACGCCGCGCTTAGTCTTAGTTTTAACTTTACTTATTAGTTTAAAAACTCAGCCTCTATCCTCCCTAAGAACATTTGATTGCCAGACTTTATTGGACATCAGACAAAATGCTCCAAAGTTGTCTACAACATCTGCGATCCCTGTGGACACTATCAAACAATCAGCGTCCTGGCCCACTGGCTGCCAAAAGCGATACGGGCGAAAGAGGGGAAGACGTGGGGAACTGCTGGTGAGGTTACGGAACCGTCCTACGCGGCCTCCAATACCAAGCATGCTGCTGGAAAACAAGCAGTCTACCGGCAATAAGATGGATGAGCTCCACTGCCGGGTCGGTGTTCAGTGCGACTTGAGGAACTGCCGTTTGTTCTGCTTCACAGAGACATGGCTAACATCAAACTACCCGGACAGTGCCATACAATTGGACGGCTTCTCCATATTTCGTTTGGACCGGGCAAAGGACGCGACTGGCAAGTCGAACGGTGGGAGTGAGCGCTTTCTGGTGAACAACTCGTGGTGCACCGATGCGGAAGTAATCTCCCACTCCTGTTTGCCGGTCCTCGAACACATTACCATCAAATGTCGGCCGTTTTATTCACCACGAGAATTTTCGTCTACTCTACTCACTGTGGTATACATCCCTCCCCAAGCCAACGCCAAGGCAGCCCTGGATGAGCTCTACGACACTGTCAACAGGTGTGAGAGGCTGCACCCACAAGCCATCTCCATCGTAGCCGGCGACTTTAATCACTGCAACCTACAGACAGTACTACCGAAATACTATCAACATGTCAGCTGTGTCACCAGAGGCAACAAAACTCTCGATCACTGCTACTCAACCATCAAGGGAGCTAACAGATCTCGTCACTCCATATTTCTATGTCAGTCAATCACTGTTATGAGAGTCCACTTGATCCTGTTCATAAAACACTCTTTTTTTTGTAGCACAGAGCATTAGCTTATCCAACCTTCCTCAGAATGGTAGCATGACTCCAATAAAAACATAATTTTCTTTCTAAACTAGACAACGTGTACGTGTAAAGCGTATAGCCAGCACGGCGACCGGACTTTTTGCAGCAAGGTACGAACCAAAATAAGCAGCATAACTAATATGCATCGATGAAAGAAATCACCTTTATGCGACATTAGCAAAATAAATAAATAAATAAAGATTTAAACATGGGATTTAAAATGATAAACTACAGGGAGATCTGGAAGAAATCTATTAAGACTTCTGACTCGTCAGGCTTTCAAAACAAAATTGAAAACAATTTTCACATTGTTCACTGTATTATAACTATGGAGCATCTGGGTACTTTCAGAGTACATAGCCCGTACGTGATGTCACGGAATAGAGACTGTCGGCGGACTGGTTACGGTCGAAAAAGATCAACATTTGGGAAGCGAATATCAAGTAGCATGAAACTTTTTTTCTCTTGTTATATGAGTGAATACCTTCAACGTATCATGAAATTGCCATAACGGACCAATTTTATGGGTACATATTTTCTTTGAATCCCTACTTTAACAATAGCATACCTGTCACCACTGATGCTCTACAATTTGCATACAGATCAAACAGGTCTGTGGATGATGCTGTATCACTGGCCCTACATACTGTGCTGCAACACCTAGAAGGCAGGGATACATATGTCAGGATGCTATTTGTTGATCATAGCAGTGCCTTCAACACTATCAGACCTTCAATTTATAACCAAAACTGTTAGACCTGGGTCTCTGCAATTCGATCTGCAGGTGGATACAAGACTTCTTAACAGGCCGCCCTCAGAAAGTTAGAGTTAGCTCCACATACTGAGCCTCTATAGTGCTAAACACCGGAGCACCTCAAGGCTGCTGTCTCAGTCCCCTATTATATAGTCTGTATACCTATGACTGTGTTGCAAAACATCCCACTAACAGTGTTGTGAAATTTGCAGACGATACTACTGTGGTAGGACTCATTTACCCCTTTTCCACCGAGCTGGTGCTGGTGCTGGTTCGGAGCCAGAGCCTGACTTAGCACCGGTTCTTTCGTTTTCCACAGCCTAAGCACCAGGTCTTGGCTCTTAAAACCAGTGCTAGAGTAAGCACCAACTCCTTGCTGGTCCAGAGCAAGCACCGATTACGTGGGGCTGAGTTTACCAACACGACCAGCGCGGTCGCGGAAGTATTTTGAGCGTTCTGCTCGCAGTAAACGTTGGGATGTATAAGCATATGTCTTATATCTGCATGATGCGTTTATATTTCATTTTACTTTCTGCGCCGCTTACATCTATAATAAGCATTACGAATATGAGTTGGCTGGCCAGATAGGGCGTTCGCGAATTACTGTTATTGCCATCAGCGAGCTTGAATGTCATTTCAAAACGAAACTACATTAGATCGTTCAAAGTTACGAAGCTGGAGTGAGATACGACAGTTGCTTGTTTATTTTTTACCTGTCTGCTTCCTTGGGAAAAGTAAAGATGGATAGCGTGTTCCTATTATTATTTCTGCACAAGGTTTTGGTATTTTTAACATGCACGGCCAATAATGCAAGATACGGTATGCGCCTTATATTGCTGCTTTTTAAATATCTGATCTTAATCCAGTACAAGATCATAGCAATCTAATCGGCTATATTCCTTTTCCCCTCTAAAAACAATAAAACTTCAATGACAATAATAGTATTACTGAGCATAGAAACACAAGCATTTTTTCAGTTTTACATTTTTATTTGTGGTTTCCCGCAGTCCATACTGTATTTCTGTATTGTCAGATGTTATGTGAGCGCTGCTGAGAGAGACGCAGATCTCGAACAATGTTCATTTTCTCTTGATCTGCTGGTCTTAAATTACAGTGACATAATCGCGTGGCTCTGATTTGGCTCCTTGGCGATGGAAAACCAAACAGGTTCTTCGGAGGTGCGTGGGTTGAACCAACTAAGCACTGGCACTAGCACCAGGTTCTTTTTGATGGAAAAGGGGTAATTGACAGCAATAATGAAACTGCCTACAGGGATGAAGTGAGTAATTGAAGATCTGGGTGCAAGAAGTACTTAAGTCACATTTTCCAGAAAATGAGCTGACACTACTACCATAAAGTAGAGTGTCATGTGCATCATTCAAAGCCAAAAAATTCCAAATATAAGTACTCAAGTCCTCAATATTGATATACGGCCTTCCCTGAATCTACTGAATTTTTGTGCAAGAAATATTCCAGTCTTTGCAGAAGTACTCAAGTCCTTGACGTCATCAGGAACAAGTGCCTAAGTCCATGACTGCCCAATCAGCTGCTAGTACGTGTCATGTGACAAGCGTAGCAAAAATGACTGTTTGGCAATCAGAAAATGATTGAAACGGCATTTGTGTGGTAAAAGTACCGAAGTCCATGCATTTTATGGCAATAAGTACCGAAGTCCAGGCATTTTATGGTAAGAAGTACCAAAGTCCGAAACTGATTTTCTTGTTTTTTTTCGTAATAGAGCATTATTTTTCCACAAAAACGTGTCTGTCTACTTTGTATAACCCCTGGGACTAGCAGCCACTGAATGTTATCTTTTAAAAGTATCTGCAGCATGTTTTCAAAACGTTGACCCTTAATATCTCAAAAGTGTTATTTTGTGAATAAAGTACTTCTTGCACCCAGGTCTTCAATTTGATCATGTGGTGCCACAGAAACATCTGTCCCTCAATGTGGGGAAGACTAAGGAGGTCATCATAGATTTCAGAAGGAACAAACCCGCACACACACACCTGTCCATATAAATAACACTCCAGTTGAAATTGTCAACACCTTCAAGTTCTTAGGCATCCACATTTCCGACTCCCTCTCTTGGTCATTCCACATCAGCTGTGCAATTAAAAAGGCACATGAGCCAGCTTTATTTCCTCAGGTGTCTTAAGAAATATGGTATGCCCCTTAACATTCTACAGAACTTTTATCGTTGTACAATTGAGAGTATACTGACAGGGAACATGGCAGCTTATGGCTGACAACTGGTGTACAGGAGGCAATATGAACGTCATTAAGACAGCGTGGTTTGGCAGGGCTACTTCACATGACCTTAATCTTCTGACAAATGCAGTCAAAGCTGCATCTAAAATCATTGGGGTTCCACTTGAACCTCTCCAAAACATTTATTGGAAACGCAGCGCCAAGAAGGCACTTGGTATTCTTCAGGATTTAAATCACCCCGCGCACAGTCTCTTCTCCTACCTTCCATCAGGGAAGCGTTTGCAGAGCATCCCAACACGCACCTCACGATTCAGGGATATTTTCTACCCACAGGTAATAAGGCTCCTGAATGATAGTTCAACAGGAAGGAGGCTGAGGGCCGAGTTCAGCTTTAGTGTTTACTGCACTGAGTGTGTTTTTGAATGTTATTTACAATTGTATTTATTGTTATTTATTGACTGGCGCTGAGAGTGCCAGGGCATTTTAATTTTCATTGCTGTGGTACTCTGTACTAATATGCATATGACAATAAACTTGAACTGAACTGAAATTTGGATAAAAGCTTGATTTTGCCTACCGCGTCAATCTGCACAGCTGTGCAACAGAACAGGAGTGCACAGGATCTAAGGGACTCAATAGTAGTTAACGAAGGTGACATCACAAATAATGGTGTTACAATACATTTAACTGTCGTGTGGAATAAATGATTCCAAATCATTTATTGTCAATGGTGTGTGGAACCCATGGAAATCATTGGATTTCTTCCTTGTTGTGGTTCTTTCAGGCTTTGACTGCAGCTGCCTTTAGATTCTACTTGTTCTTGGGGCCTTCTGTCTTTATTTTTGAGTTCAGTAAGTGGAATGGGTTCCCCACTGGATTCAGGGCAGGCGACTGACATAGCCATTGTAGAACATTATGCCACTTTGCATTAAAAAAAGTATTGAGCTGCTTTTGCTGTATGCTTTGGATCACTAGTCATCTGCACTATGAAGTGCTGTCCAAAAAGTATGAAGCACTTGGCTGAAGCTGTGAAGCTGACTAAAATAGCTACGTTGTATATAATTTTCTTAGGTCACGCTGCTGTTTTCAACAGCAGTCTGATAAATATGCTGACACACAGTGAAAACTCAACACCCATATTTAATAACCAAATAGAAGAAGCAACCAATGTTTTTCGATTCAATTTTAAAACGAATAGGAAAAGTATGTCATTGTCCATGACACTGTAAAGTTTCATCACATTATCTCAACAAATGTTTCTGATACGCCACTGTGAATGCACGGACCCTCCCCAAACTGTCAGTAGCGAGTGTGTCCTCCCTGTGCTTAGACACATGCGCGTAAACAGGGAGGCATCGTTTCACACAAACGTCGCACAGTTGCTTCGGGAAAGTTCCTCCATTCCTCCTGTAGTGCTGCTGTCAACTCAGCGACATTGCGTGGTTGACGTGGACGCTGGCGCACACGACGGCCCAGTTCATTCCACATGTGTTCAATGTGGTTAAGATTGGGTGAAATAGATGGCTAAGGCAGAACATCGACCCCTGCTTGTTGGAGAAAGTCTCTGGTGAGGCGTGCAGTATGGGGACAGGTGCTGTCGTGTTGGAACGTGAACGGTAATCATTGTTGTCCATGGTTGTTCAACAGTAGTTAGAGAACTGGTCTTGAAATCTTATTCACATATCGCTGTGCCATTAGACCTCCACGAATCACAACAAGTTCAGTCCAAAATCTCACATTAATGGCAACTCAGGCCATGACACTACCCCCACAAAACCGATTTCTCTCCAGAACACATCTGTCTTAATGACGTTCATATTGCCTCCTGTACACCAGTTGTCAGCCATAAGCAAATGAGACACAGAACCTCGATTTGTCTGAAAAAATCCAATGTTGAAAGACTCGTGGCAGCTGAAGATGATGACGTTGAGCAAACTGGAGTCTGTTGTCTCTATGACGTTGTGTCATGATGTTGCCTTGATATGGCCTCCAGCACCTTAACCCTGCAACTCGCTGAATCACAGTCATGGCATGGATGGGGCATCCTTGGTGTCATGTTCTGAGCTGTGTCTGCTGTTGTTTGGAACTGGTTCCTCAGATTGATCCACCGGATGTGTCAGTCCTGACGTGCCATCGTAACCGGAAGTTTTCCTGGTCGGGAGCGGTGGTGAATGATTCCTGTCTGTTGGTATATGATGCTCCAGTCTGTTGATGGTGGCTGGACTGACCCTGAACCGGCAGGCAACCTCTCTTTGAGATGTTCCCCCAAGCAGCATCCCCAAAGCTCACTCCCTCTGCTGTTCTGTAAGCCGTGGAATTCTAACACTGATGCTGATGGGGATGAAACACTGTGCCTTATATGCGTCCAATGTCTTGCTTTACACTTGCATGCATTCAAATGATGCATTCAACCTTCTGCTAATGACATGGCAAGGTTACGTTTTGGAGAAGTGATCCCCTGACAGATGCACAAACTGAGATTGAATCCAGACTTGCACAAATTCCAGCTTTTAACCTTCATACCACTATATTTCTTCTGTGGTAATTTTGATGGCTGCAATATAAAAAATTAGGTGTTGCGTTTTCACTGTGTTTCAGTATACAAGGAAACCTGTTCCACTGGCAGCCATACATTCCCACACCAGGATGCTGCATTTCTGCCAAACATGAAACAGATTTTTCCCGCGACATTCAAAGTCAATGCAAAGACGCGAGTACACACGAAAAGACGCTAGTTTGCGCCGGGTGATGAGAATCATGCAGAAGACACGTTGCAATGCGACAAAACTGACGTGCACAAATTTACACTTCCCTCGACCTCAAAATATTCTTTTGCAAAAAATTTGCACGAGCACTGCACTGTTCTGCTCGTCATTGCTACTAGCTGCAACATTAGCTAGCGAGGCTACCTAGCCTCATTTTCAAACCGCAGTTAGCTGCATTGCTTGAGATAATGGGAACGCAAGCTAGCTGTATCAAATAACCAATGTAACACAGTTTCACATAAAAAATGCGATCTAGCTCAGCATTGGATATGACATCATCATCAGTTTTGTGAATATTTTTATTCTCTAGTCGGAACAATGTTCATGAAGTAAAATGTTTGTGACGTTAGCATAGCAATGTTAGCATCACCTTCTTGTTGATGATTTTTGGAGGTTGCAGGATGTACCGCCCCTTGAGTATAAGCAAGACTCAACTGGCATTTCTATTAGTCGGCGAAGTGAATTTGCGTGTCAATCCTCTACCAAGTTGTTCTCCCATAGAAGTGAATGTGATCTTGGCACGAAAAGGGAGTCAAATCGAAAAAGCAAAAAAAAAAAAAAAAAAGATCCTGCGGTCAAACTCCGGCAAATAAATTGAGGAGAAATTTTGTTTCAGGTTCGAAACGCAGCTTCACTGCCTCCACCATGCTTCCAGTTTCCCTAATCTTCCCTCCCAATCATTCTGATACTAGAAGTTCTTTGTCTCATTTTTCCATTGGATGTTGTTGTAGCACAATAAAATCTTTTTTTTGGGCAAAATTGTATCTGTTCTCCCATTTTTTTATGCTTTCCCAATGGGTTACATCTTCTACATTTACTGTGGTGAAGCTTTATACTGATTGTCTGTGACACAGATATGCCTACCGCTGGGATCTGGGTGTTCTCGATCTAGCTTACTATTTTGAAGGGGTTCACTTCAGAAGAAAAATAATTCTGTCATCCACCACAATTATCTGCATTTTCCTGGCCTTTTGGTGTTAGAGTACATTGTCATTAGTGTATTCTTTCTTTTTAAAAATATACCAAATGGCTGATTTGGCCACACTGGAAGTTTTGCTTCCTCTCAAGTATTTTGGTATTTGATGACAGTTTGATTCACTAGCTGTGACAGCTCCTTGGACTTCATATCATGAGGACTGGAATTATTATCCCCAGTGATGTGTACGTGTTCATATGGGGAGCGTGCCCTGAAGCCAAGGATTAATTTGTTATTATTATTAATTGTTAATAAAAAGCCATAAAATGTTAATGGTTATCAATTTTCCCTTTGACTTTGGAGCGAATGTCACACAGACGGTGTGAGCCACTGCGTCTCTAATCCTTACTAAGCGACTCAGGTGCAAGTTTTAAAAAAAAAAAAAAAAAACCTATGGGATGCTGCTTGATGGGACACTGAGTGAACACAATAAAGAACATGACTGGGGAGACACTTGGCCAAACCACTGAGAATGACCACTTGGAGGAAAAACAGAAAGCAGTGTAACTTAAGAAAACACGGTAAGACCATAACAGACCAAAATAATGGGGCAGTCTCGTCAAGGATGAATGAGGTCGGGCTGGCCAATGAGTGCACAGTCTCTAGACCAGGTCAGCACCTGTTTGAGTTCTGTTCCAAAGCCAAAGAGCTAGCTAGCTGTGTTGAAGCCATCACGAGCGGCGTGTTTGAGCGTTATGGCATAATAATGGAGGAGTGGAGAGGGAAGTTTTATTTAACCCCTACTCTGGTTAATGTTTGGCTCCTCTCACAATCAATCTGATGTAGGCTGTCTCTCCTCTGCAAACATAGCAGTATTGAGAGTGAATAACAGGCTCAAAATGCAAATGGCATATTTTAAATCATACGTGAACTTTTTATCACCTTACTTCCAAATCAAATAATGAGGGTATGACACACCTGAGCAGCTAACTGTCCAATTACTTCTGGTCCCTTAAAAATTGGCAGGGGGGAGATGTTGGGGCACACAAGCACTGTAATTCCAACACCTTCTCCAAATTTAAATATAAATGCCCTCAAATGAAAGCTGAAAATCTGCACTTTGAGACTGTATTGATTTAATTTCACCTCCAATATGTCACGGTAAACAGCTAAAATAGAAATAATATCCAAAATATTGACAGACCTGACTGGATGCTGTAGAAGCAAAGTGGACATACAGTACTGTATTAACAAGAATTTACAGCAATGAATCCCGTTTTTCAGACCCAATCAAGGTTATGACTAATAGTATACAAATACAAAATTTCATTCATCTGGTTAAAGTACTCTCTGAGAAACGTCTCCATTTATCTGGATGGTCGGTCGGACAGATGGGGCAACAAGCTCCATTGCAATATCCCTTGCTCCACTTCATGTCATGGTGAAAGAAATTAAAGATAGGCTTATTCAAATGGCTATATGGTTGTGCATTTTAAAATAAGGTTAAAAAGACTGCAATCTTTCAGAAAAAGATGTTCCCAGTATACTGGAGAGACAGAAAACCAGAACAGTCCATGCAGATGTAATTAATCATCGATCATATGAAGAAAACAAGAGGACTGCACACTGTGAACCCAGCTCAAAGATCAATTAATATCAGCAGCAGTAATTATAGATTTATCCATTCTGTCTGTAAGCTGCAGAGCCTTGGATTATCCACAATCGTTTTACATAAATGGGAAAACTCAAATAAATGGGATAATTTCCTTTATGATATAGATTTGTACATTGTAATTTGTTTCATAATTTGTCATTAATTTCATGTCCAGCTTTGAGCAGATCTAATGAACAGAAATGGTAATATAATGCCCTTGTGCACACACACAAACAAAACGATAATATGAGCGCATCACATTCTCATGGCTACTCAAAAAAAACATCATTTTTCGAAAGACATTGGAGGTAGGTGATAAGTTTCAAATCAGGCTAAATAAAGAACTTAATTTTTTTTTTCTCTTTGGAAGTATGTTCTAACTCGTTGCTGTCTGGCTACCAACTCAAACTGGAAATTTACTGCATATTTTATAGGCTGTCGCCAGCCATATCAAATAATTAATCAACATGTAAGCCTTTTACATAATGTGTAGACATCCCTCACCTAGTTCAGTGTAGCCATAAATCATTCATATGTGGTCATACCTCCAGTATCATTCAAAGCAGATTTGACTGAAAAACTCAGTAACAGAGCAATACTTGTATAATATAGCAATACATTCATGTGCATTACCCAGATCAGCTATTGGGCAGTTGGTCGGGAAGAGTAACTGTGAGAAGGTGGAGAAGTGGGCGATATAGACGTGTATCAGGCAATCATGTGGACCAATCAAAACCAGCCTGCTGCTCCTTTTATTCAGTAAACCATTTAAGTCATCAATGCACCAAAACAGTGGTCACTCAAACACTTCATCCTATAATGTTCAACTAAACTGTAAACTACGGTTGTTCAGGTAGTTAAATCCTTGAGTAAACGATGACAGCATTTCTGACAACTGAACAGATAGAGGCCAATGATAATTTGTGCAGCGCAGTCAAAAAGATCAAATAAAGTCAGTGTCCCAGACAGGCAGGTACAATTTAACTGTCAGATGACTGGAATGAAATATGCGTTGATTCGATCATTTCTCATGGTCATGTTTGTGATGAGAGAAACTGACACTTCCCTCGCTCTTTAGCTGAATGCTCCAAAGCTGTAGGGTCTCTTCTCTGAATACAGCTGAGTACTTTCCCATCAATTATAAACAAACACAGGCCGCTCAGGGCTCTCATGCCTTACTGCATGATCTCACAGCCATTCCTGTATCCACTGAACCACATCAGGGCGACTGCACCTAGATCTTACGGCCCCTGTCACAACCTCATCATTCCTTCTCTTGAGCTCTTTTTCATTTAGACTTTCAAATGACTTCGGGGTGAACAGTTTGCGCATTCTTCACTGTGACAGGGTGAAAGGTAAAAGTGAAGCAAAAACAGATTCTTCAAGAGTCTGTTGTCATCTGGAAATAAAGTACAAGACAGTGGGGAGTTAAACCTGGTCAGAAACCGACAGTGGGGAAAAAAGCAGAGAAAAACAGATGAATAAAGGAGAGGCCATTCTACCTTAAAGAATATTTAAATTAGTGAGAGATTGCAGCAGCTGACCTCTCCTGAACCCTGCCAAGGACACTGGGATTAAATAACTGCTGGTAAATGAAAGTGGCCTTATTGTTGGTCTATTCAGTAAGCCGGCAGAAATAGGGGGAACTTTAATGTAATCTCAATAGCGATACGAGAAGAACTGACACGAATGAGGAACATAATAATGAGTCCTCAATCACTACCGTAGTAAAAATCATCAGAAAAATGGCAGATAACAGATATATAGAGTGCCAGTCACAAGTTTGGAATAACTCTGAGATAATGTTTTGAAAGACATTGATGTTTTCAACACTGCTAGGCAGGACTGATTTAAAAATACATTTAAAGGCAAGACATTTCCAGTGTTGAAAACTGCTTGAAATCTTTTTTTTTTTATTCAGTGTTTACTGAATTACGGCTTGAGATAATTGATTCTTAATTCAGTATTTACATATTATTGTTGTGACCCATTTCCGCAACCACTGCTCAAGCGCACTGACAGTGCACTTTGATCCTATCCATATCCTGATCTAATGAGTCATTTTGGTATGTTAGGTGTAGCAGAAGCCAAAAATGTCTTTAAGTTCACTGCAGCAGTATCTAGCGAACTGGCTATGGTTAAGTTCCATTTCTTTTTAAATATGGCCAAAATGAAACCACTTCTTCTTTTTCAACCAGTTGGTTTAAGCAACCATTCATTTATTTCTAAAACAAAACAATGTCAGTAATTCCCTTTTCTGTTTAAACTGAACAAATTGCTAATGTCAAATAAGTGATAAAAACTACAAGTTGTTAGAGTTGGAAGAGTTTGCCCTTGTCTAATGCACCTCTTCTCTTACTTTAAAGCATCTGGGATGGAAGTTTTAATATTTAAACTTCACTGCATGTTTTTGATTTGGCGGAGCAGTTATTGTATGCGGAAAGAATATTTTCAAAAGTCTCTGTGGACCTGCTGGTTTTACAGCAGATGATACAGAGGTAACAGCACGTTAGTGACTTCACAAAAGCTCAAAAGCAGCTTGCACAGGATTGTAATTCTCATATAGGCTAATATCATGAGCATTTACTCGCAATTAAAAAGATGAAAACCTGTTTTTAAACTGTGGCAGTCCGGAGGTGTCTTTACTCGAAAGGCATGAGTGGTATGCTTTCATTGCAGCTGGCCTGCCCACGAGGCTGCCTCCCAAATCTGCCCTTATTTTTACCATGAATATGTACTAGCAACAGGCAGAGGCAAAGAACATGACGTGGCAAAGCCAATCGGAACTTCGACGTCCCAGTTGCAGCCACATTTCAATAGATCCCGATTTTCTCGGGACAATATTGACATTTTAAGATAAGATAGATGAGATGTGGTTCATTGAACCCAGTGTGGTAATCAATTCTCAACATTTGACCCATGCTAGTTACCCAGCAGCCTTAAGCAGCCAGAGTACAGTACTCAAGGACAAACTTCAGTTCTGAAGCCAAGGCCCCAGATCAGGGAGGCACACCAGTAGGAGCGTTCCGATGGTGCATGTTTTTTTCAGAGAGGGGAAACCGGAGTACCCTGAGGAAACCCACTCGTACACAAGGATAACATGCAAACTCCACAAAGAGAGGTAGGGCTTTGACCCAGAACCTCCTTATTGCAAGGCAGCAGCGCTAACCAGTGCATTACTGTGCCAGCATTTTGCCCTTTTTTCAGAGCAAATTAGAATAATGCGTGCTAAAATCACATTGTCGTTTGGATTTGATGCTTCATTGAGGTCGGTCTCCTGCAGCAGTTTGCTCCTCTGCACATAGTACTGATGATGATGAGGGAAGAATTGGCTTCTGTCACCTAGCATTGGGCTCTGACAACCTGTGCTGCAGCAAATACTTCCAAATGAAGATAGTTGTGATAATAATTAAACAAATATCTTCAAAAAACAATCAAGACCAACAGTATACACACCTTTAACCCGTAAAAGCATTACCTATCTCCGCGGAGTTACATTAAGTGATTTTTTTTCTCTTTTTCCTTTTTCTTTTTTTTTTCTTGAAGCCAGGAGTGTGTGGATGCCTCAATAACAAATCAAACGAAATGGTTATACAAGGGGGAATTCACCAGTAGCAAGATACAATAAGACACAACCCAACCACATTCCATTACAATAATCCAAAAACCATAAAAGACTGAGCTGCAAATACATCAGCCAACACATTACTGTACATATCAGAGATGAATTTTATACTGCAATAAATGAAGAAAATGAAGTGCAAAATGGGCAGACTGTCAAGTACCAAAGTGCTTAAGATCAACTGTTCAAATTTAGCCCGCTAATTGCTGTATGAATCAAAGAGACTTTTAATTGCTTAGTTCTCAAAGACAGAACTCTGCATCGATATAGCCTGAGGGTAGGAACTCAACCTCTCTGAGCCAATGACGTTAGTGGACACTCCAGCAGTGTCCACCTTCCTCAATAACAGTCTCCACCCTCTGCAATGTTTACCTATGACAAAGATCAGAAAGCTATACCTGCCAGTCCAATGATTTTACACATATAACCTGCCCAAGGCTATTCCGGCCAAATTCAAGTTAATCAAGTTAACTGGAGAACCCAGACTGCAAACATTTCAGTGCAATACTAATAAATAACAGAAAAAAGTTTTTAAAAACTTAGCTCGTCATCTCCTTATACCAAAAGAGAAATGCAAAATGATTTGATATGCATCATGCGTAAAGTGTACTAAAGCACCAACGCTGTCATTAGTATGTCAGGTCTTATAGGCTACATATAAAACAACCAGAATGCATTCTAGAACTTGCTGGGATAAATATTCTTACCTCAGTGAATAATCTCAGATTCCTCCAACAACATGTTGCCTGTTCAGTCAGTTACCCTCACAAGATTTTTTGGTAAGATTACATTTCTGCTCATTTTAAAGTACCTGTTTTTTTTTTTTTTTTTTTTTAATGAGTGCTGAGAAATTACAAAAATCCCCGACAACTCTGTTTACATAGCCTTTGAATACTGCTTGGTTTTTGTGCAATGATAATAATTATTGTATCCATTAGATGCCTGCTCTTGTTATACAAATTTATACTACCCGCGTGATTAAATAAGTCTACTTCTGGTGTACACTCGGGTGCATTTATGCAGTTAATGTTCACACTGTATAAGAATAATGCACTGTGACAACACCTTATGATGCATGTACTACCAATGCATCAGAGCTCAGCAGGGAATTGGTATCTATGTTCTACACAGACCCCGGCAGGTTATAAAGGCTCCATGTCGAACAAAGAAAAAATACAGAATGTATTTTCTTTATATACACAGACATGGTAAGGTTCAATTAAATTAGAATTTAGTCAGCTCCGAAAATTGAATTGAAATTCAATTCCTGTACTAATGTTACTGCCTTGTTTTCAGCATTTAATTAGACGCTTAGAGCTGAAATGCAATTCACACTCACTGGAAAGAGTCTAAACTACTACAGGCCACTATTTGGTCTACTGGGATTCCATAGCCCAGTTCCAACAATTTGAAATTCTGATTCGCTGTCCGTGTTAAGCAAACTTTAGAATGAAACTTACAGAGACAAGCTCAATACCTGATCAGGATGGAGGGATGGGTAGATGAAAAAAAAAAAAAACTAAATAAAGCTTGTTTGCCAGAATAAAATTACTTAAAATTGACATTTTCCCTCACAGAATGTTCTAACACTGACCACTAGATCAGTAATCTTTTCTCTGTTTTCAAGGGGCGAGAGAAACAACAGGTAAACACAACTTGGAGGCCCTGCTGGTCAGAGACAGACAATACGGGCTTTGTAGAAGAAAACCTGCGAAACACAAGACAAACAGTCAAAGGTATCAATTAACATCCCATTATGAGCTCCCACTGAGTTACTCCCATATTAACCTTGGGATAATAAACCTCCTTAGTCCCCAGCTTCACAGTGTAAGCATCGAGTCAATGGCGCACTGAGCCACAGTAAGAGGTGGTTTGATCGGGCAATGCATAGTCTGGCACAAGCTTCAAAGCAGCTGGACTATGTGGCTTAATTTACTCGGTGCATTTTGGCATAACACACAATAAACCAATAATACTGTAATGTTCCATTCATGCATTTGCCTGCAAATACGACAGATTTCAAGACATTGAGCAGACTCATTTACCCCTGATGAAATATACAGTAACTGAATGTGTGTGTATCCATTAAAAGAAATTGAACTGCATAGTGTGCACCATTGGTTCAGTATTTCTTAATTAAACTTTGTGTGTGTGTGTGTGTGTGCGTGTGTTTCTCTTTCACCCAGTTGTGGGCCCACTCGTACATTGAAGAATCGCCATGATTTTAAAAGCCTAATGTATGAAAATCTTGTCACGGTAAAATAAGAACATTGAAAGAACTGATAACAGTTAAAACATGCATTAAAATTGTGAAGTTTTAACAATTAGTTTTTTAGGTGAGATATTGCCATGGTGCACCATCCATCGTCCATCGTCCGTCCATCCATCATCCATCAGTCAGCTTTTTCTTTGAATGACAATTTAGTACTACAAAGTACTACTTGGCAGACTTGGATCGGACTAGTTTCAAATGTTCCTCTCATGACCCTGACAAAATGTTATTTTTCCACTCGATTCAGAATCCAACATGACTGTCCTGGTCTCTGATTGACTGACACATTTTCGACGACTTCTTCACTTCCACTGGCAGATTTGGCTCAGACACAATGTGCATGTATGTCTCATGACCCTGACCATGTGTTGTTATTTTTTAGCTCGATTTGAAATCCAAAAAACTGCCCTGGTCTCTGATTGGCGGATGCATTTTCGACAACTTTGTCCACATCCAAAGGTCAGACTTGAATCAGACTTGGTGCACATTTTTGTTTTATAGCCCTGACCAAGTGTTGTAATTATTCAATTCGATTCAGAGTCCAATATGGTTGCCCTGGCCTCTGATTGACTGACGCATTTGCAACTTCTGAAGTTCAACAAGGCAGATTTGGATCAGACTTAGTGCAATGTTCGTCTTATGGCACGAAGTGTTTTTTTTTTTAGCTTCATTCAAAATCCAAAGATTGGGTGACACATTTTCAACTTCTACCACAGTTCCAATCATCAGATTTTGACCAGATTTGGTGCAAATATTTGTCTCGTGGCCCTGACTATGAGTAGTTATTTCAGGTCGATGTGGGATCCAAAATGGCTACCCTAGCCTCTGACAGGTTCACATATTTTCGACTTCTTGCCATTGGGTTGATTTGGATCAAACTTGGAACAAATGTTCACCTCCATGCCCTGACCAAGTGTTGTTACATATTGGGTCAATTAAGAATCCAGTCTGTTTGTCCTGGTATCTGATTGGCTGACTCATACTCCACATCTTCTGAGGCTGCAGTGGGTAGATTTGGATCTTGCCAAGTGTTCAAAGTTGTGATCAATTTGAAATGTTCACACTTTCTGAGTACATTGATTAAAGATCAATTTAGTGTGGAACCTTCAAAACTGACTCAGTCATGCATATTATCTTAGATTACCGTGAATTCACACCAACTTTATGGTGCATTTAGAGGTAGTGAAAACTGTTTTCAATTTTAACATCACCTCAGGTCTTTCTGTGGATGAAAACATGACTATGCCGGCACATTGTAGAATAGACTTATGTTTACTTCATAGTACCACATAACTGAAAAGAACTGTTACAATGTCAAACAAGGCGAGCGATACAGGCCTCAAAAGCCTCTTGTTAATCATGTGCAAAACAAAAGAAACCATCACGCAAATCAAATCCCAAGGACCGCAGGGTTCTCCTCTACTTCTAAATACTAGGCAATAGATGGAGATGCTCTCTCAACAATATTTCAGTTTAGTAACTTGCATGAAGTTTACCACCATGTCCCAACCCTTATAAAAATGTACTATAGTTAACTATAGTTCACTACAGTAAAATTGATGTAAACTATAGTAAACTACACTTTACTACAGTAAACTATAGTTTGTTGCAAATATACTATAGTAATTGAATATCATTGCTATAGTTTACTATAGTAGAGTTTGACTTTTGTGATTTACTTTAGCATCACTATAGTAAACTACAGATTATAGTGTATACTATAGTATACTATAGTAAACTAAAGTATATACTACGGTATATCTATAGTAATTCTGCAAAAATTCCATCATTACTATAGAAAACTATAGTATTTTTACTGTAGTATTTTGCGGTAATTTTCACAAGGGCAGTCCTGTGACGTTTTGCCAGATTTACCGGTTTTCCACTGAAGGACAATTCACGCTCTGTATACTCGTCAAACACAAATCTAACTGATTATTGTAGTTGCCGAATTAGCTGTTGGCCAGCTTAATTCTTCATTTCCCAGATTGTCAAATATGGATCACAAAAATGGTAACCCATGATGATATGGTACATTTTTAAATTATTTTTTGCTAAAAATACTGTATTATAAAATTTCACATTCTAATCCTGATTTTTGTGTGTGTGTGTGTGTGTGTACCTGAGTTTATAACAGACAGTAGGGTACGGACACTCTGTGGAATAACCTTCATAGAGACATAGAGACATTGCATCTTTCCAAAACCAGAAAATACTTGTGTAAAACTGCAGTGATTCAGCTCAAGATTGCCCCCCTCGACATCAAGCGAAGCCCACACACAATTTTAAAATAAAGAGTGGTAATAAATATGACAGATGCTCTGAAGTCCGAGAGTTTTAAAGAACCTTAAGAGCAAGAACACGCTGATATTATTTCTTTTTTGCCCTTTTCTTGACCGTGAAGCTCCCTAACCACATGAATAGCTCTCCTTTCATGTGCTTCTGCAGTCTGTGGTATTCCAGTAACACTTTTACATTACGAAAGGATGCAGTATTCATGCAGTACTGGCAATATATATGCTCCCTTCTTGACTTAACAGCTAATATGGGATTATTTTTATTCAAAATGATGAAAAAAAGACATCCATATGTTTAGACATCCATAATGCTTTCAACTGGGTTTTAAAAACACTTACTGTAGCAGTGACTTATTTAATATGTTTAAACATTATCTTATTTATTGGGATTTGAAACTGAAAATCCAACAAGTGTATAGTAAGCCTTTTTAGATAACAGTGGATATCTAATTTCATTAAACTTTCTTTTTGGTTTGTCGAAACAAAGGCAACATTCATGTCTTGGTGTGGTTGTCACCTTCAGATTTTTCTTTTCTGAATTCACAATAAAATCATACAAACCTGACAAAACTGTGTTTTTAAAAACTTTTTTAAGCAACTTTTTCTAATAGTTCCTGATTATTCTTACATTTGGCATCCATCTCTGCTAAAACACAGAAATACACATACCCATGGATACATCCCAAAGTAACACACATTAACTCAACAATGTGAGTATTATTGATGGTGACACAATTATTAAGACAAAAGCAATGAATATCTAAAAGATCTGCTTGATAGTCATAAAGGCACCAGTTTCAATGACCCATTACCAGAATTGCAGATGATTACAGGGCATCACAGTCGTCTGGGCCCTGAGCACATGGGCGAAGGCTGTAATGCACAATCTATCATGGTGACCTTGGAGCCTGTCCTTAGAAAGGAATGACAGTGCAGTTCATGCACAGTTCACTGGCCAGGGTGTGCAGCCTGGTGTGTGAGTAATTACACTTGCAGTTCAACACAGTGTCTCAACACAGTGTCTCAGCTGCTTTTGTATTAATAGATGACAACCTCTCTACAGCATACAGGTGCTTCTTCACTCAATAAAACAATGCTGGGGTTATTTTTTTAGTTGTATAGAACAAAAATTATGCCAAACATAATTTTAAGGCCTACTCTCACTGTAAACCCTGACAATTGTGGTGAACTCAAATGTTTTGTGGAAACCGATTACCTCAAAAAAACTGAGTATGCCAACTTTATGATCTTGTGCTCACAGCACTTAAAAACATGTAAAAAATAACTTTTACTTCATTTTCTTTAAGGTCCTTCAACACAATGCAATTAAGTTGGCCCACTCAATTTTTTTTGAGGTAATTGCTTTCCATGAAACATTTTAGTTCACCACACTACCAGGGTTTACAGTGCTCTTGGATTACGCTGTATGGATTGGAATAATTCAAGCCATCGTAGGTGAGGCAAACAATGGAAACATTTTCCTCTCGTAGCAAGGTAATCCAGCTGCATAGCATAGCCAACAAGTTATATTACTGCTCTATATGTGCTATTGGTGCAGCTGGTCCATGATCAGACTGAGGTTAGACTGCAGGGAGTCTGTTGTCAGACTATGGGCAGATCACATCACTGTCATCCATTTGAGCAAAGGAGGTAGCACAGGCCTAACAACCCCTAGAAACCCATTAAGCCAGAATTTACCGTTGCTTAATAAATTGTAAAGACGATAAAAGAAAAATGATATTTTAAAACTATTTATATGACAGCTCTACATGAAACAATGTTACTAAAAACACCTGGGAGTAACATTAAAAAAGCAAAAAGTAATATGAAAAAGCCATTGGTCACTAAATTTAGCCCAACCTTTCTTTCCCCCTCTTATTGAAATAGAATCCATTACAGACCCTCACCTTTTTTTCATTAGACAAAAGTTATTGGCAGTGGAGCCTGTATGCCAATAGGCAGAGAATATTCCAGTACTCAAATCTCAGGACATAGCTATGCCAAAAGAAGTGTGGTGAGCTCAGATGCAGTGTTTCAACTGATGCAGAAAGCACAGGCCGAATATAAATAAATAAACAGCAAAAAAAGAAAAAAGGGAAATAAAAACTAAAAAAAAAATAATTGCTTGTCTGGAAGGGCACCATGGGCAATTTTGTGAAAAAATGAACAATTTGTCTTACTGTTGCTCTTGGCCGTAATGCATTTCATCCTGGGTTGACTTTAGGCTTTAAACCTTTGCAAACCGTGAACTTCTGGAAATAAATATAATTCAGAGCAGGCGAGCACTGCAGACTACCCCACTGTTCTACAAAAGGTCCCCCGTAAAGAAGTATACCTTGAGGCAGCTCCAAGCTTCTCAGGTGGTTTGTAATAAACCATCAAGCGGCTGTCACGTAATTCTGCACGTCTGGTCTAATAAGAGTATGCCGTAATGGAAATGCTTGCGGAGTTCAGTGGGGCTCTGAGGTGATCCCAAAGCTTTCCAACCCCACATACTACTCCATGAACAAATACACCGTGTTTCACCCCCATTCAAAAGCAGACATGCATATGCTTGTAATGTGCAAATTTTTAATAACAAAAACACATACACCATCACGCATGCTGTGTAAATGAACCTGCAGAACCTGTATACATACCTTTTAGAAACCGTTGAATGGGGCGATAGCAGGTTCAGGATCCCCTTATAGAATGTTAGTCTGGTCCCTCCTTCTTTAATAAAACATAGTGATTTTTTGTCGTCACTCCCCAGCTGCAGGTCCCTGAATCACCACCACAGGCAGGCAGACTATTGGCTTGCATCACCCCAAGTTTTTAATGGCCGCAATGTGGGCAGCTCATGACACATCACACAGCCCTGTGCCTCGATTGAGGGCTTGGCAAATTCATCACCTGAGCCTCTCACTAATGGTTTTCCTCCACCTTCTGTTTTGCATGAACTCTGCTCATAACTTTACACATCCCTGACAGGATTTCTAAGATATATTTCTAAGATATTAACCGGCTTTTGGAAGCAAGAGCAGTGATGCAAAATACATTCATTCATTCCTTCATTCATTAACAACACACAGATGAAGCTACTTACCGTGACAGAATGGAGCATTTATTATATCTATGGTAAAACGGAAGACAAAAATTTATGAACCCTGTTAATAAGTTTGGATACCCCTCGTATGTCGGGCCTGCGATACACACTTAAGTAACCAGAGATAATTGTGAAGGTTAAGAATTTGTCTTGCTTAAGTGTTATCAGTGTTTGTGTGAGAGTAATTGGTGTGTTTCTCAGTTCTGAGGAAAATCTCACGGATGGTGTTTGCCAACACAATATAATCTGGAAAGCAAAAGAACTGTCAAAGGATATGTGAGAAAAAGTTAACACTACATTAATGAGACAAACGCAATACATAGATATGAACAGATCTGAACATGCCAAGCTGCAGTGATTCTGAACTGGAAAGCCGATAGTTCTGTGGAAACTATGCAACTATAAAGTCAAACAAGAAACATTTCAAACACAACTGCCGAGAAATTTGAACACGATGCAAAGAAAAACCCAAAGGTAACTTCTACTCAAACAGGCTCAGACTTCTCCAAAATATATTGGCTGTTTCAACATGTACAATCAGAAGATGCGCTCACAAAAATTGGCTGCATGCTAGAATTTAATTTCAAAAAAAGGCCACTTTTACAAACACAAGCCCGTTTGCAATATGCCATACAGTATCAAGAGAAACTCAAGGGTACAGGAATATGGTTATTTGCAGTGATGACACAAAAATTTAACTTTTGCAGCTGTAAACACAAACATTGCGCTTGGAGAGGAGTCAACAAGGCATTTGAAAAGAAAATACACCATCCCTACCATGAAGCATGGAGATGGATGTCTGCTGTTTTGGGGTTCTGTGAGCAACAGTGGGACAGGTAATTTTGGTCAGAATTGATGGCAAGTTGAATGCATCAGGCCAGAAAATGCACATAGGGAACATTTGGCCTTTTCAACATGACAATGATCCAAACACAATGCCAAGTTGATCCCTCAGAGGCTGCTGCTGCAGACAGAACTGAAGGCTCCGGAGTGGCCATCCCTGTTCCCAAACCTCAACATCATTCAGTCACTCAGTGGAGGACTCAAATGTATGTGCAACCAAATAAAATATAGGGCCTGCAAGCTTTTTTTTTTTTTTTTACCAAGAGTGGGCAGCTTTGGCATCTCATAATCACAGCTGCAAGCGGCTGTATAGGCACTCATGGGGGAAACACATGATATTAAGAACCAACCTTTGACCAGGGTATGTGAACTGTATGTTTGTAAATCCGTCTATTTCCAGTAATTACTTTGAAACAAAAGTATGCGATACACTGTTTACTTTGCGCACTATTCTTTACTAAAAGTATTACTAAAAGTAATGTGTTTGGTGCCACTTAAATTTTGTTAAAATGGGGTACGTAAACTTGTGAGCAGAACCAGAAATGATCTGAAATCGGAAGTAGAGAGTGACAAAACACAATGTAGCTTGTACGACTGGAACCACCCACTGGTTAAAATAATGTTTATCCAGCACAAACTCACTGGGTCTTAGCTTTATCTTGAACAATGCCTATTGGCCAGTGGCCAAGATCGTTCAAATAACAGTAAAGGGTGGCATTTATTTTATTGTGATTGCAGACACCACAGCCAGTCAGAGGTTTAATTGGATCACTTTAAATTATCACTGTACTTGGCAAGAGAAAAGAAACGTTGTGTTTTATTTATACTGCTTGAAATGGTTTGACTGCAAATGTGGAGAAGATGTAACCCCACAGCATTCAAGAACATTATGAACACCTACAATAGTGCTGTCATATGAAGCCACATACAGTATAAACTAATTGTCATGGAGTACAAAGCACTGTATCATGCAACATTAATAACACAAGCCTTTATATTACCCAATTGTGAGGATATATAATTCTGTGGTGAACAACCTCATCTTCCAATAGTAAAAGCATATGACAAACTGCATCACAGGTGAACTTTACTGCATCATTTATTGTCCCTTTTATTCCACTTCTTTATGTACAAACCAAGGCCCCAGTGCTGAAACATGATCAGTAGCAGCCCTATTTCTCCAATCTGCACATGCTTCCTTCAAAAGATCAATAAAGGCCGAGGGTACAAACTTTGCTAGTTAGTCATTCTGTGACCAAAATACATTGTACATCCAACAGTTTATGTGGTCATGACCAAGCTCTCCTAAAAGTCCTTTATCAGCAAAATCCTTGGAGAGAAAACTTGATGGGGATATTATTTTTTCCCCCGCGTGTGTTCAGTTAGGGGGGATCTGCAAAGAGATGCAAAACACCACTACCTCTAGTGGATATGATCTGTAAAAGAACGAGCTGAAAAATCATAGCCAGCAAGCAAACTGCCATCAACCCATTCCCGCTACTGACAAGATTTTCTGTCGATGATAAAAGAATGCTTCTCCCGCCATTTACAAAATTTTCTGACAATCAGCCTTTTCAGTTATATGGTGGTGGTGGTGGGGGGGGGGGGTGCAGTTACAGATCTTATGATGAATGCAGGTGTCAAAACATCAATGAATATTATCAAAAATGCTGGTTGTGGCTGGTAACTTCAAAAAACACACTGAAAGAAAAAGTGTAAATGAAGTGAAAATCATGGCTGAAGCTAGGACACATGCTATTCATTATTATTATTATTATTATTATTATTATTATTATATAGAAGTTATAGTAATATTAGTAGCAGTGGTTTATTATCTTTCAAATTATATGAAATCCAACTACTGATATTTTCAGCTGGAAATTTAAATATAGCGAGAAAGTTTGTTCAAAGTCTGAAATGTATTGATTCTTAAGGACATGTACTGTATGCTTCAAATGAACATTTCTAGAGATTTTATACTTTTTTAAATAATTTTTTTATTTTTATTTAACCCTTATTTTACCAGGGAAGTCCCATTGAGATTTGTAATCTCTTTTTCAAGGGAGCCCTGGGGGTTGAGGTGGGGAGGGAGAGGGCAATTTGCACAGCCAATTAGATCTGGGGATGATTAGGTGGCAGGTCAAAAGAGCCAGGTTGGGATGTTTGCCATGACACCGGGGAACCCCCTACTGTTATCGAAGAGTGTCATGGGATCTTTAATGACCACAGTGAGTCAGGACCTCGGTTTAACTTCTCATCCGAAAGACGGTGTCTCCTTCAGTACAGTGTCCCCATCACTGCACTGGGGCATTGGGGATTATTCCATCAGAGGGAAGATTGCAACCTACTGGTCCACCAACACCTCTTCCAGCAGCAACTTGGTTTTCCCAGGTGGTCTCCCATCCAAGTACTGACCAAGCCCACACCTGCTTAGCTTCAGCCACGCAGCTGGAGCAGATCGAATAGTGGTATGGCTGCTGGCAATGTTTTTAAAACATTCCACTTTTTATGGCCCTTTGAAAGGGGTCAATACTCAAACTCTGCCAACCCTTACAACTTTTTTATAATTTTAGCTGGAAAGTTCATTAAGCTTTTACAATGCCCATGGTTATCCTGATGGCACAGGCTGTAAGAGCACTATCCACATGCTCTTCATGAGATGAAACACTGAGGGTTCAGATCTGGTCCCTGATATACTCGCAGTACATTCTTTTTACTTTATTGGCAGCTTTCAGCGAGTCAGTGTACTACTCTATCATTCAACTTCCTCCCTCACCTGCTTGTGAAGGTCTGATCAAAATTATTTAATACTAATAAACAGAAAAATAAATGAATAAATAAATAAATAAGATTCAAATCCGGCTACTGACCTACAAATGATGCATTTGTATTATTCAGTAGCTTTCATCTTTTTTTCTCCACAGTTTCCACAAGAACAGCACTTTCCTAGATCTATAATAATAATAATAATAATCATTAGCTATTTTGTTGCAGCTGTGGTTATTATCACTAGCATTGTTTTTTATTCCTCCACATTTTATTCAGTACCACTTTATTTTAATGGTCCTTTGTAGATGCTCAAAAGACAAGAAATAGCATGATGACAACATACAGCTTGACTTTCAACAAAGGTTGATTTGACAGTTCAAATACCATAAACAAAACATTATCATACTATCTACTATATCTTAGATATGACCTTAATATTTATATTGACAATCTATAATGAAATGTTATAGATGCTCAAGAAACTCTCATTAAATTACCAACAGATGATTAGGTTAATACATGAGGAAATACTCAGAGATGCTCAATAGACTATCAACAGTTTATCAACAGATGATCAGGTTGATATACGGGGTGATGCTTGTAGATGCACAACTGATGATGAATAAAGTGTTAGCAGATGATTAAGTAAACATTTAGGGAAATACTCTACTGACCATCAACAAAGTATAAATGGATGATCAGGTAAATATGGTACCTGTATCAACATTCATCCACAGTGAGCAAATTATCAATATTTGTCAGTTAAGTCAGTGCTGATGATGCGAAACGCAGTATCAACAAATTGTTAATAGATGATCAGGTAAATACACAGGGTGATGCTTGTAGATGCTCCGCTGATATCAATAACATGTCGACTGATATTTTAATTAAAGTTTCTTGAGCGTCTCTTAACACTTCACTGTAGATTGTCAACATAAATATTGAGGTTATGTTTAAGATGGTCAGTAGATAGTATGATGATGTTTCTGTTTACAGTATTTGAACGGTCTACAAATGAACCTTTGTTGAAAGTCAACCTTTGAGTCGTTAACATGCTATTTCTTGTCTGTTGAGCATCTACAAAAGACCATCAAAATAAAGTGGCACCTTTTATTCCTCCACATGTTTGACACCCAACTACAACCCCAATTTCGAAATAGTTGGGACGAAGTGTAAATTGTGAATCAAAATGCAATGACTTTCAGATCACATGAGCCAATATGTTATTTGCAATAGAACATAGATAACATTTCAAATGTTGAAACTGAGACTTTTTACATTATTATCCACAAAATGAGCTTATCTCAAATTTTCTGGCTGCAACAGGTCTCAAAAAAGTTGGGACACAGGCAAAAAGGAGCTGAAAAAGCAATGAATATATAAGAGAATCAGCTGAAAGAACATTTAGCAAGTAATCAAGTTAACTGGCATCAGGTGTGTAACATGTTTGGCTATAAAAGGGATGTCTTAGAGAGGCTGGGTCTCACAGAAGTAAAGATGGCCAGAGGCTCTCCAACCTGTGAAAGCTTGCATAAAAAAATTGTGGAATACTTTAAAAACAATGTTCCTCAATGTCTCATTGCAAAGGCTTTGAAGGTCTCATTATCGACAGTGCATAACATCATCAAAAGATTCAGAGAAACTGGAAAAATCTCTGTGCATAAGGGACAAGGTCGAAGACCTTTACTGGATGCCCGTGATCTTCGGGCCCTAAGAGGCCACTGAATCACTCACTGCCATGATGCTGTCATTGACATTACTAAATGGGCCCAGGAATACTTCAAGAAACCATTGTCTGTAAACACAGTCCGCCGTGCCATCCACAGATGCCACCTAAACTCTATCATGCAAAAAGGAAGCCATTGTTGAACATGATCCAGAAGCGCCGCCATGTTCTGTGGGCCAAGGCTCATTTAAAATGGACTGTAGCAAAGTGGCAAAGTGTCCTGTGGTCAGACGAGTCCAAATTTGACATTCTTGTTGGAAATCATGGGCGTCGTGTCCTCCGGGCTAAAGAGGAGAAAGACCACCCCTCCTGTTATCAGCGTTCAGTTCAAAAGCCAGCATCTCTGATGGGATGGGGATGCATTAGTGCATATGGTGTGGGACACTTGCATGCTTTAAAAAGCACCATGAATGCTGAAAGGTACATAAAGGTTTGAGAGCAACATATGCTCCCCTACAGATGAGATCTATTCCAGGAAAGGCCTTGTGTATTTCAGCAGGACAATGCAAAACCACATACTGCAGCTATCACAACAGCATGGCTTCATAGTAGAAGAGTCCGTGTGTTGAACTGGCCTGCCTGCAGTCCTAATCTTTCACCGATTGAGAACATTTGGCGCATAATTAAACGAAAAGTCCGTCAAAGGAGACCCAAAACTCTCCAGCAGCTGGAAGCCTGTATTAAACAAGAGTGGGATCAAATTCCAATGGCTAAACTCAAGAAACTTGTCTCCTCAATGCCCAGATGCCTCCACTCTGTGTACAAAAGAAAAGGGGATGCTACACCATGAAAAACAGGCCCCTGTCCCAACTTTTTTGAGACCTGTAGCAGCCATAAAATTTAAAATGAGCTCATTTTGTGGATAAAATTGTAAAATTTCTCAGTTTCAACATTTGCAATGTTATCTCTGTTCTATTGTGAATAAAATACTGGCTAGTGTGATTAGAAAGTCATTGCATTTTGATTTTATTCACAATTTACACTTTGTCCCAACTATTTCAGAATTGGGGTTGTACTTCTAAATACTATCAGCTTGAAATATCATCCAATAATGCTTTTCTCCGCGCTTAGTGTGCTTCCATTCAACTTTGTGATATCTTTTATATTTTCTTTTTCAGGTTTATATGTTTGTATCAGGTTTATAGCCTAATTATAATGAAAGGCTACAAAAGAACTGTTCACATTCAGCAAATTTTTTAACACCAACCGGGTATTCAACTTTCAGAGAGAAACTTCACTCATGCTTCCTAATTTTCATGAGTGTCTCAGTTGGGTAGCCAGTAAGAGCACTACATGCTTGTTATGAGCTGTGACAACAGAAATTCTATTCCGGCGCCTGACCTAGTGGATGATTTGCTCTTCTATGCAGTTATCACGAGAACTACACTTTTAAACTTTCATCTTTAAGTTCCTCCCTCATCCTCTGACCTGAACAGGCTTCTCAATATGATTATAACACAGTGGCTTTCACTGGCCCACTTACTAAATGCTGCTAAAATTTCAAAATCTAAAATTCTGAAAATGAATTGCAGGTAGTTTTGTAGAAGGAAAGGGAAAAGATGAAGCATTTCGGTTAATGGTCTTTTTTGCATTTTCTTGAAAGAAGCACACAGAAAGAAATCTCCAGTGAACTGCCCTTTCAGGAGAACATCAGGGAAGAGAATCAATTGATGCAAAGCTCTACAACCACTTAAAAAGAAACGTGCATATTAAAATCAAAAGAGAACAGCTGCCGCTTTTGAGCAGAGCACAAGACTTCAGGTGCTGCTTCCTTCGGGGCATCAGGGGAAAGAAACACTTGAAATTTTCATAATATCCCTTTAAAAAAATGATTTTGTTCAAATGGAAGTTTTAGTTTGACTTAAAATAGTTATAATAATTAAGCACCTCAAAGTGAACGCAATTTTCTTTTACCATTAGTTCTCGCTTCCTTCAGGAAATCAAAGTAGCAATTGTGCAAATAAAAAAGGCTCACAAAGCTGGGAATATTATTAGGGTCTTCAACTAATTTGTGCAAAAGATTTTTACGATACTGTGTAATTATATGACTCTTTTTGCTTGAGTCGAATGATTTGAACTCAGCAGCTGCGAGACATTAATCCCTTTGACGCACATCTCGTCGCTTTTCCTTTCTGAATATCTGGCCGGAGACCTACATCCGTAATTTCCCCCGCCCCTAATTTATCATATTATAGCAAAATTACATTGAAATGCTAAACTGGGGAGAAAAAAAAGACAAAATCTTCATTTTGTTCTGGACTGCAGGTTTCAGAAATCGGCCTTAGATCAGCAGAGGGAGCATAACAGCCAAAAAATAAAAACAAAAGAAGAAGAAAGCTAAATATTTGGCTGAGGGGAACGCTCATATTTTATGAGCAAATATACCAAGCCATAGGCTTCCTTCAGTCATGCACTTTGCCTTTCAATGTACACATGCTTAGGGAAAGAACAGTTAACACAAGTAAAGGAGCCTTGCCTTTTCTTTTTTTATTGTCATTTCTCTCTTCCTCTGGTAAAAACTAGAGCCATTAATATGACTTTTGCAGTACCCCTTTTGTTCAGGCGCTCTGCCTCTTTAAAATGCAGGAGTGCGCTTCACACTGGTAACAGGGACACGTCTTTGGGAGTGGTGGGATCAGGGAGGTGTCTGGAATCAGGACGTCTGTTCTGAATTTTGTACTCTTGGGAGACCTGCATTGTGGTTATTTCTGACGAGGGTCATAGGCCAATAACCATTGGCAGGATGTGAAGGGAAATTTTAGAATTGGAACAAATAATTTGCCTCCTAGGGACCACAAAATAGACTTGTACAAATAATTTGAAAAACTGAAATGTGGGTATAAAACAGATCATGTAGCAAGCCTAATACACATGCTTAAATACAAAAACAAATATACTGAATACAAATTAACACACAAAAGGTGATTTAAGACAAAGAAACATACTATGTTGGCATCCGTGGCCCAGTAGCCGAAGGTCGCAAACAATTTCAAACAATTGTAAGTTTCTCAAATGTCACTAAAATACTTGAAAAGAAAGTCCTTGATCATTCAAATTAGGGATATCACATATTCATACATGAGTGCTCTCAGTCAAGGGATTGCTGTTTTCAATGTTCTTGCTGGCTAGTTATCCATGTACATAAGGTATGTTTCTGATCCTCCTGTCTAATACAACATAAGCCTATGGCGAAGAATAGACGGCTCATTTTATCCATGTCTAATCACCTTGGTTTAAAACATTCTGGCTGTAAGAACAGCTTCACAGTCGATATATGCTGCCAAAGGTCCATTCTGAAAAACTGGTCGAACAAAAACGTATCAAAATGTAATTATTCCTCCAAGATGTGATTTCACTGTTAAATGATAAGTCTGATGCAAGGTTCAATTCCCAGTTTCCCTGCAGTCCATTCATTAATGAGTCATTTGCTGTTCAAAAGGACATGACAACGGGGAAATGTGCATAAGCCACTTGACTGACTTTTCAATGGACTGAAAGTCAGAAATGCATCCAAATCAGAAAACTCAATCTGGAATGCTACCAATACTGCTGTCAGTTAAAAACAGAGTGTGTTCAATCAAGTTTTTAATCAGTTTCAATTTAATTTCCACAATGTTTAGTTCGACTAAGCAACCTCTGTGCATATTGACAATCTACTGCAAATGAAATATTGCCAACGAACAATTTAGCCATTATTAAACAAGTCTTTTTTTGTAACTACATGTTAAACGTGCACACGTGCAGAGACACGTACAACTATATCCAGTACTTCCACACATTTATCAACCTGGTCTAGTCTCCTGGACTCTGACAATGATGGATGTGAGAGCGTTCATCTAATGTGTTTGCATTCTTCTGCTCTCAGTACTTTCTGACCATTTCATGATTACATGTCACCAATACTCCATATGCCTTTAATCGATATCTTTCGTTTCAGCTTGTATCGACTAACCTTAATTTGTCTTACTACTCAAAATTTATGACAATGTTTCCCAGCCCAGGGTTCAACAAATGAGTTTGTCCATAGCCTGTTCTATCAATGAAGAATTATGACCGACTGTGATACGTCAGTGCTAGCACCATGTCGGGGTAACAGCGTGGCTTTCCACTGACTTATCAGCACCCATCAAACAGAGAAGGTAAGCGCAGAACATGTCCGAGAGTCTTGCAGCCCTTTTAGTCCATTACAGAAGTGCACCGTGCACTGGATGTAGAGACCTACTGTGCCCAGTGTGGCTTCAATAAGGAAACAAGGCAGATCAAACGGCAGAAAACTGGATTCCCAGGAGGACTGGGAATAGACCATCTACCTCTTACAGGACTGCTGATTCGCAATCATGTTGCAGAGGGACGGAGATCCCATCAGCATTCATAGCTACACCACGGGCTGGTGATAACCAATCGGCAGTACACATGCTTGCAGATAGATAATCTTTCTTACATGTCAACATGCACAGATCCGGGCCTGTATTCATGAAGCAAGCCATGAGGGGAAAGCTCATCCCACATCAGCACTCCCACTCGACCGGGCTCTGCTGCTTCTTCTTCTTCATATTTCAAATTAGCGGCCAGAACAGCTCAAGGAAACCAAGGGAAGTGAGTTAACCCTGACGGCAGCTCTAATAGTTTGTGTTAAAATGCAACACCAGCCCCTGTGGCTCTGCAGATCCCAAGCATTACACTCGCTTTTATTGGATGGTCATGTAAAGGGTTTGGGAATTGACAGCAAAGATGGAGTGTTATCCTCATTTCAAGTCAAGGTCCCTCCAATTACTCCGCCCATATAGATGTCTTTTGAAGCATAACGCCTGCATCATTGGTCAATGATTCTCGATTGTGCATTTTCATCAGCCCGTCGATATGTCAAGAAATGCAATGTTCCAATTATGTGAGATGAACGTCATACCCACTCACTCATCTCTTTATGAGTAGCAGGCGCGTGTCTCCAAGCATTGACCATCTTCATGCAAAAGCGCAGCCATTTTTAATGCTCCCTTTCCCCTGGAGCGCTGTTTGTTTACTGACTGTTAAAAATGTGTGCCTTTGCTCTAGAGTCAGGTCTTTGGTCTCCAAACTCAAGGGCTGCTTAAATAGCTACATTTTATTTGTGGATTTGGCTGGAATTTAAATAAGTATTCGGCACTGTGCAAAAGTTTTGGGCGCATTTAAAACTGTCCAGTGAGGCAAACATGGTTCCAAAAATCATGAACTAGGAGGTTTCCCAATATTTAAAAATGTACTAAAAACATAGTGCCATCATAAACTAAAAGAAATATTTGGCATGACTACCATTTGCCTATTAATTAGGTACAGTGCAGTCTGAAGTTCTGTTGTTTCACAAGATGATTGACTTTTTGCATTTTTCTAGCAGATAGGCAAACCACACTATTTTTGCAGATCTGTCTCTTTCAATAATCCTGGACAACCTTGATGATGTCAAGATCAGGGCTCTGTCAATCCGATATCATTTTTATAAACTGTCTTTAATGAAATAAAAAGATTTGTAGGTAAAAATATTTTTTCAACTGACATTTGGTCTCACACATTTGCTTTTAATCTTCAGCAGCACTAATGTGGGAAACATAAAATAAACACCCACACCAAAATTGAAGAATAAAAAAAATGCAGGGTGCCGAAAAGTTTGCACAGTACTCTATTGCTTCATACGTGTATTGTACAAGTGGCAGTGGTGTGCATTTTGCTGATAACATTGAATTGTTACCTTAACTTGACAATAGTAGGTCTTGTTTAAGCAAACTATACTGTATTCTGTGGAGTGCTTCCAGTTACACTATACTCTTACCCTCTCTACTAGAACAATACACTTTAACACTGCACTGAGAACAATACTTCACTTCTCTATGGACAAAATAGTACAGTATATCACGGTGCCAGAACAAGTAAGTGGTTAGGCTCTGCAGGATAACGTTTCTATGAGACAAAAAGTTCAAGGTTGACGACCATGTAACTCAGCGGAGTGGACTTTGATTGATCCACGCCAGGTGGAATGGGTTAACTAGGAAAGGACACGGAGTCTTGCATCCCCACAAGACAGGAACTAGTCTGCCAAGTGAGGCCACAAGTCAGCGAGGTCAAGCAGGGATGCAGTGTTGAACTTATGGTGGAGTTCAGTACTGCAAGTTAATTTGTAAACATCTTAGACAGGCTGCAGTGTCACCTCTAGAGAGGCAGAGAGAGTGATTCATTTCCTTGGCTGGAAACCTGGCTCAGCGAGGACGGTGTGGACGGAAGCCAGCCAGGGCTCCGGTAAGAACGAGACACACGCTGAGCGAGGAGGTCATAAGTACACATCCTACTGCTCCATGCGAGCCGCCAGTCAAAAGGAATTACTGCAGTTTATTCATTCATTTACACAGGAGAAAGATCGCCACAAACAAACACGCTCCCTAATACACAGGCACACACACAGAAGCATAGCCACAGACACTGGGGATGCTGCCCTAGGCAGCACTTTTTCACAGGTTTTACTTTATCCCCGGAGCTTTCTAAAGGTCAGAAGAAAGTGTATACTTCTGTTGGAATTCTTCTGAGAATAACTTTCAATAAACACCTGTTCTCTTAGGGCCTTAATTGGCGTTCACACAGCCAGCTGGGGTGAGAGAACGCCATTTAATCTTTTGTGAGAAATAACATACAAGGGACTGCCAGGTAACTGTAAAGAGAATTGTATATCCCTGAAAATGCATGTTTCGCTTTGATAGAGCCAGTCCTATTGTGCACGCTGGGTCTGACCCACAATGGTACAGGATGGGGAAGCTTTGAAAAGACGCAGTATGCAGAATTGGGGGAGATGGGAAATTTGCGGTGGACCCTTGTGCTAGCATTCTGATGCTCCCCCAGTACTGTGGTGCATTGTAGCAGGTAAAAGCCTGTGCCAATGCTCTGGTGCACTAGCGTTGTGCTCAGTAATAGTCACCACCAAAAGTCTCCAGGCGAGAGCTCGGTTCACACATTATCATGCAGGTCCCGCGACAGACTTTCATTTTAAGCCACTTTTGAGAGATGTGACACCAATAGCCTGAATGTACGAAGGGTCGGCCGCTACCTGACACAAGCTCATAACATTGCCATGAATAATTGACTCTCCTCAAATCTCTTCACAAACTGGAGAAACATGCTCTAGGTGTGCCTCTGTCTCATAGTCTCTCATAGTCATCTTCTTTGGTGACCTTAGAAAATAAAAAAAAAACTCAATCCATTATTTTCCACAAAGCACTGATGGCTTGGAGGACCTAAAAATATGCCAGGTCTTAGAACTCACCCTGCTTGCAAAGCATAAGAACAACTTCTGATTCTTTCCCATTTGTCTCTGGCTTCAGCCGTATGTGCATAAGTTAGTGTTATATCTCAAAGCCTGCAAATATTTATCCGCTTCCAAGTTCTGTTTTAAAATGCAAATGGCTCAGAGAAGAACATCGGTGGTAGCTTCATCATAGATAACCTTCAATACTGGGCCCATTTTATTCAACAGGTGATGGAAAATTAAGATGAGGTCAGTCTGGGAGAACTCTGTCTGTGGTCATTGGTATTAATACGATTAATGCTGACTTTTGGTGTTGGTGAGTAATAGCTTGGAATGGAACTTCCCTAAAATCATTTTTTTTTTCATAGGCTCCAAAAGTAGAGTCATGTTAAAGCTCAGATATCTGATTCTGTGACTCAGTTAAGTGAAACACACTATTTTGGAGCAGTTTATTCTTCTATGTTACAAAAAACTGGCATGGGGGTTGAGGAATCACTGTCCTCAACCTGTGACTGTACTTGGCGCTAACCCCATACACATACAGTATTTAAACAGATCTGCCTGGGGAAACCATATATAGTCACAGGCTTCAGTCACTCAGAGTAAAATACTTAATAACCATATGTCCTCATTTAATTCCTGTCACCTGTCAATTCGAATCTGTGCGACAGTTTGCCAGCTGCAGAGACAGATTGTAGACAAATGGACCAAGAGACAACTGATGACAGTGCTACTCATCTGATTGGTCTGCTGGTTATTTTAAATTATTTGCGTCAGATAACAGTTTACCGAATTCGCCTTTCAGTCTTTCTCATTCTGAAGTATGTATTACAGAAAAGGGTCTGATTTGAGGTGTCTGTATCTGTATGTCAGCTGACAGTAATGCAATTTACAATTTTGCTATTGGCAGACGTTTTCAGAAAGTGGCGTTGCGACTGATATACAGCAAATTGTATGGTACCATTATGATTTCTTTATACCATGCTGTCTTATTGCTTGTAAATGCAGTATTATGCTTCCCCAAAAGAGAACTTATGCTTCAATATGAATGAAGAACATAATGTCAATTCAAAAGAAACACACAAGATGCCAGTTTAGATGGTGGACAGAGTGGTAGGAGCTGTTTCACAGAATTACATATTTAACACACAATCTCCTATTGTTTCCAGACCACTTCCCGATGTCCTATTGGTACTGGCTGAATAACCTCAGACTTGCCTTCATCCTTTGGCTGGGAAACACTGGACTAGTTCCAAAAGTAGGAGGGTTCATCTGAACCTATCTGCTGTTTCCAGGCTTATAGCAGAAAATATCATCTTGGGCCAGTCTTGGCTCACCTCAGACCAGGCAGTTGAATCGTGTAAGGAGAAATACCATTTGCTGGTACAGATGAAAAGAGACTATTTCTGAAAGTAACTCATCCATTTGGTTACAAAGGAATCCAGACTACCATCTAAAGCAGCAGTTCTCAAACTTAGTCCAGGGGGCCACTGCATATACTGTCCTTTTGTTTTGTTTCCTCCAACCACTATTGCAATTTTAACAAGCTGTTAATTTGGTTTTATATTTTATATATATATACATATACAGTCACGCCCAAAATTATTCATACCCCTACCAATTTGTTTTTTTTCAAGATATTTTTTGACTACTCAAATTTATTCGTGCGCAAATGACACAGTAAGTTGACGTAAGGCTGTAAGAAGCACAGTAAACAATTTTTCAAGAAATACAATACTTTTGGTATTTTATTTGACAGATTTACAAAAAGTGCCATGTCCAGAATTATTCATACCCTATTCTCAGTAATTGATGGCAAAGCCTTTATTCACGATTACAGCCTCCAAACGCGTCCTGTGGTTTCTACAAGTCTGCACGGGGATTTTGGCCCACTCCTCTTTGGTGAGCAAGGAAATACATTTTTTTGTATAAATAAATAATAATTAATCGATGAATTCCCATCCCATTAAAGCCACCTTCCTGAGTTACTACAGGGATCACGTGACTTACACTACGGTTTCTGCATCCAGCGCAACGCCTCCATTGAACTTTTTTCTATACTTGTAATTTGTCTGAACCTCAGTAAAACTAGTGTTCAAACTTAGATTTAATGGAACAGGATTATGATCAGAGATGTTTAAACCATTGTGGCATGATATGTATTTGTTAATCAACTGAAACTGATGTTGTCAGTGACAAGTACATGATCAATAATAGAGGTAGTGTTAGTTGTCTCATTCTCATAAGTATGAAGCACATTTGCCACTGGACCTAATTTGGTGCATTTATGTTTAGAGCTGTTATTTGACCTCGTACGCCACATTTTTATTTCTATACATGCCATGAAGATAAAGAAGTTTCATATCCACATTATGATATATTAAAAACAACTGCAAAGGAAAAAAAGTAACCAAGATTTTAATCACAGTAAATCAATATGTTTCCTGTTGGTGAAACTGAGGACACATGGTTGCAAAAAATGAAAAATTTATTGGGCAACAAACAATAGAGTCACACCTGTTTTGTTGCATGTTTATGTAAAAAAAAGTTCGGCAAATAATTTTGAAAAGACTCTTAGCACCTTTGTTCAGCAACCTGATTTGAAGCTGACTGATTTTCTCATCGTCTAATTTGACCTGTTTAAAGATGATGTCACCTGAAATTCCTTACAGTACAGAAAAATAAACATAATATTTTCAAGGGTCTTTTACTATTTCTTGCACACATGCATGCGTCTGTCCAAGAAAATGTGGATCAAGACTGTAAATAACTGCTTTAAACATGAAATGCAGCTAATTAGGACTAATTAACAGCTTATTAAAGTCCTATATTTGCAGTTGTGGAAGGAACAGAGAACCAGCATATACTGTGGGCCCGAGGACCGAGCATGAGAACTATACTGATCTAAAGAACTACAGGTCTTTCTCGGCTCAGATAAGGTCTGTGTTCATATTAAGAAAAAGATGGCAAAAATGTTATCCATGGGAGAATTGCAAGGCAAAAACCACTGCTGACTAAAAAAAAAAAAAAAAAAAGACACGGAGGCTTATCTCTCAATTGTTAAAATAACAATTTGATGACCCCCAAGACTTCTGGGATAATATTCTGTGGACTGATGAGTCAAAAGTGGAACATGGGTCCTATTACATCTGGCGAAAAGCCAACACGGCAATCCGCAATTAAAACATTATACTAACAGTCAAACACAGCTGTGGTTGTGTGATGGTCTGGGGCTGCTTTGTTGCCTCAGGACCTGGATGACTTGCCATAATTAATGTATTCTGCCCTCTTACAGGAAATCCTCCCGAAAAATGTCTTGCCATCAGTTTCTGACCTAAAGCTCAAGCATGGTGGGTTATGCGGCAGGACAACCATCGAAAGCACACAAGAAAGTCCACCTCTGAATGGCTCACAAGAAACAAAATGAAAGTTGTTGCTGACAAGGGTGGCGTAACCAGTTGTTAGGCTTAGGGTGTTTTCACACATAGGGTGTTTAGGTCGACCTAACTGTCTAGGCCGGCCTAATTAGTGCGGTGCAGGTAGTGTGAACACAACTAGCCGCACCCGAGGTCGACCTAAACAGCCATACAGAGAGAGGCTGGAAGGGGTGGTCTCGGAGCGGCACACCAAGCCCGTTAGTTCGGTGCGGCGCACCAAACCAGTGGTGTGAACGCGCAGCGAACCCGGGGTCGGCCCAAGCAAACGTAACTGCATTTAACATCAATGGTTCGTTCATGTCTAACGTTACAACTTACCCGGCTGTTCGCCGATATCTGCGTATGGTGAGGGGGGCCTGGTTTTAACAGAATCAATCTGCGCCTTGTTCTGGTTTGTCTGGCAATTCGCATTCGCCATCTCCAGTGCAAGAAAACATTGTTCTCCACACGCAGCCATGCCTCGTTTTCAAACTCGAACGTTATAACTTCCCGACACTGAACGAGACAAACTATATAGATTGCCATAAACAGTAACGTTAGGCATATCAGACGGCGTTGCTGTTGAGTCTCCATCGTTCATGTGTGTTCTGTTTACATCTCGAGGCTTCATTTCAACCTTCTTTTCTGGATGGAATGGTGCTACACACGTCATTTTCGTCTGGTTGCCATGGATACATGACGCTCCATTCTGTAGAACGGTGGACTTGGTACGGCGATAAAAAGCATATGTGAAACCGAGCCGCTCCAGTTGAAAATTGATACATTGTACATTGGGTCGACCCAAATATGTGACTGGGTCGGCCCAAATATGTGTGAAAACACCCTTAAATGGAGGTTTTTTTCATGAGTAATATAGGTTTTAACCCTTTATCGGGCGAGGAACCATATTTGGTAACTTTAGTCGGCATCCAAAGTGGCGCTCCCGTGCCTCTCCGTGAGGCAGTAGACCAGCGGCAATTTCTCCCAGCCAATGAGAGAAAATCAGGCTATATCACAGGCAGTGACATCAGGGTGCTCGACCAATCAGCAGTGGCCTAGAGCGTCTCAAACTTCTTTTCTTCTTCAGACCTCTCATTGTGCGGTTGTGTGCCCTTACCCAGTCCCACTCAAAAGGACCTAACATCAGAACTCACGAAAGAAAATTGATGAAAACTCACGCATTATAAAGTTGAAAAGGTTTACTAAAAGTTGAGATAGGTGTTGTTTGTGTAGGATTTCTATGAATTAGTGAGATTTTGCATGAAAAACAAAAAATTTGGTAGTGAGGCCATATTTTATCATACGCCCTTTTCACCTAAGCCAAGAGCAAGTGATGGTTAGATTATTTATGGACATACGCCCAACGCACGGTACTTTTTTACACTGTGCTACTTATGGTATTTTTTTGTGCCCTATAAAGGGTTAAATAACTCTTCATCTTCAATATATAAATGATTATTTAAAAGCAGCAATTTTTTGTTTAGTAACATTGTCTGGAATAGTTGGATGATCTGAAACATTTAATATGACATGCAAAAATAGAAGAAATTGGGAAAAGAAAAATTGGGCAAATGATTTTTTTAACAGCACTGTAGTACTGGACAGACTTACAACTTTCTAATGGTTACACAATGTCCAGCTATGTGCAATACATGAGTCACTGCAGCATAAAAGCTACGGCTCATGTGAACTCTGCACTCCAGAGCTTTTATAGAGGTTTGACGAAACTCGAACATTTAAGTGAAAGCACTTAATCTGAAAAAAGCATTGCATGAACCGTTGGCTGACTTGAATAAAAAGCACAAAACTGCTCTGTCTGGACGAGGAAACAGGGCTCAGATATACGAGTTAACATTGCATGTGAAAGTCTGAGACTGACACTGAAGCACGGGAAAAACAAAAAGGGCTGCAATCAGCTCCCTTGGCTGGGTCCTATGACATTTATCTCAGCAGGCTAATAACATCTTTTGTGTTGAGGGGCAGCCAGTGCGAGCCATAATTTGAAACAAACAGCAGACTCTTCATCTGCTACATATGCATGGCAAGCATCCATTTCACAGACTACCTTATACAGAGCAACCAACATTTGAAGAAAACCTAAGTGCACTGGGCTGTATTTAGTTGTCGCTGCTCAGCAGAACAAAATCCCCAGGTCAAAGAATGCATGCACAAAATCAGTAAAAAAACATAATTAAAACCAACATACAAAGCCTAAAACAGACGGAAACTAGAGACCATATGGGATCGCACCAGCCACAACAGCGATGCTGTTATTGTTTTCAGTATAGCAGCCCTAATTAAAATGTTTTCAGTGAGAGTGCTCAGACCACACCCTGCTCAGAGAGCGCATTCTCAGACCACACCAGTCTTCGGACGCAGCCTTCCTTCTTATCCCAACTACTCACCTGTAATGTTTCATGACGTCATCTTAAAAGGTTGCGATGCTATTAAGTTCACACGAATTGTCCATGAACAGAAACACAGACAGACAGACAGACAGACAGACTTGTAACACCAGCAAAAATAAAGAACAATATTTGCTGTTGCAAAGGGGTATGAATCTAGCCTTGTTGAAGTTTGCCCTGATGATTCACACTGATAAACAGGAAACAATACCAGCTAAAAATGCTCTGAGAAACCACATAACTGAGAAAAGCAAAAGTTCTTCTGCTTTTGGTGTTACATCTCCAGCTAATGCCTGCAATACTTGCATTACATGGTCACATATATAGTGCTGTGAAAAAGTATTTGCCCCCTTCCTGATTTTTTTTAAGCACATTTGTCACACTTAAATGTTTCAGATCATCAAACAAATTTTAATATTAGACAAAGATAGCCCAAGTAAATACAAAATGCAGTTCTTAAATGATATTATGAATTAACTGTAATTAACCACGTTTTTTTAGTTCAATTTCACTAGCCACACTCAAGCCTGATTACTACCAGACTTGTTGAATCAATAAATAACTTAAATAGAACCTGTCTGACAAAGTCAAGTAGGCTAAAAGATCTCAAAAAGTAACAGATCATGCCACGATCTAAATAAATTCAAGAACAGATGAGAAAAGTTATTGACATCTATCAGTCTGGCAAGGGTTACAAAGCCACTTCTAAGGCTTTGGGACTCCAGAAAACCACGGTGAGAGCCATTATCCACAAATGGAGAAAACTTGGAACAGTGGTGAACCTTCCCAGGAGTGGCCGGCCTACCAAAATTACTTCAAGAGTGCATTGACAACTCACCCAGAACAACGTCTAAAGAACTACAGGCTTCACTTGCCTCAGTTAAAGTCAGTGTTCATGATTCAACAATATGAAAGAGACTGGGAAAAAATGGCATCCATGGGAGAGTTCAAAGCCGAAAACCACTGCTGACCAAAAAGAGCACAAATACTCTTCTCACATTTGCCAAAAAACATCTTGATGATCCCCAAGACTCTTGGGAAAATATTCTGCGGACTGACAAGACAAAAGTTGAACTTTTTGAAGGTGTATGTCCCGTTCCATCTGGCATAAAACTAACACAACATTTCATAAAAAGAACATTATACCAACAGTCAAACATGGTGGTGGTAGTGTGATGGTCTGGGCTGCTTGGCTGCTTTTGGACCTGGATGACTTGCTGTAATTGATGGAACCATGAATTCTGCTCTCCACCAGAAAATCCTGAAGGAGAATGTCCGACCATCAGTTTGTGGCCTCAAGTTCAAGCGCACTTGGGTTAAGCAGCAGGACAATGATCCAAAACACACCAGCAAGTCCACCTCTGAATGGCTTCAAAATAAAACAAAATGAAGCTTTTGAAGTGGCCTAGTCAAAGTCCAGACTTATATCCGATTGAAATGCTGAGGCATGACCTTAAACAGGCCGTTCATGCTCGAAAACCGTCCAATGTGGCTGAATTAACACAATTCTGCAAAGAAGCCAAAATTCCTCCACAGCGATGTGAAAGACTCATTAGCAGTTATCGCGAACGCTTGATTGCAGTTGTTATTGCCGAGGGTGGCACAACCAGTTATTTGGTTTAGGGGGCAATTACTTTTTCACATAAGGCCAGGTAGGTTTGGATAGCTTTTTCCCCTCAATAAATTAAATCATCATTTAAAAACTGCATTTTGTATTTACTCGGGTTATCTTTGTCTAATATTAAAATTTGTTTGATGATCTGAAACATTGAAGTGTGACAAATATGCAAAAATAATTAATCAGGAAGAGGGCAAATACTTTTTCACAGCACTCTATGAAGACACAAGCCAGCAAACAGTTCATTCCAAAATCATGGATGTTAATGTGGAGTTGTTACTGTCTTTGGTACTCTAACAGTGTCCGCTATTCTGAAAATGATTTCTGCATTTCATAGATGATGGGACACTTGACACCGCATTGATTGGTTTTCAATCCAGACAAAAGATTAATGAAGTAAAGCAGTGATTTTGGGAAATTAGGCCTGACTAAATACAGCTTCCTAGTAACAATGCAATTTGATAGGGTTGAGTTCAGGGCTCAAGTTCTTACACACTGATTTTGACAAACAATATGTCGACATTTGGGCACGCTGAAACAGGGAAGAAGTATCCATAAACTGTTGGAAACACAGAATCATCTAAAATGGAATCATGTAATTGCATCAAGATTATACCACATTTTAAGCTCCTAAAGCCCAATCTCCCCCAAGTGGTACCACCGGCGTTACGGGATTTGCCATGAACCTCTGACCCTTAAACGCATAATTGCTTTCAAGCTGTTCCTGTTCAAGATCATTTGATGAATAATCACACAATTTATGTACTGAATAATCAAGACCATATGCCTGTAATTATTCAGAAATTATTAAGCAATGACAGAGATCACCAATGGGCTACCTTGACGAAATACTTAATAGTGATATTGCAGGGATGGAAAATTTTTTTTTTTAATTAATTAATCCAACACTTTATCTGAAATCCACTTCCTGTTTTAGCATTTTTTTTCAGCAGTGGAACCAAAATTATTTTAAGATTGCACTTAGTCAAAAGGTTTTCAGCCTTCAAAAGAGTAGGCTTCATTTGCTGGGAAGGACAGTTGCACACTGATTGCTGCGATGCGATCATAATAAATTTATTAAATTACCAAAACTTCTTACTTGATAATTTAGCAAAAAGATTTTTAGTGCATTGTGTAAGTTCAACATATGGCATGCAGTTAAAAATTTTTAAAATGCATGTCATGCGTCAAACCTTCATGGTACCAAAATCATTGATAAGGTCTTTATAGTCCTGCTGGGATATTTGCAGGAAGGCAACAATATGAGATTGTAAGAACAGCAATTATCTAATTAATTAGAAATTAAATCTAAACCTCATCTAAATAGGCTACCATCTTCAGCAGCTTTTATCACAAAACATTCTACTTCATGATGGAATTTCAAGATATTTCAGTTAAGTGTCATCCATGCTATTGAAGAGCCTAGAGTTAAAGTACTTAAGTCACATTTTTACGGTAAGGATGAGAAAATGTCTTTTATAGCTACCATAGTCGATTTTGCTCATTTTCTCAAAATGGACATTTTGTGACTTAAGTAGATTTATCACTGGGATCTTCAATTATAGCCTTGGCTGAACAAATACACCAAGTTTCCATGCTGAACTTGAACTGTCCAAAATGTAACTTAAGTACTTTTTCCACTAGGCTCTTCAATTTTAGCCCTGCCTTCTCTCTATGCACTCGCTTGTTCATCATCTTCTGAAGACTCTGAATCTGCATCACTCTGATCAGACGCGCGCTCTGGTGTCACAGGGTATTCAGGCTCATACTTGCATCCTTCAGTTTCAGTGACAGCTTGAGTTTGAGCTCATATTCACAGGATGCCTTGTTAGGAAAGCAGTGTTTTTCTCCAATAATGCATGCAGGCAATAAACAATATGACATTATATCTGGGGCAACAAGATATATCCCCAGTTATGTGAAAGCTGGCCAAGTTCATCAAGTTTATTATATTTTTCCAACCTGAAAGAAACATGTATCCTTTATTACTAAATAACTGTCTATAATATCTTATGTATTCTGACCTCTAGTGAAAAAGTTGTAGACCATCACGGGTACCCTTTAATTATGCTTGCAGGAGGATACAGTCAGGACAATATCCCACAAAATTAAAGACTAATTGTAAATTTAACACTTCAGTCCTAAAAAGGTTATTTTTTCCCATTAAAGATGCTTCTCTCTGCCTGACTAACACCCCACCTCTGTACTGCTGGCAAGGAATCCGGCTTACTTTCACCAGAGCTGTTGCGTAGCTCACCATAAATGTTTGCTTTGAAGCTGCTTGAGCTGTAGCCTGGCTGCAAAACGTTTAATGTTAGATTGGGGCGATTACAACTTTTCAAACTTTGCAGGAATGGATTTCCTGCATAACAGAGCACAGTAGTGTGCAGCCTGTTTGTTGGATATTAAAAAGCCAAAAAACTACAGCGTTGTCCAAGTCACATTGCCGTTTTTGTCAATAATTTCTTCCTCCACACTCATCTCGCCTTCAGCCACACTGTTCAGGTCTTGATGCATCCCCAGGTGTGTGCACAGTCCAGCAAATCATTAAACCTGCCATCTGATTGGCTGATCACAGGTCACTTTTCCCTTCTGTTTTTTTCTGCGGCATGATACACTATGAGTCAGGATTCTGTACAACTGAATTTCTGTTCTGCAACTTGACAGCTTGATGACGCTTAGCTTTTGAGTCAGCGGTATAAACTTATCAAAATTGTATCGACCGCTTTTTTTATTGTTATCAAAGAAGTTATTGTGATAATTATTGTTATTGTTTTATCGCACAATCATAATTTATACTTGCTATTTCACAATGGAATGCAATGCAATCCATGAACAATACAACCAGAGGCAGGTAGTTCACAATAAAAGGCTGCTTTGTCCCTCTGAATGAGTTTCTAAACTTGTACGTGGGTCATGCAGGGATAGAAATTGGGAGACAATTTGGCAGCAATTTGAGGCGAGTAATAAGAAGAAAAAAAAGGAGGGACGCTCACAGGAGGTGTTCTGTGAACCCAAACACACAGCAGCTTCCCCTGGAGAGAGAGAAGAATAGCACAATGCTCGGTCTCAGCGTGATGCTGCGCCGTCTGTACGACAACAAAGCACTGCTCCGACATGCACGCGCGCACACACATCACACACACTACACACACACACACACACACTGCTCTGGAGCACAGATATAACACAAACGCACATTTTCGCTCAAAACTTTGGAATCATATGTCATTTAAGTGCTTTGTACAATCCACTTATTAAGCCGTAATGCACCACACTGGGTGACAATACTGCGGTGCGGCCATTCTCATCGTGTACCTGTATTGAAAACAAGAGCCACGTGACGCCTGGTTTAAGCTGGACACAGTGGGTCAGGTAAATCTGTGAAAATGTGGAAATCGTAGGCCACAGGATTTATGTAGCGCATAGGAGGATTTTTCTGTCTCCATGGGGACGACCGTGTATTTTGAGAGGGCCGATTTCAATTGATGTAGTATCTGATTGAGGACCAACAGCAACAGAAACTTCTGGCCAACGTGGTACCATGTGGGCCTACTACGATCATATGTCCATTTATGAACAAGCAATAGCCCCTATCAACACTTGGCATGAACACGTGCTGTACAGTATAGTAAGCGCTGGGCCCATTGATGTCATTTGAGAAATTTGGTGTACCATCACACCGGACTGCAGCGTTTTTTTTTCCACTGGTGGCTCTTGCACGACCACAAGAGCTGAACAAAAGCATGAGTAAAATTCGCCCATCATCGGGCACATTGTCAGTAAAAACAATTAACTGACTGTGGCATCTTTAGAAGTATAAGGCTATACAAAGTGATATCCCATGTTAAATATGCAACATGGAAAGTATGGTGGGAGGCAATTAATTGAACATAATGACATAATAAAATAACAGACGTAATGCATAAAGTACCCCTGGGTTAAAGAGAATCAATTTGCATTAAGGCTTAATTAGCTTGAATGTGTTCATTTTTTATTTTCATTAAATTTGTTGAGAACATTAATCAAAACCAAATAAACTGATACTTTTGATGAGTACTTCATTTTTAACTGTTTTTCCTGGCAACAGAAAATCAATCTGAAAGCAATACTGCGGTGTTTTCAATTATTAGCCACATTTTGTCAGTCCATTTCAGCAGTGTAAGCCACAGCTTTTTACTGCTTGCCCACAGGTCAATGTTTCAAACACCACTGATGTTTTGATAGTTTACCACGGTAACAACTGACATTTCAATTAACCTGAATTTCGCAAAATCTATTAAAAAAACGATACAACCAGTTGCATATATAAAGTTGATATTAGATGGGGGAAAACTCGGTAGAAACATTGCAGAACGCTGAACAAGAGCAACTCGAAGTGTGGCATATTAATCAGATGCTACAGTTGAAGAATCTGCGCGAGATTGAGTGCATGAGCTCCCGAATGGGTATTGCTAGCGGTAATGACAACATCCTTCTGTACCCGAGTGACAGAAATTGCTTGATGAAAAATTGCAACGTGTCCGTAATGTACGTAACCCATAATGTTGCCTCAGCAAAGATATGATGGTTAATAAAGTGATTTGTTCCAATATTGTAATAGATTGTAAGCAAGTTTGTTGCACACACATTTCAAAATTAGCTGTCACGCAACTGAATTACCAATGTAATGTGACGTCAGTGATGGCCATTGTGCACGGCAGTACAATCGCCTGATGGCTAATTTTGTTAGCTAGTTATCAGTAAAATTGGATTTACCAACAAATTGTGGACAGTGAAAGGAGACGTGTGGCGAGAGACAATCCTAATAGAGGGTTTTGACCTGATTTTGGGAGGATCCATGGCGTTTTAAAGGTGTGAGACGAGAATTGGCAAATCCTCTTAATGGACTCTATTGGAAGGACCAGTTCCTCCACTAGCTGTGGCAAATACCATAAATAAAAATATCAGCTATGGAAGGCACGCTGGGTCAATAGATAGCTAATGATGTGAAAACATACTTAAAAACTAGGCAATGCATTCCAGCAGGCGCCAATATCTACCGACTGCCATGAGCATCACTGCTGCTGGTGGTGGTGTCGTCAGAGCAGGCAAAGGTTGATCTTTAATTGTACAAAGCATGGAGAGAGCAGCTTCAGCAAATAGTGTTCCTTCTCAAAGCTGTGCGGGTTTCAGAGATGGTCGCTGCACATGCGGACCCATGCACCTAATTATAGCCATTGTCTCTCTGTAAAATCAGCCCATCTTCACCCGACAATGCCATCCATTGGGTTTCTAAAACATGCGTCCTTATTGGATGCGTTTCTGCGTCCTTATATGGCAGTAAGTTATTCGTTTGGCAGAATAACATTAGATCATTTAAACTAGCAAAGCAAATGGTTGCACTAACAGACTGAATAGATGGATAAAGTCAGAAAGGAGATGGGGATAGGTAAATAGGAAGCATAACTTTGGCTTAGGAATAGGGAAGAAATGCAGCAAATAAAGCACACAAACCAAACAATACCTCTATCTCAAGCGTACAATGACACTTCATGGTAAACAAGGTTTTGACACAAACTCAATGAGGATTTCGCAATGGCTCAAGTCAGGTTTTATTTGCTTCAAACTAATGGAAGGAGATACAGTCGAGGACAAAATTATTAGACCCCCTACAAAAATGTCATTGTTTTAAAAGTATTTCCCAAGTGCTTTTAAACAGAGCATCTCATTTTTAACACAGCTTTTTTAGACATCCTAGTTTTATTTTGAATGCTTACATTATTTTAGTTTGCACACAGAAATGAAAATATTCCACAAAAAACAAAAACTATAAGGGTCGAAATTATTAGCCCCCTGGATCCTAATAGTCAATTGTGTATCCTTTTTGCTGGATAACAGCCTGCAGTCCTTCGCTGTAGTTTTCAACAAGTCTCTGACACTTCTTTTGAGGAATCCCAGCCCATTCTTCTTTGGCAAATCTCTCAAGCCCCTCCAGATTTGATGGCCATCTGGCATGGATGTTCTTCTTTAGGTCGCCCCACATATTTTCTATGGAATTTAAGTCAGGGCTTTGTGCAGGCCACTCAAATTTACTTTGGTCCTCTGGAGATAGTTCTTCACCAAGAGAGACGTATGTTTTGGATCGTTGTCATGTTGGAAGATGAAGCGACGACCCAGACCCAGTTTTACTGCTGACTGCATAAGGTTTTCTTTCAAAATCTCCACATATCTTTCTTTGTTCATGATTCCTTCCACCTTGACAGGATTTCCAGTTCCAGATGCACTGAAGCATCCCCACAGCATAATACTCCCACCACCTTGTTTCACTGCGGGGACGGTGTTCTTTGGGTTATATGCCTCTCCCTTTTTTTGCCAAACATAAGCAGTGTCTCTATGGCCAAAGAGCTTCCAGTATGCATAATCTTTCTCCAGGTTGTCCTGATCATACTTAAGTCTGGCTTGAAGGTGTCTCTTCTTCAAAAGTGGAGTTTTGCTTGGTCTGCAACCTCGCAGTCCATTCCTGCGCAGAGCTCTGGTGATTGTCTTCTTAGAGACTACGATTCCTGACGTGGCCAAGTCATTCACCAGTGTCTTGGCAGTTGTTCTGGGGTCTTTAGACACTTCTCTCACTAGTTTTCTTTCCAGGGCCTTTGAAATCTTTCACTTCCTACCTCTGCCAGGCTTGTTCTGTACTGTGTGGCTGCCTTTGAATTTCTGGATTACTTCTCACTCCAGTTCTTGACACTTGCAAATGCTTGGATAGCTTTGCATATCCTCCTGCTTTGTGTGCATCAATAATTCTTTTTCTCAAGTCCAAACTGATTTCTTTAGTTTTCGGCATGGTGCTTTCTCAACTGACCGCTCAATGACCCATACTGAGGCTTTTATACCATGTTTTAACTTCATTGTTGAGTGATATCACCTGATTCACCTGATCGCCTTTAAGCACATCACCTGCATAGGCGCGGGAAGTGGGGGGCTGCCGGGGCTGCAGCCCCTCCTGATGTCAGCTACAGGCTCATCTTGGATGTCACAGTAATTTTAACGGTAAAAATTAAAACAGAAAAATAAACATCAATTGGCTTAAAACTGTTTTGTACAGTTTATGTCAAAAACCTGTGTTTAAAAAATCTGGGTTGAAATATTTTTAAAATATTCATTATGTATTGAGGAAACGCTTTCTCAAAGAAGCGGAAGGCGCTGACACAAACACATTAGCAAGCAAAAACTGCGAACAGCAAGCAGAGAGGAATATCTGATTTTTTTTCTCCAAACAATATTTCAGAGAAAACTAAAGTAAGTGATACAAACACTTACATTACTCGTGGAGAATGATGAAAGAACAGTACAAATGATGGAAGCTACACTACTATCATCGCAATAGCTATCACACAGGACTAGCTAGCTTGTCGCTCCGGTCGAGAGCATCAGCAGCGGTTCACTCACTTTAGTGCTGCCGTGCACTCGGGATCCTTTCAGGAGAAAGTCGTATTTCCTGGAATCAAATTCGGCACGGTGTGATTTGACAGATCATTTCAATGAGGTTTGTTTGAAAATGGCGATGATTGCATTGTGTTAAAGAAATCAACCTCATTCTTTGTTTTATCTGCACAACCTCAGTGACAATTCGTTTGCTAAAGGGGGATTTAGCAACTGGGAAAAGGCAAAAGAAAGAACTTGGTCAGCATGAGTTGTCAGACCTGCACTCTGATTCATTACGTGTGTTAGTGATGCTTTAAGTAACTCCAGTCAGTGCCATGTTTTGGGAGTTTGCAGCTTGGAATCAGCAAGGACAGTGTTGTAACATTTATTCAGGTCGACTAAATTCCTGGGCCATGAAGGAATACCGCTCAGAGGGCACCATCATCGCGACACGTACCGCAGCAGCTTGTGTGACAGAATGCACTTTTTACCGAAAACTCGAGAATGGCTTTAACTTACCCGCTGTAAAAAGATGTTAAAAAAAAAAAAATTGCCAGCTGGGGAGAATTTTGAGAATGCTGATTATGATCCCAAAGGGAACGATTATTTTCGCCTTTTATGGGATTAGTCTGCTGCCTGGATGTTGGCGAAACTGACAAGCTACATTCATTAAGGATAGTTGATTGAATTAAAAATTACGTCACTTAATGCGATGAATCACTTTATTCAAATGGAGGATTTTGTCCGAGGATTATTTGTTTAGTTTTGGGGCTGACGACTTCCTGTAGCTTATAAAACGGCACATAATAGCTAGGCTTACAAAGTGAAGTCCTTCTGTGCCAATGTTTTATAGAGCGCGACAGGAAGATGTTTCTGTTCTAAATGTAAAAAATGCTGAAACGGGAGATGGAATTCAGAGAAAGGGAAATAATTCCGTATCCAACCTCAACTTTTTTGAGCTTTTTATTTTCCAGAACAATTTTAAAAGGGGGCTCACCTTTATATTTTGGAGGGTTTTATTTGTGAGAAGGGGGGTACTTGTCATCCCTATAATTACATGCGCGTTTTCAATGTAGCCTGTCGGTGGTTTCTTGGTCATTTCCTCATTAATAATTTCTTAATCATTCCACGATTATGTATTGGTCTTGTTAATTCAAATAATAAATTGTTTGATTGTGAATCATGCAATATCAAACTGGGAGGGGTTGTGAGCCATCATGTGTGAGACAGGCAAATCCTGGCAGCATTACCAGGAGTTGAGGTTGAAGAGGTTGAAACAAATAAGGCAACAAAAGCATGATAGCTTTTTAAATGACACATGCGTACAAAACAAAGGAACTTTTTGGGATAAAACGTAGAAAAAAATTCAGGCCCAAGGACAACAAAATGATTATAAATTATAATTTTTTGAAATCGGTTATGATTTATATGGCGAGTATTCTTTTATTCCAGTACTCGTTTGCACCCTTAGTTGCTATGACGGCTGTTGCAAAGACCAACATTGTCATAATGCCCCCATGCAGCGCTATTAAAAAAAAATTTTTTTTTTTTTTTTTTTTAAATGACGTCACTCTTCTACTTTCGGTTGGCAGCCCCCCCCAATTCAAACATCTTCCTGCGTGCCTGATCACCTGTGAAATTAAAGCACATCATTGCACAAAAGTGTTGTGCAATGACTTAATAAATTGTCATTTCTTAAAGGGGGCTAATAATAATGTCCCTGGTCTTTTTAGTTTTTTTTTTTTTTAACAATTCTGTTTTGGTGTGCAAATATAAATAATTTGTGCCTTCTAAAGAAAACCAGTATGTTCAGAAATGCTATCTTGAAAATTCCTTGCTCTGTTAAAAAAGCACTTGAGAAAATCTTGAAGAAACTTCAAATTTCATAGGGGGGCTCATAATTTTGTCCTCGGCTGTATTTGAAAATCACTGGAGATTCCAAACTTTCGAGTGGTACTTTATATTGTATATTCTCAAACGAACACACTCACATACACACACGCGCGCCAACACACTCTCACAAACACACACACACACACAGAGTCCGGGCCATCTCAAATGGTTTCAGAAATTCTGCACATGGTTGCATCACACAGAATCGCTGCCCTCCACACCATTACACTCTTGAGATGAGTTATTCCAAATTATGGGCCAAGCGTGGAGTTTATCATTAGTTCCACTGGTCACGTAGGTACACTAACGCAAGCCCTTACACATTCAAACACGTTTTCATTTGCAGCCTCATCTCCTGCTATTGTGACCCCCTGCCCCACTGAAAACAGTAATCCTAATGTTCCCCCAGGGCAGAGCAATAGCTTCTCCATGGAATACAGGGCAGAGAAATCCAAGGCTGGAGCATTTCACACTGCTGACGGAGACACAGATACAACCCATTCTGAAACTCTCTCATCCTCTCCATACTACTCTCCACATGCCCATGTACTGATTAAAATTGCTCTGGTCTTGATGGCTTTTGAACGACTTCTGGTGTTTTATGAAACAATCCATCACAACTTCATTAATGTATCCCTCTTTCCTGACCGCCTCATGCAGAGTTAATATTGAAGTGGAGATGTATGTCTGGGCACTCCATTAACCCTTTGAGCGCCGAATTCATTCTTAAGGAATTAAAAATGTAGTTATCTTGAGCTGTTGAAAACCTATCATGTCCATTAACCCCTTCAGGAGCTCTTTTAAACAAGTTGCTTTTTTCAACAGCATCATCTTACATCATTTCTTATGAAGTTGCCCACGGCGCTGAAAGGGTTAAAGACAAAATGTATGTGTCTGTGAGTTTGAATGCATGTCTGTGCACACGTGTGAGCTCTTCTTCCACAAAAATACACCTCTTCCTCAATAACTCTGATGCGGCAATGACTCTGCAAAACAAAAACCAAAGAAATTCACATCAAAGAATAAAAATCTACACAACAGTATCAGGCTGTATACTGTCTGTTTGACAGTAGTACGCTTTTGCTCGCCCAAGCTCAGTGGAAAAGGTCATAAACTGACTGGAAACATCCTAAAAGCAGACTTGGCAGACCCACTTCAGAGTGCGTGAGCATGTGTGTATCTTTCTGCATGAAAACATCATATATTTTGTTATGATTCTGCCTTTTTTGTTGCCAGTTTTGTTATTTTTCATCATCATGTATTATTTATTAACAGTCTGCTTCCCAGATTCTGTTTTGCCATTTGTTTATTTTCTGTTATGTGCACCAGTGTCTACCCCTGTCTTGTGATCAGTGTGGTAAATTCCTTCTCCCCAGTCTGCGTGCCTACATGCTTCGGGTGATTTCAGTGGCTTCTGGTGTTTCACTTAATTACTTCAATTCTCATTTACTTCTTTCGCTCTGCTTTCTCTGATTACTAATTATACTAACATTTATATTTTGCATCATGTACTCAGAGGCAATGAAAACGCAACACCAGTTTGGACTCAAATAATTTTGTGACTCAAATTTATTTTCTTATTTCAACAATTCAAATATGTTAGGTGGGTTGACTTTGATGAATTAAATGTGTTAATGGGCCGATTTGGACAATAATGAACAGATGCATTAAACATAACAAGACTGAACGGAACACACATTTAAAAATGAACTCAAAAGAACAGTCAGTATTGGGTGTGACCCCCACGAACATCCACACAGGCAGTACAACGTCTCCTCATGGACCTGACTAAGCATCTTAGGTTGTCTTGGGGAAGTTGTCGCCACTCTGCCTGTAGTGCATTCTGGAGTTGCTGCCTGGTTTGAGGTCTGGGTACTCTTGATGAAAAAGCTCGTCCCAGTTAGACGTACTACACCCAAAACGTACTGATGCTGGACGTACTACACCCAAAACGGTGAGCCACTTGCCGGGCACTTACTCCCGCCTCTAGCATACCTAGGGGCCTGTTCTGTTGTTCAGTCGACAGACGTGGCATTATGACACTTAAAAATGTTTTTTCTGTGGCTTTTATCATGCCTTTATATAGGGAAGACAACCCCTCCTTCATTTCAATCACTGTACTTGCACAACTCCTAATCCCATATGTTGTACTCAATATGGATTGATGAGAGTCCAACTCACACTATTGAGTTACATGATGATCATTCATGTGTAACGAGGTACACATTGTGACCCGAATGGTCACTTAAGAACTCAAATTGGACTACTCAGGTCCTGAGCAAAAATAAACCAAAATTTAGAGTGTGGCGTTTTCATTGTCTTTGAGTACAGTTACTAACTTAACTAACCCGTGTACATATTACTAACTAACTAACGAGTACTTGGGTTAATTTGTAAAGTTGCACAGCTACTAATTACTACTAACGTAACCTCAGCACTCGCTCTATTCTAATCTACGCCCCTTGCTTTGCTTTCCCTGTATCTTCCTGTGTTTCCGCGAAATCTCTCGCACGTGCTTAATTGCTATCCTGCACTCTTTTATCTGTGCACGTAGAACTCCTTAACCAGAGTCGTTTATCTGTCATAGGTTGTCTATGTATTCCCAGTCCGCGTCTTGGCTTTTGCCAATTATTGTTTTAGGGTTTCCTTGTGTGCTCACCTTCTCTGCTCATTATCTGTCACTCCCCTCCACCTGTTTCCCTGCAGCATGTGACTTCTGTTTGGTGCATTTAAGCCCTGCATTTCTGTTCCTTCCCCGTCAGAATGTTGATCTTTTCTTCTGTGCCGAGAGACCCGTACGCCAGTAGATCTGAGATTTGAGACACCCTTTGCCCGACTACCGTTTTCTGCCTGTGCCCTTCTGTTTATTCTGTTTGTTGTTCTGGTTTTGACCCTGCCTGCCTGACCACAATTTCTGTTCTTGCTGTCCTGGTTTTTTGGATCTCTATTCCTCGACTGATTTTTGCCTGCTGTTTATGTACCATTGCCATTCTGACCCATTGTTACCGAACTCTGCCAGTCCCATGACCCTGAGCTTTGGATCGTGTTTTGTGGCACTGCACTTCTGTGATCTCTGGCTTGAACTCAGACCGAATAAAAGATTTTGACTTTCACTACTACTGCTTGCTTCTGGTTCCTAGGCTGTAATATTTGCCACCAAACACCTCTCTGAAAAGCCATGCTGCCTCATATAACTTTCTTGGGCTTCCAGGCATTTTGTAAACAACTGAGTTTGGGGAAGAAATTCCAGTTTCTACAAACCAAAAGAAAAGGTGAATAAGATTATCATATCATTTACTGTAGTCCCCATGGTTTCACAACATTATGGTCAAAAGCGTTTCTTCAATATTTTTGGCTCAATATTGAATGTCAGTTTTCCCACAGAAGTGATAGCAATGAAAATGGTGTGATGAAGGAAATCTCCTGACATTTCAATGATGTATTGAGTTTTTCAGGACGTTTCCTACGTTTCAATGTAGAGTTGCACAAATAAAACAAATGAAGCACCATGGAGTTGTTCTTGAATGGAGATAATAGCACCATAGCATATCAGCTTACTATTGCCAAGAAAAAACATAATGGTGCCACTTGAACCTTAATATACCAAGTTCAAATAAGTAGAACAACAGAAGGCTTCTGACTTTTATGACTTACTATAGGCTATAGCTGGATAGCGAATACAAAATAAAATATTGAGAGCATAATCTTTGTGAAAATATTTGGACAAAACTTTTTGCTCAGAAATTATATTCATATTGTCGGTGACTTTCAAAGATTTCAAAGTTATTTGAGGCGGCACATTCCATGAAGACACTGTTCTTGCGTGTGTATGTGCACATTTTTTTGTGTGTGCATGCTGATATGTCAGTGCGTTTATTTGTACTCATTTCTCTGTGAGTGTGTATGCACGTGTGTGTTTGCGTGAGTGCACGTGGTGATGTGCGAGTGCATGTGAACATACATGTACGCATAGAGCAACAGAATTTATAATTTAACGCATGTTAGAGTTTTGTTTTGCAACTTTAGAGTTTTACAGAACCCCTTCTGACAAATATGCACTGTTATAAACTTGCATCTTTTTTGCCAGTTATTTTAACTGGCACCTTTTTTGCTGGTTATTTTAACTGTCATTTTACAATCAGTTTATAACAGAGGTCCCGTAAGTTTTAACTGTAAACCACAGTTAAATGCGCGGAGGACTCGCATTTACTTACAGTTAAAATAACAAGGAGACAATGGGCTCTAAATTCGTTGACCAGGCGCAGGCGCGGCGAATGGGGGGAGCGTCGCGCCAACGGGGTGTATCCAGGCGTATTTTGCAATTTCGTGCCCGGCGTAAGTACTCCTCTGTCCCGCCTCTGTCCCTCCTGCCGGTGCAAGTGGCAAAGAGGGAGGAGAGAAGGCGTTGAGTGGGTTTAACACAGCCGAGTCAAATCTTCACCAATCAAATGAGCTCCTCTACTCACCTTTAAATATTGGAATATAGAAGCCTCTGTCCTATATCTGCATGATGCATTAATGTTGCATTTTACCTTGCTGCTTCAGGCATGTTTTCTGCACCGCTTACGTCTATATTAAGCATTACGAATATGAGTTAGCTGGTTAGCTGGGGTATTCGCGAATTATTACCATTAGTGAACTTGAATGGAATTTCAAAACGAAACTACGTCAGATCATTCAAACTTATGAAGTTGGAATGAAATACAATGGTTGCTCATTTATTTCTTCTGCCTGCATCATTGGGAAGAGAAATGATGGATAGCGTGTTCCTATTATTACACCCTGTTGCTGCTTAAAATTTTGGGATTAACATGCATGGACAACAATGCAAGATACGTTACACATTTATTTTCAATATGTGATCTTATCTCAGTACAAGATCATAGCAATCATGCTGTATTCCTTTCCCCCACTAAAAAACGACAAAACCTAGGTGACAATAATAGTATTAAGCCGCTTGCACACTGGACGCGAAACGAATTTTCCCACGACTGATTTCATTCAAAGTCAATGATTGACTTTGAATGTAATCTGTCGTGGGAAAAATTCGTTTCGTGTCCGGTGTGAAAGCAGCTGATGGACACATACCCACATAGCCTACACACGCACTCGCGCCCACGTGCACACACATCTCTCTCTCTCTCTTTGATCTGACATCAGGACAATCGATATAGATACTATAATTTATGTGCTGATTCAGATAGTTACATTAAATAATGGCTGCTGTAATTATTTATTGCATTGAAATGTGCCTGACATTCTGGAAACCTGCCTGTGAGGTTTCTGTGACGTGCACACTGTGCGCCGGTCAGCCAAATTACAACTGCACAGAAAGTAAACCAGGTTGGAGCTGGCGAGCTCTCTGCGCACTTTCGGCAGACCCTTCATCCACGAAATTGTCACTGCGTCATGATGAATATGTGACACCTCCCCCTACTACGCTGCCACACCCATCTCGGCGCTCGTCCGTGTACCAAGTTGCCAAAGTGGCTGCGCACGGTGTTGCACCGCACGAAATTACCACTGCGCGGGCTGCACCGGACGAAATTACCACTGCGTGGGCTACGCCACGCTGTGCCACCCTGCGCTGCGCCAAGAAATTAGAGCCCAATGCGTTAATTTAACTTTTAAATTCAGTCAATTTATAACAGTCTGGTTTTTGCCAAAAATAGAAAAATCATGGAAGCGCACTTATCAGGCCACATCTGCAAAAATTTTGCACCAATGCCGCTATAATCAGGGTTCCATGTATAACCCCAATTTTGAAGAAGTTGGCACATTATGGAAAACACTATTCAAAAAAGGGGATTGATATGAAAATACTGAGAATATACACTTATTTCAGTTCTGATGACTGCAGTAGACTCCTAAAAGGTTGGCGCAGGGGCACTTTAAGACTTATAATGTTGTGACAAGTTTCAGTAATAAGGTGATATGAATCAGATGTTAACTAGGCAAGTCAATTGTGTTAGAATAAACAGGGGCTTCCAAAAAAGGCCAAGTCCCTGGACAGCAAAGATGGGCTGAGGCTCACCAATTTGCTCACAGATGCAGAAGCTTATAATCCATCACTTTGAGAACAACTTTTCCAAAATCATTAGGATTTAGGGCATTTCACCCTCTACAGAGTGCAATATGATTTAAAGATGGAAGGAATCAGGTGAAATCTTAGAGCATTAAGGGCAAGGCCAAAAACCACTTCTGAATGCGCATGATCTCCCATCCTTCAAACGTCTCTGACTTCAGAACAGTCATGCAACTGAAATGGATATAGTAACACTGGCTAGGGAATGGTTTGATAAACTTTTGTCATTCAACAACATTCTTCACTGCATCCATAGGTTCGTCCTAAAGCTCAACTATGCCGAAGCCACACATTAACACTGTCCTAAAGCGCCTCTGACTTCTCGGGACTCGGTGTCATCTGAGAGGTACAGCAGCACAAGGAAAGTGTGTTTTGCATTTCACGCATCATTTCAAGTGGTTTTTGAAAAAATCAATATATAAAACGTCCACCATGTTCTCCGGATCAAAGATGTCAGGGACAACCTACACAGATATCAGCATCGGCATCTGTCATTATATGGGGGTGTGGCAGTTCACGTGGCACGGGGCACTCACCCATTTCCAAAGGCACTATTAATGCAGAAATATATAGACGAATTTTGGAGCAACACATGCCACCGACAACAAGTCATCTGTCCGAGGAACTTTCCCTCAATTTCCAGCAAGACAATGACAAATCAAATTCTGCTCAGACTACAAAAACCTGACTGCATGAGCGGAGAGTGCAATCCTGATCAGTCTTTAATAGAGAATGTATGGCGTATTATAAAGTGAAACATATGGCAAGAAGGGCTTGTACAATTGCACAGATGAAGGCCTACACAATAGAAGAACTGGGAAAAATTCCACTTGTTTGTCTGACCAACTGGTGTCCTCAAGTGCCCAAACGCTAAATGAGTGTGGTTGAAAGACATGATGTCAATAGTGGTAATCAGCAGACTGTGCCAACTTTTTGGACTCCGATGCTGTCATCATATTGTGTATTGTCAATATGCGATTAAATTTACATTGGAACATCAACTAATGCGTTTTGTACTGTTTTCACCATAGTCGAGGGTAAATAGACTTTTCAATTGAGTCCTTTTATAACTTTAGTACATTTTCCATGATGAGGCAATTTTTTTTTTTGGAATTGGTGTCGTCCTTTAAGTCAGTCTACATCCTCCATCTTTTGAGCTTTTCACAGGATTTACATTTTAAGGAAAAACATTTTAATCATAAATTAGTGCAGCACTTTTTTGTACTGACATTCAACCAAGCAAGGAAAAAATTTGTGAAAAGGAGAAACATAACTTGTGATTTAAATATTCATCTTATACAAACACTCAATTCTATTTTTCAGTCAAGTTCAGTCATCAACAGCATTTCACTTAATACTGTCAGCAGGGTGAGAGGAAGAGCTTCTGCATTGGCCATTTCAAGAGCACATATGCTGCAATTTGTAAATGCATGGCTGTTTATTGAAACCATAAGATTTAAATTGAAGCCTCAATCACGTTCAATGAATCCCATCCATTTAATTGCACTGCAATTAAATAGCTGGAATTCTGAACCCGTCATTCCAATTATAGATGCTGTAATCATCTGTAGTACCATGAATATCTTATACAGCAATAAATTAATCAGTGTCCATCACACACCTGACATTGTTATAGAGCACAATTATATATTGTGATTTGTTTCACTAGAAAGATGGCGTGCTGTCCCATCTGATAATGGGAGGAGGATGATGGATATCCAACTCTTTTATAGACCCGGCACATTTACGGTCCACAAGGCCACAACTGTAAGATGCTGGGTCAAGTCCTCCCAAGACGCAATGGTGATTAAATTCTTTCATTATTGTGGTCTGATCGTTTCAGGCGGTGTTGCGCAGTTTTGACAATTATGTTGTAAAACAATGTAGTTGGCCCCTATTAGCCTCACCAACCACAAATAAGCGTAATTAAGAAGTGGCTGTGTCACATTTCTACTGTAATTGAGAAGATTTTCTTCTTTTAAACAGGGGAATTGAAGGATCTGAAATTACCAAATATGAAACTGTATGGTAATGCTAAATGATCTCTGGGATATAGCAGTAATGAAATCTTAAACAATGAACTTCCATTTCCCCTGACGCATGCAACCAATTTCTGACCCATCACCCCATCTTCATCGGGACATCTCAACAGGTAAGCACCAGAAATCAGCACTGATCTGTAGCAGATCATGGTGGGTGTATAACTGAAGACTTCTAGAACAGAAAGTACATGTAGGTTTTATCAAGCTTGGGGAATACCGAAGGGGAATGATTACGTCAAATCAGTGTGCTAATTAAAGATTTTTACATTCACTTCTGCATACAGTACTTCTTGTAAAAAGATGTTCATGCCTTAAAAAAATGACCAACAAGAAGACAAAGGGATTTAACATAAACTATGCTAAACAATCTGTATTTGAATGCTACACACACCACACATGCAATTCACAGAGAATAAATGCCATTTTTACCGGCCAATTTAGGCAAGAAATACAACACACCATATTTCTCTCCGGATAAAATCTTCATGAATAAATTGCTTGTAAAATTAAGTTAAGATGTAATTGTTGTGAAAATCATTGAAAATTGTTTATCTTGGTTGGTGGCAAGATGCTCTAATCCGGTTATTACATTATGAGAGGTTTATTATCTCCTCGGCTGCTTGGACCATATTCACTTAGCACGCGTCCAGAAGTCAATTCCCAAGTTCTGAAAGACCGCGGTAATCTGATCTAATGGAATTTCCTAAAAGCCATGGGGATATGTGTGTGTATGTTGATAAATGCTGAAGTATATTTCCCTTCAGTTTACTCAAACTCAATATTTAATTACAGTGATGTAATTGATTTTGTGTGATGGCAATGGGTCGTACAGTGTTGTTTAGATTGTTCAGATTTGTCTCACATCTAAAGGGTACAGTCACAGAGGGGGCTCTGTCATTATTAAATACAGTATTGGCACCATTCTACTGTTAGCACAAACTGCAAACTGAATAATGCAGGCTAAATTCATGATTAAGTACCTCTCATTCCAGACGTCATGTCAACAGGAAAAAGGCGAACAGATGTTTTGTTCAGGCTTTCAGTACACCGAGCTGTGAAAGTGACAAGAAATGTATCCCTACAGACCAAAAGGTCCAACACCAAATTGGCCAATATTTTTTTCTCCACTAATACACTAGTTACTGACATATGTCAGTATTAATCGTGCTTTATCTGCTTATAAAGTATTTTATTTATTCTAACTGTCTGAGTATCATCAGCTAATGACAAATAAACACTGGTGAATTCAAGAAATTATTCTGAAGAGAAGTGAAGATAATCCATAATGACAGTTCCTAAAATCAGCATGCGTCTTCCTGGTGATGGATGTGCAGTTTTGCAGCTAGATTGCACAAACTCTGTGGCTATTCTGATCCTTGTTTCCAGTCCCAAAGAAGATCTGCCCTCAGTCAGGTGAGCCTGTGTCCGTGGCAACAGTATCCATTCTACACATGCACATGGCAGAGATGTCCAGCAACACCAGCTAGAGCTTAATGAATGTTCATACTAAATGTATTACATTTCAAAGAAAATTCATACCAGTGCACTACTAGATTAGTACTTGCACACATAATGAATGAATGCCAACCTACAGACATATTTGACACTTATACACTAGTGCACAAATAAAATGTATTCTTTGACCCAGTTAACCTCTGTCCCTGTAACTTACTGGTGAGAACTGGGAGAGTTTGTCAGGTCATCATGCGATCATTTTGATTTAGGGCACTAAGTCATATTTATACATCATGTTGAATGTCAACATTCAAAGATCCAAAAAGACAGTGTCTCACACATCAAACAGTGCACTGTAAAGAGACAGAAGATTTTAGTGCACACAATCATGATTATGAATCCAGCAGCACAGGGGACATCATGGATGCCAAGATGCGCATAGGGTTGCCAACATTTCTAAGTTTCATTTCTATTTAAAGCTAAACTCCATATGACGCACAGCACAAAGGGAAAAAAAAAAACATCAATATTATCACATTAAAAGAAGCGTGCCAAACACCTCCATTCACTGAAGGCTCATTTCTATTTCCACGAGTGAATCTGTTCCAAATTAGTCTGTTTACAATGTCTTATATGGCTTCATATTTGCCTGCAGGATTTGATTGCTTGAGTTGTCAAAATATTAAATTATGAAAACAGAAAATAGCAATATGATTTTAAATGGGCTTTCAAGTCTATATTAATTGCTTTGTCACCATTGGCTTTACATTGGGATTTTTCTGCATTCTTCTCTGGCTATTAGTGCTTTATCTCACTGCCCGGTGCATAGATAATGTCTTCATTTTGTGCCCAAAACACGGCCCATTTTCAATGCATGTCAGTTCAACAAGATCAAGGAAACAATGTCCCACTGCGCTCGTGAATCACACGGTGCGATATTCCCGAAATTACGTGTAATGCGCACATGCTCTTTTCTGATTTGTTTCACCTCTCTGTTTTCTTTTCATCATTTCAAATGGTGCCCCTTTTTGCCATCTGAAATACTAGTGTGAATTTGATGCAGGTAAAAGCCAAAATGGAAATATCCTGGATCTGAAAATACAGCTCATTCCACACCTTTCTTCAACTGTAATTTATGGTGTGAAATGGCTCATTCTCCTGTCTTCGTGCTCCGTATTGAATTGAGTGGATGGATGAATAGCCGCAGTAGGGCTGGAAAGCTGAATTTGGGTGCGTTTTTTTTTTCTTCCCAAGTACATGTAAGAATGGTAGACTCCATTTCGAGAAAAAAAAAATCCCCATTAAAAATGGTTATTCATGCTCCTTAGGAGAGCCATGTCTGGTTGTGATAACCAGAAGAAGAAGAAAGTGGAGCTGGCAGCGCGACGCACGTTGCAGCGGCCCGGAGCACTTTCTCTCCAAACGTAAATCTCGTTGTTACTCTGTAACAATGACAATAAAGTCATCTGAATCTGAATCTGAGAAAGTGTCTTATAAGAAATTATTTAATCTTCCCATTGTAGCCAGTAAACACTCATATTACCACTACTCTATTACTAGAGTAGGTCCACTCTACCTACAAGTTGTTACCAAACACTATTTGTGCACTCGGTTCAGACCAAGGAATTTTTTTTTTTAGTTGTTTTGTTTTGTTTTGTTTGAGAGAGTGTTAGCTCTCTAATTTCACTTCATCTGGGAGATGCAAAGGCTTTCAACAAACATCGAAGCACACCATAGTAATGTGGTTCAGTAGGTGGGAGATGGCTTCAAGCAGGTTGCAAATGAACTGCGGTCGACAGGGCACCTGATCATTTCATTTCTCAAATGTGGAGTGTCCAGGGTCACATGATGCTGTGGGGCAAAAGCACCATATGTCAGGTTGCCTGTTTGGCCACAGAGCAGCACCCTAATCATTCTGACCGTGACGTTCTGCTGCATCAAACCGGCAAGCAAGAGGCCAATATTCTTTATTGAGGTCACGAGTGAGACACAGAAACATAATACAACGAGGACACGATTAACTTTGCAGGGCATACTGGGACACAAACCTACACTTGCATTCAACCTAAAAATTAACAAGAAAAGTAACTATGAAAGACTTTTCAGGGGCGTGCACTACTGCAGAACTTGAAATGCGTTCAGTGGTTTTCCAGGAAATGACTACACAAGACCGCAATGCATTAATTATAAACCCAACAAGTTTGCTATTAAAGATTACGACAAATTACATGTGATGCATCCTCATTTAAAAAATAATAATGATAAAAATTATGGGTTATGCAGTCATAATCGCTTGCCTCAGCATGTTCCATATCAGGACAGACAACACTGCAAATCATGCATTACCGAGGAACAGGAGCACCGTGGTTATGCTCTTTCGCTGAAAAGCATGAAGTCACAAAATTACCATTATTATTTGGCAGACGCTCTTACACACAGCTACAGGAGAATCTGTTGATGTATCATTTTTAAAATGCATGTTTGTAAAGTGAAAATTGTACTTGCCAACAATTACTGGCAGATGTAATAGAAGGAAAATTAAGGAAGACTCAAGCCTTTTTGTACAGAATTTCACTACATCTCTGAAAAAGCTGAAAATGAATTCAAACCGACTCAATGAGAATTTCAAAACATTTTACTGAACAATATGAACATAAGTGCTTGATAATCTTTATGTGCAGTGGTTTAGGAAAGTACTGAGAGCCTTTTTGGACATCTCTGCACTTTTTTCTGATTAGATTTTTTCTTCTAAAAGTTGTTTTTCCTCTGCTATTATGGGTTAATGTGTGTATATGAATGGCCAAATAACTGCATATAAATGTGATAGAGTACATTTAATCTACATATATTAAATTAAATGTATGAATCACTGCTTTCCAGAACAACCATATGAAAAAAAACAGGAGCTGCAACAGAGAAAAAAACAGAGACAAACTGTAACTAACATGGCTGAAAAAAATGACATTACCCTGGGTGACTATAATTTCAGACGTTTTCACATTTGAACAGTTTATGCTGCTGAATATGACTTATAACATTCCAGTTTACATCGTTGTTGCCCTGAATCCAGCTTAATTACCATGCTAAAGGGCAGAGATGCTGTGCAACACTGAAGGGTTGAACCTGCAACCTCTCATCAAAATCAAAAGCCCAGTTTCACTCAATCACAACAGCCCGCTTTTAGGCAGAAACTCATTCGGTCTGAAGCGTCGCCAGGTATACAGAAGCAGCAAAAAAGCCCCTTTTCCCTCCTTCTCTCCCTTGCAACATTACTTTTCCTCTCCTTCGCTCCCTCTCTCCCTCCTCCATCTCTAACCTCACACTCCAGCAACAGTTTCACTCAGATTTTCACTCCCAGCTCTCTTTCGCTCTGTCCACCCAATGCCATCCCAGAGTGATGTACAATCTCTTCATGATGGGCGATCCGCAATCGGTTTTTCTCCAGTTTGATTGATGAGCAAGTTTTCACATCACTTGAGATTAATTTGAGACTCTTACAAATGAGAGACTTCAAAAAAACATTGGACCTTGTGAGCCCCGGCAGCCTGAACATAAATGCCCAGCAGAGTCAGGCCACATATTCAGATTAATCAGCCTTTCAGGGTGAAAGCAATTTGAACTGAGCATAAAATATGACATTTCTGAATCACAACAGTGCAGCTTCTACGCCGCAGCTTTTAGCTGTGTCCAGTTTTTCTTTAAAAAAAAAAAACAAAACATGAAAATAGCAGGGGCTGTTGGAGGTGGGTAAATGCTAGGGGGATATTGATGACCAAACATTCGGAAACTGTGGCTGCACCACCCTGTCTAGAGGCCATCTCTTACCTCCACTGATACTGATAGTTTCTCCCTGATGAATCTCCAGGGCCTACGGATACAATAAAGCGCAGAGTCCCAGTTAAGCGCGTGTAAGTCAAACTGCCAATTCAGTACATGCCTAATTGCAGCACCGGCAACAAATCACCATAAATGGGGCCGGTGAGCGTGCGGGCGGCAGAATCACTCTCAGACTGCCGGCGACTGTCCTTAAACACCAGCCCAGCATCAGCAGAACGTGTCTCTGAAGGTGCTGAGTATATCTGACTTGATTAGAATTTCCAATGGCCTCGCAGGCTGGCCCGTTCAGGCCCATAGATCTTTGTGAGGAGAAACCGATAGAGCAATTCCACAGAAAGGCCCGGCGACAAGATGCAAACACATCCACGAGGTCTATTTAAGAAAGAAGAAAAGAAACACGCCTTGATTTTAAATTAGTTTTGAATGTGGTCTAAGTTTGCAAGCACTTTATTTGACTTGCGCGATTTTACTTCTTTACCTGGACAGTAGCTTTCTTTTGCTTTTCATGTTTTTCACCTATATGAAACTCTTTTGGCTGTGCTTTGGATGATTTTTGCTGCTACAGAAATAAAATAAAATCGGACAAAGCCTTACACTGAGGCATATTATGATCTATTCTTATCCACCCTTCGAAGTCTTGGTTTAGTCAGCAGCTAGGTGGGAGTTTATCCACTATCAATTCAAAGAGAATATACCCTTAGTAGTTCACTAATCCATCACAAGGAATATTATATCCATATACTGTACATACGCCAATGAACAGAAGCATAATGACCACTCACAGATGAAGCAAAAAATGTTGAGCATCCCACAATAAAGTCACTTGTCAAGGTCTGCAAATAAGCTTTAAATGGTAAGTGAACAGTTGGTACTTGCAGGCTATGTGCTGAATGCGTAAGACATGGGACCTGAGCGGCTTTGACAAGGGCCAAATTGTTATCGTAATGCTTATGGGGTGCTCCCGGTCAGCAGTGGTGAATACCAACAAACTACGACTCAGCAGGAGTGTTGGGCCCCCCAGGCTCCTCAACATATAATGGAGAGTTGACTATTCAATCCATTCAGAACTAACTAAAGTTCCCCTGTGACACAAGAGACAGAGAATTTTAATGATGGTCATTGAAGGAATACATTACAATACACAGGGTATCACACTCTGATAGGTGGGGGGGGGGCTTCAGAGCTGCAAACCAGACGGAGTGCCATTTCTAACCCTTGCTCAGCGTCGAATGTGCCCACAATGGGCAGGTGAACGTCGAAATTGGAATTGGAGCACCATTCACCTGGGGTTGAGACAGCACCAGGATGCACTGTGAGAAAAGGACAAGCTGTTAAAGAGAGTGTGATGCTCTAGAATGTTCAGCTGGGAAACCCTGGTCCAGGCATTCAAGTGGATGTCAATTTGAAGGAGCTGTTTTTGCTCTACGCAGAGGCGAACAACATTTTATGCAGGCGGTCATAATACTTCAGCTCATCAGAGTACATTAATGACTTCTTTTTAGAACATAATTCGCTATAGAAGAACAGCACACCAATATTATTTACTTTTAGACTACATCAAGTACTCTTTCAGAAAACCTGAATGAAAAAGTGACATTTGAGAGCCATTGATGCTGCTGACAGCAGATTCACCAACTCATTCTTAACAAACCCCCGTAAAAAAGCCCTCCCTTCTAGGCCAACAAGCAAGGGGACAAACTTGAAGTCAAAGCCAAACCACAGGCAAAGAGTGCACAAACACTGGAAGTAAGAAAGAAGAAGAAAAATCAGATACAGCCATTTCACAGTGCAACCACTCTTCTCACTTCAATAGAAGCTTTGTATCCCAAACTGCAAAAACGATTTGCTGCACTATGTTCTTTTTTACCATCATTATTTCACAGAGCTGACTTTAACATTCATTCACAGTGATACCATGAAGAGGTTTTCTCAAGAGAACAATCACTGAACCATACCTGGGATGTGGATGTGCAAGCATTGTGTTACAAGCTCACATTCTCTAAACCAGTTGTTCAAAAAGGGGCTGACATATATGTTGTACAACAGGTATACAATAGGTCTACGAAATGTGGGGTAATTGGTAAGATGCTTTGTGAGTATGTCCTACGACATGTCACGTATTCCTGTCATGTGTCATGTTCAAAATTTTTTTGGCATTTTAGGTGATTCTCTATGTTAGGCCCATTTCGTAGGTCTGTCTTGAGGTGCCCTACGAGGTTTTTCGACTGTGTTTTACTAGACCTACGAGTTTCCTTTGATTTTCGGGGTCATCTGAGGTCCTCATTACCTTTGGAATTTCCTTCGATAGACCTACCATCGTCCTACGTTAAACCAACGACAGTTCGACGAACGTTCCACCATTTTACGTCCTCACTGCGACTGTCATGACTTTATCGAACGATAACAATTCTATCCTACATCAGTCGCACGGCTGTCTTGAAATATTTTATGACATATTTTCTCACAACAGTAGAACAACACATTTTGTTATGTGACTGCTACTACACAATCTTCAATTCTTCCTCTCCCAAACATATGTCAGTCCCTTCTGTCGTGTACCCGCTAAAATCTTAAGACATAAAAAAGTCATACGACGTATGTGACAGCCCCTTAAACTCGATCCTGGGGAGTCCCCTGTGAATGCTGGTCTTTGATCCGACCTCAAATTGCAATTGATGCTATTTTGTCTCAATTACGAGCATTTCTGTTTAGAGCAGTTATTTTTCCTCTTTAGCCACATTTTGACAGCTATCTATACATGCAGGAAAGAATAAAAATTCCACATCCACATTGTGATATTAAAAACAACTGCACTGAAAAAGGAAAAACAATCAATAGCTTCCTAATTGGTGAAACTATGGACGCGTGTTCATGAAAATTAATTAATTAATTTATAAGGCAAGTGAATGATAGTCAAACCCGTCTTGTGCCATGATTATGTTATTAAGTTTGAGCATTTTGAAAGAACTCTAAGCACATGTGTTCAGCAACCTAATTTGGAGCTAACCGATTTTCTCAGTGTCTAATTTGATCCGTTTTGAAATTTAGTGACCCAAAATTGCTTGCAGTACAGAAAAACAAACATAACATGTTCAAGGGTCTTTTAGGTACACATGAATAGTTCTGCCAAAATATGGCTGAAGATGGCAAATATCTGCTTTAATCATGAAATGCACCTAATTAGGACAAATCAGTATCTTATTAAAATTCTACTTTTGCAATTGGGGTTGGAACAAGAAAACCGCATTCAGGGGCCCTTGGACCAGGTTTGGGAATGACTGCTCTGGAGCACGCTGCCGAGTTTTAAGAAACAAGTATTGAGGCCCCTGTATGGAATATACCGACCACCTGTGCAGCAGGACTATGGAACTGTTGATGGAATAGATTTTAAACAGCTTGTGGGCTCCCAGATGTGTTTCAGGGGGTCTGTCCTACATAAGTGTACAGAAATACTAGCATAGCTTCAAGTGTTCATTTGCCTTTCCTCTGTTGCTCTGATTTCAGTAAAATTTTGCGAGGCCAAATATAAACGAGGATTTACTCCCCCCTCTGAAATCAGCCCAGCATCGCCCATCGCTCTGCTCATTTTCCGCTCCCAGCTTCGCTGTCAAATTAAACTTCAAAGCACAACCGTCGCGAAATGTGCAGTAATTTCATTGCATGAGGTTGAAAAGGGTTAAAGTTTCGTTGGCTCCCAGATTAATTTCAGCTGAATCAACCAGTCTCAAAATCATTGAGTTGCCCTCTGAAGCATTACAGGTTAGAGGTCACTTAGCTGAGAACTGCAATAAGATCAAGTTCAGACATGCTTGATATCCTCTCCACCCTTAAACAGATATAAACAGACCACCATTTGTTTACATCCCATTATATCACAAGAATTTCCCCGCTGTGCACCCGGTTGCAATGCTTTTATGAATCTGCTTCGTAGGGCTGTCATCTCCACGGTTCCCATTTCTTTGAGGCTGGTAATGATAGATGAAATCATTCCACACAGACAAAAGTATTTGTTCTCCATGCTATTGTGACATCATAAAAGAAAAACGAAGAGAGAGGGGGCAGAGTAATTTTGGGGTTTTGAATTTTTTTGTAAACTTGTTTCTCCTTTTAAGCTAATAAACATTGTTCCTTTTTCTCTAATTTAAATTAAAAATTGCCCAGGTGCTTAGTGTGCACTATCACTATGCAAAATGATGCATCATCAGCCTACTTTTGAGTGCTCATGGTAGTGCAGTGAAAATGCTAACTTTGAGGAAAAGCCCTGAACTCACAATATCGAGAGAGGATATGTGGATGAAGATTAATGGCAGCCGACTCAAATGAGCAGACAGGTACACAGAGGGTCCCAAAAATTCATTCAGTCCTGTGTGTGTGTCTGCGCAGTATCCAATTTTAAAAGCACCACCGTAACTAGCAATTAAAATATGTATGCAATTCTGGTATGTTTGCATTTCTAATGCCGATTTACTAAAAAGCCTCTAATTAGCGTGCTATCTGGGCATTTTATGGAAATGCTATCTGTGAAAGGGCAAAATCTAAGAGGCAATGCCTCTGATCAAGTGGTTACAAATTCTGATAAACAATGTTTAGAGATGCACTGCCCCCTAGTGTCGGCATTAAAAAATAAGCAGGCCGCATACCCATCACCATCAGTGGCTCGGGATGATAAATTAAGACTAAAAGGCATAAAAATATTTTTTTTTGGCCCGCTTATTGGGTATGCAGATACATAATGCTAAATGTACGTGCCTCATAGTTAAATTAAATAAAATAACCATGGAGAAACAAAACCAAATAAGAGCTGGAATAATTTTTCACAAAAGGTCATATTTTTTCCTTAGTGTTTAGATTGCGGCATTTCAGTCATACAAAATGCAAGCATTTCGCAGAGACAAAATAGGACTGAACTCAACATCCGGTGGCAAAGTACAGTAGCCATGCCGATGATGTGACAGTGTTTGCACTGTAGCCAATTACTCACTTTAACTCATTGTGATGGTTTCCTACTGCCAAACTGGCAGCCCATCCGCTCCCACCTCCTCACCGCCCACAGAAAAGCCGCCATGGAGCGCTGCAGAGTGCAGCAAACTGCAGAGTGAACTTCCTGCTCAACAGACGGTGTGTTCAAATGGAACAGAACTTTCTGTCGGTTCAATCAGTCCAGCATCGTGATTCAGCAGTGGGGCTTTCCATACATATACCATGTAAAACAAACTGTGCCAAAGAACGTTAGGTTCACTGATCAAAGCTTAAGCTGTAGAAGCAAGCCAAAAGGAAAAAAAGATATTTAAAGAATGACTATGTCTTACTGATGTCCCTTTGAAATGGTATAAGGCAGCAGCAAATGCGAATACTACACGTGAAAAAAAACCACTCTATTTGCTGCATCATGCATATGCATGAACACAAGTGTGCACACATAGACAGAGAGACGCATACACATACACAAACAGACAGACACACACACATACACACACAAACACCTCATCACCAAGGGATTGAAACCCCGGGCTATAATGTTAACTGTAGCTGTCAAACCCTCTTGGAGAGGAATTTCCCAAGCAGAGTGAAACAGGAAATTTAACTCATTGCCTGGCTCAAATCCCTATAGTGCATGCTAACCATGCCTTCTGTTTTACAGGCAGTTCTGTGAGGAGCAGGTCCATGAGTAAGGTTAATTTAGTAACAGAATATTTTGTAAATGCCATATATTTTTCTGATAAAAAGGCAATTTTGGGTAACGACAATTCAAAGGCATCAGAGCGGGGACTCATTTAAAGGAACCATTTCCAACAGCAGCACACAAAGGCACATTTAAATGCACAGAAGAAAAGCAAAAAGGAACTATGAAAGTACTGGCAAATCTCTCTCAGGTAGTATATGTAGATATACAAGCCCTGATTAGAAATGGCAGAACACCAGGATTGTGCATCATTCAGAATTGGATCGACAATGCCCCCAAAATCCCAATTCAATTTGAATGTAGCTTGAATTGCAGTTGAAACCAGGGGGGGAAGTAATGGTCAAATGCAACTGAATTCAAAGAAATTCATTAACAGATACCAGAGCAGTTTTTAACTAAGCAACATAATATAACAATGTAATTTTCTCATCATGTCAACATAAACATAGCATAAATTTTAAATAAGTAAAAAAATAAAGACTGAGATCATTCTTTCAGTGCAACTTACACAAACAGTCACAAGATTTGCATTAAATGTAACATTGCATTAGAGCTGCAAAACCCATTGCATCTGCCCACTGCCTATCAGATCAATCCCAATGTTTGCACACTGTTTGAGAACTGTAGCAAAGAACACACATGTATGTTGTCGATAGACTAGTTTACATGTGTTTGTCTACAACATTGAACACATATTAACAAAGTCCTTGTCAACACTACATAACCACCGGAGTAATCAGCTCGAGTTGAATTCACTCTCGGAAGCAACAAACGGAACCGTGTTTAACCATTTGGAAGCCAATTATGTCATGATTCTACGTTGAATCAAGTGCACATGTCCGAGACTTTCATAAATCTGAGGTTACTAACTAGGCATGACCACAGCACCCAAACTCTCAAGATGGAAAAGTTATATGGCCAAGCTAAGCTATCCATCCTTGTTCATGTGTGCAAGCAAGAAATACAGCAGTCAGCAGTTCTATCAAGACTACTTCAAAGTTCAAAAGACATCTAAAGTTATGTTAATGAGCCCAAGGTAGATCATTTTCATTTTATGGTAAAGTCAATGTTTGCTTGCTTTATGCCATGAGTATTTGATGCCATTAGCCCACAGCAACTCCAGGTGATATGTAGATTTTAATGTTGATAGGAAAATGCAAAAATGATAACTATTGCGATGAACGGTAATGCAAGCTAAGGGGAAATGGACTGTAATTCTATTGACTGATCCTCAAAATTAAACGAATTAACAGTTTTTGGTAATGTTGAAATGTAAATGGGAATGGGTTTGGAGAAGTAACGCGCTTTAAGGCGAGATGAGAGTTTGGCTATAATCGCTCTGATGGCAATCCAGGGTGGAAGAGGTTAATTTCTAAAAGTTTACTTGTAGTTATAGATTGATCTCTTGTTCTAGCTTTTGTTTTCTTAAGCCTGTTGTACATCAGTGCATGCACTGATGTTTTTTTTTCCTCAAAATGTTGTGCTTAAGTCTAAGAGTACATGCATTGTAAATACAGCTAACAATTATATTTGTATGCAGTGCAAATGTACTGTATGTGGTACTTGTCTTATTCATCTTGCTAAAATGTTCTGGTTTTACAAGTTTTAAATTATTCTTTTCACAAATCCCGAATTTTGCAATTAAAACAATAACACATACATTTTCCTTTTTCAGAATTAGCACCCTGAACTGTTGGTGGAGTGAGAAATCCATGACCATCCAAGTACAGACCAGACTCTGAATGATACTCCATCTGCTGAAGCCTCAAATTCAAACTCACAGTGAGGCACCAACTTATTCTCATCAAGTTGCTTCAACTGACAAATTCTGACATACACTATAAGTGCTCTACTACTGTAGAGAATAACACTGCAAAGAATAAATTATGAGTCTGTCTTTCCAAGCATTATCATCTTGTACTTAGACTTAAAACACTTATTTCTACTGCCTTTTTTCTGTTAAAAAAAGACAAAAATTTTGCCAATGAGGTAAGATAATTTTGATTCATTTCTAGATTTGCCAATTGGGATAAGACATTTTCACTTGTCAAGCAAATGGTAACTTAAAATAAAATAATGTTTTCCACTTAAGAGAGAAAAATAAGGAGCTGAAGTCTCATAATGAAATCAAAAGACTTGATAAGAAAGACACTTTTTGCACTGAAGGATTTTGTAGATGTTTTGCGATCGGCTGAACTTTAATTTATCATGCTTACTGTCAGACACCTCACCCAGAGGGAGACGCAGAGCAGAGGAAATGTATGCAGTGTATGGGACGGTGTCAGAAACCTATGGCATTTAAAACCAAGTGTCAGTCATTGTGACAGATAACGACTCTAACATGATAAAGGCCTTCACTCCCTTCCCACTCATGACTGCTGTTGATGATGTAAATGAGGAGCAGAATGACTTATCTCATCTTCACGCTGCAACAGCAAAATTTTACCAAGCATTTTAATACCATATTTGGACATAAAACACTTACTTTGATTGCTTTTTTTCCTGCCCCTGATGAAAGATAATTTTGAAAAATTTCCATATTTGTCCATGGGATAAGTGACATTTTTTTTTAACCCCATAGAAAAATCAAGAAATGAGTTACTGATCTCACATTAGTGCATTAGAGGCAGAATTATTTTTCTGAGGAAAAAACTAATAGATATGTGTTCCTAATCTACATACCAGATTAAAATGCTTGTTAACATTTTGTTTTCGCAGTGCATGTGTTGGACATCAAGGAGAATATTGTGTACCTATCTCCTGAGAGGAGTATATTCCTTGTCTACCTGTTACAACTTACAGTTTGTGATGCCATGGATCAAGCTGGTTCCATTAAAACCCTACTGGGCAAAGCCCAGATTCAAGTGTCTTTTTGCCACAAATCTACTTGTGTTTCTGAGATGCAGGAGGGAGGGCATAAACTCTTACTTGCAATTACCACCCACTGCAATAGCCAACTGAAGAGGAGGTCAGTTCTCAACATTCCAGTTGATGCCCTTCCTCAGCTCAAGTGCCCTGTCAACTCACATCTATTGCTTCACCAAAGCTTCACATGTTGTCAGTATTTATTGGAGTCAGCCATGTTTAGCAGAGGATACTGACCCTTGGTCATACTGGAGGGAAACCCAAATCAACTTTCTTAACCTTGCACAACTTGCATGCAAGTATCTTGCGATTCCAGCCTCCTTTGCCGCATTGAAAGAATCGTCAGTGTTATAGGAAATGTGTTTAGGCCAGACCTCTGCATTGTAAGAGATCAAACCGCTGAGGATCTTTTGGCAATTTATTTGTCTATTTTGTTTTACATACTGCCTGTTCACTGTCCCACAAGGTAAAACAGCCCTCCCATCCCCATCCTAAAACTAAGGATTGTTTGCCATGGGTATCTCCACAGCAGAAGAGAGATCAGCCCATTTCACCATCTGTAAAACTTGCCCAAAAAGAGCTAAACATGCAAAATATACACAAAAATGTATGCTCTATGCAAAAAGACTGACACCCAGCATGAGATCTATATAGGCTGAATGATTAAATAGGCTGAATGTTACGCCCAATTTCTCACACAGCTAGAAAGCATTCAGAGCATGCATACCTCTTCTAATTCATTTGTAAAAAGTGAACTAACAGGTAACAAATTCCTCGATTATGAATCCATCCCAAAATTTAATCACTAGGTTCATGACCCATGGCCCATACTACCACAAAATATCATTGAAATTGATTGAGAAATTTGAGAGATATTGTCTGGACGAACAACCAAACATGGGAAAATGCATAACCTCTGCCTAACTTCGTTGCCGGAGATAGTAATGCTAACGACCCATTGTACTTCCCCATTTTGTACATATGCAGGTTCAGAACATACTCAATATATTGACTAAACAAGAAGTATGACTTGTTCAAATTTTTAATCAAATTATGTTTGTATAATCAAATGCCTGTGTTATGTGACAGCATTGAATTTCATTTAACTGAAATGAATTAAATTTCATATGAATACAATTCAAACTCATGAATGGAATGGGATGAAATTCTGGGCATTCTGAATGGTGCACAACCCTTCTATGCACATATGCACACCATGGCTGGAAATGGGAAGTACAGATAATTAGGCCCTGGTTGGAAACAGTGGTACAGATACACAGGCAAAGTTTAGAAATTGTCACAGAGTCATGCAGTATGCAACGGGAGGCAGTTGCATAGACCTTGTTTGAAAATTGCAGTATACTGACCATACACAGACTGTGAGTGGAGACAGCTGTATATATAGTATCTGCAGGGTGTGAATCAGAGAAAGCAGAATGAATATACAGGCCTTAAGATAGCAATTCATATACAGTAGATGCACTTTACCAGAACATTCCAGTACAGAAGCAGCCTTTGTTGCCTGGAAAAGTCCAGGCATGTTTTTGACCTATAAGGTTATGAGGAATGTGTTTCATTTCACATATTTCGTTCAGGAAACAATGCATTGCATCACCTCCGCATCTGGGGATGCTATTGTTCCGCTGAGATATTTGTGGAGACATAAGTATAGGGGTCTTGCGAAAGGGTTGGGGAGGGGGGCATAGAAAAATCATTGACCCAGCATGGATATAAACTCCAGCCGCAGGACAAAAACAGCCCTGTTAAAGTTTGAAAAGAAGAACTGAGCTTAAGAATGTAGACAACAGTGTGCGCACACAACCGAGACAGGACACATCACACACTTCTCTGCTTTATCATTTATTCTCTTCGCTTCATCTGAGGTCAAAGTCCACTACTGTAGGCGAGCTCGTCTTTACTCTTTATTGACAGCATTCCATGAGGCAGTATCCTGAGCTAACACAAACCAACAGCAATAGCCAGCGGAAAAATCTTTAGAAGTCTGAGTGTGAAGCAGTGGTATAGCCAGATAACAGACGGGACCACAAAACATCCCTTTTTAAGTCCTGACCTGTTCTCTATCATTTTCATGTTTTAACTCATTTTTTTCAATCATGAGAACAATCCATTGGCACGAAGGAGACAGCCTCTTTTGTAATGCAATGTAACTGCGATGAAATAGGCAAAGTTACATATAGAAAAGTTATTTTCTTACAAAGTACACTTTATGAGAAAAGGTTCACATTGGAATTTCAACGTTACCTTCATAACACATCCTACAATGCAGGCAATCTAACCTGCACTCCTTGATTGTTTAAATTAAAGAAAAAGATTTGAAACACATTTCCTTAATTTTTAATAAGGCTGATTGAAATGCACCAAATTGCACATCAAAATGTGCGTTTTATTTCATGCCTTTCCAACTGGCAATTCCTGATATAGTAGAGCGTTTTTGGAATGAAGGTATAGTTTATAAAGAAAAAAGATTGAGAACGAGTCAGGACTAAAAAGAGGTTTAAAGAGATATGTGTTCTGTGCCTTATGCTACACACAAGTGCAAACCCCATGAATGTATCAACAAGAGTACAAAATATTGAAGTGTTCATTTCAGTTCAGAAAGCTGTCTTAAATTCCACATAAATGGACCTTACTTAAACATTTCAAAACACTCCATAATGTTCTCAATATAGCCTGTAAATGGGGAAAATTGCCAAATTTGCCAAAATATTTGTTCGTATTGGCAAATAAAATTTGTGATAGAACTATGGTGTACCGTCTGTTTAAGGCCAATTCATTTGTAACAGAAACATGCGAACACTTTATTTTGATGGTCCCTCTGTAGATGCTCAACAAACAGGAAATAACGTGTCAACAACATAAAGGTTGACTTTCAACAAAGGATGAATTGTAGACAGTTCAAATACTATAAACAAACACATCATCACACCGTCTACTAAGTGTCTTACACGCGACCTTAATCCTTATGTTGACGATCTACAGTATGATGCTAATAGATGCTCAAAAAAACTTTAACTTGAGTATCAGCAGATGATCAGGTTAATACTTGGAGACGCTCAACAAACTATCAACAGAGTATCAATAGATGATCAGGTCAATATATGAGATGATGCTTGTAGATGTTCAACTGACACTGAATAAAGTTCCAGCAGATGATCAGGTAAACATTCAGGGAGATACTTGGAAATACTCAACTTACCATCAACAAAGTTTTAATGGATGATCAAGTAAATGTGGTGCCGGTATCACCGTTTGTCTGTTTTGGGCAAATGATCCATATGTTTCAGTTAAGTCAGTTCATGCTGATTCCACTCACACTACCAACACATTGTCAGTAGATGATCAGGTTAATATACAGGGTGATGCTTGCAGATGCTCTGCTGACATCAACAACATGTCTACTGATACTTAAATGAATGTTTCTTGAGCATCTCTGAACATGTCACTGTAGATTGTCAACACAAATATTTAGGTTTTGTCTAAGATAGTCTGTAGAGAGTATGATGATGTTTTTGTTATAACATTTGAACTGGCTACAAATCATCCTTTGTTGAAAGTCAACCATTATAAAGTTAACATGTTCTTTCTAGTCTGTTGAGCATCCACAAAGGGACCATCAAAATAAAGTGAGACCGAAACATGTGGTTGGGCAGCAACTTTACCTTTAAACATGGGATTACTCTCCACCTGTTCTTCAGTCAGCTGCTTTGCCCGATTAAAGCCACTGCCAACATGATATAAATTTTGAACATTTTCCCCAATCATAGCATATCTAGAATTTATTAAGCTTATATATAAATAGCATATACCTTGTTTTGGTTCATCTATGTAAAAATTCATGATTTCCCTGGTTTGAAACTATAAGATCATGTCATATAATAGAGGATTGGCCGTAGCGTCCCCAGGGCAACATAAAGAAATGGGAAAGAAGTGATTGTAAAAACTTCATCCGGGAATCGATAAATAACGGAATCGGTATTGGGCTACCTACTTCCAGTCCGCATACCCTAACAGTGACTGGTATCAGCAAAGTTTCGAAAAGTTAACAAACATCAAGTAATATATAACTAAAGTTAGCAAGCAAACTTTTTCGCTGGTCAGGTCTGTGCATTTCCCTCATTAACTGGTACATCTGTCACTGGAATTTTAGCACTGCCTGCTCTCCATGCTCTCACCTGTTCTTGATCTTCTGAAGACTCTGAATCTGCATCACTCTGATCAGACGCGCTCTCTGGTGTCACAGGGTATTCAGGCTCATACTTGCATCCTTCAGATTCGGTGACAGCTTGAGCTTGGCTCATATTTACAGCATGTCTTTCTGGAAAAGCAGTGTCTTTATCCAATAATGCAAGCAGGGAATCAACAATATGACATCATATCCAGGGTGACAAGACGTATTCCCGATTGTGTGACCATTGGCTAAATTGGTCATGTTTATTATTTTCTGCACAATTGACAGAAACCACAACAGGAACCCTTTAAACTCAGAGGATGATTAATGAGGCAAAACAATCCAGGCACCATGGACCCTTATCACAGATATCACAGCAATTTTTTTTTTTTTTTTTTTTTTTAGGGGGTGAGTGTGAAGTTCTTTTGGTTGCCCCCATTAATGTGCAAAGTTATGTGCAAACTACAAAAGATGCTATAAAAGCAAAGGAGGAAAAAGAATTCCAGTATTTCATTATTTCAGACTGAAAATCCCTAAATAAATCTCACTTGCATGTCACACAATTTAAAGGTCCCCTATTATCTCACCAGGTGCACTGTCAATGAGTTCTTACAAGCCATTTCAAAATCTTTCCCCTCGACATCACTTGGGGAAACAACCAACCAGAGGCAAGAAGAACTGATCAACTTCAGCCAAGCAGTCAATCAGATTTCATTATTCAGGGTGGTCACTCCCTTTTGTGATGTCAGGAAGGGGAGACTTTGACCTGGCTCATAATGGAAAATTAGCTGTATACCTGGTGGCATAATAGGGGACCTTTAATAATTTCTGCTCTCAAGAAAGCATATTTCTTAATCAATCAAATCAATCACTTCAATAGGAAAACTAATCTATCAAAAATTCAATTCAAGATAACAACTCTGATCGGCAAAAATCTCTCAGGTCCAAAATTTACAATTTTCCCCACAAGTAACATGAACTCTATGACCTATTTGTAAGTGCAAGCCAGGTTGAGGTCATAGAGTGCTCGTGCTCATCCCCAAGGAGTTGCCATAGTTTTCTGTAAAGGAGTCCAATATATTAATTTCTTTCCCCAATATTTATTTATTCATTTTTTTCATTACATATTAACTTACAGTCACAAGATCACAACACTACCAAGCACAAGGGGGGGGGACTGAGATGGCATTAAACTTCATTTTCTACTTTCTCCTGTTATCTTTCCTTTCCTACAAAAACAATCAATGCAGTACATATTCAATCCAAATAAAAACTATCAATATATACCATTTTAATATTTATAGTTCATCTAGTTGTGCATGAATTAGTCCCCCAAATTTCATCATCTAGTCCTTGTATGGGAGCTACTGCATTTTCCATGTTGAGTAGGTCTATAAAGTCCACCAGCCATGTTTGTCCACCTGAAGCATGCTGGTCTGTGAACTTTCCAGTTCCACAGATTGGTCCATTTGGTTACAGGACATGTCAGAGCAACAAAACCCTGTATAAATTTTGACTTGATATTCATAATCTTGTCACCCAACAGGCATATCACTGGGCAGAGGAGTATTTGTATTTTCAAAAGTTTGGAAACAATTTTAATCGCCCCAGTTCGCAGACTCTTTACTGCGTGGCTACACCACAGCATGTGATAAAGTGTGACTGCCTTACCACAATTATGCCAGCACAAGTCAGATTGAGTTGGGTCCATTTTATTAATTCTGGAAGGAGTAAGATAAGTTCTATGTAAAATTTTCATTTGTAGTTTGTAGTTTAAATCTTACACAGTTGGAGATCGACTTCCTCCATATATTTTCCCATTGTACTGTGGTAAGGGGGCCCCCCACATCTTTTCCCCAGTGAGGCTGTGTACTAGTACTACAGTCATGAGAGGAAAGGCCAAACAGCCTATAAAGGCTGGAGACCACCCCCCTCCCAACTGTCACCTTTCAAAGTTGATTAGCAAAAAACTCATGACTACCAGGACCTTTTACTGACAAACATTTCAGCATTGCCGGAATCTGATAGTATTGCAGGAAGGAAGAGTCATATAAGCCATATTCCACTTTAAGCTCTGTCAGTGGCAGTATTTCCCTATTCCACATTATCTGTCCTACACTGTTTATGTTATGGTTCTGCCACGTATGATTGTCCAATGTCTTGCCCCCAGCTGTAAAGATTGGATTTAGCAATAGTGGGCAAGAGGGAAAAAACACACCACAGATTCCCAACTTCTTATGAAGAGTTTTAGCTATGTTACACGAAAATATTACCACTGGGTTATCTAATTTTACAGGGGATTTTAAAAAAGATTTAAAAAAATTATTTATTGTGTTCTGCCATGACTCGTCCTTCAAGCCAATCCCAACCACCTACATTTTTCGGTTCATTATATGGCCATTGCAGTGGAAATTTTGCATTATATGATAAAGAATATAAATGTACATGATATTGAGACCCCCCTTAAGTCTTGGCAATGGCATTCTCTTACAATTTATTCAAGGCTTTCTGTATTAATTAAGTGAGAAGGGCTTGGAGTTCGTTTTTTTTTTTTTTTTTTTACAGTCTCACTGGTGTTGAAGGACATAAGCAGAAACAGGCCTGAAAAAAAATTTGGCAAATGCGCAAACCATTAAACAATAATCTTAGAAGTTATAAAGCAGGATTCAACAAATTTAAAACAAAACTGCCAAAATGCGGACAGATGGGAAATGAGCCAACTTCAGACAATGAAGGCGGAAAATCACATTAAATTCTACTCTTTATTCCTCTACGGACAAAAACATAAAGACAATCTAATACCGCAATCACAATATTGAAATTTATTTGCAGAAAGAGAAAATGTTGGTCTTGGGTTTTCCTCCAAACAGACAGGAATAGGGCCTCAGGTCTGCTGCCCCTCCCCCACACATCCTCATCCTCACACCTCCTCCTTCCCTCCCTCTCCCCACTCTTCCCCTCTCTGTGACCCCGCACATCCCCGCTCCTCGGTTGAAGGTGATGGGATGGTATCCGCAGAGGGGTCCCCACACGGCCTCTCCAGCCTCCGCAGTGCCTGAGATGGTGGTTTGGGGCCCTGCAACCCAACGGGAACAGAAGCCCAGCAGCGGGGAGAAAGGAAAAGCACCAGCATGGCAAATTAAGATCACAGGTGGCGCTGCCATCCCCCTGCAGCTTACAGCGGCTAGAAAAGCGCGGCCTGGCCTTGAAATGCAGCAGGGCACAGACACAAAGCAAAATGTAGGCCTTCACTTGAAATAAGACAAGACATTGCCTCACTTCTAAAATAAAAAATGGATTCAAGGGCTATACATCACAAACTACAAAAATTCATGAGATCAATTAAGATGAATGGGGCTCGAGTGATAAAACAAAAGGAGATTTTGTCAAGATTGGCACACTTTTGGCGAAAATCCTTTATCAAAAAGCCAATATACTGTAAATGCTCCACATGTGTATCATAACTCTGTTTCATTTTTACACCAATAAGTTTACCTTAAATCAGTAGTTTAGAACTGGATGAATGTTTCCAGTCAGGTAACATACCATAGTTTCTATAGTAGCCTTTCATTCGTCACAACTGCATAATATAGTGTTCAACATTCATTTTATAACTTAAAAAAAAAACCTTCAAATCATTTTTAATATAGCCGACTTGCCTGAGAAGATAATCATGTCGCTAATTAAAGAACGTTGAGCATTAAAGGCTCAAATATTAAAAACCCTAAAAAAAATTCCAGGTTGACATTTAGTGCAGGCAAATTAAATATTGAGAAAGCCCGCCTACTGGCCCACTGAGAGAGAAGTAACTGTAGGGTAGAACCAAAAATAAATGCAAGTTATTTTTTTCTTGTTGGCAAACATAGCACTTGGGATTTTCCTCAATGCCTCAGGAGAATACTATTTTCTTACATAGCAATGTTTTTATGAAATATCTGAAAGACACTCAAGTCGATCATTGCTGCCCTATATTCTACTGAAATATTGTTTCCAGGTACAAGTGAAACCAAGATATCTTATATATGAAATATAAACCCGTAAATGTCAGATTTTTGCATGTATTTCCCTCAAGTTGGTTCAAAGTTTGGAGCGGCACTGTTTCCATATTGTAGAACAATGTTACATACATATTCTCTGCTGGTTGCTGCGCTTCACTGATGTTAAACCACACTTAAACCGAGTAAAATACTGTATTCCAACTCAGGATGCTGTTTTGCATGGCAACAGTGCGGCATCAAATAAAACTTATTAGATCTTGTGTATCGTTTCATACACATCTCCCTATAATTCAGCAGGACATATTTGGAATCCATGAAAACTTTAGGATTTCCACAAGAATGTAAAACATGGCTGAAGTTCCTTAGGATTTAAGAGCCATTCCGTGAGAAAATGGCACTTTTTGAAGAAGTTGAGGAGTTGACCCTCCTGAAATTGAATGAAACTTGGCAAATAGGTAGATATGGTAGTCTCACAGAAAAAGCCAAATTTTTAGGTCCGTATCTCAAGAAGTCTGCCGGCGGGGCCACCTGGAAGCCACTAAAGCGGCTCAGTTTTGCTTTTGACACCATATTTTACATCAATTATTATGACTTAAGGGTATACAGTACCAGATGTGCTATACTTTTATCATGACCTCTGACACTTCAAGTCTGGATAAACATTAGCACCACATCAGCGCCAAGCTGGGTAACTATGTTATTGAGCCAGAATTATTTGAGAAATCATGGTAAAAAGTGAAAATGGGAATGGGAATAAAATAATATCTCGGACATATACCAATCAAGAATGCTTTATTATGTGTTTACTCACAACAAAACTATCAATTTCAGTTAATATTCCCTTGGTATCTTGCTGTGTTAGTGCAATGGATGGCCGGAAAGATGGTCAAAATTGATTTTGGTGTATGTTTGCGGTATATTTTCTCAGTAACCCAGATATGATAAATGCTGTTTGTTGTGCTTTTGGAGCTCTGTTTTCAGGAATATCAAGAATTTCTTTGGTAGTATCCATACTTTCAAGCTAGACGGAGCCAAAGTTGGAGGAAAACTCAAAATGGACCATTTCATAGCGGATTGTACCTATATTTAGGCAGTATTATTTTATTTACCCAGCAAGATAGAGATCTGAAATTCTCTAGATACATAGTCCCTTTGGGGTACATTACAGCATTAGTAAAATCTCAATGGTAGTATTTTCAGTGTAGATCATTTTAAACATAAAAAGTCAGAAGAATTTGCCTCCAGGGGGCATTGTAGGCTGGATGCAAGTACTGGCCATCCCCAGCAATGTACCAAAGAAATTTTTTTTTGAATTGTGATATACACAGCTAGTTTTCTCAGAAAGTGAAGAGCTTGGTTTGGTACTATACTGGGTAGATAGCTTTTTGACTAAAGGTGGCACTCTAAAGAGCTAATGTTCCACCGACCTAACATTCCATATTCCCAGACATATATCAAAGTTCTGTCTTTTGAAATATACGAAGCACATACACAGTTATACATAAAATTTGTAATCCCTTTGGCATAAAGCTTGTTTGGTTGTAAACTGGTGGTGACTGTGAGCATTATCAAACGCACAATACATGGGTTATTACCAAGTACGGGTACAGCGCAGTCAGAAACATACAGCACGTTATAAAACATGACCAGTCCAAAATTTTTAAATGCCAACAAAAGAACTAATGTAAAAGGCGTACCACTGTAAGTACGCAGACATGCGTCAACAGTATACGTACATAAAATAAAAGACCATAATTTGAACTAAAAAAAAAATCTTCGTCACACAACCCTGTACATGAAGACAGAATGTCTAGTACAAAAGTTAAAACTGTTTTATACTTTTCATGTCATCCAAAGCGAAATGATGTCAACACAACATGTGACTAGATCTATCCGTCAATCTGTTTTTGGAATTCGATTGTGGGTTGGCGGCACCTGGTGGTGCGCACCAGAGGTGCTCCTTGGCCTTGAGCAGCCATCCATGGCCTTCTTCGTTGGATCCAGGTCGATGTTACCCACGGAGCCAGTTGAGCCTGAGGCAAGCCCTACTACACTGCATCCTGGGTTTCCACAGGGCTGCTTACAGGCCATTGATAGTGAGCATGTCTGTCTCTGAATTAAATAGCGGGCTGCAGCCTATATAGCGCAATAGTTGCGTCAACACCCATGGCGTGGTATGCACGGAAATGGGAAGTCTGTATAAGAAACCCCGCCTTCCCAACCATTGGGCATCTCGTAGGCTAGGCATCATGGGCAGGTGTTAGGAATGAAGGCATGCAAGTTACCACTACAAATGAACTGCCCTTTTCTTGGCAGGGTGCTGCTTGCTTGCTAGGACCTCTGTGCCCTTTATCAGGAAAACCACTTGCTAGACGCGACTGCTGTGCCCTTTTTCATACCCAAGCACCATACCCTAGGGAAATCCTAGAATTAACACTGAAGCCTGCTCTCCGATTCTAATAGTAATGCAAAAATGCAGAGAATTTGTTATTTTCTGAAACTCACCAACACTACAAAACTGTACACTGTACTGACTACTGGTAAAAGTCTTGCATGTTGACACAATGCTACAATCACCACCAACATTCTTTTCCAATTTACAACCAACCCAGCTTTATACCAAAGAGATTACAAATTTTATGTATAACTGTGCCATGTACTTCATTTATGTCAAAAGACAGAACTTTGGTATATGTCTGGGAATATGGAATGTTAGGTCGGAAGAACTTCAGTTCTTTAGAGCACCACCTTTGGTCAGATAGCTATCTACCCAGCATAGTACCAAGCTAAACTCTTCATTTTCAGAGAAAACTAGCTGTGCGCATCACAATTCAAAAACAATTTCTTTGGTACTTCGCTGGGGATGGCCAGTTCTTGCATCCAGCGTACAGTGCCCCCTGGAGGTGAATTTTTCCGACTTTTAATGTTTAAAATCATCTACACTGAAAATACCACCATTGAGATTTTACTTATGCTGTAATGTACCCCAAAGGTACTATGTATCTAGAGAATTTCAGATCTCAATCTTGCTGGGTAAACAAAATAATGCCACCTAAACATAGGCACAATCTGCTATGAAATGGACCATTTTGAGTTTTCCTCCAACTTTGGCTCCGTCTAGCTTGAAAGTGGGGACACTACCAAAGAAATGCTTGGCATTCCTGAAAATAGAGTTCCAAAAGCACAACAAACAGCATTTACCCTCACAGTACAAATCTGGGTTACAGAGAAAATATACTGCAAACATCCACCAAAAATGAATTTCAACCATCTTTCTGGCTATCCATTGCACAAACACAGCAAGATACCAAAGTACTATTCACTGAAAATGATGGTCTTGTAGTGTGTAAACACATAATAAAGCATTCTAGTTTGGTTTATGGCTGGGGTATTATTTTATTCCCATTCCCATTTTCAATTTTTATTCTTATTTCTCAAATAATTCTGGCTCGATAACGTAGTTACCCAGCTTGGCGCTGATATGGTGCTTAAGTCAAACCGGACTTGAAGTGTCACAGGTCATGATAGAAGTATAACATATTTGGTACTGTGTATCCTTAAGTCATGATAGTTGATGTAAAATGTGGTGTCAACAGCAAAACTGAGCCACTTTAGTGGCTTCCAGGTGGCGCTATCGGCAGGCGAAGTGAAATACGAACCTAAAAATTCAGCTCTTTCTGTGAGACACCCATATCTACCTACGTGCAAAGTTTCATTCAATTCCAGGGGGGTCAACTGCGCACCAAATGTCAATCTCTCGTGGAATGACTCTTAATAACAGAGCTGCATTTGTTGAACCCACATATAGGATCGACGGAGTAGAAGAGGTTAAGTCCGAAATATCTGAGTAAATAGATCCACTCCCGGATTCATTTCACTATTTTCATAAACATTTTTATGGACTAAAACGATGAATAAGAATGCCTCAGTTTTATTCCCCACCATGATGATATGAAGGCATATCGCCGAATGCACGCAAGATTGGCTTCAGAAACCCCCATGAACTAGGTCATGAACAACTTGCCTAGATGATATATGAATCAATAGGTGATGCAGAAGAGTGAATTTGAGTATATGCATGAGTCAACAGATCTACCAATATTTACATTTCACTGGTTCAAAAAAAAAAAACGCTCCCATCTGTAGCTGCAACGTTATTTATGAAAAGTATGCAGTTGTCAATAAATTCTTGACAGCCACGACATCTTTCATTAATTTCAGTATTTGCATTTAACCAAATTAGTTGCAGAAGTACTTCCTCAAAAGTTTCATAGGACAAAATTAGAAGCACGGCCACGATTTTATGGCCCCTCTGAAGTGCGTTATGCATTCATAAAGAATGTCTGCAGGGATTCTAAGTGCCGTGTTTATTTAGTTGAAGGAATTGGAAAAAATCCCAATCAATTTTAAGGCTACCAACTTAAATAACAGCCAAGAGAACCAATTTGAATTGAAGTATATTTTTACCCAAGATGCTTCAATGAAACATTCAGCTCCCATAAATTTGTAAGCCCCTGACACCTGAATTCATGAGGAATTATATTACCTCCATTTTCTCCAACTTATTACTCTACAACTTATTATTCTATAGAGACCTAAACATGCTCCTCACATAATGTTACAAACTCAGCCGTATATTGAAGAGACAATAAAAGGTATATATAGGGTGAGACACGACGAATGAATTTGGTCATTTGCCAATTCGATGAGAGATGGCAACTTTCCATAATTCTTAGACTGTAAAAACCATGGCTGATTATACGTCACAATTCACCGCGCTTGACACTGGCTGACTTTGCTATTTCATGCGTAAAATACCTTTTTTCATACAGGCCTTCATTAGTTAGAGTAACGACATATTGGAAAATAAATATTATAATTCTTCAACTCACCATTCAGTAGGAATTCATAAGGTCGACACATTCCCTTGTAAGAATTTATGAACCAGCGCTGGCAAAAGGCAGAACATGTATGTGCAAAAAGCCACACTCTACACATTAAGGCTACTCAACCCTCCTCTGAGTGAGCCACAGTGAGCCTTCTTCATTTTTGCTCAGAGCTTAATTCTTCCGTTAAAGGAGTAGATTACAGAGTGAAGTGCGTTTCCAGGATCTGAACCGGTGGGAGGCTATAGGCTGAAAATTAAAACCTAGTGTACCGAGTGGCTCTCCTGTAAGACAGGCACCATATGGAACTCCGATTACCAGTACTTTGGAAAATGAGTCGCTTTTGAAGTAGGCTACTTTCAGCTAATAAGAGGAGTTTAAATATTGAGTAGGAGAAAGCCCAGTGGTACTACTGACATTTGAATACATTTTGACTGTAGATGCCATTATGCAATCACACCTGGCTGCAAGCCCTCTCTGTTCCCTCACCGAAAGAGAAATTTGAAGCTTAACCTTGCTGTGCGCATTCAGCTCACAGTCCCTGGCCTTGGGATGAATGCGCTCCAGGGGTCCACATCGGTCAGCACGGAGACGACCCCTGACCCCATCCTCTCTCAGGCCGCAAGCCACAAACCATGGGTAAATTGGAGACGTGAAAAAAATATTAAAAATACAGATCTTCATAATAATAACTACCTCAGGTCATTCTATTAAAGAGGAATCTTAAAAGCACATCCTCAGCTAAGGACTGACAGAAAAGGAAGCCTGAGCTCAGATTAAACTGTATGTGCAGCTGAGCTTCTATAGTCCCTGTAGGTACTCTGCTCCGTGCAGTTACACCTACACTTACAACATGCTAAACAACTTTTTAGATTACGGTTTTGCTACCTTACCCAAAATGCAATGAGTTGACCCAGGCCAATGCAAGCCAATGGGAGTGCAGATCAAGCACACTCTGGATGTAAGGCTCCGTCCCCAAGAGTCTTAAGGGGAGAGGGAAGAGTGGCTTTGTTTATTTATAAATGGAGCTGGTGCTTGTAGATCCATCTAGTGGTCTGAAATTATTAAGTGTAACATTAGGAATCCATTCCATTTGTCATTTCAATGAGCCCTCAAATGACAGTCCTCACAAGTGCCATGTTTACCTTTTTACTAAAACCATCTGTTCCTTGTGCACCAAGCTTCAAAGCACAGTGCTGCTCTCAATGTGTTTATTTGATGCACTGGTCTTATTAGCAGTACCAGCCAAAGGAGCAATAGGTATAGCTATACAATTACAGAGAGCTTTTGCTGGTAAATGCTGAATAACCCTGGAGCACTATAGGATGTGTCTTTATCATAGAAAATGAAGGAAAGAGCACCCACATGATAACTAATGTCTCTGTGCTGCCAGCCTATTTGCCTATCCTGTTCAGATAGGAGTCCTTACCTGACATCCAGGGGTTCAGGTGTAGAGCAGGTGTGAAAGCTACAATGTAGGATTCAACACCTTTCAACAGAATGCTCAGTAGAGAAGACTGTGTTCAAAGGCTGCTTGAAGTTTTATGAACTCCTTTGGGGATGCCAATAGAACCATTTCTGCTTTGACCATTATGTTGTGGTAAACTGAAAAGGTTATTCTGGCTAAACAAAGAGAATTAAAGAAACAATGTGATACGGTATTCATTCATGTACAGACTACAGTCCCTTGAAGTCTGTGCACACTTGTGCTGTATATCACATTGCAACAGAAACGGTGTTTAAATATTGGATGCGTTTTGTTTTTCTCCAACAGAATAAGATTATGTGGATCAGAGAGACAGCGAGGCTTTGTTAAAATGAAAGTCTAGTTCTTGAACACAAAGACTAATCGCTGCAGAGTTTCCAGAAAAATCAAGGATTCTGCTTGGTATACAAAAAAGAAACATACACATACTCACAGTATTTCATTGCCATTAAATATAGCACAGAGGCTCAAGCCTGATTTTACTGACTGACAGGAAAGTTAGACTGTCTGGTTTTGCAATTACAGTTAAATTCACCAATCCAAACTCGAACAATGATTAATGTTTCATTTTAATTTCATTTCAGACGACAGCATTATCATGCATTTACTCATAACTCATTTCAACCACCATTTACTGCCAATAGAACATCAACATAGACACAGTGCTTGTAACTTTACGGAAGCACTCAGAAAAAACCCTAAAAATCCTTCACTCCATTTACCACCAAACTCGTACAGTTACCCATCTATTTCAGCACAAGAAAAGGAGTGAGACGGAAGTCCGTCAGAAAAATATAAAAAATACAGGAAGGTCCATGAACTCTGACCGGAGGACAAACTTAACGCGACCACCATCAAGCATTGCCAACTTTTCTAAATGGTACAAAGTGGCAATGGCATTGGATTCATTAGGTTGATACACTTTCTGATATAATACATACATTATACAAGTTTTTAGTTGTTTTTAGTATAGTTTACATACAATAGTACTTATATGTAACTAATGGTACTAATATTTGTGCTTGGGTTACTATGTCAGTTTTCCTTTTTGCTGCTTTCAGGCTTTAAATCTCTGATCGCTTTTTCTAATACAGTCGCAAATAAGTAGAACAACCAGTGGAAAATACTGCAGACAAAGCGTACATACAAATTTAAGTAGGAATTTGTATTATTAGCATCCTGGAATTTGTAAATGAAGTCAAAAATCACACAGAAAAAAACTGTACTCTTGAGGGAACCTGGAGACAATACTAGAGAAAGGACCCTTCTGCAAGTTTCACAGGAGTAGCAGTAAAAAAACTTAATCAAAACTCAAGATGGAAGCATAGTCGTCATTGTGAACATGAAAATGAGGCAAAACATATAGGGGCACGAGTACATCCCCGTTGGATCCTGCACACCAAATCTGACGAAGAGCTGTGTCACAGGAATTGGCCTAACAAATTGATTCAACCTGGTGACCTGGCAGCCATTTTGAATACACCTTTTAAAAACCACATGGTGCCCAGTTACACCTTAGGGGGACCCTGAAAAAAAAGGATTTTAGATAAATATATGTGGCAGTTTCACAGGAATGGTGATAACATACTTCAAGGTCAAAATTCAACATGGAGGCCTGGTGACAATTATGACTCTGCAAGAGAGGCAAAAAAAAAAAAAATACATGCTGCAAAACTAGACACCTTTAGACATTATTTGGGGAAGACCCACTCTGTAATTTTCTTGCAAAGTGATAAATACATTCACCTTTGTGATCTGGCAGCAATTTTTTTTACGTAGGTGAGGCAAAAAGCGCAACTAGACCTTTAGGGGAACCAATATAAAAATTAAAAAAAAAACTGAATGAGGATCCATAAAATATTTTCATGGAGGTAGTGATAAAATTCAAGGAGGAGGAATGCTGGCCATTTTGAATTAGCAAATGAGGCAAAACAAATGACATGGTGCACAACCAGACCATGGAAGGGTGGCTGAATGCAAAATTTCAAGATTTATTCAGTAGTTTTCTTGGAATAGCAATGACAAATTAATTCAACAGTATGGCATTTTGAATGACGCAAATGTGGTTAAAAACCACATGGTGGACACTTATACTTCAGTTTCTCTCAAAATGTGAGAAAGAGCCATCCAGCAGTTTTATAGGAATAGTGATAATAAACTTCAGAGTCAAAATTCAAGCTGAAGGCCCGATGGCCATTTTGAAAATGTAAATGAGGCAAAAAATTACTTGGTGCCCAAATAGAATGTAGGAGGGACCTGTAAGCAGAATTTGTAGAAGATCCACACTGTGGTTATCTTAGAATAGCCATAAAAATTGACAGATAGAAAACAACGGACAAAAGACAATTTGAAAAGCCCACCATCTCGAACAAGGGAGGGCCAAAAATGGATAGTATGAAAGAAGAGTCCACACACATACACCCCTCACATAAAATGAACCTCTGGACAAAGATCAGGGCATGAGGGTTCTTCCAGACAAACACACAAATATTAAAGCAAATCACAGTTGAAGATGATGTACTGACCTCTTGAAGAAACCAAAGGCTATATTACAGTCTAGTATGCCGCAGAGTAGTGGCTCGCTATGAAGCTGAATGTTGATTTGAGACAGAAATGAACAGAAATCAACTTATTACACCCAAAGCCAAAGGTATCCTTCAAATAATTTTCTATTTCAAGGTATTCAGATCAACTCAAAGTTTCCTTAGACAGCGCGATCACCTCAGTTCTGCAACAAGCAAGACGCACTGTAAAAGTTCAAATGATATGAGTGAAGCTTCATTGACCTTTAACCAGTCAATTCACAGTACAAAAAGATCTTCGCACCTTAGAATGGCTTAACATTCAAATTGACAAGACCTTGGCTATTAATTTATTTTTTTCAGCTATGCAATGACAAACAAATGTAAAAAACTGAAGCAATATTTGATGTGAAACAGAAAAATTTTGGATTATTGCGTTAGACTGACCAGCCATCATAAACTCAAAGGTCTGCTGTTGCCGAAATGCTAACTGTAAGTACATGAAAATTTCAGTTGGCGCCAAATAAAAGAATTCTTACTTTATTTAATTGCACTGGACCATTGTCATTTCAATGATCTTGTTTTCGTGCTTATAATAATACAAGAAGAATACTTTTGCGCTTTAGGGGTCCAACTCGGGTAAAAAGGGCAGATTCATAAGGCCATAGGTTAATTGGGGCATTCTCACAGAAAAACTCCATGGTCTGACCTGTATCAGGGTAGATTAGACATAAAACAGGGAGACACCTTCACTTATAGAGGTTTATATACAGTTGAAGTTGATAGTCTGCATACACGTAGGTTGAAGTCATTGAAACTCATTTTTTTAACCACTCAAGCGATTTCATTTTAACAAAGTATAGTCTAGGCAAGCTGGTTAGGATATCTATTTTGTGCATTCTATCAATTGATTACAGACAGATTATTTCACTTATAATTCACTAAATCATAATTCCAGTGGGTCTGAAGTTTACATAGACCAAGTTGACTGTGTCTTTCAGCAGCTTAGAAAATTCCATAAAATCATATGATTGCTTCGGAAGCTTCTGGTGGGTTCAATGAAATCATTTGAGTCAATCGCAGGTGTGCCAATGAATATAATTTAAGACCTACCTTCAAACTCACTGCCTCTTTGCTTGAGATCATGAGAAAATCAAACGCAATCAGCCAAGACCTCAAAATTATTGTGGGCCGCCACAAGTCTGGTTCACACTTGGGAGTAATCTCCCAAATGTCTGAATGTACTTTTATATAAGTACAAGTATAAAGTATAAACCCCATGGGAGCATACTGCTCAGGAAGGACACAAGATCTGTGCCCTAGAGATGAACATACTTTGGTGCGAAAAGTCCGAATCAATCCAAAAGCGAGAGAAAATGACCTAAAGTAGATGCTGGTGGAAATCCATATCCACAGTAAAGAGTCCAATATCGACATCACCTGACAGACGGCTCAACCAGGAAGAAGCCACATCTCCAAAATTGCCATAAAAAAGCCAGAATAGAGGTTTTAACTGCACTTGGGGACAAATATCTTAATTTTTGGGGAAATGTTCTTGAGTCCAATGAAAAAAAAATTTAACTGTTTGGCTATAATGACCATCATTATGTAAGGAGGAAAAAGAGGAAGGATTGCACGCTGAAGAACACCATCCCAAACATGAAGCATGGGGGTTATCAGCATCAAGTTGCGAGGGTGCTTTGCAGCCGGAGGGATCGGTGCACTTCACAAAATGGATGGCGTCATGAGGACATATTCAAGGAAAATCTCCAAACATCAGACAGCAAAAGCTCATGCTTGCTTGCAATAAGTCTTCCAAATGGACGATGACCTCAAGCATAGTTCCAAAGTTGTGGCAAAACGGCTTAACAACGAGAAAGTCACAGTATTGGAATGGCCATCACAAAGCTCTGACCTCAATCTAATTGAAAATTTGTGGACAGAGCTGAAAAAGCTGCAGGAGGCCTACAAAACTGATTCAGTTGCACCAGTTCTGTCAAGACAAATGGGCCTACATTCCAGAAACTTATTGTGAGAAGCTCGTAGAGGGCTACCCAAAACATTAACCCAAGTCAAACAATTTCAAGGTAATGCTACCAAATACTAACTAAGCGTACGTGAACCTCTGGCTGACTGGAAAACTGATGAAATAAATATGAGCTGAAATAATTCTGTCAACAATTATTCTGATATTTCACATTCTGAAAAGTATAAAATACAGCGGCCCATGACCACAGGTGTATCCATGGTACTGGGACAAAGTTCCGCCTTTGCAGCAGACAGACCAAAAATACATTTCATGTGAACTCACGCTTGTGGGAGACAACAGCATGATTACAGGGCACTCTTTACAAAATCATCATGTTAATTCATATACTTAGCTGATCTCCACCAAAATTGATGAGTGGTATTATCACCCCAGCACAAATCATCGGACCGAACATAAAATCATTCCATCCACACTTGTGAGCTGCAATGCGATTATGAGTTACAAACCATAAAATCAATGGGAAAAATTTCCCAATATTTGTCTCACTTAAATGGTTTGGATCAAACTAATTTATGTATTTAAACAAGGATAACTTGTGTAAACAAATTTTTTTTTTTTTTTTTTTAAATGATGATGTAATTTATTTAAGGCTAAAAGCTACCCAACCTGGCCTGGTCTTATTTGGAAGAAGCACTTCACCCCCTAGGTACCAAATCAACCAATTAAACAAAATGAATTGAAAACTGGGTTCAATTTTACTACACATCCGCGCATAATTACTGACAGCCCAGTTGAATCAAAACATAACTTAAATAGAACCTTTCTGGCTCTATGAAGTAGGCAAAAACAGCATGTGATGCCACAATCTAAAGAAACTCAAGAACAGATAAGAAACAAAGTCATTGACATCCATCAGTCTGGAAACAGTTACAAAGCCATTTCAAAAGTTCTTGGACTCCAGTGAACCATGGAAAGAGCCATTATCGACAAATGGATAAAACTTGGAACCGTGATGAACCTTACCAGGAGTGGCCAGCCCACTAAAATTCCTCCAAGAGCGCATGGACACTTCATCCAGGAGGTCATAAAAAACCCAGACAAATACCTAAAGAACTGCAGGCCTCGCTTGCCCCAGTGAAAGTCAGTGACCGCGATTTCACGATAAAGGGACTGAGCAAAAATTGCATCAATGGTACAGCTGCAAGGCAACAATCACAACTGAACAAAAAGAGCACAAGCATTTGCCAAAAAAAACACGTTGATGACCCCCCAAGACTTTTAAGATAGTGTTGTTTGTACTCATGGGTAAAAAATTGAACTTATTGGTAGACATCTGGAGTAAAGCTAACACAGCTCTCCACATCATACCATCAGTCAAACATGGAGGTGGTAGTGTGACAGTCTGCGGCTGCTTTGCTGCTGCACATCTTTGGTGACTGACCATAATTGACAGAATCAATTATCTGCTCTCTACCAGAAAACCCTGAAGAGAATGTCCGGCAATCAGTTCCTGACCTAAAGCTGATCCGCAGTTGGATTATGTAGCAGGAAAATGATCCAAAGCACACATGCAAGTCCACCTCTAAATAGTTCAAAAGAAACAAAATTAAGGTTTTTAAGTGGCCTTGTCAATGTTCTGATTTGAATCTGGGTAAGGTGTTGTGGCATGATCTTAAACGGGCAGTTCACACTCTAAAACCCTCCAATGTGGCTGAATTAAAACAATTCTGCAAAGAAGACTCTTTCACAATGAAGTAAAGACTCAATTCCAGTTTCTGCAAATGATTGATTGCGGTTGTTTGTGCCATGGCTAGCAAAGCCAGTTACAGCATTAGGTTCAGGTGGGCAATTATAGTTTTCACTGGGTGATATACGTTAAATGATCATTCATAAGCTGCATTTTTTGTGTTTATTCATTTTGTCTTTGTCTTGAATTAAAATTAGTTGGATGATCTGAAACATTTAAATATGACAAATAAGCAAAAATAAATGAAATCTGGAGGGGTGCTAACACTTTTCTCAACACTGTAAAAAAACTATACATTATTAATATTCATAATTAGCTGATCTGAACTAAAATTGTCGGGTGGCCTGACCTTACCACCGCTAATAATAGTTGTGTGGCAGGGTGAACTAGAGTTAGGTTGCTTAACTGGTAACCGAAGATTGGCAGGTTTAAGGTTTGAGATTCTGACTTGATCTGGAGCAATGGGGTTGACAGAAGTCTGCCTTTGGGCCCTTGAGCAAGGCCCCAAGCTCCAGAGATGCTCCAGGGGCTTCACCCCTGTTTCCCTCCATCCCACCTCCCTTGCAACTGTTATATCTGGCATTACTTCCCAAATGACCATGAAAAAGAGAAATCTGTTCTCAATGGAACCTTCCCTGGTTACGTACGGGTTAAACTACATTTAACAAGCTGTGCTCATGGAACACTGATGCCCCCAGCAGTAGGTTAAAGCAGGTTAGAGTTTTTTTCCCGCTGCAGACAAACGGACGGACGGACGGACGGACGGACAGGTGCAAAACAATATGCCCCCGAATCTTAGATTCCGGGGGCATAAAAAAATAATCCATTGAATATTAGAACAATCTGATTTAATGTATAGACAGTAGAGCGATTAGGTGAATCAGGTATAGATGCTGGCAGGGAAACGGAGTGTGATCCATAGTATCCCCCCATACTTTCCGACAGGGGATATAATAAAGCAGTAATCCTGACTGACCTTAAGATAGGGAATGTTTACATTTTGGGAATTATGAAAAGCTGAGTTTAAATGTATTTGACATAGATGTATGAAAACTTCCAACTTCAACTGCAGACAAACCTCAACCTCTGTCTCAGTTTGTCCATGATAAGTCATTCTGACCCACAGTTTTATACAGAGATTCTGGCTCGGCCCACCCAGAGCAGCAGGCAGGGCTTGACTGCTGTAAAAGACCCTGCTCTTTATTTCCTCTTCACCTCTTTCAGCGACACTCTGCATCAGGGTGGTTAAAAAAAATCACGTCAAAGAGCAGGAGAAGAGATGGGATGGGGGAGATGGAATATGACTAATCGCTTAACTTTCAAAGGCACAGCGCTTTGCTGAGGCTATAAGCTTTGTGACAAATGCTTTGCGACGCCGCTGGGCTGTTCTCAGTAACCAGACAGGCACTGCGCGGAGACAGATTTGAAATGGCAATCTCTTGGCCCGCCATTGTGTCCTAATTGCGTCTTAAACAGAGTTTTAACAAATCAGCTCGGTGCACAGACCGTCAGTGGTTGTCCGTTGTGCTAAGTGCTGCAAGCATCATTGCAATCTGTTTTCTATCTTTTCTCTCTACTTCCTGCTAATCCAGTTAACCCCCATCCATGAACAGATGTCAGTGTTTTTTTTTTTTTTTTTTACTTATCACCAGCAAGCCCTCTCCCCAATTCTTACCCAATATCATCTCTGAAATAAATGACTTTGTCATGCATGAGTTGAACAAATGTCATATTTGAGAGGATCCCAGGCAGTTTCATTCTGGGGGATGGGAGGTGTCCCTGGGAGATATTTTAAGCCAATACCATTATAATGGGGAAAGCACACCAGAAAAAACATGAACAAAGTTATGACAAAAGGCAGCCCAGGGATCACTAGAGCATTGCCGTGGCAACGTGACCAGCGCTGAATGAATACAAATTGAAAGCTGAGCCAGAATCCTGGTGACCCCCCCCCCCCCCTTCCCCTTCCCGCTTCCCTCTTCCCTAGCTGGGCAGGTGAACTCATCTGAACAGTGTCCTTGTGCCAGGACTATGAACAACAGTCTGGATCAATGGAGGCCGACGCATGAATAGACGTCAGATGTCCTTCCCATCAGCCCCAAGCGGCACTCAAACGCAGAGTTCTTGAGAAAATTTGTCACAAGAACACGAGTGAGGGTGCCATCTGCAGGCCGCAGCAAGGGTTACACGCAGCCTGACTCTCGTAACAGGCTGGCCTCAGAAAGCACATCTTCAGCTTCCACTAATTGCAACTCAAAGGCTGGGAATTTTACTCTCCGCCGAAGGGCTGCTGGCACAACCTCGAGCAAGATACTTGAAACCTGACACGCTTTCACAAAACGTCCAGCAGTACAAATTAATTGAAAGCATGAAATCCTTGCAAGTCACTTAGATCGAAAGCTTTTTGCCAGAATTTTATATGATGTGGTGAGTCACAAATCTGAGAGTTTTATTTTCCAAAATGTAATTTGTCAAGCTGAAGAATCAATACATTTAACTTCCATAGCAGCTTTTGTGAAGAAAAAAACTTGTTTAGATTGTAAATGGAGCCGTAAGTCTAAAGAGTTCAATAAACTAGCTTGCAAGGTAATAACACAGCACCGCCATTCAAACACATGCTATGTTGCTAAGAATAACTGTCAGTGCAGAATACAGATTGCAGAGACACAAAGTAGTCAGGAACGGTCTTATATTGAGGGAAATCGAGCGATCATTTCCCTCTCCAAAACAGTATTGATTGAAAACACAAGATGTTTTGGAGTGAGAAACTCTTGTGAAGGAAAAGAGAGGCTTGAAGAGATAACAGAGAAAAAAAGCCTTGAATTTTTAAAAAAGGCTCAACTTGATAACCTCTGCAACATACTCTCTAAAGAAATACCAAAGAGACAAGCTCTACAACACCTCCATTGAATGACATCCTCTGCACAGCCATCTTGTGTTATCAGTACAAAACCCCTCGCGTCATCTTTTGTATACACCATTACAGAGTTATTAAATAAAGGCGCAAACACACCGTCCCAACACATCTAAATATTGCATGGGTTTGATTCATTCCAAATGTTAACATCTTAAAAAGATAAAGGTGGTGTAACAAGGATAACAAGCATACAATGTGTTATTAACATATTAGTAACACTGTATGACACTGTGTCAGCTCTTTCAATGGAACAGGCTTGCCGTTACAGATCACCGTGCAGTTAAACTGGGCTGAGGGAATAAAAGCATGCCAAGATTATCACCCAGCGCTCGCAAATGCAAATCACTTTTCTTCCAGGAGGCACAGTTTAATATATGTGATGGCGGCTACATAGAGATGAGTTATTATCCGTGTTTTGTTGGATCTTCCCCATCCAATGAAATGGAGAAATGGAGCTTTGGTAAGGTGAACAGAAGGCGGCCAGTCACGATAATGCATGACGGAAATAAAGCCCTGATTTATTTAAGGAGAAATGTGCTGAACAAAGAAAAAAATGCATTTTACTGTTGCGAGCGGCTAGAACGAGACTACATCAATTACGTTCAAATAGGAAATTTCATAAATCTAGGCATAGCCGCCGTGCAGTCATCGGAGTGATGACAACTGGCAATTCCACGCAGTTTCATTGTGCAGAATGAATCGCATTTGATGGAGATCCCATTAATGCAGGTTAATATCAAGAACATTTCAGTGGGGGAAAGATAATCCGCGTTTGCACGCTCACCAAAGCAGAAATCACACAGCCACTTCAATAACATGGTTTACAAGTATTAGCCCATTCTTCTGCTCCGCTCTACATATTTCCACATTCTCGTAATTGGAGCTTTGTGTGAAACCATAAACTTGTTCACGGATATCTTCGCAAAATGAAAAAAAAAAAAACCAACTAGGGTTATTGGCGTGCCACTAGTGTGGAGGTATGAATAACATCCCAAAGTGACTGTGGTATTGGATGCAATAACTGTATGGGACTCTGGGCTTCACTGATGTCCAGTACGATCCTTTCTGCTTTATAAAACCTGTCACATAACTAATCATCCGAGGGGACCAGAGCGAAAATAAAACGCTCTGAAAATGAAGCAGAAGAGAGTAAAACCTTCAGGCTCTGTACTGCCGATGAGACAATTCTTCTCCGAACTCCACCACACTCTGGCCAGTGCAGCCTGCACATATTGGTCATTAGCATTTTTATAACATAAAGTGAGCGGGGGAGAGAGGGAGTCAGACAGACAGAGAGAAAAGTGACAAACGACAAGCCCAGGCAATTTTTGAGACTTTCTTTCATTTTCTGGAAATGGTTTCATTCATGCTGATGAAGGACTGAAAGACCTTTTTAAGCATTGAGCAGTCAGCCAGGAAAACCTTAAATCTTGAAATTTCTATTGCTGGCAGTCAGGTCAAATTGTTAAACAAAGTCAAATGCAGTTATTATTGTGAGTTCTCATGCCACCACGGGGCAGCATTTAGCATAACAAAGCAGACCTCAACTGACCCGATTTACCAGGGAAGCAGGTGAACGTTTGCATGTAGGTTTCAGCACGGACATACTTTCTCCACATAGAGAGATACAATTAGCCAGTCAGATTAGCAGCAAATCTTATTTTTTTGAAAAATGGAGCTGAGACCAAGCTTTAATCTAACTCTGGGCTGTTTTTGCTGAGGACCAAGCTCCCCATTCAAACTACACATTTACTCCTCCTGAGTCTTTATGCAGCTATTTAGTGCGCATTGGAGTTCAAACTTTCGTAAGTCAAACAATTATCAGGGCAAAGTCAAGTTTTATGTTTCACATTCTATCAGAGGGCTTTATCAGCAAGACGTGTTTAAACACACTGTCTCCTAGGCAATTCAATTTTGTTCAGAACCTGAGAATTGCATGAAACACATGTGCAAGGCTGTCTTATAAAAATCTGCCAACAAAATACAGAAATTGAGCAGTCATAAACACTGCTCCGACTTTAATTCTGACACATAATCTTCAAAAAAAACAACGCAGTTGTCAACCAAAGACAATAATCGGTGCAGAAATCCGCAAACCAATAGAGTAATAACACCAGCTTGAATAAACTAAAATGCCACGGTAAAAGGTAGCAACTGTGACCTCTGTGGAATAAGCAACAAAAGCCCCCCACAAAAAGTGACAGAGTGCACTGGTCAGCCATCCCTGCCTGAGGACCTGGAGTCTGAAAGCGAACAGTAAATGGGCTAACAGAGAGAAAAAAAAAAACAGAGGAGCTTTATAAGGTGTGACACACAGCTGGGAGAAGCCACCACTGCCTAAAACCAGAGTCAAGCAAGTAAAGGGGAAAAAACAACAAAAACAGGGCAGCTCCCACGTGCTCCAACCGCTCACGGACCTGACCCTATTCACGGAGAATTAAACCGCCAAACTCCACTAAGCAGACAACACAAAGGCCAAAGGCATCCACACATCCAATTCCAAATTATTTATATAGACCGTTAAAGAAATAAGAAGAACATCCCTGAAGGTAGCTTATTCAAGCTTCTTTTTCGCAGTTTGCTGCCAATGTTTTGTTGTTGTTCTTATCAAAGGCACTAGAAGCTGTTTACTACTCCTCTCCTGCAGTAATTCCATCAATAACACACAGCATCCTCCACTAACACACCTGAATGTACTTCCTAGCAAGCAAAGCAATAACATTTTGTTAAATGTTTGTTCTAGCAGAAGGAGAGAGTTGGAGAAGGAGCGATCAATCACAGAAGAGACTATTTGGGGCTGACAGAATTATAGCTCCAGAATGTTTTGTGGTGAGGAAGGTTAGCAAGTCCGCGGAGGGAGGTGCTTTCCAATGACTGGGTAATAGAAGCAGAATTAAGCAATTGCACCAATAAATTATGCCTTCTATGACAGAGGCTTTGAAAGTAGGCTAACATTAGCACACATAAATGTGCTCACACCGAAGCACACATGTACCCGGTGCAAAGTTGGAAAATTAATTTCCAGTCCTTCAGGCTAATATTTGCAGAAAGCACTCCCTTCTTGGCTACCATTTTGGCCCTGAAAGGAAGTGCATTGCCAAAAGAGGACAAGTGGATGCCCTGTTAATGTAAATTTGGCAAATAAAAAATACACTTCTTTACAATGAGAAATGACAGTCTACTGCCCAACAATCCGATGCAAAAAAATAACACTATGCTATCTAGTGTTATTTTCATAGTTAGATGGTGAATGCAATCTTCCAGCCTATTTTTTAACTACACACTCCCTTGAGGGGGGGGCGACAACGACTTGGAATGGCTACCCATTCCATACCTACAGAAATCAAATTCATACTCAGTCTTTATGATTCAAATGAAAAGCATGACGGATATGTTATGAATATAAAAGCACTGAGGTCAAAAGTGAATGAAATACCAGGCATAAAAAAAAAAAAAAGAAATCTTTATTAATGACATGTTTTCATATACATTCTAAACAACCACGCATCCTTGCAGCCAACAGCGAATCCCCCTTCATAGCTTATCGCCGCGAGGGCCCACTTTCATTAATAGAGGATTACAAAGGCCACTACTGCAAAGGATTTTCACACATCTGCACTTTTTGAACATGAACATCACAGCTGCACTGCAATTCCTTACTTCCTTTTTTGTTTTTTTTGAAGGCAGTTTTCGATGTCCCTCACTGCAGGTCCTGATGGCCTTTGAAGACATAATAAAGCGATTCCTCTAGCCGCCCGACAGGCTTGCACCAGGGTTTTTGAGTTTGATTTGAGCCAATACAGGTAGCCAGTTGAGACAAGATGGGAAAAAGAGCGACGTGGCCGAGTCTGAGGAGGTCGGAGATCAGAGGAGCAGCAGTATTCAGGAGGAGCTGCAGAGGTGGGTGGAGGCAGGGGAAATTAGGTTGGAGACAACTGCAGTAGTCTTGACTGGAGATAATCAGGGTCTTGCCTACAAGCCGCACTCACACAAATAAGACCAAAGGGTAGTGTTTCTGGACGCCGTAGAGGAGTGATCTCAATGGGCTATATTCTGCGGAGTCCTGTACACCACACAGAGCTTCTCTGTTGAGCGTCAACATGTCAAAAAAGTGCAAGTAAGGGCCAATGGGACATATGGTGGTAAATTTATCCCCAGCCTGTCCTGCTAGTTGTCCATGGATTCAGATTGCAGAGATTGTTTTTCTTCCTGAAGACTGATCCCGGAATATTCTATAGGCCACCCGAGATGATCAATATGAGGAAAAAAGGGAGGAGGATTTGCCAGTGAATAGATGCGCTTTTCCGTCTTCCTGGTAACTGCTCAGATTGACAGGGTCCATGGCTCTGCCTCCTCCTCTTGAGTCAAGCCAACTCAAATTTATTTAAAAAGAACAACAGCTGTCAACTAAAGTGCACTATAATAAATACAGCAAAATATAATAAAATCAGGTTGGGTCATTCATAAGGACAGACAAACAGACGGAACAGAACTGGCAGCAGCAGTTTGGCCAGTGGAACACACAGAGGAACAGAGCCAATCTAGATGCAGTATAAAGGAACATAAAAACTCTACACAGAAATCCAAACAGGACGCAGCCCAGCCCATACAGCAAAGCTGGAGAGTAATGAGAAGTACAGGGTATAGCATGACTATAATCAAATACACGGAGTGTGAGAGGACAACAATGGTATAAACAGAGTATAACAGGACAATTACAGTATGCACCAGTTATAACAGGACAAAATTGGTAAACATTGATTATAGATGGACAATAATGGTATACACAAATCATAGCAGAACAAGTATAGGAGAATAATTATGATAGATAGAGCACAGCAGGACAATGGCAGTATTATGCACAAAGCATCGTAGGACAATAATGCTAACACAGCATGGTGGGACAATAATTTTATACACAAAGAATTGCAGGACACCAACGGTGTACGCAGAACACTGCAGGATACTAATGATAAACCCCAAGCACAGCAGAACACTAATGGTATACACAGAGAATAGCACGACACTCATGTACACACAAAGCATAGCAGGACACTAATGGTATACACAGAGCATAGCAGGACATTAATAGTATACACAAAGCATAGCAGGACATTAATAGTATACACAGAGCATAGCAGGACATTAATAGTATACACAGAGCATAGCAGGACACTCATGCATATACAAAGCATAGCAGGACATTAATAGTATACACGGAGCATATCAGGACACTCATGTACACACAAAGCATAGCAGGACACTAATGGTATACACAGAGCATAGCAGGACACTCATGCATATACAAAGCATAGCAGGACATTAATAGTATACACGGAGCATATCGGGACACTCTTGTACGCACAAAGCATAGCGGGACACTAATGGTGTGCACAGAGCTCGGCAGTACACTAATGGTATACAAGCAGGATAGCAGGACATGAATGATATACACAGAGCACAGCAGGACAATATTGGTATGCACACAGCATAGCAGGACGCCAATGGCATCCACAGAGCTTAGTATGACAATAATGCTACACACAGAGCATAGCAGTACAAAAATGGTATACACAAAGCATAGCAGGGCATTGCTGGTGAACACAGTGCATTGCAGGACACCAATGCTGTCCGCCGAACATAGCAAGACACTAATGGTACACACAGAGCACAGTCAGACAGAACCTTTAGAGCTCGCCACCTTTAGTTCAGGCTTCTGACTAATGTATTCACCTTTTTTTGGCTTAATTTGGTATCCACAGTTGGGAATGAATGACTGTCACAGCAAATAAATGTGTGTGGGCAGTGCTTACACTCAGAAATGCAAACGAGTGATTTCGAATGCTTCTCAGTCTCCCCTCTCCAGAATCAGCCATTAGTATTCCAAAGCAATATAAAAATGACAATGAAAAGTTACTCAGCCTAAAAACCAATAACAGTGTTTTATAAGCAGTGTTTCTAAAGAGACTGTACAGAATACCTAAGCTGGGAAATAAGGGTGTTCAATTCAAGGATCCTTCAAATAGTCAATCTCCACTGCCAAGCAACACTTGGCGCACTGTCAGAGAGAATAATCAAGTTTAAAAAATTAAATTAAACAAAACATTGGCACTGATATGGAAACTTGGCAATTCCCAATATTATATGATAATAAATGTGACCCTCTACAAAAACAAGAAACACGCAAAAGGCAGGGCCTGCGGCAACGTAGTCATATGGAATCCATGACAATGCTATGGTTTACATCTTTACAAAGTGCTTATCTGTGGCAAAATACAGCACCTAATTACATACATTAAATCGTAAATTTGTGCATATGCTGTTCTACAGTAAATGTTGATGTAGGAGGTCAAACGCTGATGTGGCACCACTTGCTTGTAAAGGACTCAAATAGCACACCACATCATGTGAGGTCAGAGGTCATTCCTCAGCTTCTGGCGCCTATGAAAACATAAAAATAATAGAAAGCACAGGATGAGACATGCGGCACAATTCTATGTGTGGTAGGCACTCAAGTCATGGGATCACCCCCCCCCCACACACACACACACACACACACGCTAGGATGAGATCCCCAACACAACTACTCTGAGCTGTGATCCCTACACTGTTTTTTTTAGCTGTCAGATTTTTAGAAAGTACAGAAATTTGCATGGTAAAAAACATTTGGAGGTCAAATCTCAAGGACAAAGCAGAAAACTGCAGGGGCTGAACCTCCCATTGAAGCAGACAGGATCTAATGCAGTCGCACTCAAAGAGAGGGGAATTCTGTTGGCCACTGAAGCTGAAAAATACCCCATAAACAGGCAGCGCTTGATTAATCCAATGAGTTTTCATTCCACAGTGAATTAAAGAAAGGTGTTAACGCCCCACTGTAGCTCAGGGCTGCCTTTCAGAGAAAGTGGTGAATGCAAACAAGCGAGAGAGAGAGAGAGAGAGAGATGGAGAGAGAGGGAGGGATGGAGAGAGAGGGAGAGAGATGGAGAGAGAGAGAGAGAGAGAGAGAGAGAGAGAGAAGGTTCATTATGTCTCCAAGCTGTAAATATCCTGACCTTGGATTCCTGAACAGATGGACCATGGAGCTTTTTAGTGCCGTCGTAAAGCATGTCTCTCAGCCCGTTCCTCTTAGACCTGTCACAGATGTACAGTCCATGGAGAGAGAGCATGCTCGTAAATACAAACAATAACCAGCATTTATGGGGATGCTCCTCATATACACAAGGCTAAGTACTCAAAACTGCGATCGTTTGAGCATACTGATTCAATATTTATTTTCCCCCACTGGAAAATAACACTTCACCCTTCTCGCAGAATCAATATTCTCATAAAATTAATGTTAAAACTAATGAAATAAAAAATAAAATTCATAGGAAATTAAATAATTTTTCCTTTCACTGACTGATATTAAAACCTCTCACAGCAGTGAGACTGCAGAAGGGGGTGCTGCTCAACCTTGACTTTGTGTAACTGGTCTAAAAACAATTTTCTTCTTTGGGGTACTTAAGTCTCCCAGTATGGGGAAAAAAAGTAACATTTTAAGAAGTTGCACAGAGGTTCTATGAATATTAAGTCGGCCGAAACTGCCTTGAGAACACAGATGCAAAGACATCCAAAGGAATCATTTAACTTGCATTCAGATTATACAACTTTAATTTCAACAAAGAAACTCTTGGGATAAAACCCAGATCAATTAAAATTACACAAGAGCCTTCTCTTATCGGAACATTTAAAAACAGAACCAGCCCTGAAAGATCGAGAGGAGCCCGGTGTTAATTATGAATGCTTCCGATGATTTTCAATCTATTCGCTTGTGTCCTTGTGGTTTTGAAGAGGTCGACAATGAGGCTACATCAATTAAAGTCCAACTGCATGCTATTGATCGATGTAATTTTGATTATATTCACAGACTTATATTGAGTCAATACCGATATTTTTATTCATCCGGGGTATTAGTATTACAGATCGATCAACCCTCTCAAAAAAAAAAATCGTACAAAGTTTGCTTTCCTCAAAAAACATTCTCATTCTGACTCATGATACAGTGACGCTACATGAACAAGTGTCAATATATGATGAAAAAAGAGGCTTTTGTTATCCTTATTTGACACTTAAGGTTAGGATTCGGGTTGAGGGTTAAGAGTTAGAGAGTAGGGTTAGTTTTAAACTGGCGTCAAATAAGCATGCCAAAAGCCTACTTTTTCTTCGCATATCGACGCTTGGTCAGGTAGCGTTCCTATATGACAAGTCTATTCTTCCTCACACTTTATTCCATTTGTTGTTAATTTCTGCTTAAATATGGTGGACAATTCCAAAATAATCTGACATTGTGTTCGATTGATCTTCTCGATTGTTTTAAAACAATGAAAGAGGTTATGTATTTCATTGCAAGCCAGTTTACTTCCATAGTCATCCTAAACCCACCCTGATCAAATGGGCTCTGGATCATAGACTTCTAAAGCAAAGACGAGTCTTTGTAGGTTTCTGTTATTCTTTTGAAGCCACGCTGCCGACCCCAAAAACCTTGGCCCCAGGACACTATACCGTTAGTCCAGGCAGATAAAAGAACAGGCAATGACACTTTTTCTGATAAAAAAGCAGGCTTGGATATATCCATTGCAATAGCGCATATATTATTCACAGTGATGCTGTTACCAAATATAACTCAAAACAGATTGAGGATGTGCAACCCTGCTCAAGCACCTTAGCAAACCAATCTGTTCTCAAACAGTCAAATTACGTTCAGCTTTGCAGTCACACACGACGATATTTTTATGAAAAAGTATGTCTGAGCATGTGAAAATACAAGCTGTTATTCCTTTGTGCGCGTGCGTGCGTGTGTGTGTGTGTGTGTGCGCATGTGCATGCACGTGCATGTGTGTCTGTGTGCGTATGCGCACATGTGTGTTAACTAGAAGAGATGACACACTCAGGCACAGAACAGATAACCTGATGAGTACTTTAATTGCCAAGATATACAAAACCCATTCCAATTCCCAGTCTCAATCTATGAATTCCATTTAATCTTTGCCCAACAGGGTCATGTCAGCTTTTTAATTCTAAAAGAATTCAATAAAATTAAGCAGTATAGTATTTTGTAAACCATTTTGAAGCAACACTTTTCCTGACTTAATGCTGCAACTTAACACCACAATAATCAACTTGCCTTGATTAACAAGAGTCTCTAAAGCAGTCTGAGGCTTATTTTATAGCAAATTTACCAGTTTATTTTCCAGTTATGTTGTTGGCTTGAACTACAACCACCGACTGGAGCCTCACTAATGCAAGATCGTGGCCCTTTCGAAGTGATCCCTATTGGCGTATTAGCACATCCCCACATGCTGAGGAGAGTCGTCTCCACAATATGTACCTGTCCAGGCACACAGTATCTCACAGTTACGAGCCAGACAAGTCACATGGGGGCACAGCCAAGCCAACTCTATTCCCACTAAAGCACCGGTGCCACATTGATTGGCCCCATGACTCAGAATTTAACCTGGGCAGTCTTCAGCAGTGCAAGTCAACACATACTACAATCACCAGAAGGGCTTCCCAGTATTTGGGAGAGTTCTATCGAACAGGGTGCTCATCTCACTGACCTCCTATAACCACACGCTGGTTAACACTTGTTTAGGGCACCACAGACCCAAGAGCTTCCATAGAGCTTCAAAAAAGAACACATCAAACTTGGTTTTATCAGCTCCATATTTCAACAAGCGAGAAATACCCAGATCCTCAGCCATGAGTTTGACGTTCTGGCCTGGAAACTAAATGTAGAAGACAGACAGAAATATGAAAAGGCACATCCACGCTATGAGATGTACGTATCTATATATTAGATTTCATGGAAAAATGTTGAACGGTTCGGAAGTTCTGGCCCAGAAAAGACGTGAGACTGATGGACATGTGGACTGATGGACAGACATGCAGAAGGAAAACACACATTCCTATATCTGCCAACACTTTGCGGTGGGGTATAAAACATTCTCAACACAAACAGTATTATGTAATACTTATAAACATAATTCTTCATTTGATAATGTTTCAAAAGGACTGTGCCAAAGAAGACGTGCTACTTTTTGTTGCTGACCTAAAAGTCCATTCTAACAGAGCATGAGGGTCGATTAGATGTTTTTGGCCTTTGCCCTAAAATCTAGATATAAGGTGACTTCGACATACACATATCTGTTCATGCTTCACTTGTGGGCTGTGCCACCATAAAGAGGAGCTAGTGGACTCATGTGATTCTGAGGGGAGAGTCCGTTTCCCTACTTCCTAGTATCACAGCATCCTGCGGTAGAGAGGGAAGCTACACACACTTACCCAACCCACAGCTCGGCAGTCCAGCCATTAAAAAATGGGGCGAAGTACTAAAAAAATAATTAACAGGTTTTACACTCGATTTCATCACCAGAATACACAAAATGGCGATTAAGTATCTCATGGACCCTGCAGCCCAGGGAGTCTCACAACAATATTAGTATGAACCAGGATACCCCTCAAGGGCAATCTGGGATGTGGAGTTTTTTTTTTTTCCCCCTACTTGGAAAGACTCTCACAACTCTTGCTTCAGATTCTACAAATTATTTTCATTAGACAGATTTATTATCACATTTTGTAGCCAGCGCCTCATTTGTCACGTAATGATGCCCATCACAATATGGGTTGGGGAGGGCGGGGGGGATTGGTAAGGGAGGCTACCGTTTAGCTTGTGACATACACGCATACCTCCCTCCTCAATTTTCCTCGCCATTAAAATGCACTCATTTCAAAGAGATGAGCCAGATATGTCAATCAGGCAAACCTTCTGCTGACTCAGCACCTCCTCACTGAAATAAAATAAGACTGGTCCAGCGCATTGATCAAGTATGCGGGGGTCCACCTCCCTACTGCCACCCAATAAAGAAGCAGGTTTACTGCCTGCAGTTGCCAGAATATTGGCGCTGGAATTTTTGGGTGCCCCCCTCCCACCCCCAACCCTGCTTCCCCACTCCTGTGATGGCACCCAGAGATCAGATCAGGTGACCACAGACCTCCCTTGGGTAAACAGGGCTGTGGTCATTTCAATTTGTGCTCACAAAATAGTCATATCAATCCAAATAGAAGTTGGTAAAACCAGTGTACAATTGAAGTCATTGCCTGACTTGACCGAAAGTAGAAATGCAGCATTTTCCCTCACAGGACCTGAAATTACACCAAGCACCCCCACTCCCCACCTCCCTAATCCCCTCCTCCCAACAAAGACAGATGATTGATGACAAGAACAAGAACCAAAAATTACACCACACTAGGCAGAGATTGCCTTTCCGATAGACATTCTCATGCGACCCAGGCTTCAAAATGCTCCCTCTGCAAGAGGTGCGTTCTGGATGAACGATGCAGGAACTCGCAAACAGCAGAAATTTCAACAGGCCTCCGACTGCTGCCAGTTAGCACTCAAGCGGAGATATTAGTACAGCCAGAACGGCAACTTCATTCACCGACTCCTCTATCCAGCGACTTGTCGAATATTTCCGGAAATTTTACCTGAGAACATGGCTGTAAACTGTATTCCCACATACAGCTGACTATCATCGCAATCCACGCTGCATCCATCACAACAGTGCAACCACATTTCAAAACAGTTGGAATGATATGGGAATTGCAAATAAAAAAGAAGACAGTGATTTGTAAATGATCCTTGACTTGTTTTAAATTGAAAATGGTTTTCCTCTGCACATTTTTTTTTTTGGAAATTTTATCCTTGCAGCATGCTCCAGAAACTTTGGGACACCAGTGCATTTACAGCTGTGTTGCATCACCTTTCCTTTTAACAGCCCTCCAGGTAATCGTTCGGGGAACTAAGGACAAAATCGATCCAGTTTTCAAGGATTTCTTCCTCCATTGTTCAATGATATACGTCTTCAGCTGCTGAGGTGTCTGGGATATCGTGGAAATTAGCAGGAGCATTCAGAAAGACTGCATATGTTGCTCCAAATACCAATTAATATTTTCTGCTGTAGTGGGTGAAATCTCTTAAATCATTAAAAGGACACACTGAAATATGTCATTTTTAAACTGCATAAAACTGTGTTAATGAATGACCCGACAAAGAGGTGAGCCTTGACAAGTCCTTGCTTGCGAACAACTGAGGTTTTAGGCCATTTTTTTAATGAACATTCCGGCAGCGAGGTCAGGACACAGTATGTTCCAATTCAGAAAGTACAGAGCAATGACAGTTGTGATATACAGACAAGTGCATACATAAATACCAGCAAGAGAACAAATTGTCTAATTTCCTCTTGCCTCGTACACCAGCCATCCATCAACATTACTTCTAATTAGAAGGACCCGGAGGAACCTAAAAGATCTATTATATTACAGCAATTGTTTTACTTGTGCAGCAGTGACATCTCATCCACTGATGTACAGACAGAGAATGGGGTGGCTTCCACCATAAGGCCATCATCATCTTTACCGAGATCAGGCCAGCAAGTAGGATACGCAGCAGACTGATTGAAAGACCTAATAAGGAGGTCTTGTTTAGCCCAATAGACTCAGGGCGCCCTCTAAAGAAGCATTCTAAAACTGAAGGCATTGTCCACCACACCCGGGGGTTTTCAGAAAGACCTGGCAGGATTGTCAACAATCACGAAAACCTTTATTTTCAGCCTTTCAAGTCCATAGAAACATGAAATAGAAATCATTAGAGACATTAAACCGTTGGCTTTTATTAGAAATGATTGTCCTTGCCCAAGTGTTAACATATTAAAAAAAATGAACAGTGAAAAAAAAATGAAAAAAATATTTGTCTTCACGTGGCACTTTACAAAAAAGCACTGAAATGAAAAGTCACTGATGCTCCCCTTGATCAGGTCATCAGTCATCGTCACTGTCTGAAGTGCAGCTCCGGAAACTTCTTCGGGGTCCAAAAAGAATCTAAAAAATTTTTTAAACACAGCCCCTTATATTGCGTTTTGTCGTCCCCGCTTGTATTTTAGCAAAACATGATTCACTTCATCGGTCACACTTCTCGAAAATGACAGCATCACCTAAATTGCCCTCGCGACTCATCAGGTTTTAAACGGAGAAGCACGCAGACGTTGCATCAGGTCTTCATGGGTTAACAATCATACTTCAGGTATATGGAGGACAGATACAGGCATAATTGTAGAAAGGTTGCCAGCAACATTTTTTCAAAAATTACAGACCTGATAGCACTCCCATGTGGAAAAAAAAAGGTAGTAAGAGAACCATCTGGACAGAACGAAAAAGCAGCGTTGCTAATTATTTTCATTAGGAATTGCTTACTCGGTGTCAAACATAATCTCTAAGCAAATTTACGGCGAATTACCAGGAAATTGGGATCATAGAGGCATATTATGTCACAAATGAGAACTCCTTCAGAGTCCTACACTCTTTTGAAAGGTTTTGCAGAAATCAGATTCAGAATGAGCGTGTATTTCTGAAAAACATTGAAGCTGATAAGGTAAACCATGAAATATTTTGTCTTCACTTTTATAGAGTTTATAGATGACTTAGAAATCACTGCTTTCTCTCTTCCTTGCATTTTCCATACTGTCCCAACTTTTGCAGAACAGGGTTGCAAAATAATACTACCCAACCATTCATTATCTTCTTCCTCATTAGGGTATCCCAGCAGAGTACAGGCAAGAGGCAGGGACGCAGCTTGGACCGTGCGCCAATCAGGGCGCACATACCATTCGCACAACATTCACTCACACACTCACACACCCACACCTACGGGCAATTCAGAGTCTCCAATTAGCCTGATATGCATGTTTTTGGACTGTGGGAGGAAACTGGATGAGACCCACTCGAACACAGGAAGAACAAGCAAACTCCACGCAGAAAGACCTCAGGTTGGACTGAAATCCTCTATCTTCCAGCTGAGAGGGGGCAGTGCTACCCAACGTGCCACCGCGCCACCCTAGAATGAAAAAAATGACACTCATATTAAGAACTACTGCGAAGCAGGTTCATGAATCATGCTCATATTTTTGCAATCAGGAGTAGCAGTTTATTTGCATCCCCTTTGCGTCTCAGGCGCAGCAATTCCATTGGCCCTTGAGCATCTACAGTGGTTGATTTAGGCCTAATCATGCGGGCACACATGATTGCCTTCGACAAACTTAGTCATTTCTTTGAAACAACTTTTTTAGAAAAAACCTTAAGTTTTTGTTTCTCTGCAGGGAGACACCAGCCTAAATAGCCATTACCAGAAAAAAACGATCCAATTCAATTTGTTCTTATGTTCAGTGAGCCGCTGCTAGGAATGTCCAAACACATGAAATGGGGGACCGTACCAATAATACCATCCGTTCTCCGCATCTGCAGCTCTACTAAATAAAAAGACTAAAAAAAAAACAGGGCACTTGGAGATGCCCACTTACAGTGTTGATATTTCAGAGGAATGTTTATCCGGAGCAGCCAGAGAGAACTGCAGTAATTTCTCTCTCTCAGATGTAGGGGCTGCTGGGAATTCAAATAGCTGCAAATGTCTTTTTTTCTCAAGGCATTCCTTTGGATTCTTTTTACACTATACAGCTCCGCTAAGCAGGGAATAGAGTAAAGAGACAGAGGTTGAGGAATTGATTCACTGGCAGGTTGAAATTCCAAAAAAAAAAGAAAAAAAAACTTACTGAAAAACAAAAAAAAAAGGCAGAAAACACTCAACAACTGAAGCAGCAGGGACCGCCTCACTGCACGAAGACAACCCAGTGCTGCAGGCAAGCTGAACCCAGCGCCTCTGCAAGGCTCAGAACTTCTCCCAGTCTTACTACCACAGAAGAGGTAACTGAAGTTCTTCAGCGCAACAAGACTTCCCTCTGATTTAAAAACGTAACAGCAAAAACCATAATGCAACAGGCAAAGAACAAGAACAGAATTGAGAATAACAGGGTGAGGTTTCATACCAGTGGTTTCTTAAGTGAGACCAGATGGCCATCACAGAGTAATAACACCTTTTGATCTTGCGATGGAATAACAAGGTGTCATAATGCCCAAATAGGTAAAGCAGCCATATGCCATGAAAGCCATACTGATTTGAGTCAAGGACAGTATTTTTCAGTAGAAGCTCCTCACCATTTGATTAGTTCAACTTTGACACTGAAAGTTGTTAATTAATTCCTACTACATCACTTGTCGAAAGCGTGATACTACCCCTACCAAGAAAATTTAAAATGCACAAAAAGCAGTAAGCAATGATTTCTAAATTTACTTTGACCAGCATTTCATTACAGACACTATGATGAACAAATATTTCATCTTTTAACTGGTCAACTTCATTTTACACTGAACAAAAATATAAACGCACAAAGTGATTTTTTCAAATTATTTTTTATCAATCGGGAAATATTTCAACAAAACAATTATTATTTTATTCTTGCTTTAATATTCAAGCGACAGACACATGACTAACAATTTACTGTACACAATTCATGAGTTATCACAGCCTGAACCCAACAGGGGTCAGCGGGCAGAGTTCATAGCACTCAGTAACGAGTGTGTCCACCATCGGCATCGCGTAAAGCGGTACACCTCCGGCGCATGGAGTTCACAAGGTTGTCAATAGTGGCCTGTGGAATGTTGTCCCATTCCTCCTGCAGTGCAAGTCGGAGCTGGCATCAGCGTAACGCTCGCCCGCAGGTCGCCATACGCATTGTCTGCCATCAGCGCAGTACAGTTGGAATCGCGATTCATCGCTGAATAACACCGTCCTCCACTGTGCAAGCGTCCAGCGAAGGAAACGGTTGGCCCAGTCGAGTCTGTACAGATGACGGACGGCGGTCAGGTCGAGACCTTGGTGCGGTCGGTGGGCTCGGAGGTCTGCCTCCCTCAGGCGGTTTCGGACAGTCTGAGCTGATATCCGCCTGTTGCGCAGTCCGACGGTCTCGTCAGCTGTCCTGGTGGCTGGTCGGAGCCGATCAAGGAGGTGCTGAAGCCGAATGTGCCGATCCTGTGTGGGCGTGGTCGCACGTGGTCGTGGGGCTTGTGGACGATTCACAGTGCTGCCAGTCTCTCTGAATCGACTTCTCAACCGGCTGATGGTGGAATGATGCACATTCAAGTGTGTTGACACCGCTGTCACAGATATCCCAGCATTCAGCATGCCAATGGCATGCTCCCTCATGACTTGTGACATCTGTGGCATTGTGACTTGAGACAAAAGCACACATTTTGCAGTGGCCTTTTATTGACCCTGGTGCAAGGAGTGCCTGTGTATTGGTCACGCTGACTGACCAACTCAATGTTATGCTCTATGCAGCTCAGGGGCAGAATAACTTAATGAGTGAGTAATCTCACAGGGAGTGGTCAATGAGAAGTGGGTCACCAGAATTGAGCAAAACAAATCATTCAGTACACCAATAAACACTATTTGTGTTTGTGTTTGTGTTTATTTCATTATAGATCAATTTAACTCAGCATTTTTGGTTTTGCGTTTATATTTTTGTTCAGTGTAATTGCATATACACATCCTTTCCTGCCATTCAAGCTTGCAACACATTCCACAAAAAGTTGGGATGGGGCAATTTAGGACTAGTAATGAGGAAAAAAATTGTATCACGGTGTGATTTGAAGCAGCTGATGTTAGCCGGTGATAGTAATCATGATGTGGAACATAAGCAGCATTCCGGAAAGGCCTTGTACTTCAGGAGCAAAGATGGGCCGAGAGTCGCCCATTCGCCCACAAATGTGTGAGAAATTTATTTAAAGGTTTAAAAACAGTGTTCTACAAAAAAAGATGGGAAGGGATTTGGATATTTCACCCTCCATGGTACATAAAATAATTACATGATTCAAGGAATGCGTAGGAAATTCTGTCCATAAAGGGCAAGGGCACAAACGTACACCGAATACTCTTGATCTCCAGTCAATGGAGCAGCACTGCATCAAGAACTGTCGTTTATCCATGAGCGATATAACCACATGGGCTCAAGGTGACTCTGGCAAACCTTCATCAAGTACTACGACACACAGTCACATACACAAGTGCCTTTCAAAACATAACCGTGTAAAAAGGAATCCTTATTTTGACAATGTCCAGATGCGCCATCAACTTCTCTGGGCTCAGAGGTATCGACGATGATTATCACATTGTGGAAACATGTACTGTTGTCAGATGAATCAATATTTCAATATTTCAGGATTTTTAAGTTTTTTTTTTCTTTTGGAAGAAATGAATGCTCCATATGCTTCAAATAAAAAAGGACAATCCAGACTTACCCATAAGTCTTCAAGCCATGCTCTGTCATAGTATTGGCATGTGTCTTTGTCCTTGGCAAGGGTAATTCCTGTGAAGGCACCCTTAATGCTGAAAAGTATGCTGAGATGATTGAGCAACGTATATTGCCTTCAAAACTAAATCTTTTCCAGAGATAACATAACATAACATGAGTGGCGAGAACAGGCCGTTCAGCCCAACTAGGCTCGCCAGTTTCTTTTTACTATTGTGAATATATCACTTCAGATACTCAATAACTCAATGGTATCTAGCTTTAAGTCAAGCCTGCTCTTGAAAATTCCCAAGGTTTCTGCCTCAACAATATGGTCAGGCAAGCTATTCCACATCGAAATTACTCTTTGGGTGAAAAAATATTTCCTAATATCAGTGCTAAATTTACCCTTGGTCAACTTCCATTTGTGACCCCGAGTTCTACTAACAAAACTTGGCCGAAGGAATCCAATGTAATTCACTTTATTAATCCCTTTAATACATTTAAAGACCTCAATCAGATCACCCCTGAGTCTCCTTTTCCTAAGACTAAAGAGATTAAGGATCTTCAGCCTCTTTTCATAGCTTTCATCTTTTATACCTGGAATTAGTTTAGTGGCTCTTCTCTGAACTTTTTCTAGAGCCTCCATATCTTTCTTAAAGTATGGTCCCCAAAACTGTACACAATACTCCAGATGTGGTCTGACAAATGTGTTGTACAAGAGAAGTATGACCTCCTTGGATTTGTACTCAGTACTTTTGGCAATGTATCCCAGCATCCGATTGGCTTTTTTTAACTGCTTCGGCACAATGGTTAGAACCTGTGAGGGTTTGGTCAACAACCACTCCCAGATCGTTTTCATGTGGAGCACATTCCAGTTTTAAACCTCCCATGAAGTAATCCTGTCTAATGTTTTTATTACCTACATGTACAACTTTACATTTCGCTACATTAAATTTCATTTGCCACATTTCTGCCCAACTCTGGATTCTATCCAAATCATCCTGAATCACTTTAGTGGACTCTAAACTATTTGCTAAACCTCCCAATTTAGTATCATTTGCAAATTAAACTAATTTGCTCTCAGTATTCCTATCAAGGTCATGAATGTAGATGAGGAACAGCAGGGGTCCCAACACCGATCCCTGAGGGACTCCACTCCCCACCATACCTAGCTCAGATGAGATTCCACTGACCACCACTCTTTGTGTTCTGTCCTGTAACCAGTTTAGAATCCTCTCCAGAATACCTCCTGTAACTCCAACGGAGCTCATTTTAAAAATTAGTCTCTTATGTGGTACTATATCAAATGCTTTCTGAAAATCCAAATATATGATGTCATAAGCCCTGCTCTGATCATAGGTCTTGGTGACCTCTTCAAAGAATTCCAGAAGGTTTGTCAGGCATGACCTTACCTTATGGAAACCATGTTGGCTATCCCTCAAGATATTATTATGTTCAAGAAATAATTCCAGCTCGTCTTTTATGTTAGATTCAGTATTTTACATGCAATACAAGTTAAACTGACTGGCCTGTAATTTCCTGGCTCAGAACGGTCCCCTTTCTTATATATTGGTATTATATTGCCCTGCCCTGCTTCCAATCATTTGTTATTTCTCCAGTTTCTTAAGACCATCTGAAGATAGCTGAGAGCGGTTTAGAGATGATCTCACTAACTTCCCTGAGCACTCTAGGATATAAGCCATCAGGACCCGCCACCTTATCTGCCTTCAGTTTATGCAACTTGTTTAATACGTCATTATCCCTAACCTCAATTTCTGCTAATAATCTTGAGCATTGGACATGCCCTCTGGCCAAATAAAAACCCGCTCCGAGGTAAAATTCTCAACAAAATAACTGTTTAAGGTATCCGTAATATCCTTGTTATCATATAGCAGCGATCCATCTTTATTCTTTATGCACTCAACCTCCTTTTTGAGTTTCCTTTTTCTGCTACAGTACTGAAAGAAGCGCTTAGGATTAGTTTTTGCCCCTTCCGCAATTTGCCTTTCATACAGTCTTCTGGCATTCGTCAGCTCTTTTTTGACCACAGCCCGCATTTTACAGTATTCAGCCTTAGTGTTCTTATTGTTATCCTTTATGTATGTCTTATAAAGATTCCTCTTTTCTCTCAAATGTCCCTGCGTGTTTCAATGAGACAATGGAAAACTGCTTTCTGCATGCATTACAGAGGCATGACTGCGTGTTCGGCAGGGCGCTCGCAGTCCTTTCTCACATTCCTCACCCTGCACTTTAATTAGTATCACCGGCAGCTCATTGATAATGAGCCGCAGGTAGGGTACTTAGGGTTGGCACAAGCCAGCCGTAGATGCTCTACATCTTCCTTCCCGCTGCTGGTCAGTGGGATTTTAACTGCCACCATCTCCTGTCTTTAGTTTATTTGGAACATTGTTTCCCTTTTGCTTTGTTTTGTATCATTCTTTTGTTAATTAAACATCTCATCACCTCCAGCCTTGGCATATGAGTCTAATCTTTTACAATACAGTCTTATAGCCCACCGGACAGCCATTTGGCACCTGGCGGGACAGAAAACCGTTACACTGCGTAACGGTTCTTTCAGACAACAACCTCCTGGACCCTCACTAGTCTGGCTTCCGAACGGCCCACTCAACTGAGACGGCACTCATCTCCGTCCAGAGGCACTTCACACTGCACGTGCCGCCTCCCTCTCCTCTGTCCTGATCCTCCTTGACCTTTCTGCTGCATTTGACACTGTAGACCACCCCATCGTCCTGTCATCCCTTTCCGCTTTGGGGATCTGCGGTATAGCCCTCAACTGGATGGAGTCGTACCTCTCCGGTCGCTCCTTCCAGGTTGCCTAGGCTGGTGCAGTATCGACACCTCGCCCCCTTACCACAGGCATCCCCCAAGGCTCACTCCTTGGTCCATTCCTCTTCTCCCTCTATATCCAGTCTCTTGGCCCTGTCATTTCTGCTCATGGCATATCCTATCACTTTTATGCTGATGACACACAACTCTTTCTCTCTTTTCCCTCTTCTGATGCACAGGTTTCCACTCGCATCTCTGCTTGCCTGCGGGACATCCAAAGGTGGATGGACAACCACCACCTGAAGCTCAACCCAAGCAAGACGGAGATGATCTACATCCCTGCTCCATCCTCTCCCCACCTGGACCTGGTCATCCCAGGGGGAAGCCACTATATCGCCTTCGCCGTGTGTGAAGAACCTTGGTGTCCTGTTTGACGACAGGCTCTCCTCTGCTGTGAACATCGCAGCAGTGACTTGGGCCTGCAAGTTCTCCCTCTACAACATCCAGAAGATCCGCCCCTTCCTCACCACCTTCTCAACCCCGCTCCTGGTCCAAGCGCTGATCCTCTCCCGCCTGGACTACTGCAACTCCTTCCTCGCCAGCCTCCCATCTTCTGCCATCAGACCCCTGCAGCTCATCCAGAATGCTGCAGCTCGCCTAGTCCACAACCTCCCTCGACGCTCCCATGTCACCCCCCTGCTGACGAACCTTCACGGGCTGCCTACTGCGGCTTGCATCAAGTTCAAGACATTAGTGCTGGCTTATTAGGCAGTCAAAGGAACAGCTCCAGCATACATCCAGAAACTGGTTAGACCATACACGCCTACTAGAACACTCCGCTCTGCAACATCTGGTCGCTTGACTCCACCTCCTCTCCGCTCCTGCTCATCCCGCTCAAGACTGCTGTCTGTCCTGGCATTCCATTAGTGGAATGATCTTCCCGTCGAGGTCAGAACGTCAGAGTCATTGAACACCTTCAAGAGCAGCCTGAAAACCCACCTCTTCAGGCTCCACCTTTCCCCTGATTCACTGCCCTCAGTTTGACTCTCCTGACATCAAATCCATATTCCTTGACTGTCATTTAGTTCTCTTTAGCTTTACTGGTCTCTTTTGTCATCTACTGTTTGTTCAATTGTCACTTATTTCTTTAGGCGCTCTTTGTCTCTTGAACTATTGGCACTTAACTTGCCTCCTTGGAGCTCTGCACTTTTGTACTGAACTTTTGTACGTCGCTCTGGATATGGGCATCAGCTAAGTCCCTGTAATGTAATGTGAGTGCTGGACTGGGCTGCCTGGAGTCCCCACTTTTCCCCAATAAAGTAGGTATGGCGAAAAGCAAAATGCAATAAAGACCCTGCACAGGTGGACGCATAAAGACTTGTTTGTAGAAAGAATGGGACAAAATAACGCCTGAATCAATCACTTTGTGTCTACAGTCTTTAATTGTGTATTAAATGTTGAGAAACGGAATGGCAACAGAACAATATGGTAAATACTTTATTGTCCCAACATTTTTAGTATACTGCAAGAATCAACATTAGAATAAGTGTCTATTTTGAAAAATGTAAAAAAATAAAAAATGTGGTGAAACATGAAGCAATGAGCTTATGTATTGTTTTCAATGTAATACAGGTAAAAAATTATTTATGAAGCATTCCTTTAAGTTATTGCTTTAATTTGACATACAATCCCAACTTTTTTTTTCTAATTTGCAGTTGTGTATTAGTTTAAGCACACAATCCTACTGTGAGCAGTCGGATCCCCGTGATTTTTTTTTCGCAGAGAAGTGAAAATAAATACTGTAATATGGCTCCTTGCCTAGTGACTAATCAACTGTATTAATCTCCCACCGTGATTACAGTTTAATTTGTGATTTTAACCTATTATTTAGTACTCGAGTGGGTTCACGGTTTATATAGCACTTTTAATGATTCAACTTCACTATTCCGGTTGTCTAGCATCATGACCAATTTATTTGGATCCAATTGTACATATTTACTTTAAGCGATAGGAATGACCGAAAAACTCTTTTCTTGCAAATAAAAAACGATTCATGGACTTTAGCTATGTAAAATTTATTTAATTTTATTGTTTTCATCCTAACGTTTAAGAAGGCAGGCTTGCTGGGAAATTTGTTGACCAATGGCCTTGCTTGTCCCCTGTTGCGGTGACAGTCTAAAAAAGTGTTTCAACCACTACGACTTCAGACGAAAATGTCAGAAAGCAACGGAACGGCAGGAAAAGCTTAGAGAATAAAGTAAACAGACATTTGAGGCTCAGCCTTTCAAATGCAAAAAAAAAAAAAATAATAATAATAATAACAATGGCCAGCTGTTTGGCCATGATGATCCTCGTAGCAGGTAGTTCTCATTTGCAGGGGGACATGGAAGCGGTAAGACTGACGTTAAATTAATTGAATAGGCTATCACAAGTATGCGTTCGTTTAAAATTTGCTTGAGCTTACAAAAGGACCCCACTGATGGACCAGTTATTCATAGCCTACTATTTGATGTGTATTGATTCGTTGTTTTACGGTGCCAAATAAAATTTGTCCTGGAATACCGGAAGACTTTCCAAATTTTCCATTCCAAAACCCCGTCTTGACATTCAGAATCACCCGTCATTAAACTTGAAACCAGCGAGTACTGCGGTTCTGAAGCTAGTGAGCTATTCTATGCCCTTTCGAGTCTGTAAGCAAGATATGTAACATTATTCTAAAAAGATTATGTGTGAGTCAATTCAATTAGTCCAATGGTCTTATTGAAAAATTCTAAATGGCCCTAAAGTCATATTTCTTTTTCACATTCATTTGTGTAAATATAATAATAATAATAATAATAATAATAGTATTTCCCTAAAAAATAGTTTATATGTTGACAATGTTATGTTTTAATATAGGACAGCATCATTGTATTAAATTTATTTCAGGACATCTTTAGGATAAATAGGATCTTTAATATAAATAAGATTTTGTTTTTGGTCATTACCCACCCAACCACTGCCTCCAGATTACTAAATTCACTCACGCGCAGAAATTCAATTTGATGGTGACTCGGATTATGTGTATGACAACACATCCTACTCTCACAACATTTGGGAGTGTTTTGGAATCATTAAAGCCTCGTCTTTTAGAACCATTTTGAAAAAAGGCAATCACAGCATTGTAATAACTTGTTGAGGGTGGTATCTTTTACTAAACCTGGCTAAGGGACTTGGGAGGGAGGGGGGATTTGGTGATCTGTTAACATCTGCTAAAATCACAGATGCATATAGCTACTGGGTTTGCATGTTAGAAATACACTACAATTATTTTGTTGGAGGCTATTTGGTGTTATATAAACTCAAAAACTAATAATATCAATGTTTTATGGGAAATATGGTCAAACCCTTTCACTGCTAGTGGTGATTTTGTCAACATTTCTGAAACGTCAAAACCTTTGAAAATTGCTCAAACCGTAGCACATTGCTATTCACTGGAAAGCTCTCATTAAGCAGTTTCAAATATATACCAACACGCTAGGGTTTGGACGATTTCGAAAGATTTTCTCCTCTTTGAAATTCTGACCAGGTCACCATCAGCAGCAAAAGGGTTAAGGTCACAAACTTTGACAGTAAAGTGAAAGTCTGAGGTAAAGGTAAAAGTTGTCAGTTAATGTAAAATTTTTTAGCTTAATTTTTGGAACTTTGGGAGGAAAATCATTGAATAGATAGGCCAGATTTTTCTCCCAAGATACCAGGAAAAATATACTCAGTCAAAAAAGAAACTTCACACTCATAAATTTCTAAATATTTTCTTGAAACTTAACACTAGAGATATTATTATTATTATTAGGGGTAAATGCGTTGTCAAAGACATCATGACACACAGCAACTCCGACGTGTACAAGCATGCAGCACGTGCGAGCATACATCAAGGTAAAAAGCATGTTTCCTCGTGTTCCTAGTCCGTGACCTTATGAGACACGTGCAATTGAGCCCACGTTAGCATGGTAGAGTGACATCTCGGAAAAAACAAGTTCTTACAGTCAATTATCCGTTGATTTGCAATGCCACGACTGTCAAACATTCAGCGTGAGCGTGCCATTGGCATGCTGAATACGGGAACGTCGGTCACTGGCGTTGCCAGGGTTATGGGATGCAGTCGACGGACTATCCATGATCTTCGGACACGTCTCCAACAAACTGGCACCACAGCAGACCGACCTCATTCGGGTAGACCACGTGTGTGACACAAGCAGAAGACCGACAAATCGTCTTCACGTCATTTGCGTGTCGATTTCTCACTGCAAATTCCACTAGGAATGAATTGTTTAGAGGTCGTGTGACTGCCCAAACCATACGTAATCGCCTGCGCACTGCTCGTCTCCATGCCGTCGGCCATATCGTGGACCAATTTTAACCCAGTTACACCGGCGTCAGCGGCTTCTCTGGGTACAACGACATCTGAGATGGACTCAGCGTGATTGGAATAGGGTCGTTTTTAGTGGCGAATCCTGATTCACTTTGCACTTTGCTGATGGGAGAGTTAGAGTTTGGAGGAGACGCGGTGAGCATACGCCCAGTGTTGTGTGCAGGAAGTGGACCGTTTTGGGGGCGGTAGTGTTAAGGTTTGGGGTGCCTTTAATGGTCCTGCCCGTTCCCGTCTGATGGTCGTTCAAGGAAACCTAACTGCTGCAGGATACAGAGATCAAGTGCTCATTCCAGAGCTTTTGCCGTTCATGGCAGCTTATGGCCCAGGTCTGACATTCCAACACGATAATGCCAGACCTCATATGGCCAATTTAACGCGGAATTTTCTTAGGAATGCTGGCATCAATGTCATGGAGTGGCCCTCAAGGTCTCCCGACCTTAATCCCATAGAACATGTATGGGATGTGTTGGGCAGAAGACTCCGTCAAGTAAGGAACCCTCCACAGAATTTGCAGGAACTTGGTGCCATGTTGGTTCAATTATGGCGCGCATCCCCCAAGCTGTGTTCAGGCGCATCATTCAATCCATGAGGAGCGTTGCGTCACAGTTGTGAACGCTCATGGAGGGCATCTGGCGCTATTGACATGCTTTCATCAAGTTGTAACTTACCATTTTTACTCTATTACATTTCCGTAGCATTTCCGGTGGAACTGGTTACATTATGCACATGATTTTTATGGTACACCGTCCTTAATGGGTACAGAATGGAATTAAATCATTATTTAAAACCACTTTTCTTGTATGTTCAACTTATCGACCTCCAAACGAGTGTGAAGTTTCTTTTTTGACTGAGTATATGTGTTTTCAGCACATTAATTTTTCAAATTTTTCTGAGGGAGGCACCCCAGATCCCCTCCTTGTATGCGCCTTTGGCACGCATGGTGGGCTGCGCCCCCTCTTTTAGCAATTCCTGGATCCGCCCCTGGTGAGTGAGTGAAAATCTGGAAATGTAGAGCCAATAAGACCATTCAACCTCGTAACATTAGGAAGAGCTCAGTAATCATTAACAATAATGGATTGTTAACATTGTTAAACACACTAATAAAGCAATATTAACAATTCAATGAGCAAAGAAGGAACATACTATAAATTCATAAGGACTACATTATGATAAGCATAGGAATGGAAAAACCTAAAACAGGGCTATTCAACATTATCCTGCAAGGGCCAGTGTGGGTGCGGGCTTTCATTCCAACCAAGCTCTTACACACGTGATTCTACTCATCCAGCTCTTTAGCAAAGACTCTTAGGGTTGATTAGTGGTGTCAGGTGTTTAAGTGCTTGGTTGTAATGAAAGCCTGCACCCACATCGGCCCTTTCTGGATAAGGTTGAATAGCCCTGACCTAAAACCATTGAAGCAGCGTAAAAAGTTACACACTTTGGAGGAGGGGAGTTATTGTTAGACTTGCCGATGCCATGCTGATGACCAACATCATCATTACAACTTACAGAATGTGCGCAGTTACTTGCTTCGTTGCACCACTGAAGATTAAATTGGTTCATCAGAGTGGTAGAACTATATGCATATTTATAATTTTGGGACTCAGTGAGTTCAGTTTTTGCAGTAATAGCACTGAAAATCATGCTTTTCATTTCTGTCAAATACAATACAAATGAGGCTGAAAAGATTGTTATACTTCATACATATCAAGGTCATACATATCATCGGAGTTCAAGGCCAGGTAAGACTATTTTCCTTGACCAAATTAAAACTTAAACCACAGATATTTCAGATTATCATACTGATATTTCAGAATTGTGAGTTTTAAAAAAAGCAAACTTTGCATTGGAAATATGCCAATATACAAGAGTTTATGGCAATAGTTAATTTACATTTGGTTAATATGATATTTTCTGCAGAGAACTGAAATGCTTTGTTCAATGATAAGTACCACTCAGTCCTGTTATTATCATGACATATTAAATAGATAAAACTTAATTTCTGCAATATTACTAAGCCTTCATTTATCAGTTGTTCTCACAATGGCAACCAAGGTACTTTGTAATGTATCAGGCAAATAACGCCTCAATAATAGATTACAAAACAAGCCATTCATCATGCCGGCATGATAATTAGTTCTGCTTGTGATGCAGAGCATTGGCATCACAAATAATATTAACAGTCCAAGATGGACATGATAATATATGCTTGTTCATGAAGTAGTTGGCAACTGAATACATTTTGCAACTCTTGAATGATTTTCAACAGTAGTTTCGAAGCAAACAACAATGTATGCCATACCACAAAGACACTGACAACCGTCATATTTTGTGCAGTCAGGGCATTATTGCTCATCATTCATCAATAAACACCACTCGATATAAGTATGTACATTATTAAAACAAGTATGGAATTCTCTAGACATAAAAAAATAAAACTGCAACATTTTTTCTCTTTTTTTTAACAAAAAATGTTCCAATATGTTCACAGCCGTATTACGACCCCGTGTTCATTATAGTGCTCCAACTGCGCTGGTGTACCAGAGACAAATCTGGTTCCACCAGCTCAGTCGATTCATGCCCAATTAGACCCTTAGATAAAACTTTATCTTCGAGCTTTCGGTCATTTGCCGAGCATTACCACAGGCTCCACGATTTACAGACTCCCTTAACACTTCTGCCATTTACTGAACAGAAAAACATGCATTATGACTTACAGGTGTTTCTGGGTGTAATGTGGTTTCACTTCGGATGCAACCGCTGCAGATCCTTTGTGTTAAAGCGAGAACTAGAACAAGAATCAGTTAAATCTTTTTATTTGTATTTCGCACGTGGGTATATTCTGTTTCTCTATAATTATATTGCTTGTATTTTTATGTATTTTAGTGCATTGCCAGTCAGGGGTGCCAGTTATTTTGGAGCCCAATGTAAATTCAGTACATATTAATCGCTACGGTAATTGTCCAACAGAAGGCTCTTACCTATTTGCTTTGTGACTTTTGTTTGGCCAGCCAGTGTAGATAACTTACCATTGATAGTTGCGATACCACTTGTAGACAAAAAATAGCCTCTCGCTGAAGTGAGAGAGCGAGAGGCATCACAGCTTATCAATAAGTATACGGTTGCATGTTCTCCTTCTTCAAAATGCAGAATTGTGAAAAATATTTAGCTTTCAGAAAAACTTGGGGTGTTATAATATTACAATAACATTCTATTAACAATAATACAGGTGAGTAATAATAGGAATCCCCCTTCCCCCAAAAAATTGCTGTAATCTGAAAGTACATATCATTCATTTATTTGAACAGACACAAATGAAATTGATTTAGGCCCACAAAAATATTGTATAGCCAGCTTTTTAAATCGTATGCTGCTGTGCCACTGCATTTTACGTACATAAAGAAAAGGTTGGTGCTTTAAGGTTATGGCAGATGAACACTGGCGGCAAACAGCTCCATAAAATTCCACGAACCACAACTATAATGTAACCAGATAGGTGTAATTTTAACTGAGACTTTCGACTGATGTGAACAGATCGCTTTATCTCTCATTAATTGACAATGAGCCTGGCTCCTTTTAACAGCCAACTTCCAAACATCAAGGCATGGCGTCATTCCAACAACATCACTGACAGAATAACAAAAAAAAAACTGTTGCATTAAACAGATAATGATGACATCACATCTGGGTGCATTTTAAGGTGAGCAACTGTCATAGAAATCGAGCATTCTCGTAATGGTGGAAGGGACACTCATTTTCTTCTGCAATTTATTCCTGTTCATTATGAAGAAGCAATAACAAACAAAATTACCTTTACAAGCACTTTTCCCAGGGTATAGATACTGCACAATTATTCTGGAACCAACACCAACAATTGTACAAGGAGAGTGCAAGCTTTCATTTTAGCAAGCTTATGTAGCCTTTGTTGGAGCCAACAACGGTGACACTGCAATTGCAGTTAGTGTCATTTTAACTATTAATTTTGATATTATTGTAGCTTTTATTGCTGACACTGTTACTATTAGTGGTGTTGTCTGGCCAATAGCTATATCACCCCATATCTTTAAGCCTGATGGCAGAAGATAAGCAGTCAGTGTTTGAAGACAAAACCTCACAAGGAAAATGGAAATTACTGCAAATGGTAGTGATAATAGTCCCCTCTGGTCAGCATTCCTGTTCAAAGCAGAAGACCAACTTTGCTGATGCACTACTGATGAGTTTCTTTAAAGCACCAGTGTGCATTTTTTTCCCCATTCGACTTTAACGTGCTAATTCCAGGAGAATATCGATTGTCTAAAACTCAACATTTGCCATTTCTATGCATTATTCTGTTGGAAACATTTCTTAATCCTTTGCAAATTCCCCAGTCCACCCATCATATGATTTTTCCATGCCAGCCATCACTAAAATTAAAGGGTACACTCCAAACTCCGAGCCTTATTCTCAACTTGGCAACTTTATCATTCTCCGCACTGATTGGCCCAATATTTCCCTCCTCGCAGCACTTTAGCGGATATGCTCCCCCTCAAAATGCAATCGTTTTTTAACAGTTTCACAGATTCTCTCAAAACACAGGAAAGTCTGCGTCTTGTACCATGCACTATGGGTCTATGAAAGTAAATTGAAAAGTCATAAATGGAGAAATAAAGTAGATGAACACTAAAAGCAGTGAAACTGAAAAGTTAATATCATCAAATTTACTGAATTTGTACTTTACAGCACTGTTGGAACCCGCATATTATTCATGCTCAGACAGAACATCTTAAATGTCTGGGATTCACACAATAACAGTGAATCACTCGGGTGAATTAAACAGCTCTAACTGCTTTCAAAACGCTTCAGCTTGAAAAGTAGCATCACTTGAGTTGACAAGTTCCTTGCCATCACAAACCTGACACCTCTGTGCCAAAGCCTTCATCACATTCAATATATAACCATTTTAAGTAGGAAAATGGCCAGACTGGCAGGGTGATGTGTTGGGGGAAGATGAGAAACCATACAGTGCAAATGCTATAATGGGCTACAGCCCAGGAGTTTACGGCTTAACAAAGATTTTGATATGCTGGTCTTGTAACAGTGCAGTAATAAGCAATCTGCAAAATTTATTGGATTTTTTTCTCCTTTCTCTGCAAATTATGAGCATAAATGTGTCCCACATATTTTATGTGCCATCATTCACCCAAAACTCATTGGGTTTGTCAAAGTACTTGCTTTTGGTGAGTTTGAAAGCAAAGCTTTTTCAACAATAAAGAAAGCAGTGCAGGAGAAATTCTTGTCGGGACTGATTACTGGAGGTCTAAGGCCTAGTTCATATATACAGTATAAGAGGGATTTTTGAAACTGGATTTTTTTTCTCCTTAGGCCTTCAAATAAAAAAAAAACTACTGGGCACTCAGAAGAGCGCATACCTCCGCCATGCCATATATCTGTTCTTTTGGTCACAGAATATGTTCTGGATCACTTCCAAAATTACATTGAGTGTTCCTAGGAGTACCACCTATCATCCTTCCAAATTTCATGACAAACTGTTCGTAACTTTTTGAGTTATCCAGTCAGAAATATCACACAGACCCGCGTTAGACAGATATATTTGAAGATCCAGAATCCAGAATATGTTCCGGATCACTTCCAAAATTGAATCAACTCATCCTTGGACTACCACCTATCATCTGACCAAATTTTGTGCCAAGCCATTCATAACTTGTTGAGTCATACTGTTAACAGTCAGGTAAGCAAACAAACAATGAAAGGTCATTCTTGGAACAACGAATTTCCGAAATCGAAATTTAAAACGGTGAAGGAATGTATCGTATCGTCTAAAGAACAGAATTAAAAAAATTAATTTAGGCAAAAATCGAGCTGTCACATTGTGAGGTCATTTTTACATACTTACGTCAGAGTGATGTCATCGCAACCCCTAATCGCTAGAACCGCATTGTGTTGACTAAAAGAACGGCGTTAGTTTCAAGTCTCTAGCTTAATTAGAAACAAAGTTATGGATCAAAATGTGTTTTTGACACCTTGATCTTTGACATTGAAACTTATAAAAGCATAGGTCTGTGGCAGGTAACCTATGCAAACAAGTCTCCAAGTTTTGTTAAGATTGGTGCAGGATAAAAGGCAAAAGGGTATGTAACTAACAAACTGACAGACAAACATATGTCTAACAAATGCAACTGAATGATGTACTTGCCAAAATTGGGATGAAAGTATAACCTCCTTGGTGGGAGGCCACCTGACCGAACCTCACAAGATTTTTTTCAAAAATATTGCAATGCATAGTTGAAGAGGTGTGTTCCATGAGGGTGTTACATAATGTAGCAGTGACCACCCTAGCACAAACTGACGCCTCTGTTCCCCAATGTTTTGTAAGAGTAACTGTAAATTTAGGTGAATACATGTCCAAAAGTCCTGTTAGGATGGTTAAAATCAAAATATGTCATTTGTCCACAACTACTCTTGCACAAGATTGCATCGCAGGTAAACAAAGGAGATAAGGGCACACACTATGACAGGGCTATTCAACATTATTCTGCAGGGGCTGGTGTGGGTGCAGGCTTTAATTCCAACCAAGCACTTACACACCTGATGCTACTAATAAAGCTCTTTAGCAAAGACTCTTGGGGTTGATTAGTGGTATCAGGTGTGTAAATGCTTGGTTGGAATGAAAGCCTGCACCCTCACCAGCCCTTTCTGGATAAGGTTGAATAGCCCTGCACTATGATGTCATAAGCTAAAAACTTAGTTTTTCTGCCCATCTACATCTGAACACTAAAAAAGAGCATCTATAAATCTTTACCCTGAGAGGAGTTTTCCAGTTAGGTCCACTATCTGAAACTGAAAACGCAGTCTGCAAGGGGACGAAAGGCCGAAACCCATAATGCAACATTTACAAAAATACCCGTGGCTGTGTAAAAAGGGCATAAGACCACAGACAACATTACTGGCTTTGTAATTAACTGGTCTATACAGAAATCTATATTTTGTGTGTAATCGTTTTTGTTTGGAATTTGTCCCCCTTTCACGATCTGGTTGTTTTCTCCCAAATCAGTGCAGCCAACTTGTAACATCTGGTGTATATGAGGCTGTTTCTACTCCAGTGATCATTCGCTGAAGATCACAGTCACTGAAGGAGACCACTTTCTAAATACAACTGCTGGCATTTTTACTTCAAAATTAGTGGGGCACAGTTGTGAACTCCGCCTAACAAGCCAGCATATAATGTCTACAGATCTGACACTTTAATTGAATTTAAAAATAATTGGTCGGTATGGTCTAAGGACAGACTTTCAGCACTCATGCCTTTATTTCATACGATTCCCTTCCACACTTTCTGTGCATCCCCCCAAACACGAATATACACAATCTGAAGTGCTTCAGATTGATTAACCAACCGATTGAAGAGAAAAATGGACTCAGACAGTTTTCCTCATTCTATAGCATGCTTACCTGTTCCTTAGCGATTTCAATGAGATTCACACCCTTCAGCAGGGAATTCTTACACTGAGTCAATCTTCTGCCACAAAATTCTTTCAGTAAAAAACCATTTGGAAAACCAAACTTGTATGCCAGAGTAAGTGATGCACTGTGCATGCGTGGAGGTAAACCGAGGACAAAAGTTTTGTAACTTAGAAAAAAATAAACCTGACTGACAGCAAAAAGTTTTTTTTCTAAACATGCCTTGAAAGTGCAAATAAAACATTTGTGAATAAAATAAGGAACATTTCATGAAATTTAGTGAGAATCGAAATCTGAAGTTGGAAAAAAATACATTTAACTTGCAAGTTTATTTGATAAAATATCTTTATTTCAATTTCAAATCTTTGCCTTTTGTCTCCATTTCCCCTGTTTTAATGTCAGTTTATGATGATCCATCCAGCACAGTGCAGCATCTCCTCTTTCATCCATAGGCTGTAATCTGAAGAAGGAAAAAACTGTCTTTTTCCACAAAATAGTGGGGTATCCAGTCTTATTTTTAACCCAGTCATACTCATTATTTGTGGGTAAAAGTGCAGAGTGATTTTACTTGATCCGACCGATTACTCATGGATTACTCAAGGATGCATAACGTTGTGTTTATCCCATATTTTGCTTGCCTGGAACTTAGTTGGCTATGAGTGGGTAATTGAGGGCTATATTAGCATTCTCATTTGGCATGAACACTTGCTTGTGTTACATGAGCAAGCAGAGTGAAGTTATGCTTACGCTTATACACATGCTTAAATGCTCATGGTCAGCCAACAGGAACCATGCATACTGAAGCACTGTTCAAGTGGAATGAACATCATCTCCATTTGATGTGAAGATGTGATCACATTACATAAGCAGCATGCTTTCAACATACACCCATGCTCCGAACTAGCAATGACATAGCCACCTCAGTGCTCAACGCAAACTCGCTGAACTGGGACTGACTTCATATAGACTCATTCTTTCTATAAATCTGGATGAAATAAACAATGCTCATTCATTTTTAGTTTCATCATCTCTAGAATAAATATTACCACGTTCGGTCTGACAATGAAGTTGTGAGAAATATGAATACTAATTGCCACAACCGGCTCCACCACACCCAGCTCGGTTGCAAAACGACTCCATCATTATCGCCTCTGCCATTAACTGGCTCTGCCACAGTCGGGATTGAATGCCAGCCAGGAGTGCTGAACACCTCACTGAATCCAGTGTTTGGACATGCTACTCAGCGGCCTCTTAACCTCCATTTTCCCTCATTGAAGCTCTGGTTCTTAATTCTTTTGGGGGGGGATTTCAGGTCCAAAAGGTGTACCAACTTCAGTAGCTGTTCAGTGTCACAAATTGCACATCTGTTGGGTGCAACACTCAACCTTGACAGATACCAGCCCCCGGCAATTTAAGAGACTTTATGGCAGTGCTTTGGGACTGACGATCGCTCAGGTTTGAAAGCACCAGCCAAGGAGAGGTCACACTCCATTTCAGTCTCACCCAAAAGTACACATACACTGACTCATTCTTTTCAGAAGGGGATGGATGTGGGCGTTGTTGGGTGGAGAAGGGTGGATTGAGGAAAGTGAAGAAAATGGAGGTTTATGGATGAAAAAGGGGGGTTTGTCCTAATTTCAAATAAAAAGTTGCACAGGTAAAGCTTCTGTTCAGGTTGTACATCAGAGAGTCACATTGCGTTCAGTAATTTGGTTCCTTTACTCGTGGGAAGCATTGGGAAGCTGCAACAGGAACCTGAAGGAAATGGTCCACCTCACCATTATTACACTGGGCTTTGGTACATTAATCATCCTTTCTTTGAGTAAAACAATCCGATTAGTTTGGCCATGTGTGCTCGGAGAACAATCCCTGGTTCTTGCAGATTCAGATGGTCTTTTTAATGCAGTTTTCTTCCTTGCTCTGGGCTCATGCACGTTTAGGACTGTGTACGCTCCATAATTGATGCAAAGGAAAAATGTCAAGACAAGCCCAATTCCTGCATGGCTATTTCCCCATCTTCTTCAGTCCATTTCTTGTTTTAACCCCATCTATCCGTGTACAGTTGCACGCACATGTATTTACACACACACACACACACACACACACACACACACACACAAACGAACACAACACACGTGTGCACAATAGCACAGGCACACACAGATGCTCACAGTCTTGCATGCATCCACACACTATACTGAGCCAGCACTTTTCATACACTTCTCTTCCTTCCAACTGTTTCTTTATTGGATTCACTGCACAACAGCAAGTTGGTTCATAATCACTTTCCACTTGCAGCTATGCCCATAAAACTAAGAGCAGAAACTATGCAATATATTCCGTGTTGCATTCATTTTTACAACATCTGCTGCATTACAGTCACCAGACTGTACAGAACACACAGTCACGAAGAATCAGAGCCTCTGCTCACTTTGAACATCTCCCATATGGCTCCCAATAAGAGCAGTTTCTGCTTTAGATATTCTTGCATAAGTGAATTCTCCAGCTCCCACAAACAGCATCTCTCTCATCTTCTCCCACAGCCTTTTAAGGCTCATTCATTTGCTTTGTATTGTCCTGGATGATTATAGAGCTCAGCTCACATGAGGGAGAGAGATAATCCAGACATAAAAATGTCATATTATTGAACTTAAATAGAGCAGGATTAGATGATGTCTGCATTCTTTGGCTCCTGGTCAGACAGACAGCGGGTGAATACTTCCTAAGGATGTGCTGAAGCTCTGATCTAGAACCTCTACACAGCGAACAACTTGCTAACATGCATCTGCACAGCGAACGTGCAAGTTTAGCAATGCAGTGCCTTGTGGGGTAGCACACAATGCAGATACAATAGTCCATCCCCAATTTTTCACACTCTCTACAAGTTTCATTGTCTATTCTGCCAGAAACCACTGGATATGAGCTGTACTCCCCATTTGAAAAAAAAAAAAAAAAAAAAAAAAACAGTGAGTCACTGATAGATTTTGATGAAAGAATAAGCATTGTCTGGCTAATAATGCATGGTTAACTGGCAGGGCTACTTTAATGATGGTAATTCCATTTCATTTTCCACACAATTATCACTTGTCGCTTAATGGACTCACTCCATTAGCTAGACTAACTTTAGTAAAATGTTAGTAGCCTACTTGGCTAAATTACACCCCCAGCCAGGAAAAAGTTGAGAAAGTATGAAAAATGCACCCTGATTTCCAAATTTACTTCGACTTGTATTTCATTGCAGATCTTTAGTAATTAGTCTGGTTAACTTCATTATATTTGTAAATATACATGCATTACTGCCACTCAGACCACGGGAGCGACATGGTACTAGAATTGGGGTGAAAAAAATTTGAATAATGATGTGTCTTTAAACAGCTGATAAAAGCAGGTCATTAAAATCATGACTGGGTACATCATGAACAGTTCCCTTAGGTGCCGTTGAATTCTCCGGGCTCAGACTTGGAAACATCCACAATGGACCTCCACACAGTGGAAAGAAGTTTTGTGGTTGGATATATCAATATTTCAGGTCCTTTTTGGGAGAAATGAACACCTGTACTCTGGACTTAAGAAGAAAAGTTAACAGACTTATCAACAACAAATCCAATAGTTGTGCTCTGGCACAGTGTGGAGTTATGTCAGTGCTCTTGTCGAAGGATTACTTGCACTTCCATGAAAGCACCATAAATGCTGAAAAGTACACAGGTACACAGATTTTAGAGCAACAAATTCAGCCTTCCAGGCGACATCTTAGGCAGGGATGCCCACTCATTTTTCAGCTAGACATTGCATCATATATATTTAAGAATCCATCAAATTCATAGGGTGGAACACGAGATTATGTGCTCTTGTATTTTCTACATAATACACATCAACAGAATTTAGAAATGACTGCTTTTAGTTTTATTTCTCATTTAACACACCATGGGTGAGGAACAAAGGTGACAGTTAAGCTGTCAGCATCTCCTGCTGGTAAAGTAACATAGGCCTTTTCACACTATCAGTCTGTTACCCTGTTCTGCTGTTAAAATACTAAATCACAAAAAACAATTCATGCAGAAAATGTTTACTTTTTTCCCCTGAAACACTGCTCATACATTTCCAGAGAATCTCCTAGCACTTTCAGCACAGGCACAGGGCACACCACACACCCTGTTAATTAGACAGCCCAGAAAATCCGATTAATTTGTTTTCTCACTCCCTCGACTGCGCGGCTGCAGAGATGGAAAGCGTGGAGGAAAACGGCCCAGACAGGGAGACGGGGGAAGGGAAGGTTCGAGGCTTTTTGGAGAAAGCAACAGGAGGCTCGGTGCAGCTTCAAGGAGGGGCAGGGACCGCCACGCAGGGACAGCAGCCTGCAGCCGCAGTAATGAGACGCACAAATTCATGGTCATCGCATTCCTCATCCACCACGGCAGAGAGAATCCAGGCCAGGGACGTTATTTTTGCACCGACAGTGCCAGAGAATACATTAAAGCCTGCCAGCAGGCCTCATCGTTCCTCCAGAGACCCACCCTCTCTCTCCCTCTCTCTCTCTCTCTTTCTCTCCCTCTCTCTCTATCTCTCTCTCTCTCCACATTTACTGAGGATGGATTATCAGACCGCTGTTCTGGTTTGGCTCTTCTTCCGGTCAGGCGACGCAGCGCAAGCATGCATTAAATTACATATTACAATCGCTCAGCGGCCTCTCTTATCTGGAGCACCATACAAAAAGGAAGAGCACAAGCCTTAATCTCAGGACTACAAAAGCGTAATATCGCCGAGAAAGTACTGAAGGCTCAATTTACAACCAATATGCCGAAGTTAAACTTGGGTGAATGAACAGGCAACTGCTATTGTAAACAAAAGGAAGAACCGACACAGTTATCTTCCGGTAAACAGCTATACTGTAGCTTTTATGAACAAACTGGGAAGAAAATCCTGTTAGAAACAGGATGACAAAAGACTGCCAGCATACTTGCAGCATTCGGTTCCTGTTACACCTTGAAGACATTTTGATTCTCAAAGCTTTGCATGCATTTCCAAATATGCAGCATGCATTCCTTTGTCTGTACGCAAGTAGTGCTAAACCAGAGATACCCCTGTACCAGAGGGTCCCACTGGCCCCTGGGAGTCCTTTAAGGTGCTGGTGGGGGGGTGTTCCAACCAGACTTAATATGCAAAAGCTAAATATGGATTTCGTAAAATGTAACAATTTTTTCCTAGGTGTTGTGGTCCCTGTGATGCCTTCATTCTGGGTGTACGTCCTTGGATCAAAACAACGTAACAGTAACACAAATATGCTTTTAATATAATTATAATGTATCAAATGCTCCTTAGTAAATAAGAAACATAGCCTTTATTACAAATACTCTTTGAATATTCTCTATTTTCTTATTTATTTCTGATTTTCTCATACTATATGTTCAGCTGAAGAGGGCTTCAATAATACCGTACTAAAACCTTTGATTTGCATCAGGCAATATATGGACGCTAATGTTTCAGTATCACAACTGCAAAACTCTGAGGCTATGATGCCTGGAGCAAACACAACTCATCCCAATACTTGTACAACAGCCGAATGGAAAATGTCACTTTATTGACCTCAGGGCAAACTCATTAATGGTGGGGTCATCTTACACTAAACTTTCACCAATGATAATACCATACTAACATGGCTTTATAGCCAATATATTCCTTCAGCTGAGCAGAACTTTGATTTATGATCAATCCCACACAGCGCTCAGAATGGATTGTACTCTAGCAGTGCATCAGTGAGGGGAGAATGAAAAAAAAAAAACATCACAGTGTGATGATACACATTTCTGAACTTGAACATATCTAGAAATTACAGATACATACACACTCTCCCACCTTAACAACATATCGATTCTATAATTACACAACACTGCCCTGTCTCCAATCTCCAGATCCCATTCCTGGATTCCTGGATATGGCCTATAGTTCATCGAGTCCTGTGGAATTGGCTGCAGGACCCATGCCAGAGTCTCTCACCCAGGAGAAGAACTGGTAAAATTAAAGACAAAAAATTACGGAATATCAATTGCGGCGTGCAAGTTACTGTTCCCAGGTTTTGTACTACTCCCATAAAAAAACCAAAACATGTGGCTTTGTAATTTGTGAAGGAAACCGGCAGAAAAGATTTGTAGATGTGTGATTCCACAGTGTTGGCTTATGCTAAAGACCCGATCCTGTGAGAATTGATTCTCTCGCGCAATCTCAACCGGCAGGAGGGATGGTTGTATTATGCAGCACATTTTAAATAAATCTTCCCTTTTTAAATAAAGGAATGGGGAAGGGAAGGGACTGAGAGAGTGCATGATATTACGGTTGCATCCTGTGTGTCAACATGAACAGTCCGTGCATCGTGATTAACTGGGATTTTGCAAAAAGGGACACATAATCATGATGGAATCGTGATTACCAGCAAAGAACCCAAATTAAATCATAATTATCAACATAATTATTGCTTAGAATAGATGTAGTGAAGCATGTGCCTGAATGCATGTCTGAATTTACAGTCAACTCAAAAATTATATGCAGCTTTTCTGAAAATGAGCAAAAATTATTATTACTTGCTGCCGCAATGTTGGCTGGTATTGTTTTCACCTTGTGAGTCAGAGTTAGTGTGTGTGTGCTTGTGTGTGTATGTGTCTGTGTGTCTGTGTCTTTTTGTGGGTCTGTATGCCTGTTATAACGGCAAAATGTGGTCCAGGAGACACCTATTGTCGTGGGAACCACCACAAAAGCAGTTTGAGCACTTTGCCAGGTGTTGATATCTTTGTCTTTAGACAGATTTTGTCAAAACAACAGCAACACATCACAATGAAGGTTGAGTTTGAAAGCAGGTGTGGACTGGGTAAGAGCACCAGAAGTAGAGGGTAGGAAGAGCGGCAAGTGTGATCCCATCAATATGGTCTCTAGTTCAAACAACATCTACTGAGTAATGAATCAACTCATGGGGAAGACATATGCAGTACTTTTGACGCAATAACAGAAAACAAAACAAGTTATATCGAGTAGCAGAGATGAACGAGAATACATCAAAAATTATTCATATATATGATGCAAACTATCCCTACAGTAAATGTATCAGGGTGAACTATAAAATACAGCAGCCACATAATATGTCAAAATAAATTACAGCTTTGAATTTTAGAAAAAATAAAATAAAATAAATACATACATACATACATTTCCAAGGCAGCATAAATCTTTCACTAGACCTCCTTTACAAGTGGGCGTATTTAACACAGTATGTCCCCTTCCAAGTTATGGAGTCTTCAGAAAACCATCGACTTGGAACATTCCATAGATAAATGGGTAAATACATAAAAGGTGACTGTATGACTAAGTTTTACATGAGCAGACACAAAGGCACAGTTTACCAGCAAGATAGTCCAAGGTTTGCCACTTTTTTCAGAGTGTACAAATAGTCTAACAGTTCATGAACATTGTTTCTCAATGTGCGATTGCATGACATTTAGGGATTTCACCACAACATTGCATAAATAGCAAAAAGATTCAAAGAGTCTGGAGAAGCTGGATCAATCATCCCGTGTAAAAGAAAGGGCTGAAAACCAATATTGGATGCACATTAATTCCGAGCCCTCAGACAGCACCGCGTTACGACCCGACATGCTTCAGTATCAGACATAACAACACGGGCTTGTAAACACTTCAGAAGACCTGTGTCAGTGAACTTTGTCATGGAATCAACAAATCTAAGACCTACTACGCAATCCTCTAAAGGGTACTCGTACATTTTGGAACAATACATGTAGGCTTCCAAATCTCTTTAGCAAGATCATCCCTGCTCCAGCTAGATAATGCCAAGCCTCACTCTACATGTAGTACAACAGTGAGGCTTCATTGTCACAGAGTGAGGGCACTAAACTGGCCTGCCTGCTGCCTGGACCTGTGTGGGCTGGCAAATTATGAAGCATAAACAAAAGCTGTACATCTAACAAATACTGCACGTCTAAAAAATAATGCAAAAGCAATGTGCTACTAACATTAAAACTCAGGGAAGTGAGACATTAATGTGTGAAGGACTAGGAAAAGGGGTCACTTGGGATTTTATGAAAATTGAGATTTTTCCAACAAAATCAAAGAGTGATCCAAGTTTTTCATTTTGAGAATGGTAGCTCTTTTTCTCTTTGTCAGTTTGAAATTCTAACTTTGCACTTGCATTTTCGGTTAAATAGAACAGGTTGAACTTTGACCCTGTTAATCTCAGCATGGAAAAAAATCCCAAGTGACCCCTTTTCCCAGTCCTTCAAACAAATGCTTAGAGCAGTATACGCGCCCCTGTAGCCCATGTGAACCTACAGTTGGTACTTTCCACTATTTCTGAAAGACAATACAGTACAAAATGCCTGCTGAACAAGTTATACAATCTTGCAGATGAAATTGCCTTTCAGATTTTTCTTCTTCTAAATGCTCAGCTGAAGAGGGCTTCAAAAATATCACAGTTAATGTTAGCTTTGAGGGCATATCAACCAGTAGGCCCCGCATATTCTGTAAAATGGTAATAGGGGCTTCTACTTACAGCAAACACTCAAAGATGATTTAACTGTTTTTGCTCTTGCATTGTTCAATATAAAAATGCCTCAGAATATATTTCAACAAACTTATGCCCTACTTTGCTTTTCATGCCTCTTAAACATGCCTGGGCAAATCATGGAGCACGCTATTCATCACGCAGACTACTCTCAAAATGTATTAGTATGCCAACTTGTCTGGTTCACTATTTTGGGAGAAGTAGTTTTAGTATTTTAAATACATAAATACTTAATGGACCAGTGTGCAAGACTTAGTGCCATCTATCAGTGAGATTGCAGAATGCAAACAACTGATAAAGCTTCATCTCACCCCCCGAATGATGGGCCCAAAACTTGCAAAAACCGCAAAAGGCCCTTTTAAGGGCCAGTGTTGGTTTTGTCTGTTCTGCGCTATTGTAGAAACACGGCGGTGCAACATGGCAGGCTCCGTGGAAGAGGACTTGCTCCTGTGACATAGAGAAAAAACTAGACTGCGCAAAGCCCCTTTTCTCGTTGTTAGTTGGCTTTAACATCTGCGCATGGCAAAACAAAGCATGTCGTGTTTTAACCATTTTGGATGTGTATGATTTAAATGTCAAAATGGTTAGTTCCTGTTGCTCTGTTGGCTGTGAAAACCATGCAGACCGTGAGGAAATATGTTTTTTATTCTCTCAAAAACCGTCATTTTACTGATATTTATGGATAAATATTTGAGTTTTTTATTTATCAGTTTACCTGTTTTTGATCATATTGGTTATATCCTGAAAGCTTTGCCTAATAAGTATGTCCTTATTCGATGAAGTGCCCTGTAGCAGCTTTTTTTTTTTTTTTTTTTTTACATATTCGAACAGGGGTGTTTACTATGTATTTTGCCATGACAGGAAGCTGGCGCTAATATGACCACGGTGGAATGCACCAAGAATAGAGAGTGCCCAGTCTAGTTTTTTCTCTACGTCATTGACTTGCTCCCTCTGTTGTTATAAAGTGCTCATTCTCAGGTCAAGAAACACTAATATTCTTATTTTCAGGTGATTATACACTAATGAAAGCATAAGTATGAATATTATATTCTATTCCTGCCAATATTTTGGCCAAAAGATTCCAATAAAAACTGAAATTATTGCAATTTCTAAAGATTGAAAGTTTGAGGTTTTTTGATGATTCTTATCAAAATTCTTTGAGTTATTGCATTTGGAAATATGAAGTTTGACCTGGTTGTACAGTAGTGTGGCAGGGGAGGTCACAGGGTCACACAAAACAATTTGTCTTCTAAGTGGCAAGAATGAACGTACAATATCTCATGCTGCGTGTAGCGGAACCCATCTCAACAACTCAATGACAGAGAAGTGGCAGCAAAAAATTGACTGAGAAACTTAATAACCCCACAAGCATGCTAAACTGCACAGCTCTGAAGCAGTGATCCCTGGGGGGTTCTTTTTGCCACCCAAACCATCCTCTTCATGGTGTGTGGGCTAATATGCACCCTCTTCCTAGCAAATTTTCTACTGTTGCAAACTTTAGAAACACTGTATTTAAGTCTAAGTGGTATTTCAACATTTATGTAATTTTTTTAATATCCTTTACCCAATTTATGCAGGTCTATAGTCATGTCTCTCTTGAGGTAAAAACACTTTTGCAGATGGTGGTAGATGAGAAAAAGGTGTGTGTGTGTGTGTGTGTGTGTGTGTGTGTGTGTGTGTGCGTGTGTGTGTGTGTGTGTGTGTGTGTGCGCATGCGCGCGCACAACCAAATATTTATAACAGAAAATTGTCAAAGGCAGTGATACAGATGCTAGTGAATGAGGTCAAACAGTGAATCCATATTCATCAGTGGCACCATATTTTTTGGTTTAATTGCAAATGCTCTTCAGGGTGCCAATAACTGACCTCAGTGTTTCTGAAGAATAACATAATGTGCAAGGCAATTAAGACCCCTCAGCCTTTCTATCATATCAAACAGATGGGGATCATTATAAAGGTGCATATGAATACCTGACATAAAGCCTGCAGGTCACAGTGACCTAATTTGAACAAAACATATTTTTGCATAATTAGCATAAATGTGTCACAGGGACCTAAATTGAACAAAACATTTTTTTTTTTTTTTTTTTGCATTATTACCACCTGTACACAATCATATCATTGCTCTAAAATCAAAGAAGTCTGTGATTTGTTCTTTTGGGCAAGAGTGAGAAAGTATCCAAGGTCATAGAGTAAATGTCAAATATTAAAAGTGGAGTACAGCCAGACCATGCACAGGTCCATCCAGTGGCCTTTATATATGGCCAGTTTCACATTGCTGTTATTATTAATTGTTGAGAAACAGTCTGCACAAAATTTCCAAGGTTAAGGTCACTGCACCAAAGTCAAAGGTCAAATCCCGATAAAAGCAAGTCATTGCACAACTAAAAGCCAAGGTCCTTACATGTGATAAGCGTGAGGCCAGTGGGATAGACAGACAGACAGATGCACAGACAGACGTACAGACACCATCATGATGGCAATACCCCATCAGCCGTAATAATGGCCAACAGAAAAAAATCTGATAATGAAAATTTTTTGTGTGTTTAAAGTTTATTTTTACAATTATAAATAATCTCAACATATAGTTGAATCTTAGAGTTAATGGTTTAATCTACAACCCCAATTCCAAAATAGTTGGGACAAAATGCAAATTGTGAATAAAATCAAAATGCAATGACTTTCAGATCACATGACCCAATATGTTATTTACAGTAGAACATAGATAACATTTCAAATGTTGAAACTGAGACATTTTACATTTTTATCCACAAAATGAGCTTATTTCAAATTTTCTGGCTGCAATAGGTCTCAAAAAAGTTGGGACACAGGCAAAAAAAGGGCTGAAAAAGCTATTAATATATAAGAGAATCAACTGAAAGAACATTTAGCAAGTAACTAAGTTAACTGGCATCAGGGGTGTAACATGATTGGCTATAAAAGGGATGTCTTAGAGAGGCTGAGTCTCTCAGAAGTAAAGATGGCCAGAGGCTCTCCAACCTGTGAAGGTTTGTATAAAAAAAATTGTGGAATACTTTAAAAACAATGTTCCTCAACGTCGAATTGCAAAGGCTTTGAAGGTCTCATCATCGACAGTGCATAACATCATCAAAAGATTCAGAGAAACTGGAAAAATCTCTGTGCGTGAGGGACAAGGCCGAAGACCTTTACTGGATGCCCGTGATCTTCCGCCCTCAGACACCACTGCATCACTCACCAGCATGATTCTGTCATTGACATTACTAAATGGGCCCAGGAATACTTCAAAAAACCACTGTCTGTAAACACAGTCCGCCGCGCCATCCACAGATGCCACCTTAAACTCTATCATGCAAAAAGGAAGCCATTGTTGAGCATGATCCAGAAGTGCCACCGTGTTCTGCAGGCCAAGGCTCATTTAAAATGGACTGTAGCAAAGTGGCAAAGTGTCCTGTGGTCAGACGAGTCCAAATTTGACATTCTTGTTGGAAATCATGGGCGCCGTGTCCTCCGGGCTAAAGAGGAGCAAGACCACCCCTCCTTTTATCAGCGTTCAGTTCAAAAGCCAGCATCTCTGATGGTATGGGGATGCATTAGTGCATATGGTGTGGGACACTTGCATGTTTTAAAAAGCACCATGAATGCTGAAAGGTATATCAAGGTTTTAGAGCAACATATGCTCCCCTCCAGATGAAATCTATTCCAGGGAAGGCCTTGCGTATTTCAGCAGGACAATGCAAAACCACATACTGCAGCTATTACAACAACATGGCTTCGTAGTAGAAGTGTCCGTGTGCTGAACTGGCCTGCCTGCAGTCCTGATCTTTCACCTATTGAGAACATTTGGGGCATAATTAAACAAAAAGTCTGTCAAAAGAAAACCAAAACTCTCCAGCAGCTGGAAGCCTTTATTAAACAAGAGTGGGATCAAATTCCAATGGCTAAACTCAAGAAAATGTCTCCTCAATGCCCATACGCCTCCACTCTGTGTTAAAAAGAAGAGGGGATGCTACACTATGGTAAAGAGGCCCCTGTCCCAACTTTTTTGAGACCTGTAGTAGCCATCAAATTTGAAATGAGCTCATTTTGTGGATAAAATTGTAAAATTTCTCAGTTTCAACATTTGCTATGTTATCTCTGTTCTATTGTAAATAAAATACTGGCTTCTGTGATTTGAAAGTCACTGCGTTTTGATTTCATTCACAATTTACACTTTGTCCCAACTATTTCGGAATTGGGGTTGTATACGTTTGCTCATTTTCATGGACAGTGCAAATAATTCATGAGTTGACTGTACAATAGTTTTGTAGCATGTACATATACCTACATTTCCCTCCAATGCCAGTCATGTTGATACAGATTCAATAATGGTCAATTTTTACTCGGGCCAGTAGGCCACGAGTCTAAGTTTCGGCTCCGTTCTTTTTTTTTTTTTTTTTTTCGGGATCGCGATTGTCCTGCTCATGCTTGGCAAGACGAGTTTTCGGATTGGCCCAGGCCAAGACCCGGCCCAAGTACAGGCTCTGAGGAGCCTCTTGTTTTTAGTGTAAAACAAGAAGGAACAAGCTGTACTGTTCACTCTAAAAAATGTCTTCCAGCATACACATCTGTTTAGAGAAGATGCATTTTAACATCTTTCGATATTCATTTGAAAGGTGATGGGAATAAAAATCACTAGACTGATGTGCATGTGATGCATTGTGACGTCTCCCACCCCCAGATAAAATCTGCTGAGTTGAAACCGTTTCCAGGAAACCAGAAAAACAGAAAAATAATAGTGATCACAGCGTCAAGGCGTAGTCAGCCCATAAATAATTTATGATATATGACCTGGAAACAGTAGCGTTTCAGAGTCAAGGAATCATGGAATCGTGGAGTTACGGAATTATGAACAAAGGGTAAGACAGTATGTCCTTCGCTTTCGCGGGGGACATAATAAGCTGTTCAAATAGTACATTTTCATGAAAATGGCTATTACAGCCCTTATTTTTCAGTTAATGGTATGGCACACTTTGGTGTTACAAGACAGTAATCCAAAGTAAACATCAAAATCAAAGATCCTCAACTACCCAAAAACTACCTCTGAGCAATGGCCATCCTCCTCTCAAAAACGGTATGTTATCAAAAATTGTTTCGCTTGAAAAGGGCAGTACACAAACCAAACCGAACAGAGGGCCGGAATGTTCAAAGATGCACTCCATGTTCGATGAAAAAAAAAGGAGTTCAAATATTAGGTACACGTGCCAATCCTTGATGAAAAGTATTTTCTTGATTTTTCCCATCATTCTTAAACTAGCCATTCAAAATAACTGAGAATTTTAATATAACTTGGTACATATACCATTTATCGCATAGTCCTTTATTAAGCTAACAGTTCAATAACTTTGCAGGTCACAGTGAATATATAATTTTCAATGTGGGTGTATGTATTGATGCATCCAATTTGCGCAGTTGATGACCTTACCCAGGGTGCTCCATGATTAATGTTGTTTGGCACTGCATGCTAAATATGGTCATAAATGTGCTGACTGAGAACAGCCAAATAGCCATAACAAGCAACAAGATTAAAAAAAAATTTAAATAAATTCCTCTTCCAATCATGCCTGATGATATCCACATTAGGAATATACACACATCATTGTAAAATGAGCCGCATTTATCTTAAGTAATTCGATAAAATGGCTTCAACGTGGACAATAATAAACATTATTACATTCATAGTGATAGCCAATGAAGTGAAAAAGCTACACCACTTTACATCAGAGGCCACTTAATGATTTGTGGAAAGGACATGACCAGTCAAATATCAGTGAACAACAGGGGTATATGAGCATGTCTGCCCTAACGAAAGCTGATAGTCCAGACACCACAAATGTTATGCTTATTATAAGTACGGTGAGCTCTCATTTGCTCGTCATATAACAGGGATCCCCAAATCTGGCCTAGTTCTTTCTCTCCATACACTTGACCCCAGACTCCCAGGAGAAAGTCAGGTTGGAAACCAGCATTTCTTAGCCCTCAAAGACAGTGATTTGAGGAACAGGGCTATACAAGGCATTTATAATTTGGTCATTTTCAGACCAAAGTACGGTGTTAGTAAGCAAGGATAACACATTTTCTTGCTGCAGTCATTTAATACCTGCTTCTCAGCAAACCAAATTGATGCAGTCTTAAATTGCCTCATTTGCTCAGATTTTTCAGTTGGAAGATACTGACAAAAACTAATCAACCAAATTTGTATGATACTGATCCTGCTGGGCTCTTGCACCAATAATGGGACTGCTGGGGGAGTTTTTCCAACTAACAAATCATAACCCTCGTATTTCTTGCAAAACCAAGAACCCCAATCATATTGCTTGCTTCTGAGAAATCACACCTCCCCCTCAATTACACACAGATGCACCCACACACTTACATGAACTAAAAAGCATGTCAGATTACTTTTTGGATGATTATTGGCATTACAACGATTAATGAAAACAAAACAGCCAGACACACAACAGGCCGTTTCATGTGGGAAGCAGTCCTGTAGTGACAGCAGCCATGAGAAGCTGATTTTCCCGGCCCTCAAAATAAAAAATGTTGGAATGAAGCTGTGGTTAAATAATGGGGCAGCCGAGAGTCACACTGCTGTTAATGTTCTCATTGCCAACTCATACACTCCAGTAAAGATCAATGAACGCTTTTTCAAATCTGCTCATTGCGTACATCACTCCTTCACCATCCCCCCTTCTCTTCCTCTTCTCTCCACTGCCCCCCACCCCTTTCCCCCATCCCTTTTATGATTTATTTCAGTTTGGTTCAGACGTTGGGTTGAAACAAGCATGTGAGGAATTATTTTGTGAATATCGACAACATTGGCCAATGACGTGCAGAGATAAGCACCGTTTTGCTTGAAATATCAATTCAACATAATATATTGAACAAACATGCAGAAGGTTAATTTAACCCAAGTCTCATGTGGTTTCAAACCAGCTGCCTGATGCTAGTCAATCTCACAATTTATGCTCTGTTCATATTAGCCATCATCCCTTCTTCGCTGCCAGGGCTCATTACTTATGTACATAACATGGATTATTCATACATTATCCACTGTTCTCGCAGACTGTTATGGAAGTTATCCACATGTATCCATCACCAGAATCTCGCATTTGGGTTGGTATAGTTAATTGACATTTAGGGCTGCAGTATTGATATTTACGGTTCTTCCTCATTGGGCTAGGACTGTAATTGGGTGGGTCAGGCCCTGTTGTTCATATTACGAGGATGTAATTATGTTCATTGGAAGTTGCTCCACAAAAACATGTCCAGGGAATGAATATAAAAGCCGCTCTTTTCCGCTTTTAATGTGACACTTTGAGTGGATGTCGTTTCACAGTTTGAGTCCACCAAGTGAAATTATAAAATAAAATTTTCTGATCGGAACTGTGTTTGCGCAATGTATTGCATTGCTGTACTTGTGAGAACCAACTCTTGAGAAACCTCAAATGTTGTTAAGACATTTGCGATCGTAAGAACACTTTGGGTTGTCCTCACAAAGGATTACAGAGGATTACAACTAATTGGTTGAAGTCAGGGTTAGGGTTACAGTTAGGGCCAGGCATAATTTGCCTCAGAAATATAGCTACACAAACATGAATGTGTGTTTGTGTGTCTGTGCGTGTGCCCGTGTGTATGTGGGCCCACGTGTGCACGCGTGCGTTCATTCGCCTCCACATCGTAAATAGTCCACGTAGCATTCCTGGATTGGAGCCAGTGTCTGGGCTCGGCGCAATCCCGAACACCATCACTTTACACCTCTGAAATGAACATCAAATCGCTGACTTGTTACTGAGAATCCTTTGAAATTAAATTCTGTCTTCTCCTTTCAAACTAATACTTACAATGGGAAAATTATGTGGCATAGAAAATCGGGATGAATTTTCATGCATCATTATGAGTTTAGAAACTCCATTCAAACAGAAAACAAAGTCATATTTTAAACTCGGCCAAACTGCGGTGGAGTGCGCGAGAACTGATTTAATGTGCTATTTCTCAGGTTCGCCCTTTTTAATGTGTAGATCAAAAAACCTATTATCGAAGAGAAGACTTCCCCGGCTTACAAGAGGCTGGCAGATCGCCATTCGATTTCAACCTGATCTTTAGAACAATTTATGCTTGTGGGGGGAAGATGGCAAAATTTGATAGCTTTTCTGTAAAAACAGATTTTATCATAAGTCTCTGATGTGTGTGCAGCAGTGCATGGGAAATTGAATGTCTCCCCTTTTAAACACTTCTACACGAGGCAGAACGAGACTAAAGATGGTATTGGTGTATCGATGAGCTCGGTATCATGATCATTTCCCACCTCTGTGCTCATCTCAGCTTTCAGAACCAGTCTTGCATTCACAGAGCGATTACATCCTTCTTAATCAGTCTGTGGGCAGATTTAAGAACTTCACAGATTTACAGGTTCCTCAAACATTGATTGATGGGACTCTTGGTCACCATCAATCCCTTCAAAAATGAAAAATGCACATTCATATGGAGCTCTGAAATTTCATATTCACATAAGCATTCTGATTTATCAATCATGCCTTCAGGCCCAATACATACGATTTTAGTAAAAAATGTCAAAAGGTGACAAACACCCATCTGATTATGTAAACATGAATACTCACAGGAAAGTTTAGCTCAATAACTTGGCAATATACTCAAGAAAATATTTAAGAACTAAAAGGAAAAGCATATAAGGGAAATACAAGAGTAACAGTCACACCAGAAAAATCAATCGCAATTTGGATCCAAGGAAAGAGAATTTCAAATTATGCAAAAACCGAAGAACATTCACACAGAAGTTCAATCCCCTCTGAAACCCAACAATGTAATTATTCTAATTATGATTACACATCACAAATTGTGTAATTATGTGCAATTGTTCATGCGAGACAAAAGTCATTGCTTTCACCCACACAAAAGTAACGGCCTGCAATACGGAGCATGTTTATTACTCCATTTGCAAAAAGCCATATCTGGACTGCACCCAGTGCAATGGCATTATGATACTTTATATGCTAAATGCAAGGATTTCATTTCTGTTTATATACTGTCAGTATCTAAAAAAATGGCACCAGTTGTTCATGACATTCATAATAAGAGCACATACAGGGTTTACAACGATCAGCATTCATTTTTCCCTCACAGTAGAACATGGCCCATTTAACTCAAATCTACTGGATCTGAACACCAAAGCAGAATCCCCAAATCATGGTCCTTGAGGGCCGAGAACTGCTGTTTTTCCACCCTCCCTTTTCCTCTGAGTCAGATGCGATCACAGTCAGGTCAATAAGTGGCAATAATGGTTCATTTAATTTCCTGGAAAGACAGAAAACCAGGGCTGGGGGCCAGATTTTGGGAGTGCTTTTGTTTACAGTATGACCAGCTGAAAGATCACTGCCAGCAGTGAAACCAAGGTGCTATCTCTATCTGCCTTCCATCAATGGAAAATACATTAAAGTATTCCTTTTAAGGACCGCGATTCAAAATCCTCACCTCCATGCACAACATCAGTCACAGGACGAGTCATATCTCAGTATTCGTGGTGAGGGGAAGGTGGGGGCCATTTTGTGCTGGATGGGTTGAAGAACCTAGCCTCCCACGGGCAGCTCACACCAGTGACATCACTGAGGAGCGTGTCATCAGCAAATGAGCACCAGGGGGCCACTTCGTGGCGTCGCGAAATAACGGTCGATGGCATCACTCATCGTCAAGAGATTCCTCGCAGGGCAAAGAGAAGTGGCTCCACTCTGAGTCCTCGACAGCTGAACTCTGCAGGAAGCCATTACTGACGCAGCCACATGAGGAACCCCTGCCTCGGCTAACACACCCTCCAAAATACATCCAGGGAGAAACAAGGTAATCTACCAACTCTCAACCCCCAAATCTCTGTTCTGAGGACAGGGCAGCCCGGCCAGCCATTTCCCCCAAACACAGACTGCAACCCAAAATAATTAGGCCTGAGACATTTCAAATCAAACAGGATGCTAAATGCTAATTTGTTGAAAAAAAAAAGAAGCATCCTTGCATAACACTGGCTGATTTTCGCAGTTTGCGCGCAACACTGCTCGCACTGCGATCAGGACACTGGCCGGACTTGACAAGCGGCGCCGTCCTAGCTCAAGGAGTGGGGAACACACAATGGAAACGCGTAGATAGAAGAGGGAAAGTAATTATGTGAGAAGGACACAGACTACCACATAAAGGCTCAATGACCTTTCCAGCATGCTTAGTTTAGTCCTTTTTATATTAAAAATGAAATGGCAAATCTCTGAAAACCTTTTGAAATACAAATCACTTTCAAGACCTCAACACAATCTGGACGATCGTTTTTAATGAAAGCTGCAAGGTCCACTCCAGTTTCTCAATGTGTCCCCAAGCATGACACGCACGCGCATAGATGCACACTCGTCCACACACACGCACACACACAGACACACACCCTTGTACTTATATCTTTGTGAGGACATTACATTGACTTCCATTCATTCTTCCTGTGTCTCTACAGCCTTTCCCTAATCTTAACAATAAGCAATGTATGCCTAACCCAAACCCTTACCCTAACCTTAACTATCCCTAATTCTAACCTTACCCCTAACCTTAACTAATAAGTCACAATTTGCCTTTGTAGTTGTGAGGATCTGCCAAAATGTCCTCACTTCCCAAAAAAGACTTCATTTTGTTGGTTAAAAACTCATTCCGGTCGTCAGAATGTAGCAAGTACAAGAACACACACACACACACAGGTTAGAGTGTCTAAAGCCAGAGCCTCCCCAGGGCTGAATAAGGTCACTCACACAGAACATTCCTCTAGTCCTCTCTCTCATCAGAGCAGCTCACACTTTGATTACACAGATCTCGGCATTTTGCTTCACAGGTGCCTCTGATTCCTGCTCCAAGCCTCTGCCTCTCCATCTTAAAGAGTGAGAACATCAGCCTGGATGTGGGCCAGAAACCTGCCTAAAGAGCAGCGAACAGGCGGACACCCTCCAGCTCCCAAACCTGCCTAACTGCCTGCAGGAGACACTACCTCCCACTCCTCCTCACCTTCTACCTCCTCTGGAGGAGGTGCGGTAAGACCTCAGTCACCCACAGGAGCAGACGAGCCACAGTGAAAAACTCGAGAAGGGACGACACACGCAACCAGACCCCATCACATCCTCCAAACAGCCCGGCCGGAACCTCCCCTTAGGAAACCAGCCATCCTGCACCATCCAAACACTCAGCAGGGGGCACTGACAGGGAGCGAGAGATCGGCGAGAGATGGGAACGATGCGATCCTCGCTGGAAGCTCACGAGCAGCATTAAAGGCACTGATAGCACAGAGCGGGAGGCCGCAGCGCATTAATTATTAACGGGATTTATACGCCTTTCATCCATTGCCCCTGTGCCAAAGAAGTGAGAGAAACTAACCTCTGCCACCTTCAATAAGTCCCACTGACCCGGAGGGAGCCATCTAACTGCCCAGCTCTCACTACAAACGAGCCAAGGGTGGCCGGGCACGCACACACACACACACACACTGCTGCATGTGCCCGGCCACACACGATAAAGCAGGTCTTGGTCTTTGGACAACATTTCTTAATCCAGCTCCGTATTATCTATATTTCTTGATACACATTAATGGTGAAATAAACCTTGTCCGGACTGCAAGTCTCATGACGTTTTTCTCAGCCTAAGCTTTGATCTGGACTAAACTAAGCTTTGTATGAAGAATCAACTGTCAAATTTGAATTTAGTTTAGGACACGGCAAAATCTGTGTCTATAAGAGTTGTCCTGTTTGTTATAGCATAGGCAGTTTATCACCACCCAGCTTTCCCACATTAACATCGCACACACATTCTCAGCATTCATTACTTCTACACTCCCATGGTCCAGGAATACCAGATTACCACATGAATAGGCTGCATGAAACAATGAATGATAATGCTTGCCCAAAAGTACTAAAATCCGAAGCACCATTGATTGATTGACCAATACTGGTGATTCCACCATGAGTTCATGGATATATGGGCAATATAATAACAAGGGATCTACCCATGGGAGCCAGACCATCACCTCATCCTGAAGTCCATCACAGTAAATGTGTCTTTCATAAGAAAAGCAATGAGTTTTACTAGTTGGTGCTTTTGTGCAATTTCCACTTCGGCATTTCACGATTTTACCAAATCCACAAACAGTGATTTGATGTGTTTCGTCATCTGCATGACAGAATATTTAATTTTTCTTGATGAAACTAAGATCAGTCAGTATGTTTACAGCATATTACACATGCGTTTCCAATGGTGTTCATGCACAATTAAATCGTTCATTCCAATCGACATCTTCTAAACCAGTCATTTCACACTTTCTCCAATCGACATCTTTGAAACCAATCATTTCACATTTTCTCCAATCGAAATCTTCATATTTAAAATGTACAGGTCTAGGGCGTCCCGGTGGCTCATCAGTCTAAGCGCGCGCACCGTAAAGGCTGTGTCCTTCTCGCGGCAACCCAGGTTCGATTCCGTCTTGGGTCATTTGTCACGTCCTCCCCAACCTTCCTGTCTATCTCCACGGTACAACTATCAAATAAAGATAAATGTATGTAAATGTATAAATAAAAAAAAAGTACGGGTCTGGCGCTTTCACAGAGTCGACTAATATTCATCCTTCTGTGTTCAATGATCAGTTCCTTAAAGGTGGAGGACATTTTGTTGAAAATTTCCCCAATTAGCAATATATGATGACCCATTGAGAAAAATAACAACTGACTGAAATTTCTGAAAAAAAAAACATTCACCGATGGAATTTTGGACTGAAAAGCGCGTCGAATCAGAACCTGGAATTGTGACGTCATACCGAGAGTAAACGAAAAGATCCAACATTGTATCCTACTTTGAATCAGCTTTATTTAGCAGAATAGTTTGCACCATATATGCGATCGTGCTCTGATGTTATTTTATTTCACGTTTTGCCACATGCTCATTTAGTTGCTTGGTACTTGAATGGTATTTTGTTGAGGTAAAAGGCAAGAGTTTTGTCCGTTACCCCCAGGGTTTAATTGACCTATGGCTAAGCCACGCCCTGAAATGCGATGAGCCAATCACAGGGCGTATTCTCTCACCATATACTAAGACATTCTAAGCCTGAACTTCCATCGAAATGCATTACGGAAACTCCAAATCGTTCGCTTTTATGGGGTTTTAAAATGTGTCTAAGTTAAAAAAAAAAACGCTGTGCTTGTGCTTGGGGTAAATGTAACTCCGATACGAGTATCCCGAGACGCTGGGCGATGGGATGTATTTTATACCCTTTCCAAAGCCACATCATAACCGAGAGAAGTGTCTCCTCTGGATAAAGCTTTGTGGAAGACACTAATATCACCTTAACGTAGCTAACAAAGGTCTACAAGGATGTCTACATTTGTTCCAAGCCAAGTCAACATCGTGTTTAAGGCGATATCTTGTCACTTCGCTGGAGATTAATGGAAAGTTATCTTATACATTGCTAAGTTAGCTAACGTTAGCTTAAGTTAGTAAACTCTATGGCTAACTTCGGTGCTGACAGACGTTGCCTTAACATGAGCTCCTGGCTGCGTTGTTCACCATGTCACCTTGTTTACTTAGAAGGAGTTCAGTCACCTCAGGTTAGATTTCTTAAATTTGGTGGCAATAATAATAGGTAAATTAAATTTATTACCCTGCAGTGCACGAACAATGCTGACCCTCTATCTTGTTGTGTCAGAGGGTGACGGAAACGAGATGCGGTTGATCGCGTTTGCACTGAGACCTGAAAATTTTAGCTTCTAATTTAAACTTTTTGTCGACCTTCTCCACTCTAAATTCATTAATGTATCCCTCCAATGCATAGTGTAACCCTTTTTGCTGACTTCTTGATGATATTTGAGCCTTCTATTGCCAAAAATCATCGATAGCATCCTGAAAAATATCTCTGACTGTGATACCAGCCATAAGCGCCTGTTCTAAAATGTTGATTGTTTGTCTGAGTCAGTGGAGGGGGTGGGGCTTAGCCATAGGTCAATTAGCTGATTTGAATACATGCAAATAAATTATCTTCTACATAGTAAGCATGCCATGCATATGTGCTTCCATCCGTGAGTGATAATTTAGATATATGCAACTAATCGTATGTTTACTTATATTCAAATTAGTAAGGGGTGAGGGGAGAATGCTTTCCGAGGTGAAAAATGATCATCATGAGCTTTTAACCGACTTTGTTTCCGTTAAGTGGATAAGCTATATGAGTATGTTGCAATTAGATAACAGGCTTTTTTTGCAGTGTTTCTTCCAGTGGCGGTCCGTCAGCAGTGTCAAAGGCCTTCAGAAACTTTGCCCTTCAATGCTTAATAACCGAAATCTCTCGCAGTTTACTTTTCCTGATCAGTAACAGTTGCCCAGACTAATTGGTAGGACTGGTGACAGTCTAATTTATTTTTGATAGCATTGTTATACATTGCACCACAAAATTATGAGGCGTTTTCTACCGTACAAAAATGACGATGTAAAATATGATTATGTCTTTATCATTTCTGCGCTCTTGTAGCTCGTGAAACAGCACAGATTTGCTTAGTTTGCGAGGCTCATTAAGCCATTAGCCATGAGAATCCGTTCTATATTCTGAATGTGGTCGCGCTAAAGGGCGTTGTTAGGCACGCAGCACAGCTGAGTGATGGCGAAAATAAATGCTGCAAAGTCAGCGGAAGTTTCGGATTTTTTGCCTTTATGTTGTTGCTGTCCTTACAATGCCACAACAATAATATAAATGTAAGCAATAGGCATTCAGTTTTTTCATTATCATTTCTTATTATAGGCCATGGATTGTTCTTGATAGTTCAGTCGATAAATTGTTTGATGTTAATAAGGCGAACTTGAACGAGAACAGCTTGAGCACAATCAAGCGGTAAAGAATGAGGTTACTGAAGGCCTTCTGAACATCTGATGGCACGCCGCTGGTTTCTACTGATATGCGCAGCTTGCCTCCCATACTGGGGGCTTTTGGGTTTAAGAGGCCAAACAAAGTCAGTGGGGATGATCACACTCACTGCTGAAAAAAATAAAAAAATAAAAGTTTTGTATTAATTACCTGTTGGGACGCTTCATTTCAACACGAATGATGTTCATCGAAGCAACTCCTCTCAAAGTGCTTGAAGCACAGGACACTGGTTGCTGAAGACTCCCAATTTTCCCACTTCGTTTTGACAAACCGGGCCCATTTCTTCACTGATACAGTCCTTAGGAAACTTGAACAGCCTATTGTCCTTGTGACAGCAGAAAATCGCAACACACTGTCGCAGCATTGTTAAAATTATCAAATTTTCAGAAGACAAAACTCACACTCAATCACTTAAGCGGCCATTTCCAGCTTTGTTGTTCTTGGTATGATGTCATCAGAATGGCGGTAGATTAGCATGCATCTCGGTCACTAAGGGAAAAGCTATGGCCCATTAACAAGGAAAGCGATAAAATTTTGCTCCAAGATTAAACTGGTCGCGCCTTTATTGAGTAATTAGGCTGTAGACACGATTAAATGTAAAATTCAGTTTGAATGTCTCTTCATCTTTCAGGCAAATAGGGCTAAATTGGTCACTTACATTCATGTTAATGGATAATGGTAAACAATGGAGCGGGCACTGAGAGAAAGAAAAAGTTATGGAGACAATAGAGAGAGGGAAGAAGGACAGGAAAAGGCTGAAAGTCCAAGCAGGTTTAGCTTGCGTTCAGTTTGCCCAGCACTAGCTCATGAAATGCGATTCGCGGGTGCCCAGCGACCTGCAGGGGATTTATCCAACTCTCTTCAAAGGAGCAGGACATGCAAAATAAGCACAGCAGTTGCCAGGCAACAAATATCTGCCACTTCGAACGAATCCTGGTAAGGTCCGAGTCAGGCGGAGTTGTCCGACTCATGAGAGACGCACAGGTGAGTCACACACATTCACATGCACCAGCAGTCAATTACCTGCAGACTCCACAGAAATATACTACAGCGCTTATTCCCTGCACAAGAGTACTACATACGAAAACACGTCCAAAATTTGTCCTGAATCAATCATTCACAATGTCTGCAAAAGGCCCTTATGCTGTATATGCTGCAATTCATGCTTCACAACCAATAAACCATTTGGATCCACTAAGTGCAATGAAATAGAAAAAAATAAAATTAAAATAAATGATGGTTCTTTATGGCATGCAGATTTTCTTCAGTGCTTCTCATGTGATCGCATGTAGTTTTTGAAGACTTTGGGCGGTTTGCATCGCCACCTCTCCGTTGAAAAGATTTAATACGAAGATAAGTTTATGCTTCAGCTTTGAAGTACTCTGCCTCCCTCTAGTGGTGTAATACATCATCACAGTCATAGGTGGAGAGTAAAGGTGCAGTCAAAATACAGTGATTTTGATGAATGGACGAAACTGGGAATGTGTAGGGCATGACCATGCGTTCCAGCAGAAAACAAGCTCACTCTCCAGCAAAATGATTATTATTTTTAATGTTGATCATGGATCTGAGCAAAACACATTTCTCCAAAGGAGCTGTGAGCATAATCTGATGATGGTTAGTTAAGAGCCCCCTTGGGGAAGGGGTAACTGCAGAGTGTTTCCCCAAGAAGTGTGACCACATGCTCTTAATGGTCTTTGAATATTTTGTGATCTGATTATGACCTAGTTAATTGACTTCTGATTGACAAATCCCAGTGAATCTTTATCTCTAGACAGTGATTCTGTAGTGACTGTGCAATTATGGCAACCACACCCCAAAGCTGAGACCCATTAGTTGGCCTTTATACACTGGCCTTGGTTTATTGCAATATCACACAAGCATGATATACTCAGATCCTTCACCATGTTTTGGGGGTCCGGCCAGGAAACGAAAAGCCACAGCAGGACAGACAGTGGGACAGGACGACAGACGGAAGTATGAAAAGGCACAGCTACCCTATAAGACGAATGCATTCATTACATCTCACGGAAAAATGTAAAATAGTTTAGAGGTTCTGGCCTGGAAAAGAGGTATGACGGTTAGACATGCGGACTGACGTGTAATTTTGTCCAGTTCTTACTGCAAAAGTCTTAAGGTGTGCAACAGTGCTGAGTCTTCTTTGTTGTATTTTGTGTTTCAAAATGTGTCACACCTTCTCTATTGGGGACAAGTCGGGACTGCAGGCAGAGCAGTCCAGTGCTCACGCCCTCTCCTTATGCAGCTATGCATTTGTAATGTGCGCAGGATGGGGTTTTGCATCATCTTGTCAAAGTATGCATGGATGTCCCTGAAAAAGATGCCAAAGGCTGCATTCCTCAAAGGCTGCATTTTTAGGCTTCTTTTTAGCCTTCATTGCATGCTATTCCATTGTGAAGACGCTTTCGAATGCAGCCGAGAATAGCAGCCTTCAACCTGCATGATATCATGCGGAAGTGTCAGCTCATTTACTCTCCGTTCCCATGTTGACAATTCCGTCTGTAATCAGGTGAGATGAAGGCTGCATTTTTCAGCTGTTTTTCAAAAGCACCTTCACAATGGAACAGCCTCCAATGACGTAGCAGCCTGAGAATGCAGCCTTCGAGGGATGCAGCCTTCTCTTTGAGAAATGGCCCCTGTGATTGGTGATTAAATTTGAGAGACATATTGCTTATTTACTTAAATAGATATTATGATTAAAATATAGGCTGCAGGTAGATATAGCTAAATAGATATGTACGCATTGGCTATGTTTAGTCTCGAAAGCTTAATTAAATAGCCAATAGCCCTATCCGTTGTTGCAGTAGTCAAAAACATTTGACATTTGAAAAATGAACATGTCTTGGAGCTGCAGTTCCAGTATTATGGAAATGAGTTCACCATGGTTCATTTTGGAGCGGACTTTTGAAACTTGTGGAAATTTCACCTCATCTCCTCCCTCCAAGCAGAGCTGCAGTTTTAAACAACTCATTTATCTTCTGATTCCTCAATAAAATAAGCAAAATTAAACCATTTCAATGTGTGAGTTATTCAATAAAGATGAGAGTCTTATGACTGACCTGATGGGCAAATGGTTTGGAACCAAAATAACCTACATAGTGAGTCTTTGTAAGTGCTATTACTATAAATATTGGTAGTAAAACCATCAGTGAAAGCAATCTGTAGTTGAGACTCATCTGTGATTATCAGAGCTTTTTCTTCTGTTCAAACATTTATAATAGCAGCATTAAAAGTTACTGCTCATAGGCAGTGCACTACGGGTGGAAACGCTGTTCTAAATGTTTTGAAACTGTGGTGGTTTCAAAAGTTCCAAACCTGTTTTAAAGGTTTGAAATTTCTGTCTAAACCAAAAAGGAAGGATGCAAAACCATGGAACAGACAGAATCGCGAGTCAGCGAATAGCCAGAATCGTAACTGAGAGATAACGGTGTACAGGGAAAAGACAAACTTGTAAAGCATTGGACAAAACAAATCAGAACCGGAAGCAACACTAAGAACTACAAAAGCTCATGAAAGACAACAAACTCACAAAGAAAAATGGCAAACTGAGGATATATAAAGGGGAGAAAACGACAAGAGGCAAATTCAAAACAGGTGTGTGGAACAGGGAAGAGGGACAGAGGGTGTGGCTATAAACTAAACAATGAACTGATTAATAACTAACATAGAGGGGGGAGAGCAGATGACGAGTTGGCTTTGTGATTAAGACTTCAGCACTTAGTAAAACCAGGAACCTCTTCAAATGATACATGGAACCTAACAGAACTGAAATGAAATGATGAAAACAATGAATCCCAAAAACTCAAAATGAAATACAGATTCATAGAACACTGACAGTAATGACACTAATCATCAGGAATTACAGGGCAGGTGACGCAACAAGCAGGGAGCCAATCAGAAAACTGAAACAGGAGAGGCACAGGGGAACAGAGCACAAGATGATGTGGCAACAAATGGAGAAAAGAAAACAGAAAAAAGAATAATGTAAAAATATGCAAAATAAATACATGATATAAACAAAACACAGCTAAACACGACCAACAGAATGACAACACTGACTTTGTCAAGTTCGTTTGTTTTTGTGAATGGCCAGTTAGAGGGTGTGTTGCTTAAATATTGTAATCGCAATGAATTCTGGGATGGCATTATCTCCTTTCTTTGGGCCTTTCTCAGACCAGCCCTATCTGCTCCCTCTCCTTATATGCGTTTGTGTGGACGGTCCGTCACATTGAGTGCCATCCAAAACCAATGAGCACAGGGTGGAAGTGGCTAATTAAACCCTCTGCAGCGAGTCTACACCGATGTAAGCTTACAGACCACACTCCTTTCAAGTGCAGCACCTATCTTGTGTCCGGGTAGGAAGAAACGCTGCATATTTACAAACGTCAGTTCCATGCGGCTATTTCCGAAAGATGAATAATACATTAGCTAACCTCAAACGGACACTTGATTGACTATTTCATGCGCACATCACAGAACTAAAGGTTACACTGTATTTTGAAATGAATGTGCAGATGTGCACCCGAGAAAACAATGAGTGAGTAGTTCTATTTACTGAATCTATGATTGCTCTTTTTCACAATGTGCCATATCATGCACAAACACCTTTATCTTTGTCAATGCTGTATATTAAATAACCTTCATATAAATTTTATTTAATTACATTATCCTCTCTAAAATATTTTGGGTAAGAGGTGTATCATTAAGGAACTAGACTGTCATATACAATGCAACGCACCTATCGGTAGGCATGGCGATGACTACCTCCACTTCCTGTAGGATAAAGGGCATCCCAAAGTTTATACATGTATTGACCCCCTCCCCCTTAATGAAGTTCCCTCCATAGCTGCGATGAGACTTCACTCGGAGTGACACTCAGTAGTGAAGTGCTGGTGGTTAGGGAGCGGTTTGAGAAAGGGCCTTTTTGTTAAGGACGGTCCAACGTACCCTATGCTCAAAAAGTTCAGTTCGGGAGCACTGAAGCTCCTTTCCTTAAAATTTAAACATTTTTGAACAGCAAGTATCATGACTGCCACAGAAATATTTTGGGGTCATTTTTGAGGAGTGAGGAACTTTCCTAAGCAAAAAAAGACTATTCAAACACTAGGCCTGTCCTGGATTCTGCTATTGTACCAAATCATGATTACAGTCACCTGCTGACATCAGCAGTGTCAAAACTCATCATTATTGTGTCTCATTACTAGGCCTCAATGTCCTCCATCCCAACTTTTTTGGAATGATTTTTGGGTCTGAATGGCATGAATGGATGTGTATTTTCAAATAAAACGAAGTCGATTAAAGAAAACACTGAATATCTTGTCTTCATACTGTCTGGCATGAAATACAAGTCAAAATAAATGCAAAAAAAATCATTACATTCTGTTTTTGCATTCATTTTGCATACCGGCCCAACTTCTCTCAAGTTGGGGTAATAAAATGGTCAATGAAAATAAGGCAATAAGAGATTCATTTTTCCATTCATCCATTGTCCATACTGCTTCTTCCTCACTAGGGTCGCGGTTGAGCTGGAGCCTATCTCTGCTGATTATGGGCAAAAGAAAGTGATCCACCCTGGACAGCTTGCCAATCCATCACAGGACACACGCACCATTCACACATCATTCACTCACACACATGAGCAGTTTAGAGTGTCCAGTTAGTCTAATATGCATGTCTATGGACTGTGGAAGGAAACCCAAGTGAACATGAGAGGAACGTGCAAACTTCACACAGAAAGGCTCCAGGCCGGATCCCAACCCACAAACTGCTGTGAGGCGGTAGTGCTACCGACTGCACCACTGTGCCACCCAGATTCCGTTTATGCACTGTTATTTATTATTCTTTAGAGATGAGGCAAGCAGATAGTTGTATCGCTATTGTTGTAGGACCAACAACTGTACTACCTCTACCTCAGACTGCATTTGGTCAACGTTTCACCCTGCTGAAAGGTTGGGTAATGCCAGGCAAAATTTTGCAATTAAAGACACTTTGATTTTTACTTTATCTCAGCAAATCTCGGAAGTAGCAGAAATAAGTGACTCACGTGGCGGCGAAAAATTGTCTTCGTGAGCACGGAGAGAGCACTCTGCAGTTTGGTGCCAGCACTTATCGCGCTCAGAGCTACCTAAGGGTCTAACTAAGCCATCATTATGGCTACACCATTCCATACAGCATGTGGAGAGAACATATATTAGAAAATTCCAGCAGGTGACATTAGCAACCCTCAGAACACCAATACTACTCTTCCCTTAAGCGAACCACTTCCCTTCAAACAATACAACAGTGGATTTTCACTCAAGGCCCAACTATTCAGTTGTAACACCTCCAGTTTTGGAAAATAAACTTGTCCATACCAGGTAAAGTAGCCTGTACAACTCAATGAGAGCAATGTTCTCACCTGCTAAACTTTCAAGTTGCAATTTACTGCCAAATGAATAATTTCTAAACGTAATGATTTTGTTCTGAGGGTGAACATAATTGCTTTGTATTATGTCGAGAAAATGCACTCAAGCTGCATACACTTTTTAAATCTGGAATCAATTCTCTGCTTGGCAAAATTGTACCTTTTTTAAATTTATTTATTAAGGTCTGAGACATGAACAGGTTGGATAGGGTAGGTCCTCAGAAATGACATTAATTAACTTCGATTGAGCTGCAAGTACCTCGATAATCAAGAGGTACAGGCAGAAACCTGAGAAACTGAACAAGCCTTTTTTTCTAATTTATGCAACATTTCATTTACTCTCTTTTACTGCTTCCTGTTTTATCACCAAGGTAATCTTGTTGTTAATTAAAAACCAGAACAATCTGGTGCTAGCAGAAAATGGAGATGCCATTGTTTGAAGGTAGGGTGCTATGAATGATCTTAATCAGCGGAAAACTAATTAAAGCTGTACTCCAGAGCAGAGAGGAAAAGGTGTTTTTTTTTGTTGCCCTGTTTTTCTTTTGACTCCTCAAGTGTAAACCATGACATGTAGAACTGGAAAGACAACTGCACAATTAATTGTACAAATGACATCAAAATAGTACTCCAAGGTGACTTGAAGTGATTACACTGAGGGTCAGCATGTGTGTACCCGTGTGCGCAGGCATCTACACACACACACACACACACACACACACACACACACAGTGACAGTCCAGTCTGTGTGAGCGCGCTGTGTGTTTGTGAAAGGACAAGTTCCCAACTACATTCATTTTTGCCTGAATAGAATACCACAAAATTTGTCACCAGAATTGTGGAAGCATTGCCCCTTTGGAAGCATCAGGCTATAATTACCACCACCAAGGAAGTTATGTTTTTGCCGGCGTTGGTTTGTCTGTCTGTCTGTATGTTTATGTACAAGATAACTCTAAAAGTTATCTAAATCTAAGAAATTTTGTGGGTGGGTTGCAATTACATCAGGGATGGACCCTATTGATTTTGACCGGCAATTGGTCAAATAATATGGCTGCCATGTCCTATGACACACGATAACTGAACTTCGCTCCCAGTGATATCACTCAAATTTTGTGGGTTGATTGGTCTCGCGTCAGGGACGGAGCCTGTCAGTTTGGAACGCACTGCATCAAACAATATGGCCGCCATGGGAGCCATCTTGAAATCCTATGTTGAAGATACTGTCAATTTCTTATGAGCCATGTTCACTCGGCAAGATTTCGACTGTGCTCCCTTGGCCGAGGTTTGCACTCTCGGCGTGCCTCTAGTTTAGCAATTTAATGCAAATAAATCCACTGGCGAGATAAATGTCCTTGTTCAAAATGGCTGCAATACTCATGTCAGTTGTGTCATGGGTGGGTAGTGTTATCCAGGTTTAAATCAGGTCTTGTGAGTGCAGGACTGCAGGACTCCAGAGATGCTCTCAACACTGACATTTAAAATAAACATATTAGAATTATTGATCTGTAGCCCCCTAACTAGCCACAATCCACTCCCCTATAGCTGACATCCACTGACTTAAACCACATGTTTATATTTAGACATTGGCAAACGCTCTGAGCTGAGGCTCATCTTTGTAAATATAACAAGGGCGTCACCAAGTACCAGGAGTTGTTGGACGTTGCTTGGTGAACTTCTGTATTGGCCTTACATTTTCAGCCTACAATTCTCCGGTCAATCACCGTTCAGAGCGACCACTGGTATAGTTCAGATTTTAAATAGGTATTTAGAAAATTGACTATTCTAATAGATTTTTCCTTTTACATTAATCGTTGCAAATAAATGCAATGTATCCAGGGTAACTGATAAATCACTTTTTTTTCCATTTCAATTTTTCGTTTATTGAATCTACGCTATTTGAGCTAAATTTTACAACGGTGAATGTTTTCTGTGTTTATTAAGCTGCTTTCACACCGGACGCGGAACGAATTTTTCGCACGACAGATCACATTCAAAGTCATTCAAAGTCGCGTCTTTGCATTGACTTTGAATGTAATCTGTCGTGCGAAAAATTCGTTCCGCGTCCGGTGTGAAAGCGGCTTTACAGGTTCATCTCTGTGCTTCGTCTCGTCAGTGTCGATCTGACCTGCGAGATGTGAGCTAAAACAGAATCCATCTTTCAAGTAAAATCACTTCCCTACGTCTTTCTCCATGTAAAAAACACGACATTAATCTGAGCCTCCTTTATTGCAATTGAAATAGTTCTAGAAGGTTGTATGTGCTTTACTTTGGAATGGATTTCGTACTGGAATTCCTCCAAACATTTAATGGGCGACGGCAATGAACCCATCAATTACTTTTAAATGTTCCCGGTCGCCACCCTCAGACGTGTATGATGAGATCGTCCCTTCGGAAATCGTCGGCTTTCCTTGTCCTTGCAACCGGAAAGTAGCCTACAGGCGTAAGGTTGACCTTCAAAGAGGAGCTCGGTTCTGTGTTAGAATGATCATGTTTGCTTATAGCGGTTGGACTGAGACGGAGATGTCATTTTGCGGTTCCCAAAGGTAGTGCGGACCGGTAGATCGGGGACGACGCACCGAGTACGCACTGTTCCCTGAAAGAAAATACAGACAACGACTCAAGTTCTGAAGGTGTCATTTTTCTTACCCTACTTAGAAACTACGACTGTGGCTGGCGTCTACACCAGTATAATCAGCACATTGATGAAACAGAACAGTGCAATTTGGGTGTCACCTTATCGTGAAAATATTTTTTTTTAAATGGCATGGTGTCTTTGCACGCATTTTTATGCAAACGGATGCCTTCAACATTGGGAAATGTGGACATTTGAACACTGGACAGGTGCACAGAACGATCAACAGGTGGTTGAGAGCAGCCCCGACAATATAGACCATTGTCATCCCCCCCGCCGAAACAATACCACGTCTGACGAGGCAAATCCCTGGATAGCCGCTGGAGGAGGCAGCATGAATTGCTTGACACACTTAGCTGAGTAAGCAATGCCATATCAAGGAGGAAATCCAGTCAAACTTCCTTCACCTCAAAGGCGACGCTGGCCAGATTGCAGGCATAATCAGCGTTCACTGAGTAGGAACTGTCAGTGATAGCTAAAAACGTTCACCATGATTGCCCACATCAGTATCAGTATACTGAATTGAAATATTGACCGAACAAGCGGGGATTCGCATTTACTTGTTATCTCCAAAAGGTGGCAGCATAGTCCCATGATAAGACGTTACACAAGGCAATCTTTGCAGTGCAATTATGATTTACTGTGCAACGACCTTCGGGGGAAGTCTCAAGGTCTTCTTCGCGCCTACCAAAATATCTCAAATTTTTCCATTCTTCTTCACCTCGGAGACAATAAGCTGCATGTGATAAATACAGTAGCTACTTCAATGTAAAAAAAAAAAAAAAAAAATTATGCTGCAGCCATCAAGCACACATAAAGAAAAATAAATGATATTTACTTACACGTTAATGGCACTCCATTGACCTATATACTCAAAATGAATGGACACTGGCAAAAAATCCGCAGCAGTATGATGTCATGCATATCTGTGAAATAATATGCAGAACCTATACAGTGACGTTAAAAAAAAAAAATCCTTTAATGTGGACCTCAGCGGAAATAATGCTTCCTGAAAAGCAACCTTTAAATTTCATCCAACTACTGGTGGGCAACCATTGAAAATGGGAGCCAGAGATAGTCCTGTTCTCTCTCTCTCTCTCTCTCTCTCTCTCTCTCTCTCTCTCCATCAAACACAACTACAAAACTTGATTAATTTCCATTAATGAGGTTTAATAAACACAAGGCACCATGTGCTAGAGGCTCTCATCATTTCACCATTCAGTGTAGTTGGGCGCAGAATCAGTACATAAAACTCCTATGTTCAGGCCCAGAGGGAGAAAGAAATTTCAAGGAAATTTTACTGGCATTAGAGAATCAGAATTACCACCTCCGGCCTTGACGTCACATCTCAACCTTCCTAACTTCTCTACATTGCCATGCTATTAAGTTCAGAATCAATTTTGGGATTTTACTGATCACTTTAACGGATTGTTTAGGCCTGGCTCTGAGCTATTTAACAGACATGTTCATTCCATTAGTCAACCGGGTGTCTTAGATTTTTTGGCAGGGCATTTCTAGTTGATCCACAGTCTCCTCAAAAATCTAAAGGAGACCGCGCTTTCGCCACTTGTATTATCCCTTCATTGTGTCTGTCAAACCACTTTGCAAACTTTAATGGTGCTATATAACTTCATTATTATTATTATTATTATTATTATTATTATTAGTAGTAGTAGTAGTAGAGGTATTTTCATTATTATTATTATTATTGTTATTATTATTATTATTATGATTATTATAGTAGGCTACAGAGAAAGGCCAGGCAAACCTGTAGATACAGGCTACCTAGCAGTGACGGTCAAATGAATGCAGTTGAGCTTAATATAGGCCAACATCAGGAGCAGCTTGTTAGGCTACTGTAGGGAATGTGGTGTCATGCTGGATGTTTTGTATGACTTATTGTATAGTGTGTTTTTATGTTTTATGTTGGACTGCAGATGGAAATTAGCTTTCTGCTAAATCTGGTGTGCCCATCTCTTCATTTCTTGTACATGATTAATGCAAGCACACGCTGTCCTTAAATAAATAAATAAATTGTGGCTTAGCTACATGCAAACTGGCTGGACATGGCTCATAGCTGGAACGTGCTCAATATCAGTTACAGGCCTACAGTACATACAGAACTAGTTGACATGCCCGCGTGTGTGCACTGTGCACTTGTTTCACTTTGCAGGCTCTAAATCCATCCTAGAATGTGGGATCACTTTGCATAAAAAATTACACAGAACAAATTGATGGCCGACATCTCGCAATTGTATTTTAATCTGTTGCAGCTGACTGTTGACGTCATCCAACTTTCATTGTAATTCGCTTGGGAGTTGTGTACTGCTTTTGTTTGAAATTAAAAATTCCCATTCATTGAGGTGGGTTGTTCTCTCAAATAAGCTGCTGCCGTGGCTTAATTTTTGTTTGGCGTTCTCAAGGATGACCCTGATCTCAGAGGGCAAGTTAGTGCCGGATAACTTTTTTCCTTCAATAAATGACATAATAATTTTAAAAGTGTTATTTGTATTTACTGTGGTTGATTTTGTCTTACTATGTTCTGCTTTAAGTTCCTAAACAATTAAAGGAGCTGCGTTACAATTACTGTGCGTTCTCAGAACTTCAAAAATTGTTAGCCTAACAAAGTGAATCTGCTGGACTGCAAGTCCAAATCTGATTCCATCATCACCAATCTGTCTTCGTTTTGCATTGTGTTTATGTATTCAGGCATTATACTATCATATGTATTAAAGAGTTTTCAATGGAAATTAGAGGATTCAAGGCGCGATTTGAGCGCTTAAGGCAAAGGATATGAAGACAATAAACTGGTTTACTGACCGCCGGTAAACATCTGAGAAGCACAAGAATAATAATATCTTCTTCTACTATGATTATTGGCATTTGGTTCTTTGTCTGAATCAATAGAGGACTGGTGTGGATTTCCTGCATAGCTAGTGGGTCCTGGTTATTTTGTCTCCAGGCACATGCTAGCCTCAGCAGAGTGATGCTGACACTCTCCAACGTATGGAGAGATTAAGGAAAACTATCACCATCTGTCTACCCCTCACTTGAACAAGGAGACCAACATGCATCACAGTTACAACAACAAACCCAACATCCTTAGATGAATAAAAAAAAGCTATAAAAATGGCTTACCAAGCTACTTGGACTACAACCTGCCCTCACTGCACTTCATAATTGCATTTTAAATGCTTATATTATATTTTTCTGTCTGGAAGATAAAGTAACCGTATGTGGCCTAGTTTCCATTCCAATTACTTGTGTTAGATGGTTGATTGGAAATTAAATTAAATTTAGAATTGCCTCATTCAAAATTGTAGGTAGATGAAGGGAATTATTTGCATGCCTGGCAAATAACTCTAATTCAAAATGGCTTGTGGTACAAGTACAGTAAGACCTTTTTTTCTTGAAGACGGGATCAGCAGGCAGTCATCTATATTTACACCCTTTTCATTAAAATTCCTAATTTGGTCTTTGTGTGAGGTTTGCATTTCAGGTCCCTTTGTCAGCAGTCCCCAGTGGGGAAGGAGTTACCCGAGGCCAGCTCCCAGCATGCTTTTCTCTGACAGTCCTGGCAGTTTGTATCAAATGGAGAAAAAAAAGCAATTGCAGCAACCTCAGCTAAATGAGCTCCCTACCGACACAGCGCACACACCCCCAGCAAGAAGAAAGTCCCCGTTTCGCACCAACATCCCTGAAAACAGAGGTTTGCTGGATGTAGTTCCCTTGGGTGACGAACTAGTGGACATTGGACGTCACTACAGTCAGCCCCAAATAAGCACAGCTGGGTGTCTGATGAACAACTATGATTCTCCTTCAGGAGATAAAAACTCACTACAACTGCTGTAGATCAAACACACCAGCTTAACCCTCTAAAGATTTGATGATCCTGTTTGAAATAAGCTGCGTTTGGAATACATGAGATGGCAGCAGGCTTTGACTGCAGGGCCTAACTAGCTCTGTTAATGGGGAGTTGTGGTGCTTTCAACTGCTTGTCAGCGACCTGGTGAGAGAGCTCCAGATACAAATCCTGTGACGGATCTGAGTGAGATTACTGCACCTGAAGTCGGCCTTACACCAAACAACTTTCCAAGTAATTAAACTGTCACAGACAAATTTCCAGTGTAGGAATGTAATCTCAAGAGTGTTGTGGTGCACTCTCTTCATCACAGTTGTTTGGTGTTAGGTGGCTATAAAACAGCCATTGCTGTCTTAAATCCACCTAAAATACCTGATTTGTGCCATTGTTAATCAATCCATTAGACCAATTAGTGTGTGCCTTGCGGATGCTTTGAGGTTACATGAAACAAAATGAGCTGTCTGAGAGTAAGGATGATCAGAGAAACTGTTGTGCAAACACTTACAAAACCATTCTGACATTGTCAGTTGGAGACATAACATGAAGTCGACAAATGCTTGTACCTTCATACACAAAATGAAAAACTCTAACGATAGTATCCGTATATAAAACTACTCACCCTACTTTACAGGTGTAGTATGATTCCATTATTTTGCCTGGCTGGATTTCAAGGTGTAGTTTATGAGGGGATCGATTTCTCTCCACCTGTTCCATAAAAAAAATCTTGATTTTGTGCACATATACTTGAGTAAAATAGATAATAGCCATGTTTCTCAGATTCATTTGAGAAGATCTTAGTGCTAAGAGCTTCTTCAGATCCTTCTTAAGGCTCCAGTAAGAAGCAAACGTGTTTCCCAGATTCCTTCTTAGTCTAAGATGGCTCCCTCTTAGCTGAACTCTTCTTTGGAGCCTTCTTAACACCTGAAGAACGCTCTTAACTGGGAAACGTGGCCAATGCATCTCTGAAGAACTGTCTCGGACAAGTTAGACGCATTGTGGGACGTAGCTTGTGGGACGTAGCAACAGTAAATAGGGGGGCGGAGCTTACCGCTGCATTTTGGAAAGGTCCACAAAGCATTTTTAATTCAAAAATGGCATCCATGGGAGAGCTGCAAGGTGAAAACCACTGCTGACCAAAAAGAACACAAAGCCTCCTCTCAAATTTGTCAAAGAAAATATGTTGATGACCCCGAGACTTTAGGGATAATATTCTGTTGATGGATGTGTAAAAAGTGGAACTTCATGGAGGATATGGGCCTCTTTACATCTGGCATAAAGCTAACACAGCATTCCAGAATAAGAACATCATACCAACAGTCAAACACGATGGTGGTATTGTGATGCCTTGGGGCTGTTTTACTGCTTCTGGACCTGCGGCGTGTTAACCATAATTGATGGAACCATAAATTCTGCTTTCTACCTGAAAATCTTGAGGAATATTGTTTGGTCATCAGTCCATGATCTAAAGCTGAGACGCAATTAGATGATGCCACAAGACAACTATCAAAACCACAAAAGTAGGTCCACAAGTGAATGGCTAAAAAAAAGAAAGTTTTGGAGTGTCATGACTTGACTGAAAGTCTTGACTGAAATTTAATTGAGATGCTGTGGCATGACCACAGGCAGTTTGCACGACAAAACCGTCCAATGTGGCTGAATTAGAACAATTAAGCAAATTAGAGTGGGCCAAAATTCCTCCATTGCAATTTAATAGATTCAGAACAGTAACCACAAATGTTTGATTGCAGATGTTGCTACCAAGGGTGGCACAGCCAGTTATTATGTTTCGGGGGCAATTATTTTTTCACATGGATGATAGATGTTTTGAATTATATTTTACCTTCAGTTCATGAAAAGATCATTTAAAATCTGCATTTTGTGTATACTCACATTGGGCCTCATTAATTGTATGAAAGGTGCGTGTGCTCAGAAATGATAACGTATGCCACATTTTTTTTTTTTTTTTTTGCGGATTTCAGATTCAGAAAACAAACTGAAAATTGAAAAACACACAGTATTAACAAGATTGTGCTTATAAGAAAAATTCCAAGCTAATCCTGGTTAATTAAATAAAAGTTAGATGCAGTTCAATTTACCCATGAATTTATAATTGAGGATATGTTTCACTATACACTAGTATTATTTTTAGCGCGAAAGTAATATTGAAGTGTGAAAGGCTCATAAATTCTTATACATAAAAATATATAAAAATTAGCTGGATGATCTTAAACATTTAAATTTGACAAATAAGCAAAAATATAAGAAATTCGGGGGCTAACTTTTTGACTGCACTGCAGATGTGAGAGGGTGTCAGACTTTAGTTTTTTAAAAGTCTTCAAAGACTTCAATAGAATGACATACAGTAACAGCAGATTCTAAACGCTCTAAGAAATCAATGTTGGATTTATTTAAAAAAATATATATATTATGCTAACTGTTTCCAGGCAACTGCTTAAAATAACTTTTTAAATTCAAAGACCAATTAATAATGAAAATTTGAGGTTACACACAAGTGCAATTAACCCTCTGGGCCTTGCTTTTCTAACTTTACTGTGTGCAGGACCCACCTCAACTCCAGTTCATGGAATACAGTCGGCCTGCTGAGAGTGATGTTGTGTGGTGTATTTTAGCACAGAATATATTAAGAACATGGAAACTGCGCTGTAGCCCCATTTGTTTTTCTGAGCCTAACAATACTGAAGGGCTTCCTTAGTTCAAGTTACCACTGGTTAGGTATTTATGACCTATGCTATGAACAGTTTAAAACTACCAGGTAAAATTGACTTCAAGGGCTGATACTTACACAGCCAGTTCCATTTCCAAACAACTGTAAGAGGAGACGGTGACTGCTGACTTTCTCAAATTTTTAATGATGTATTTGCATTTGTAACCTGAGTAACCTCTGAAGCATACATTTAGATTTTATTCTTAAATCTGATCAGGTGAGAGAGAGTTGATAAAAATATAAAAATGACTGTGACTTCCACATGGATCACTCTATTATGGCTAAAATGCCCTGATGCTGACTATTAGCAGTTGACATTAGCCTTACAGTCATGGTTCAGCTTCAAATCCAATGTGCTTGAGTGCAAAGTTCAAACAGTTAAGTACAAGTATGTGTCAAACAACATACTGCATAGACAGCGTATAGTTTTCCTTCATATCAGATACAATTCAAAGAGTGCAAAAGACATTTCATAAAGAAAAAAAACCAGGTGTGACATTGAAAACTTAGAATAAGGATGAGCTGGTTTGCAGTAACTGTCTGAACAGCAAAACAGAGCCAAGCGTAGATCACAAAATTCACTGAAATTATCTTTTATTAACAAAACGAAACGCTAACTTAAAAAGCTTTTATTGCTTGAGGGTTAAATACTGGACAGTCTGTGGTCAGGTGGGGGTAATCAGGAACTCAAAGATCAAGTCGAGGTGAAGTCAAAGCAACTGGTCTGGGGTCAGTGACCGGGATGGCAAGCCAAATGAACCAGGGCATACTGGGCATGTGCACACCTTCAAACAGGAGTGAAGATGGGAATGGAAGAAGTCACTTGCCAGGACTGCAGACCTTGAGAGGGATACTCTTAATAAATAGATTCTAGGATCTCAGTAGATTATTCTCCAAAGACAGAAGACACAAGACAGACAAAATGCAACAATCAGCAAAGGGAAGATGGAGACCAGGAATTAAAATACACAAGATGACAGTCAACTATGTAGAAAATGGTTCTGAGAGCATGGGGGATGAAACAAGTAGGGAGGGGAATGAAACAAGGCAATAATTAAATAAAGAGAATCAATAAATGAAACGAAGGCGAAACTAATGAGGACAGCTAGATTGCAGGGGAAAACAATTAAGGAAACACTCAGGACATAACAATAACTACGCCCATGAATAAATTTCATCAGGGGCCATTCGGCTGGTGAATCTACACAGATCTTTGCATGCTGCATCCACTTTAATGTACTCAGAGGCCAGGGCTTAAAACAAAGTAATGGACTAATGCCCTGTATAAAACAAAGAGGATACACTATAAGGCAGTAAGCATGTACACATATTTCCCAATGTTCTCCTCTGCGGCAAAGTACTTCCTTTCCTTTGGGAAGTTTTCTCGTTAATGTTTACCCTCAGAAGTACTCATCAATACCTGTAACTAGTTCACTCTGAGCATACAGCCTGATGAAGTCCATCCCAAAGGAGAAATTTATCATGAAACCCCACTGCTGCCCCAGGCCCTTAGACCTCTTCCTCTTCCTCCTCAGAGCACAATTCAGTCTCCTTTTCTGCTGTGAGTGGGACCTTCTCCTCCCGCACATGCTCCCTGATCCTCCATCTTCATCTGTCCTCATACCACAGCATCATCTTCCTCCAACAAACCTTGATTTTTTTGCCACGTGGCATTACAGTATCATCCTACAGAAACTGTCAATCAGAAGGGCAGTGCATTTTTGCCCCGTGCACATACGGTGTTGATGGTTGTTGAACTCCCCAGGAGCAAAGTTGATAAGCTGAGATAATGATGATCTACTGAGTATTTCCCTCAATTTCAATCCATACGTTTCATTCACAGAATGCAGTGGAATACTAAACTGCAGCATTTCAGCGATGCAGAAGATTCATTGTCAGTTTTCTCAAATGTTTGATTTCAGTTGTTGCTGTTGAGGGTGGCACAACCAGTTATTAGGTTTAAGGGGCCGATTATTTTTTCACATGGGAGATACAGGTTTTGAATAACTCTTTACCTTTAACAAATTAAATAATTTTAAAGCTGCATTTTGCATTTAACGTTACTCACATTGGCCGCGTTTCCCAGATTCATTTAAGAAGATCTTAGCGCTAAGAGCTTCTTTAGATCCTTCTTAAGGCTCCAGTAAGAAGCAAACGTGTTTCCCAGATTCCTTCTTAGCCTAAGATGGCTCCCTCTTAGCTGAACTCCTCTTTGGAGCCTTCTTAACTCCTGAAGAACGCTCTTAACTGGGAAATGCAGCCATTGTCTTTATTTAGTAGTTAGATTATCTGAAACATTGAGAAATGACAAATACTACAAAAAAGGTGTTGAGAGGGCAAATACTTTGACAAGGGCCAAATCATTATGGCTTGACGAGTGGGTCAGAGCATCTCTGAATGGGCAAGACTTCCGGGGTGCTCTCTGTCGGCAGATGTGAGTACTTACTGACAGTGGTCCAAAGAGGAACAAACCATAAACCAGCAACAGGTTTTTGGATGCCCAAGGTTCATCAATGAACAAGGTCTATGCAGGCTATCCTGTCTAGTCCAAACCAACAGAAGGACGACTGTGGCACAAGTCACTGAGAATTTCAATAATATTTAGATAGGAATGTGTCCCAACACACAGTGCATCATGCCTTGCTGAGTGTTGTACTTTTTAGCTTGCACACCAGTCAAACAGTCCACTCTAACCCTAATCCACCTCTAATAGCGCCCCCCAATGGGCACCTGAGCTTCAGAACTGGACCTGGGAGCAGTTGAAGAAGGCTGCTTGGTCCAATGAGTCCTACTTTCTTTTACATCATGAGCTTTGGCTGGGTACATGGGCACAATTTACCTTGGAAGAGATACACTGTGGGAAGAAGACAAGCTGCTGTAGGGAGTGTGATACTCCGGGAAATGTTCTGCTGGGAACCCTGTGTTTTGGGAATTCAAATGACATCACACAAAAAACACATTCATTGTGCCTCTAAATGAGATGTCATAAAGTGCAGTTAAGCATCAATTGAAATGTAGTAGTCATCCAACTTCACTGTAATGAAAAATCTGTTGATTTTTTTTCTCGAGTAGTAATCTATTGATTTTTTTTTTTAATCAAGTAGTTATCTATCCAGAAAATCTAACTTGTGCCAGTTCACATCTGACCAGCCATGGTAATGCAAAAGATGGCATTTTTTTCCCCAATTTTATTTCACTGAAAATAAATGGAACATATTTACAAAGATCACATATATACAAATAATTCATTTCCATATAAGCACATGGGCTAAAGTGTGTTTCAAGATTAATATTTTCCTCAGTTATTTCAAGTTTTTGCAGGTTAAATCATGGACGAGTGTTTGCATACAGCAGTCATTCTCATGTAAATGATTTTCAGGCTCTTTTGTACCACTCTCTCTGACAGTACGTAACATTATTGTAGAAGGTCTTTACAGAGCAGGTGCTGAGCACATTTCAGTGAACGTGACACAAAACACAAACATATATTACATTTGAAACATTTTATCAGTCCTAGGCGCTTGTTCACATAACCTCTCGGAGAAAGATTGCTGATCTTGGGTCAGTTTTTTCTTTACTGCTCACAGGAAATTAAGTGTGGAGGTGGGGAGGGAGAACTGATCTGAGAACAGCACTCTTGCTTTTTTCCAGTCATTATCAGGAGGTTATAGCTGTGGCCTGAGTGTCTGTGGGGATGTCCTGGGCCTGCTGGTCCTCACTTTTGAGGCTCATGCCTGTGAGACCCTGCTGTGGGCAGGGGGGAGGGAGGGTGCACCTCTCATGGGGAATTGGCTGCAGTTGGGTCCCACCTCTGGAGCCGCTCGTCCGATAATAGGAGTCTCTCCAGGAGCCGGGATTAGCACAGGGACTCTTGACTGACCCCCCCGCGAACAGGCGATTGTGTATCCATTGCCGCTAGCAACTGCGGTGCGAGTTGGGATAGCAGAGCTGCGGTTCTGATGATCCATAGTGAAGGTCCTGCCTGGATGGAACGTGCCTGAAACGGAACAAAAGAATGGTGTAATCCAGTGTGCACAGAAGATTCACTCGATAATGCTGTTGGTGGAGTTTATGCTGGCAATGGTCTTCACTGCAGTCTTTAAATACCTGTGCAGAACTGGAAGATAAAGGGCTAGTTTGAATGATTCAAAGTTAAGCCTAGTATTAGGCTAAATTCCATTTTGAATAAGGATGCTCCCAAAGAAACACTTTATACCAGCGCAATGCGTAATTTCAGTCTGCAAAATGGGCCCATAATCTCACAACGTTGGCCTCCCATCAAAAATGAATCTGTGTGAATGTGCAGCTCTTGGTATGATTTTTTTTATTTTGGTTATATATTCCATTGGCCAAATATTTAACCTTTTTCATGTCTATTTGGATCTGATTATCAGGAGTATGTTTTGGACTGCATCCAAACTCCTAGACCAGTGTTCTATAACTCCAAGCTAATGCTGAAGCAACAGTAGTCATTATTTCATTATCATATATATGCTCAGCTAATAATCCCCGATATGCATTTCTGATTGTATACTTTTGAAGTGGAAAACATTGCAAAAAAGAAAAAGCTTACACAAAAAAGTATGGCAACAGGAGGCAAAGCATCTTTGAGTTGGCTCAACTTAAAGTCCCGAGTTCTTTCAAAAATGAGTTTATGCAACCACTGGGATTCTAAAATTAGCAAACACAAAAATACTTTGCTCAGAGAGCCTGGGGCTCTCCAGGACCATGCTTCAAGACTCCCAATGCACAAAGTAATCAGTGGGACTGCTCAACAGTGGTGGTGTACAAAGGCAAAATGATGAACAATCTGTCACTGTCCAAATACTTCTAGACCTAACTGTAGAACAAGTGCAGACCTTGCTCTTCAAATAATTCTGAGGGATGGAATTTTCCTTTGTGGCTTTTGCTGATGAAAGGTGGGGGGGAGGGGACTCACTGTTTGACTGAGGGAGAGGCAAACTGCCACTGTTTTTTCTGCATCCGTCTCCACTGATGTCAGAATCGCTGTCATTGAAGTCACTGTCTCCTTTACCGCTGTCCATTATGCTCAGCTGATCTGTGGTCCCACTGTGAGAGAAGGAGAGGGTATTAGATACAACATTAAATTGTCCGACGGACCATCTGATTAGTCAGGTGCCCAGTCGCTGACAATTCTTTTGGCAAAATCAGAAAAGTAACAGCCTAATTAAAAACCGGAGTTTCCTTTGTGGGAGTGAATTTGTGTCCTATTATGATTCAAAGAGGGACTCACCAACCATTTAGATGGCAGGGTTTAACATGCTAAGAAAACTATTTACATTTATTTAATAAAAAGGAGTGTTACTTATTGATTGTCTCAATGTTTTTACCAGAAAATGTAAGTGACTGATACAACATTTTGCAACTCTATCCCGTACTGGTGCTCCTGGGTTGGGTTTCATTATACTTATACCTGACAACAATCACAGGAGATTGTATCACACCAATTATCACCTATCAACATTCACTGCTTGATTTAACTATATACTGTCAAACAAAACCCCTTAAACACATGATCTAAATGTATTTGTCTTCATTTGAGCCAATGATATCATAAATCCAGTACATTACAGTGTAATATCATCATGATCAATGAATTACAAGTCAATCAGTTCCCATCTGCCGGCCTAGATTGAATTATAAAATATAAGAAGTTGCCTAAAATTAGAAAAAGAAGGCAACCAGCCGCAAAGCATTTTTGAGTTGGCTCAATTTTAATTTCCAAGTTGAGAAAACTCTAAAATGCCTTGCAGATGGTTGCCTTACTTTTTAACTTTTGACAAGTTTTTATTTTTTTACAGTCTTGTTTAAATTTGTACTGACCGTATATCATTGTAAGGGCTGTATTTTTGGGAGGGCGTTAATATAACAAGATCTTTTGTTTCCAGGTCAGTTATAATGGCCAGCGGTGTAATCATTGCGGAAGTCACAGAAAGATATTTGATTGCTTGCCTTACCTCAGCTGTAAGCTGTATTCCTCACAGTGCCACAGTGAGACAGATTCAAAGGTCTTGCTGAACGAGGAGAGGGATACCTGGGCGAAAAACAAACAGGTTTTTATGCCAAGGAGCATTTTTTTTCACCGGTAAAAAATTCAAAGAAGTGCATGTGGTATCATACTGTAGCCAAAACTTCACTATGAAGATTTTACCTTTGTCTGCGAGTCCCGTCCACTCTCTTGACTTGATTCTTGGCGAGATGACGCAATCTGCTCGTTAACCAGAACTCTGGGTCCGGCAAACACGCTGGAATCGTGGGAAGTCTGCACTGGGAACGGAATTCCTCCGAAGCAGCCACGTGCGAAGTTTTCATCGGAGTCATAGGTCCTTCCCTTGGCGTTGAACTTGCAGGATATCGCTACAGCCACAATTGCAATGAGCAGAATAGCGCAACTTCCGCCCAGTATGATGATAATAATGTTTGAAACGTCGAATTCGAATTTCTCCTCGTCGATTGACTCCAGAATAGCGAGAATCTGATCTTCCATTGGCTGCATTTCTGTTACGACGAAACGTACAGTCGCTCTGGTGGACAGTGGTGACCTCCCGTTGTCCCGGACGGCAATCTGTACCTGCAGCACGTCCCCCCACGTGGACGTCAGACCATATTTCAGAGCAATTTCACCGCTGTCCTGGTTGATAGAAAAAAGGTTTCGTTCGTCTTCCACAATTTTGAAGCTTAGCTCACTATTCATACCCTCGTCTGCATCCCGAGCTGTAATACGGAGGACCATGTATCCAAGAGGAGCATTGAAAGGTATAGGCACTTCAGCAGAGTTGTTAAACAAAACGGGGTGCGTTATATACGGAAAATTGTCGTTTTGGTCAATAACTTTAATTCTTATTAAAGTAGAACTCGATAATGGAGGGGAACCTCTGTCTATAGCCTGAATGTTAACTTCGATTTGATCAACTGATTCGTAATCCAGAGACCTCACAGTATACAACGACCCCGAAAGTGGGTCGACAGAGACGAAGGTTGATACAGGCATACCGCCGACATCTCCGTCCAGGAGTCGGTATGTGACCTTGCCGTTCTCGCCCAAATCGAGATCACGTGCAACCACAGTGGCGACATATGAACCCGGAATATTGTTTTCAACGGCTGATACTTCGTAAACCGCCTTGCTGAAGAGCGGGGCGCTGTCGTTCTCGTCAGTCACTCTGATCGTGTAGTGTTTCATGGTCCTGAATGGGGGAGACCCAAAGTCTTCGGCCACTACTGTAAGATTGTACTCTGGAATTCGTTCCCTATCCAAAATCGTGGTTGTCACAATCATTACGGAATCGTCATAAGCTACTTGAAGTTTGAAATGCTCATGCCCGTGTAAACGGCAACGCACATGCCCGTTCGAGCCTGAGTCTCTGTCCGAGGTGCTGATCAGTGCCACAAAGCTCTCCTCAGCTGCAGATTCAGTAATGTACGCGACACCGTCGCTCATTGAAGTCATTGGTTCGATGATGATTTCGGGCAAGTTGTCGTTTACATCCACAATTTCTACGACAACCTTACAGTTCGACGGGACTGAGTTTATGCCTAAATCGTAAGCTTTGATGTTCAATTCATATGACCTTCTAGTCTCATAATCTACCAAAGCCTTCAGAGTAATGGCGCCAGAAAACGAGTCAATTTGAAAAATCTGGTTTACGTCATCCAAAGACTCTTCGGCAAATGCATACGCCACCTCACCATTAACACCGTCATCCGAGTCGATGGCGTGTACATCAAGAATAAGATAACCCACCGGTGCGTCCTCATGGAGCTCAACCTTTTGGAAACTGTGCTCGAAGGTCGGGCTGTTGTCGTTGAAATCTAGCACTCTGATATGGACCTCCATTGACCCCATCCTTTGGGGACTGCCCCCATCAATAGCCGTAACCTGAATAACGTAGAAATCCTCCTCTTCCCTATCCAGTCTTTTCAATAAAACTAGTTCAGGCAGTTTAATCCCATCGTCCTCCTCCCGCGTCTCGATGCTAAAGCAGTTGTTTAAAGATATCTGATAACTTACAATGTAGTTGCTCCCAACATCCTGGTCGACTGCGACATCCACAGGAAACCGGGAGCCCACTGCGGCACTTTCCGAAATCTCTAAGTATGTCTCGTTGAGGGGAAACTTTGGGGAGTTGTCATTGATGTCTTTCACCTCTATCTCCACGTGAATCAGCTGGAACTTCCCTTTGGTAAAAGCAACAATATCAAAAGTGAGCAAGCACCGAGGTGAGCGAGGGCACAGGAGCTCCCGGTCAATGGTTTTCCCTACCGTAAGAAGTCCATCATTCTGACGCATATGAACGAGAGACGAGTTTGGCTTCAACATGAAGCGAAAATTTGTCTGGGGGTCTTCGGCTGGGTCGATCCTCAAATCTTGTGATAGATTCCCAATCTCGGTCCCAGGTAAATCTTCCTCATAAGTATAGTACTTCACAGCTGTACTTTCCGCTGTGTATATCGCAAAAAGTAAAACAGTGCATGCACTCACTATCTGTTCAAACATCCTCCGTTTAATTTAGGCTAACGTAATACAAAAGATTAGAAGTCACGTTTTCGTAGCAGTGAACAGCTATCCCAAACTTCAGTCTAACCTCCACCGACCTGTTTGTAGGTGGTCTGAAGGAGGGAGGAGGATTTAACACGTGCTTTATGCAAATAAGTTTGTTTGCTGACCAATGATTAGCGTGTCTGTCAATTTGCCAAACGGTGGCCAGTTGACAAGTGGAGCTCTGACTTCATCTTTGGACGGCAAAAGGCTTTCAATTTGTTATAGGCTAGTGTTCAAATCGTAGAACGTGATAATATTTACCTTTATCTAATACGTAGTCTTTCAAATCGCATTGTTTCTGTAATGTTAAATTTTGCAAAGCAATTTTCATGCATTGAAATCCTAAATGCTGCAGTCAATGCGTAAAAATCCTCAATAGGCGTGATGCTCAGCATTAGAATCCCCATTTTCACTGGTTATACTACTTCAGCTCGGCAGATCATTGTTGTCATTTAAAGATATCTAAGATATGATTAATTATTTATGACAGGCCTTTAGGTAACGGTAATCAACGAGAGATTGTGAATAGATTTAAATATTCAGTCTGACATTTAGAGGCGACCTCTAATAGGCTACTGTCCGTAAAGAGTATCGGATTAAACCGAAACAGCGACACGTCAGTTGAACAATCCCCTTGAAATCATAAACTTGATATATTTAAGCTAAAATAGCAGGGTGTTTTTTTACTGAGTTACCTCAACTGCAACAGTCAAACAGGAGTATGAAGTTAAGCTAATTTTAGTCGAAATAGTGACCAGACTGGGTTAAATCCTTTATATAAACTGCATTACTGAAGAAAGCCTATGCATTAAGGGCACACCATTTTTATACTAAACCAATTAAAGAACAGTGGACATTAAAAACCGTGAACCGACGAATTGTGGGGAAATACAGGACTAGGTCCTTTGGCCTTTATTGCTATGGAAACGCGGCTCAAGACTGCTATGTTAAGCATAATACTAAAAGTCAATAGCGAGGCGCAATTTAAGTAGAGTTGCTAATGGACCAGTTAGTAAACTGGATTTAAATAATCCACATGTTCAGGGAGCGCTGTTAAGCGTTAAATAGAGATTCCTGCATAGCAAAGGACCTAAAATTGACCATCTGCCCTGCAGCTATGCACACGCAGGGCCTCACCGCGAGTAACTCACTCGCTTCTACCTAGAACTCCGCTAAATGCTCTATCTTTTTGTGTTTAACTCCTCAGAATACGCTACTGTGTCTGACTGCTTTATTACTTTGAGTATGAAACCAAAAAAGTGGCGATGAACTTTGTATCAAATGTGCCCGATCTGTCTCATTATTGAATCACTTTGACGTGGTTTTCTGATTTATTGGCTAATGGAATTCATGAACTGCAGGAGTCTTCGTCTTGTAGCAGGGGTAGTCACAGTTCAGAATTAAAAGTTTGTTAATTAATTAATTAAATTTTACCTGGATTTTAAACTCTTTCAGAATCATAAATTCTTCAACCATCTGAGAGCTCACGCTAGTTGACAACCCGACCAATAAACGGGATACGACATACGGTTTGGTGTTTACAGCAGCAGATGGGTGGGAGGTACTCCGACAAAGGGTTGGTGTTACCTCGTTAACAACTTAGTGCCAAATTTGTTAAGATGGCACAAGTTGGCTTTAGGAAAGTCCCTTATTCTAACTGTAGGTGCCTACATTATAAACGAGAAAAAGTTTAATAGTTGCCAGCGAGATTTGGCTCTAATAGCCTCTGTATTCTTGGAGGACAATGTCTTAATGTTCCCTCTTTTTGTGTGAGATCTGTTTGATCGTGGGTGAGGCGATTGGTAGGCCTACTCGAGGCAGCCCGCCAGCTAAAATACCACCGTTCGTGGCATCATAATGATGATAATAGAAATTAATCAGGGTTTCAGACATTATCACATCAGTCACTTAGAGCTCATGCCCCTGTGCACGGGTGAAAAGTTTGAAAGCTTAAAGCAGCAATAATTCAGGAGAGTGCGCTAAATGCATCTTCTGGGAAACGTAATTTTAAAGTAGGTTGAAGTTAATAGAAAAGAAAGCCAAATCCTGACACATTATGACACGAACATAGAAGGAAAGGCGCATAAAAAAAAAAAACTCTCAATCCAGTCGCAATCAAATAGCCTTTAATGACTCGGATCTTATTTACACAGGCATCTAGAAATCCTGTTGCGTCTCACGGGAGGCAGAGACTCCAGCCTATGTCGTTTTTAAGCCGAAGAGCAAACAGCTTCGGAGAGTGATTAAGAAAAATAATGTCAGCACCAGGCAGCATGTAAAATGAAAGATCGTGGCAGCGAAATTTGCTAATGACATGATAATTGTAAAGTTTAAAATTTATGACAAAGCCTGCTCATGAAATTACAACATTGAGCCCCCTCTGATAATTAAAAAAAAAATGACAGGCGAAGTCCACAATAAACAATTTGGTCTTCAGTTGAAAGAAGACGGGCTGATTTGCGCGACATTTCACGACTGTGCATTACACAATTCGCCAAGCCCGTTACTGACTTGTTGTTCCAGTCACAGATGTCAAAACTACTTGTTCAGGGGACGGGAGCAAGCAAGCAAGTGTTGCCTATACATAGCCAAGAATACGGTCAGTAAAGGGATTTTGCACGCCTCGCAGTGCTCTGTTGGACAACCCTGGGTTGCCTTTGATCATGTCTGTTTCAGACTCCTGGTGGGTTTGATTATGAAGTACCCTACTTCATTTTAAATTGTAGAAAAGACCTTGTTTCGGCTGAATTGCTTGAATATTGCCGACTCTAACCTGCTCGGTTAACATATGGTGCCCAAATCCTGTTAGAGTGTCCCCTCACGAAGCTCCAAATAAAGTAGGTCCACCAATAAGTGCCCAAATCCCTTAAAAACGACAAAGGAATCTCTGATCCATTATTTCTGAACTCATTGGCCCCTTACAAAACACGGGCTCTTACTTTCCACCAGAAAAACAATGATCTTACGGCAAGTGAAAAGTTATGATTTCTGCTCAAAAGTTTACATACCCTGGCTGAATTTGTTAAAAAAAAAAGGAAACTTTTTTAAATAAAATATGAATGGCCAAGCAAAATGCATTTATTTTATTTCTAATTGGGTTCATGTCCAACTTTAGGTCATGTAAAATGACACAATCATCAAATAAAACATGGCAATACGGGGAAAAAATGAAATGAACCCTGTTCAAAAGTGTGCATAACCTTAGTTGTCAATAATGTGTATGTATTGCCCCCTTTAGCATCGATAACAGTGCGCAGTCTTTTGTGACAGTTGTCAATGAGGCCCCTAATTCTCTCGGGAGGTGTGGCTGCCCATTCTTCCTTGCAAAATGCCTCTAGCTCCTGCAAATTCTTTGAACTGCACGTTTGAGATCTCCCCAACGCGGCTCAATGATATTGAGGTCAGGAGACTGTGATGGCCACTCCAGAACCTTCACCTTTCTCTTCTGTAACCACTGGAGGGTCAACTTGGTCTTGTGTTTTGGACCATTGTCATGCTTGAAAGTCCAAGCACATCCCATGCGCAGCTTTCATGCTGAAGAATGCAAATTGTCTGCCAGTATTTTCTGATAGCATGCTGCATTCATCATGCTATCAATTTTCACAAGATTCCCTGTGTCTTTAAAGCTCACACACCCCCCAAAACATCAGAGAGCCACCATCATACTTTACAGTGGGAATGGTATATTTTTCACCATGGGTCTCTCCAAACATAGAGCTTATGGTTGTAACCATAAAGTTATATTTTGATTTCTTCACTCCAAATGACAGTATTCCAGAAGTTGTGAGGCAAGGTAAGGTGTTTTCTGGCATATTTTAGGCAGGCTTTTTTGTGGGATTGGCGCAATAATGGCTTTCTTCTGCCATCTCAACTATTGTTGATAAGTACCTCCAAGTTTGCTCCTTGAAGCAACCACACCATCCTTTTCCAGAGTATCTTATTTTTCTCTTGAGGTAGCTTGTGGATTTTTCTTTGTGTCCCAAACAATTCTTTTGGCAGTGAAATCTTTCTTGGCCTACCCGACCTTGGCTTGGTATCAACATATCCCCTAATTTTCCACCTCTTAATCACAGACTGAACAGTACTGACTGGCATTTTCAAGTCTTTGGATATCTTCTTATATCCTTTCCCATCTTAAAAAATTTGAACTACCTCGTTATGAAGGTCCGTAGACAGTTCTTTTCCGCTCCCCATGGCTCAGTGTCTAGCCAGATCAGTGCATCTACTCGGGAGCTAACAAACTCAATGACTATACACAGGCACTAGTTACAATTATAAAAAGTGTGGATTTTTAACCCACAATAGCCATTTAAACCTGAGCGTCTCACCTTGTGTCTATACTGCAAGGCCAAACATTCAAGGGTATGTAAACGTATGATCAGGGCCGTTTGGGTGATTTCAGTTATCAATATGATTTAAAAAGGAGCTAAACACCTATGTGATGATAAATGACTTCACATGATTACTATCCTTAAAAAAAGACAAGTTTTTTGCATGATGAGTCATATTTTCAAAATATATGGCAACATTTCACAAATTCAGTGAGGGTATGCAAACTTTGGAGTACAACTGTAGGCTACTTCATAGTATACATCCACCGTTGAGTTCAGGCCATCAATCTTTTAGCAACGTTGTCGTAGCCTGACTGGAACAGCCTCCATGATGAGCTCAAGTTGATTATTTATCTGCTAGCTAAAAAGGGATTTTATATCAGTTTTTTAAGGGTTGGCGAACGCTTCATACTAACCGTTGTTGAAGATCTACAGCACAATTGTAAAGAAATACCAACTGAATGTCTGAAATCATTCAACAGGCAGAAGGGCACTCAGAGTGCATGGCCATAGCCCAAATCAATAGGGCTCTCTTCTAAATTGGTTATGTTTTGTCTCTTGAACTTTACAGCCATTGATACAATTTTATGATGTATGGAATTTATTCCATCAAGCCCCTATCTTGCTCTGTCAAAAACATTAAAATGTTTTTTTTTTTTAAATAGGTGTAGGCCGTAACTCGGAACCACAACAAAATGTAATGGGTTCTTCCTTGGCCCATGCTACTCCTCCCACCAAGTTCCACGAAAATTGGGAATGGAGCCAGAATTATTATTATTATTATTGTTATTATTTATTAATTAATTTATTTTGTAATCCTACTTACAGACAAACAAATCAATGAAATTGCTCGGAACTCAGTATAACATTCCTCATATCAGGGTGAAATAGATAGAGGGCAGCTCAGGAGAAAATTGTTTTGTAGGATTGCCATTGTGCATAGCTGGCCACCAAACCCAGGCCGCAGCAGAATCGCACAATATATGGTCTGATCACAGAGCACACCAATCTACATATGTTTGTCAAATTACCAGCGTTGGGGATCAGTTTTGACAAAGATGAATTTTTAAAAATTCACCAAATACAAAGATTTTTGAGTTTTCAGAATTTTTTCTATGTGATCCCAATGACCGATTCTATCCAATATTGTATGCGGCCTGTGGTTCGGGGATCTCAGCGCATGCAGGCCTATTTTATTTTGCTGCAATTAAATTAAAACTACAGTCACTATCCCATGGACAGAATGATAAACAAACAAAGAAACAAATAACAAACGCAACAAAGGTGCATGCTCGGTGATTTCGCCCAGTAACGCACAAACCAAACCGAAAACATGACCCCAACGTTGATTTAAAGCAAATCTCCTGTTACTGTTTACAGATGAAACAGCCAGCAACACTTACACACTTCAACATGCACAGCCTATAGCTTACTTCAAAACCTAAAAATCATTACTTCTAAAAAGATCAAATAATTTGAAATAATGTTACATATAACCTAAAATGAACTGAGTAATATAAGTGCTACTTTCACAGCAAGTTTTACAAATAAACATGTACCAGTTTGCCTTTTCAGGTGGGCTAACATGGATCATGTCATGCAGGAATGTTTTAATCAAGTTTAATCAAATATTAAGCTTGGTAGTGTGGGGGGTTTTCATGAGACTAATAAGTCCAGTCTTATACCGACTCGTCATATAGTGATGGTACCTGACCGAGCATTGATATACGATGAAAAAGGAGGCTTTTGGCGCCCTTAGCTGTCACCAGTTTAAAACGAACCCAACCCTTTAACCCCCTAAGCCTTAACCTGAACCCTGACTCTAAACGTCAAATAAGGACACCAAAAGCCTGCTTTTTCGCCATGTACAATATCAATGCTTGGTCAAGGGGACATATGACGAGTCGCGATGAGAATGTTGCATTAACAGACCTCTTATTGTGTTGGCCTGTTATGCTCATTAGCCACTTAGGGCTGTTGATCACTGACACTAGACATCACAGCCCAAAGATGCTTATGTTCACATTAGCAGCATTAGAGGCAGAGGATGGACCATCTGCCCTGGAAGTAAATACATTAAATTAATGAAGGGAAAACAGGCAACCCCCCAGCCATGGGGATCACAGTTGAACTCAATCCAATTAGACACTGTTCTTCCCAGTACCTTTGTCTGCCACAAGTTTATAAAGAAGAGCTTGTTTTTTAAAATCCACCATCTTATAATTCTGGCAATGTTTTGTTAAGCAGTCAGTGCGTGTGATGTGTTATGCCAAAACAAACAGAAATCACATGCAGTGATTTTAGATGAAATTAGTATGTTTATTGGTGTACCTCTCATTGTCAGAGACTTGAAATGTTCAATCAGTTCGAAACTGTCTGCAGAACCTTACATGCAATCCAACAGTGAAAGCATTTCTAAACCAGAGAAGATCCATCCATCTGTTATCCACCCCCAGGGGGTGCTAATCCATTAAAGAGCAAACACCATTCACTGACACACACCTATCTTTGCACAATTTAGTGTCTCTGACAGGCATGTCTGCGGGTATAGGGAGAAAATGCAGGCTCCACACTGAAGGTCCCAGCCATATACCAAACAGGGTTTCCTCCCATTGTGAGGCATCAGTGCTGCTTGTAACTGAGGAGATCTTCCTTGGGAACATTCCCCACAAAAAGTATCACAACAGGCAGGCATCCTCCATTTATATTTCACTGTTTATTTAAGCATTACTGTAGGGACAACGCCAGTGAATTTCCCCTGCTATGCAGGGCCAAGCAGAGTGCACTGCCTTGGAGAAATCAGCGCTGCCTCCGAGTGTGCAGCAGTGCTCCATAGCAAATTACAATAAACAGTAAATGCCTCCAGGCATGGGAATGCTGGCCAGGCTGATTAGAAAGGTTATATTATTCTCTGGGACTTTATATAAAAAAAATGAAACATAACCATGGCAACTCAGTGCATTTTTTTTCAAGCCCTGCCTTAGTTCTTTTTTTATCACATCCCACAAAGCCACTGCACCCTCACACCCACCCGCCCACACACTCACACACATCCTTATAACCCCCCCCCATACCCACACACACACACACACACACACACACACACCTCAAATTGCTCCCTTAAAACTCCACAGAGGTGTCAGGTTCTCCACTGAGGGGACACAAGGCCAGCTGCAAAATGCAAAGGTGACGTTTAATTAAAGCCATTTGGGCTGCCTGAAAGCTGGCGAAGGCTTTGCGGACGGGCAGACAAATGGTGTGTGGAACAGATGCTGGGGTGACCCAGGGCCTCACAGGAATCAACACCTTCAGCACCGAGGCAAAGAGCAGGCTCTGTAATCAAGCTGTGAGCTACAGCACACAGAGCTATTCCCTCAAAGCACATCAGCTCGCCATAATGGACCGTGACAAACAGTGCCCCTTATTACACCCTACATGGGTTACATACAGTTTCTGACTTAAAAAATACATTGTTTTCACCTATATGTTTGACACAGCCACTTCAAAAAATATATACCACAGCCATAAAGACGAACAAAAAAGTAAAAACACAAAACTACAGTCACCAAAATTGTAAACAAAAGAAAGTTGTCCAGAGGGACTTGGCCTCTAATAACAAGTACAAAAAAGAGCATGACAATACAGATGTGCCGTAGTGTCACAGAAATATCACTCAAGAATTCAAAGGAACGTGCAGTCATATGCTCGTTGCATGACCGCAAGACTCATAGTTGAATTGTGTAAGGCTTACTCGGACAATAGCAACATTATTGTATCCAAGTGCCTCCTAATTTTTCAATACGCGGAAAATGACATTTCCAAATTTCCTCAGTATTGTTAAGTACAAATTTTATTTTCAGCTTCATTGTAGTTTTATTAAAAAGGCATAATGTTTATTGCAGATGAAATCCAAATTAAGCGAAGTATACATTCATAGGCCTATATATATAAAACATATATTCATATATTGCTACTACAACTTATTTATTTATTTATTTATTTTAGGTTTTTGGAAGATGATCGAAAATGGTCGGCTATAGCTGAAATCAACAATTAAAGAATTTGCCAAATGTTAATATTGACATGTTAAAGCAGAAGATCGAAATCACATTAGCATTGTGGCAGAGCGTTATAATGAATTGTCGCCTCGATAGAGACCCCGGAAGTGTCCCTTCTTAGCACCGCATTGAGTAATGTTACTCTCATGCCGCTCTTCGATTCTTTCGCATGCCCTGTACAATACAGAGAGGGGAATTGTAGTGAACTACGATCTCTAAACGGATTACTTTCAGATTACAAATTAAGTGAAGTTGGTTTTCACTTTGTGAATACCCTTTTGAAATAAAGACACACAATCATAATTTCTTACCATGAAACGTATATAATCTTCACTAAGGCTCTTTTAAAAGCTTTTAAACATTTTTAGTTCGGTTTATTTCCTTATGGATAGCCACCACAAATCATTTGCATGCTGCAAATAATGGAGCCACAGAACATGTTTTGGAAACAACGAACTCTATGCCGTCACACCTGGACAAAATTTACATCAGTAACCTTACATCAATCAATACATTTTAATACAGCACTCTGCAAAAAATCTGAGTCAAACACCATCTGTAATCAGTGTTTGTCCCGAAAACGGCATGCCGTACAAGAAAGATATAGTCAAAGAGTTTGCATTTTAAAATACAAAGAAGTCAATACATTCTGAGTGAGTATAGGCTGAGTAAAAAGCAGCAGTTAGCTGTCGTGGCACACGTAAAAATCCGATCTTCCTATTTTAAAAAAAAAAAAAAAAAAACATTACGCCATGTCAGTCTATTACCTGTAATTACAAAGTATATTGCGGAAGGAGCGACATCTGCAGGACTCCGGCAGAATTTATCAAATGTGGTGAGAGCAGTCAGAAAAACAGCATTGACATTGAAAGCATACTGGCGTTGATTACATTCAACAAAAAAAATGTTGGTGCAGGACTTCTCTCAGTCATGGCAGAAATTCATTTTGGACACTCATAACATTTGCGAACAAATACGATACGAGAATTGGAAAGATATTGGGTGTCCAAAAAGCGGCACGCCTGACTCAGAAACTACACATCCATCTATCCATCCGTATACCTCTTCTTCCTCAATGGGGTCGCGGGGGAGCTGGAGCTTAACCCCGGCAGACTGAGGGCGAAAGGTGAGGAGATAACCGAGACAGCTCGCCAATCCTTCGTGAAGTTTACTCACCATTCACTCACATTCATACTAACGGGTAATTTTAGCTTCTCTTTCAGCCTGACATGCATGTCTTAAGAATGAAGGAGGGAACCGGAGGGAAAACCCATGTGAACAAGGGGAGAACAAGCAACCTCCTCACAGAAAGGCCCCAGGCCGAATTCGAACGCGCGACCTTCTTCTCGTTGTTGTGAGGCGACTCAGAAGCTGTGAATCGGTAACTTCGTAAATAATAAAATCTTGACGAACAAATACATAAATATTTTGCGCTGCGTCGTCCAGTATGCAACCCTCAAAGTTTTTCATAAGAGTAAATACTAGGAATATTTTTCATAATACATTTCTCAGCGTCAAGGCAGAAGAATGAAAACCGATCAAATATGACCATCTGTGTAGGCTACGTCCTTTCCCCAATTAAAAAATTATTAACTCGGAATGATTGAACTAAATGGGTCAATCAATGTGATTCAAGCCCATGAAATCTAATGAACCACTGACGGCGCATTCACTTTTTTTGTACAGTTGCCTTTGCGTCTCACCGCCAGACACACAACAATACCCCACTCTGAATATTTTATTTCCTATATACCAAATAAGTCCAGATCTTGGCAAAGCCGGTGACGTAATAGGCTACTAAGTGCACGAAAGTTGCAAGAGAAAGATTTAATAAACACAGAGCAGCCAAATTTTCAATCCGATTGCCATGTTAATAATCTACAGGACGGAATCGTTACACTACAACGCACGATGGCGACAGAGAGACAGAAATTACACAACACTACAGGGTGCCTCTATGGTCGGTTGAGTTCATTGCAATAAAACCGCCATAATTTCAAGAAAGATAAAAAGGCAGGACTTCAGAGCAACCAATTGGGATTATGTTGCCATATCGTGGGCCATCGAGCAGTGGGCCGAGTTTCTCTGGCATTTGTCGCCGTAAAGGGTCAGAATTTGCCGTTTGAGGGCTGTCTTCAGTCCGTTCATTAAATCAGTAAATGAAGCCCGACCCTCAAGAGAACACTATATATTAAGTCTTTATTGGAAACTACCTGCTTATACTCACCTACTGCACTTGGCGTTATAACGACCAAGTAAACACGCAATATCACAAATCAGACATATAGCCTGTTTTGTACAATCTCTCAACTGTGGCAATGGACCTAATCCTCAGGGTGCACTGATCCGACACACCCAGCATAAGAACCCCCTGGGCCTACCTACCGTAATACAATCATCCTGCGAGAGTTTTAATGAAAATGTGTCGGGACCCATGAAATAAGAGATTTACTCACTAATGCAACTGAAACAAAAGGATTTACAACAAAGAGTATGAAATTGTGGTAAATGAAAAGGATTACAATTGCTCATCTACTAATACCAAAAGCCGGTTGTAGCCAAGCAATTAATTTTATAAACTGGACGTGGTTTGGGTCAGAAAACCGTCACAGGAAACAATATTCAGCCATGCATCCAAAAAATTTATAGCCGCAATAAATAAACAGAAAATCCAGGGGAAATGCAATGTTAACCAATCTGCGCCAAGTGTTTGTGTGTAATAAAATAGGCACTTCCTTTCCTCTGAAAATGAATTCTTTACAAGAATTGTATGATTTAGGATTTATCTTTATGAAAGAGTACATTAAGGAAATATGAGAGAGACAATGCCAAGTTAAAACAAATAGCTACAGTGCATAACAGAATAGATTGACAACTGCACATCCAATTTTGAATATGCTGTGTAGTCGTTTTAGTGACAGGCAAGATTACATTGATTTGTTCCAAAGTACGATGCCCAGGCAGGCAGAGTTTAGCGGTGAGAACTGCGGGTTCTGAAGGTGTTTTGGTGCCCTGAATGAATGTTATCATTGATCGTTTCAAAGGCACTGACACAGCAGATTCACATGGAGCTAGTCTGCTGGGTGATATAGCATTTTCCAGGGTGGACAAAGGGTCCTTGGGGCATGGCCATGAGTCGAAATCCCCTCATATTGGGATGCATAACCCTAAGCTCTCTATCTCAGGACAATTACTATAAATACATCTCCAGAGCCTGATAATCGACCCATTCAACACTTTAAATAACTCTACCTTGCTGCCCACGGCCTTCTAGCAGAAAAGGGTTATTAATATTACGTTCAATTATTTTTAAGGGCCCCTGTTCCTCAGGGCACGTGGAATTGCCCTTCCTCGCTCCCGTCCATGTCCACACGGTGCCCCTATCACGGCAGAAAGCATTTGTGCCGGGTAGATGGGGTTAATCGCTCCTCTTTCTGTGAAAGGCAGCGATTTCAAAGGGGACTCTCTTAAAGTAAATTAACTCCGCTGAAGAACGGAACCACATCTCTATGCTTTCTTGGAACAAGAGCAGATAAAACGAAGCCTTTTGTGAACATCTTAAGAGCTTGTCTGTCCTCTCCAGTCCTTCGGAGGGTGCTTTCTTGCAGACTTCAGTAATTAATTGTCTCAGTCTAAAAAATTTCCACTTCAGCTGTGCAGTAATCTCTCTGGTGCCCTCTCCGTGTTCCTTCGTGTGTAGCCAAGCTTAATTGATTTCTTAAAGTATGGAGTTAATTTCACATCCCGATATTAGTGGCATTTTAAGAGGTGGAATTAGATTAAATCAGTTTCATTTTAAGGGGCCATTTTCCTTCAGCTGTGAGATGGGCTGAATTTTCCTGCACTGTCAAACGCATGAGACTGGAAATTAAATGGTTGTTTGTAATTTTCCATAAATACACGCAATCAAACCCAGCTGGGCTTCAGATTTTACACGTCCAATCTGAAGTCACTGCACCACAAGAGGTGGAACATGATGGTCAATTCATCAGCATCACTAATTAGGGATTAGCGGTTAGCTTTTCCACTATAATTGGGTACAGGGATTATAACAATTTGGGGCCAGCAAGAATGATTAATCAGATAATATTCTTAACATGTAAATGTAATTCCATTTTTTCTCAAAGTGTTATCGTCTATTTGCCAAATTAACAAAGGCTTTACCCTCGGCCTCCCATTTAATAATGGAACAGTTGTCAGGAGCAGAATATGTTAGTAGCCAGGACAATGCAGGTATTTAAGCCAAAGATCAGCAGCGATGGGATGGAAAGTCTCATTTCCATGTGGGTGGGGGTGGGGGTGGGGGAGACAGAAGGGCAGAAGGTGCGGATAATGCAAGGCTGTCATGACGACCGTGGTCACTGCGAGCTGAGTGCGTCTCTAAGACTAGAGCTGTGCCTGAGCCCCTTGTGTCTCAAAGCAGCAAGCCGTGAACACATTATACACAGGCCAAATGGGGAGCATGAGTGTGTTTGTGGGGTGTGAGCATGATTTCATGAGTTTCTTCAACTGAGCTACTTTGGGTCTTCAATTGTGTTAAGTGTAAAGTGTGTGTGTGTGTGTGTGTGTGTGTGCGTCATAAATTGTGCTTCTTTGTATGTATATTTGGAAAAGTTATCTCATAGAGAAGGTTTAGAATCCTTAATTCTGACCTGATTTTAGTAAATGAATAACGGCACAAACCGAATCCTGATACAAATTTCTGCGTGGACGATATTACCACTACATGGACATAAGTGCGGCTACTACCATATCACCACAATATGAATATGAGTTCAGCTACCACTGTATAACCACGGTACAATAAAGAGTGCGGTATCACCATCATATGAATGAAAGCAGTGACCACTGTTTCATCATTATATGAATAAGAGAGCATTCACCACTATATTATCACTACATGAATAAGAGTGCGGTTACCACTATATCACCACCATATGAATGAGAGTGAGGTTACCACAATATTCCCAATACATGAAGAAGAATGTATTCACCACAATATTAACACTACACGACAAAGAGTGTAGTTACCACTAAATAAACACTATGTGAATAAGACTGCATTTACCACTATATTACCAATACAGGAATAAGAGTGCGTTCACCACTAGATTGCCACTACATGAATAAGACCGAGTTTACCACTATAACACCAATATATGGAATAAAAGTGCATTTACCACTGTATTACCAATGCATGAATCAGACTGCAGTTACTACTTTATTGGCAACACATGCATGCAGCTACCATTATATTACAACCCTAATTCCAAAATAGTTGGGACGAAGTGTAAATTGGGAATAAAATCAAAATGCAATGACTTTCAGATCATGAGCCAATATGTTATTTACAATAGACCATAGATAACATCTCAAAAGTTGAAACTGAGACATTTTACATTTTTATCCACAAATGAGCTTATTTCAAATTTTCTGGCTGCAACAGGTCTTAAAAAAGTTGGGACACAGGCAAAAAAGGGCTGAAAAAGCATTTAATATATAAGAAAATCAGCTGAAAGAACATTTAGCAACTAATTAAGTTAACTGGCATCAGGTTTGTAACCAGATTGGCTATAAAAGGGATGTCTTAGAGAAGCTGAGTCTCTCAGAAGTAAAGATGGCCAGAGGCTCTCCAACCTGTGAAGGCTTGCGTAAAAAAATTGTGGAATAAAACAATGTTCCTCAATGTCAAATTGCAAAGGCTTTGAAGGTCTCATCATCGACAGTGCATAACATCATCAAAAGATTCAGAGAAACTGGAAAAATCTCTGTCAGTAAGGGACAAGGCCGTAGACCTTTACTGGATGCCCGTGATATTGGGGCCCTCAGATGCCACTGCATCACTCAACGGCATGATTCTGTCATTGACATAACTAAATGGGCCCAGGAATACTTCAAGAAACCACTGTCAGTAAACACAGTCCGCCGTGCCATCCACAGATGCCACCTAAAACTCTATCATGCAACAAGGAAGCCATTGTTGAGCATGATCCAGAAGCGCTGCCATGTTCTGTGGGCCAAGGCTCATTTAAAATGGACTGTAACAAAGTGGCAAAGTGTCCTGTGGTCAGACGAGTCCAAATTTGATAATCGTGTTGGAAATCATGGGCATCGTGTCCTCCGGGCTAAAGAGGAGAAAGACCACCCCTCCTGTTATCAGCGTTCAGTTCAAAAGCCAGCATCTCTGATGGTATGGGGATGCATTAGTGCATATGGTGTGGGACACTTGCATGTTTTAAAAAGCACCATGAATGCTGAAAGGTATGTTAAGGTTTTACAGCAACATATGCTCCCCTCTAGACGACATCTATTCCAGGGAAGGCCTTGTTTATTTCAGCAGGACAATGCAAAACCACAAACTGCAGCTATTACAACAGCATGGCTTCGTAGTAGAAGAGTCCATGTGCTGAACTGGCCTGCCTGCAGTCCTGATCTTTCACCAATTGAGAACATTTGGCGCATAATTAAACGAAAAGTCCATCAAAGGAGACCCAAAACTCTCCAGCAGCTGGAAGCCTGTATTAAACAAAAGTGGGATCAAATTCCAATGGCTAAACTCAAGGAACTTGTCTCCTCAATGCCCAGACGCCTCCACTCTGTGTTAAAAAGAAGAGGGGATGCTACACCATGGTAAACATGCCCCTGTCCCTACTTTTTTGAGACCTGTAGCAGCCACCAAATTTGAAATGAGCTCATTTTGTGGATAAAATTGTAAAATTTCTCAATTTCAACATTTGCTATGTTATCTCTGTTCTATTGTGAATAAAATACTGGCTGGTGTGATTTGAAAGTCATTGCATTTTGATTTTATTCACAATTTACACTTTGTCCCGACTATTTCGGAATTGGGGTTGCATAACTATATGAATAAAAAATGTGTGGGCATGAGTGTGGTTCCCTTAAATATGAAAAGTTCAGTGTTTGCCAGTGTTACACAGACTGCACAGAACATCCAAGATTTCTTAGGATCTTTTCAATAATCCTCTCACTGTGAAATCTTAAGATGGGTTCCAAGGTAAGGAATAAAATAATATTGCGTTCCAGGGACACAGTACATAGCTGCGTAAGCTGTATAATTCTTAGATGAATGCTTAGTCTAAATGTTATGCCAGAACTCCAGAAATCAGTCAATATGCACAGCAAATTGCGATATGAAACCACACATCTGTAGGTCTGTTAAAAGTCTGTGAATGTGCTTAGGTCCAGAAGTATTTGGACACTGATACAATTTCCTTTTTTTACCTCTGTACACAACCTCTATGAATTTGAAATGAATCAATCAACATGCGATTGAAGTGTGGCCTTTCTGCTGTGGTTCAAGGAGTTTCACGAAAATCTTGCCTTTATCATTTAGGAATTATAGTCATTTTTATACATAGTCCTCCCTTTTCAGAGGCTCAAAGGTAATTGGATAAACTAACATAGTTATAAATATAAGAATTGTTTTAATACTTGGATGAAAATCCTTTGCTGTCAACGAATGCCTGAAGTTTGGGACCCATGGACATCACCAAATGTTGAGTTTCCTCCCTTAAGATGCTTCACCAGGCCTTAACTGCAGCCACACTCAGTTGTTGCTTGTTGGTGGGTCTTTCTGCCTTCAGTTTTGTCTTCAGTAAGTGAAAAGCAGCTCAGTTGGGTTGAGGTCAGGTGAGTGACCTGGCCATTAAAGAACATTCCATTTCTTTGCCCTGTGCTGCATGCTCACAGTATGTTTTGGGTCATTTTCCATCTGTAATGTGAAGAACTGTCCTTTCAGTTTTGTTACATTTGGCTGAATCAGTGCAGATTGTACAGCCCTATACATTTCTAAAGTCATCCTGCTACCTCTGTCAGCAGTCAGATCATCAATAAACACCAGTGGCCCAGTTCTACTGGTAACCATACAGTATATACCCATGCCATAACAAGGCCTCCACCATGTCTGACAGATGATGTGGTATGCTTTGGATCATGAGCCTTTCCTTCCCCTCTCCATACCCATCTCTTCCCATCATTCTGGTACAAGTTGATCTTGGTCTTGTCTGTCCAAAGAATTATGTTCCAGAACTGGTCAAGCTTTTTAGATGTTTCCTGGCAAAGTCTAATTAGGCCTTTCTATTCTTCTGTGTTACCAATGGTTTACACCTTGTGGTAAACCCTCAGTACATTCATAAAGGCGTCTGATTGTAGACTTTGACTATGATACGCCTACCTCCTTGACAGATTTCTTGACCTGGCTAGATGTTGTAAAGGGGTTTTTAGTCTCCAAGGAAAGAATTCTGTGATCATCTACTTTAGTTGCCTTTTGTAGTCTTCCAAGCCTTTCATTGCTGTGGAGCTTGTGCACTCATCCTTTTTAAGAATGTACCAAATTGTTAATTTGACCTCTCCTAAAGTTTATGTTATCTTTATAATATGTTTGTTTTGTTTTTCTAGTCTAATGATGGTCTCCTTCACCTTCATCGATCCCTCTTTAGACCATGTATTGAGAGTTCCCATGAACAGCTACCAAATGTAAATTCAACAGTTGGAATTAAGTCTATACCCTTTATCTGCTTAATTTGTCATAGAATAATGCAGGAACAAACCACACCTGGCAATAAAACTGATTGTCAGTCAATTGTCAACTTAGTTTTGAGCCACTGAAAATGGTAAACCACGTATAAAAAAAGTTGCGATTCCTAATGGTTATTGCAAAGTCGTAGTGAAAACTCTTGGAATGAAGCTAAAAGTCTTCACTTCAATTACATCTTGATTTATTCATTTTAAATTGAATGTGGTGCTGTACAGAGGCAAAACAATAAAGCATTTTGTGGCTGTGCAAATACTTCTGGACCTAACAGTACATGTAAAAAGAACAGTATCCCAATCAGGGGTTCGCAATCTTATCCAGAAGGGAATGGAGTGGGTGCAGGCTTTCGATCCAAGCAGAAATATACCCGATTGGACGAATCAAGGTTGTAAGAAAAGACACAAAGTGTTGCTCAGTAGAACTGAGGGTGTATAATGGAATCACTAGAACAAAAGCCTGCACCCACACTGGGCCAACCTGGATAAGGCTGAGAAAGCCTGGTCCAGGCAAATGTAAAGCGTTGGACCTTTGATGTATTAAAACTCAGTTGTTTAATGAAATCCTGACTTCTTTTCTTTTGCCCTGCATGCCTCGTCTCCATGAGCAGTGTTGCATAATTGCTCGAAAAATCTGGAGCCGCACAATTGTAGTGAACCACAAATACAATGAATATTTAATTTCAGCTGAAAAATAACGCCACTTCTGTGTGCCGTGTCCTTGACAATGCGCGCCATCCTTTCAACCGCACAAAAAAGGACAAAAAAAGGGGGGGAAAAATCACAATAAAGACTGATTCTATTATTTTCTACAACAGGGAAATTGTGTACTGCCTTACCATAATCTATCATTTATAACCAGATATCTTTCTGCGCTCCAGCTAGAAGAACTTGCTTTGTCTTATTAATGCATTCAACATTTCAGAGGCTGCAGTGCAGTGGGGTTATTTCTTAAGTCGTTTGCGCTGGAGAAATTGCAGTTTAAATTTTCAACTTTCTCCATTTCAGAACACCTGAGAGGATCTTACTTCTTTTCCAACAGGCACCTTTTAACCCCTACCCACAATGCAAATCAGTGTGCGGGTCCTGAAGGAACAGCCTGCAGTAGAAATCACATAATCAATGTGACGGACATAGGAGAAACGAGGAAGGATATTGATTGACTACCCTTGGCCGAGCTTTTATTTTCTTTTTTGTTTTCCTTCGTCTGAAAGCAACAAGAAAAATCTACCCTTCCAGCACAAGCTAACTCTCTCATTAGCACACTCCAGCTCTGGTACATTTTTACAGAAATACCTCAGTTCGCCCCCTCCAGTGCTTACTTGTAAGTCCTCTCCTCTGATCCAAATGGCTCAGGCAGAGGCTACACCGCGAGCGTTTCACAAAAGCTGTCCGTGCTATTTTTGGGGCCGAGCAAATATTACACTTCTTATTTTAAATCTGCTCAGATTTCCAGAACAAAGCGGGAAGCCTGCCTGCTTAACGCTTGCTAATATAGCTTCACGCGGGTAGCGTATTTACTTTTTGAAGACAGCCTTTTGCTTGGATGGCTGCATATGGATCTTTGCAGAGGATGCTCGACCCGTTCTGAATTTTCTGCATGGTTCCTCATAGATTGCACAGATGTGATTAGAGATTTTGGCCCAGTGTTCGGACCAGGTATCAGATATGGTCAGAGAGGGTGCCTGTAGGGCTGGATATGTATAGATATATACAGTTATTGATGGTATGGGTTTTTTCAGAGATGGCATCAGTTGTAATTAGAGATGGGAGCGATTAGAGGTAATGGGTATAGCTGAAGACGTGGGCAGAATGTAGGTGATGTTCGTGATGTGTGGGCGTTGTCACAGGGGGCTTGACTGCAGTACAGGATGGTGTGGCTTTGGGTAGACAGTGTGAGGGTATGTGGGGGCATGACTAAAAATAGGGTTGGAGTCTGAAAATTTTAGCATTGGAACGGATTGGTTCCAGTATGGAAACTGATCTGACTTGCATACTGATGCATGTGTGTGTGTGTGTGTGGGGGGGATCAGTGCTGTCAGACCTCATAACTTCCTCTGCTTCCTGTTTACCGCCCGCAGCCGCCTGAATTACACCCGCTTGCGCCACCCCCTCCCCCTCCAGCCACACGCCTCTCACCACACATCATATCCTCAGGCTTCTCCTGTCCTGCTTCCTTCCACAACAAGAGCATCTCTGCCTTGTTGTCAAAGACCATTTTTCTAAAAGCCAAGCTGGTGAAGTAGAACTTTTTCATCTTTTATTTATTTTTTTTCTCCTGTCTTTTTTACTATCCCAGCCATCATTAAGACAGAATGGCTGCTTAGCTTTCAGTGGTGCAATTATTGTGCGTTCCGCTGATTGTTCTTTGCGCTTAATTGGACAGGATTTGTATGTTTAGATGGCTGAAGATCCTTTTTCCTCAGTCGTACAGTCTGACTAGCCCTGCTCTGATGAAATGTGCGGTATGAGGTTTCAGACGTTTACTTCTCAGTGCATGAGCTCTGAAAGCAGCTTTTAAAGCTCCCAAGAAAGAGGGCAGCAGTGACTCCTGCTTATGGTACCTTTCAGCACTGAAGTGCTTAATTCAATTTGCGGATTGGCCAGAGCGTTGACACACCATGGTTTCATGGCCTAAATTGGCTGACAACTGACAGAAAACCAATAAAACTGCAACCTCTTCGGCCCTTCGGGATCTGCACTAATCCTGCTTACCCTACAGTCCAACAAGACTGGAGTTAAAGCTGCATACAATGTAGCCCCCCAGGACAGGAGTTAAACCTGCACACACTGAGGCCCCCCAGGACTGGAGTTAAACATGCAGACAATGTAGCCCCCCAGGACAGGAGTAAAAGCCGCATACAATATATGCCCTCAAGACTGGAGTTAAACCTGCACACACTGAGGCCCCCCAGGACTGGAGTTAAACCAGTAGACACTGCAGCCCCAAAGGACTGGAGTTAAATCTGCAGACAATATGGACCCCCAGGACTGCAATTAAACTCGCACGCAGTGAGGCCATACAGGGCTGGAGTTACACCTGAAAATTCTGTAGCCCCCCAGGACTGGAGTTAAACCTGCAAGGTGATGTAGCCCCCCTGGACTGGAGTTAAACCAGAAGACACTGCAGCTCCAAAGGACTGGAGTTAAACCTGCAGACAATGTGGCACTCCAGGACAGGAGTGAAACCTGGTGACCCATCAGTCCTCCAGGATTAACCTGCAGACACTGAGGCTATTCAGGGCAGGAGTTAAATCAGAAGATACTGTAGCCCCCTGGACTGGAATTAAGCCTGCAGACACTGTAGTCCCCCAGGATTGGAGTTAAACCAGCTGATCCTGTAGTCCAACTTGAGATAAAGGAGCTGTGTCGCGATTACTACGCATGCTCAGAACTTACAACCTGACACAGTGAATCTGCTTGACTGCAAGTCATAATCTTATTCCATCTGTACCAACCCGTCTGCGTTTTGCATTGTATTTATATATTTTAGTTACTCAGGCATTACGCTTTTTACATTAAGGGGTTTTTTAAAGAAATTCAAGGATTAAAAGCACTATTTCAGCGCTTTAGCAAAGGGATATGAAGAATGTAAACTGGTTTGCCATTGCCAATAAACATCATAGAAGAAGAGTAGCTTCTTCTTCTACAAATATTGCCGGCTGGCAAACCAGTTTACTTTTTTCATATCTTCGGGGAAAATGCTAAAATAGTGCTTTGAATTCTTGAATTTCCATTAAAAAAACTCCTCAATAGAAAAGGCATAATGCCTGAGTAACTAAAATATATAAATACAATGCAAAATTAAGACGGGTTGGCACAGATGGAATAAGATTATGGCCTGCAGTCAAGCGGATTCACTTTGTTCAAAGTTGTAAGCATGCGCAGTAATCCTGACATAGCTCCTTTAAACCTGCAGACACGGAGGTCCTCCGGGACTGGAGTTAAACCTGCAGATGTGGGTCCAGATCCTCCCAGGACTGGAGTTAAATTTTACGTTTTGGCCCCGGAGTCCTAAAGAAGAGTTGGCAGGATGCAATTTATTTCATCCCCCAAATTTCTCCTCATCTTTCTGCCAACACATTTTAATTTCTCTGGTGAAACTGGGCCGGCGCGCACTCACGGCAGTACAGATATCCCACCGCTCCATGTCCTGGAGGGGCTCTCAACTGAGAATGTGGTACTGACATACAAGCCCCCACCTCGATCCCCCATCAAACGCATTGGACCATGAGGGCTTTGAGCACACTCTGTTGCATGACAAGTTTTCAAACCTGCCAGGAGTCGGGGGGGCAAGGAGCTGGGCAATTTTCATCCAAAGCAAATCTAAAAGGACTAGGCCTGTCTGGGCCTAAAACCCTTATGCTCACCCTCAATCCCTACAGTCCTGCACAACATTGTTACACTGGAGTTGAGTTAAATAACCCCCCTCCCTCTGTCAATGAGGGGTCTACATGAATTCTAATGGCTTCTCTCGCCTTTCGCTTTATCTCTATTTCTCATGCCCCCCCCCACATTCCCTTCTGCTCTCTATATTCAGAGCTCTCTCCCTCTCTCTCACAGCATCCTGCAGGGTTGCGGCTAGCCTTTTCTCAGAGCTGGACATGGCTTGTATTAGGTTAAATATATGATCAGGGACTGGAGAGAACAGGCGCGTCGAGCACAGAAGTTCAGAGCTGGCCGTCAGGTGTGGGTGGTGGAGAAAGTACATTAGAAAAACAGACAGCAATTAGCTCTGCTCAGCTGTGCAGCTCAGCGCGCACTGAATCAGCCGAGGCTCAGGTGCCCAACTCCCACCGACTCCAGAGACGAGCTCCGCCGCTCCATATGGCCGAGGGCAGGGGTCAGAGGGATAAAATGTTGCGAAGCTCCGACAATGGTTAACTACACGTGAATAAAATTCTAACACATCGTGACACAGTAACGAATAAATGTCGAGGGGCGGGAGCGAGCAGGCGGGGCAGGGACCGGTGGGCGGAGCGCCAGGGACAATCTGACGGAAAAGAGCGGGCCAGCCCCGCCCCTTTCCCTTCCAGCTCATTACTGTCATTGTACGGAGGGGAGAAAAGGGCCTTTTCTGGTGCGCTCTACGCGCAAGCTGTGCCCCTATCGCTGGCAGATTTCTAATGACTTTCCAATGATGATTTAAGGGGGACACTGCCTTTCCCCACCGCCTTGTTTATAACATTTGTTTCGGTCTTATGTGAGTCCAGCTTTTCTAGAAAGAATGCAGCTGCTTTCATTGCCCTTCCCCTTTATCTTCTGTCCAACTGACTTGACTGGAGTCCAAAACCACCTCCCCCCCACACACACACACACACCCGAGCCTAGACCCCCAGGGATGCAGAGGTGCTAAAAGTGTTACGATGTGCACTCAGCTTAACACTTTTACACCCCTGTCCCCAGTGATACTGAAAAGTGAGAGACCAGCCTTAATTGAATACATCAACAGTTTTTTTTTTTTTTTATATAGGCTATGTGGCCTTGACGGAATAGCTTTCAAAGCACTTTCTTTACAACCCAGTCTGGACTCACCAGCGCTTATAAGCACTCACTTGAAGATTAATCCTCCTATTGTGATAACATATTAAGAGGCCATGTCTGTAACCATGACACCATTACAAGAGGTAATACTGTATGATCACGAAGTCATGGGATCAAATCTCAATCAGAACTAGAGCTGATTAGTTGATTAATCGATTAATTGTTAATTATTAAATTAATCTCCCAATATTTTGATAATCAATCAATAGGTTTGACCCCCTTTTTACGAAGAAAGGTCAAAATTTTATTTACCGGCTCTTAAATGTTGACATTTTCTGATTTCTCCTCTTTGATAGTTGGCTGAGTATCTTTGGATAGCGGACGAAGCAGTACATTTGAGGATGTCATCTTGGGCTTTGGGAAACACTGACATTTTTCACCATTCCCTGACATCAACCAAACAACTAATCGGTTCATCAAAATAATAATCCACTATGAAAATAATAGTTATTTGCAGCCCTAGTGAGGATACAGTGATCGAGTCAAGCGTGGATTTGTACAACACTGTAAATATCTAAACATAGAACTCCATGAAAAACACATTCCCCACTATCACACTATTCCCACTGTGTGGGGAAGATAATGACAGACAGGCTCCAGCTCCGCAGCGCCCATCAGTGCGCTTAAATGTGTATGACAGAAGAGCAGACTGTGTGACACATTAGCCACTCCATCACGCGCCATATTAGTGTCCTCAGGACGCAGCTCAGCTCCGTGCTTTCTCAGCCAGACAGGAGGCTTACGCACAGCTCAGCGAAGAGTGTCAGGCAGCTTAACTCCAGCACACCTACAGAATAACAGAGACGCAGCACAACACATCACTCACTCGCCCTCCTTCTGTTCCACACACACTCCTGTTCCAGTCACTTTCTCTCTCTCTCCTTTACCTGCGGGTCTGCTTCTGTGTCTTTGTCTCATGTTCTCTCCCTCTCTCCCCCCTCTCCATCCCATCCCATCTCCCTCAACTTTTCTTTAATTGCACTCTTTCTCATCCCAGGCCCTCTCTATCTTGCGTGTTTACTCATTCATTAATTTTCCCTTAAGTGCGCCTCCGTCAGGGTATCGCCGTAAAGTTAAAGAACAGGTCTCCCCGCAGCCCCCAGATACACGGAGAGGAATAAACACAGTAAAAAAATCAGCATTGTGGCTGTTCCCATTTCACCACTCAGACAATCCCAGGGGGGGGCTACTGTTCGCGGCTCTGTTCCAGGACTCTCTCTGGGTTAAAGCTTTTAGCAGGTAAACGTGGCCACTTATGCATACCCAATGCTTTGTTTATCCGCTCCTGCTCGAGTATGTGGGCTTAGCGAGAGGAGGGGGGGGAAGCGACGCTTTGCACATTTGCCTTCACTAAATAACCAAATTCAAATTTTACACAAGCGCACTGCGCACTCTGAAAGCCATGTCAGGGTCCATTTGCTTTCCGCCAGCCATTTATGGTGTTCCTTTTTTCAGGTGTTTTTATTCTTCTGCCACAAGAGGAGGCCTTACATCAATCCTTAGGTGTACTCCAAGAGGCATAAAAAATTAAGGAGCGCCACTTGTACCACTTTAGCATTATAAAAGCTTTATTCCAAAATGCTGTTTATCCGTGCCTAATTGGGCCTTTTTTCTCTCCAGGGTAGCAGGTTCTGATAGAAGACTGAGCACCATAGAAATCCGCCGTGTTTTTGTAACCGAACACAAGAGGCTTTCCACCGCATCTCAGAGTTTTCTACACGGCCACTTTCTATCATTTTTTCATTTTATTTTTGCTTGTTTGGATTTGTTCGGTTCTGTCGTGTTGAAGCTTTCGCTGAGTGGGCCGTTGCCAGTCAATCCACACAGAGATAGAGTTGTAACATTGTCAGTGAACACCGAGATCTATTTTTCACTAATCCCCTATTTTTTATCTGATCAAAAAAAAAATCAGCCTTTGAAGAGAAAAGGGGGTTGAATTGGAATGATGAATAGCACGTTTGTTCGGGCATTTCTGAGAGAATTTCTAAAATGGAGCTTATGGTGACGAAATTGTCTCCTGTAGTTCAAAGACTTTGGGGAGAGAGAAGAGAGTAGGATTGATGTTTGTGCAGCAGAAACCCTGAGCAGCGCTGGCCAGGGGTCTAATCAGAAACCCCCTCCCCTAGACCCCCCCCTCTCTCTCACGAGCTCTCGCCCTCTCTCACACATTCTCTCTGTCACACACTCCGCTCCACACACCCAATTACACACACTCTCCTCTCACACATTCTCTGTGCCATATTCCCTCTCACACACACAGCTCAATACACACCAAATTACACACAAACTCTCTCACTCGCCCAATTTTTCCTCATACATCCTCTGTCGTGCTCTCTTCCTGACACACACACACACCTCAATACACACCCAATTACACATACACACTTTCTCACACTCTCCCTCTATCTCTCATACTCTATCCTTAATTTTATGTCTCACAAAAACATACACTCACACACAGACACCTGTCTCACATACAATTACACACACACTCACACTCTCTCACACACACTGTCCCTCATTTTAACTATCTCACACACACCTCACCTCCATTCCCACTTGCACACACTCTCACACCCCTTTCCTTTTTCTCTCACTCTATCCCTCTTCTCTCTATGTGCTCTCTCACACACACACACACACACACACACACACCTCCTCACAGTCACAGGGTTTTCTCTCTGTATTCAGCCCTGATGAATGAGCCTCTCTCCCGTGGCTTCGCCCTGAAAAAGCCCATTCATCCGGTGCAAATATGGGGAGAAACTTGAGGGCTCCAGTTTTCTTCTGGGGCTGAAGTGCTCTCCCAGCTCTCTTCAGTCCGTCTTCCACACACCACCTCCCCCACCACCCCCACCCCACCCTCCCTGTCCTCTATCTGGGCTCTCCTCCTCCCCCCCCTCCTTCACGTGCCCAAACTCCCACTGAATAAAGAGGAAGAGAAAGGCCTACTTCCCGTTTCCCGCTCAAAGTGAGAAGTGAACGGGGGGAACTCGGGGTCTGACTGACAGCACACTGCTAAAAGGAGCCCCAGCCAGACCAGGGTCAGCCATGTTGGGCGCAATACTTCCACACACAAGCACCAGCTTCCCTTTCATGTGCCAGCGAAATTCCTGACACACTTCCAGTACATTCTCAGGCAACCGGACAGAGCGCATCTCAAATTCAACCAGAAAAAAAAAATATTCAAACATGTATTTGAACCAGTTAATGGTTGAGTTATTGGGAGCCTTCTTTTTTGTGAGTTTAGTTGAAATGCACTGGAAGAGACTCAGATGGGACTGTGTGTGACCCCGCGTGAGCAAACACAGCCTGCCGCTCCAAGGGCAGCCCGTGGCTGAGCAGCACAGATTTCAGCAAGCTGGGCCCAGCTGATCATTATCATTCACGAGAGTTAGTGACGTCCTCAATTAACATCAAACACAGAAATGTGTCCCGCATACATTCCATTGCACTCTCTCTCTCTCTCACTTACACACGTACACACACACACACAAACACAAACATACACGCACAAACACTCACCGCTCTCTCTTCCTCTCTCTCAGCGCAAACACACACACAAACACAAACATACACGCACAAACACACACGGCTCTCTCTTCCTCTCTCTCAGCGCAAACACACACACATACACGCACAAACACACACCGCTCTCTCTTCCTCTCTCTCAGCGTAAACGCACACACACACACACACACACACACACACACACACATACACGCACAAATGCACACAGCTCTCCCTTCCTCTCTCTCAGAGCAAACACACACACACACACACACACATACACGGACAAACATACATGCACAAACACACACAGCTCTCTCTTCCTCTCATTCAGAGCAAACACACACACACGCACACACACACACACACACACACACACACACACACACATTACCAAACATACACGCACAAACACGCACAGCTCTCTCTTCCTTTCTCTCAAAGCAAACACAAACACACGCACACACATACACACACACACAAACATACACACACAAACACACACAGCTCTTTCTTCCTCTCTCAGAGCAAACAGCATGCGCACACACAGACACATAAACACACACTCCGCGAGCACAGACACACACACACACACACACCTACATGCACAAACACAGAGCTCTCTCTTCCTCTCTCTCAGAGCTAACACGCACACATACATACACACACACACACACACACACACATACACAAACATACACGCACAAACACACAGAGCTCTCTCTTCCTCTCTCTCAGAGCTAACACGCACACGTACACACACACAAACATACATGCAGAAACGCACACAGCTCTCTCTTCTTCTATCTCAGAGCAAACACACACACACACACATACATACACAAACATACACGCACAGCTCTCTCCTTCTCTCTCACATAGCAAACACACACACACACTCACACAAACACACACAGCTCTCTCTTCCTCTCTCACTCTCGCAGCAAACACCACACTCATACACACACACACACACAACTATTTGGGATGATAATAAAATTGTGCCGGAAAATTCTCGCTGATGTCTCCATAATCAGGCGCATACTAATGCTTTGTAGCTTGAATGCAGATGAAGCACAAAAATAAAAACAAAAAATGGGCAGCAACCATGGACCAAATGCAGAAAAACATTTTCCTGTCATTTCAAACCTTTTGGCAGGCATTAATTTGTTATGAATTTGTCACTACCATTTCAAGGTAAAAACTGACAGGTAGTCTGTGATATTAACTGTAGCTGTTGCATATATGTGGTTTGACAGGGCATGCATGAGAGATCTGCGCTCTTTGGCATTAAGTATTGATGCAAAATGCCCGTATTCAGCTGAAGGCAGGTTGCTGTCCTAGAATTCTGCATGATAGCAGAGCTGGTCTCTATTTAAATATTAATGTTAATGTGCAGAGGTATTCAAATCTGTGTCAGCAAGAATGGTGATGAATTCATGGCGCCTGTCAAATCTGAGTCGATAGAAGGTTACTAAGGTGGCCCCGTAGACCTTACACATCGATAGTCACCACAGAAGAACATGGGTAGGAACACGAGAAAGCTGAATTGCATTTATACTGACCATGTCCCTACCACGCAAACAAGCACTTATCACAGGTCAATTCTGACTAAAGAGGGACTACAGTGGCCCACTATATTACTTACTATACTGACTGGAGCTACCATGATAACAAGCTCTTATTACTGGTCAGTTTTGACAATTGGCACTGCAGTGGTCTACAGTTACACGTATTACACTGACTGAGGCAACCATGTAAACCAGCACCTATCACTACACACTTTTGACTGTTGGCACTACAGTGATCCATTACTGATAGAACTGTTTGTTTTAATATAAATATGGGGTTACTGGCCCACTATTATACTTTTTGTTACTGACTATGGGGCTACCATGCAAACAAGTACTTATCATCGGTCATTTTTGACAGTTGGCACTACAATGGTCCACTGGCGATAGAACCGTTTGTAGCCACCTGAAATTTTCAAGCAGTGTCTCATCTTAACTGCCCTGTCAGAATTGTCTGCTCTCAGACCACAGGATAGTGGATCTGCAGCATGCCAGCTGACAAGTGAAGTTCATTCATTGCGCGCCTCTGATTGCTAACAGGGTATAACCATCAGTTGTTCCGCCAATTAGTCCAGTACGGCCTTGAACGGTCCCACTTCAAACCCCGTCAAATTATGCACCACTGAATGTGATCTATCTTATCCATCATATCTAATCTTAAGTACATGTAACATCTTGATTTATATTGGTTTGATAGCAATAGGGACAGCTTAGGAAGGAGAGGAAATTGCACATTAATATTTTTATCAGTAAAATAAAGTTTGAAAAGTTCTGCACGGTGAAAGTCTGAGTTTAATTATAGTTCTAAGAGACCTCTCTTGTGACTAAAAAATGAACTTTTCAAAGGCTTTCTAGCAGAATCAAGGCTTAAGCTTGCTTGGATGCAGAAATCTGGTACTTAGACATGGAAAGAGCAATTGTCACTTATTCAACATCTGACCTCCAAATTCTTCTAAACTAAGTTTTTCATGAGTACTACTACTACTAATAACAATAATAATAATAATAATAATAATAATAAAAAATAAGAGAAAAAACATAATCTTGCCATCCTTCTTGTTTACTTGTGCTGATATGGAAATGCATAAATCCTGCTATCTCACAAGAATCACTATTCTCCAGAGACAGGCTTCTCCTCCGTGCTCATCAGGGACCATCTCTGCATTATTCTTATTTGAAGCCTCAGCATAGGCTCATTTAGACTGAGGAATGCGCCATGCTTCGCTACGAGGCAGTCACAAAAATAGTGTCTGCCTCCTCAAAATCATCCACATGCCTCTCTGCTACCGACCCAACAGGTGTTCTGTCACTGAAATGAACAAAGAATCGCTAGCAGCTGCCGGAACCTGCAGGCGTCTAGCGAAAAGGCAAAACAGAGCGAGGGAACGCTAATCATCTGACTCCAACTCACCCTCTCCAGCGGTGAAGGCATCTTTCTGCAGAACACAGTGGCGGCAGCCATCTTCCGACCTGTTGGTCCTGTGCACATGCTGAGCTCAGTGAGGCTGGAATCTTGTTGTACAGCCTTGCTTACATGGCCAACCAGGCAGTAGCTCATTTTCTCTGGTGTGTCTACTCATAAAAGCTCATTTGAGCTCATTACATGTTGTACTCTCCTTCAGGCTGGATTGGACAGCCAAAGCTGCATGTCCTGTCACAGCTCTCCCAGGCACAGGTCCACAAGTGAGTCTTTTGAGGCATTCACATTTTTCCATGCTTTGTCATAAAAAGCATAAATGCTCATTTTTTGCTGAGCTGAGCAATGGCTTTGCAATTCACAAAAAAACTGTAACCGAAGTAAACCAAATGAATAGATATTTCATAACAATATAAATATTTACCATTCATCAAGGTCCAGACACTGTTACCAGACAAGCAGCAAGGGCAAGTTCATATACAGAACCACTCGAAAAAATTAGATGCATGTAAGTCATACTGAAGTGCTGTTTCAAGATAAATTGACATGTTTTATCTCAACTTCAAATGGCAAAAAATAGGTTATAAATGGCCAGAAACTACATAGATTAAGTTCACATGGTAGTGTTTATATACCGCTCACAAAAAGTAGGGGATATGCAAATTCGACTAACTGTGGAAAACAGCTGAATTTAGATGTTCATGGGATTTGTGGGTATGTTAGTGGTTAGCCATTGTCACATTTTAGTTCATATCCCATTAACCACTAGGTTTCAAAGTTTGCAGAAACAGGGCGCCCAAACGCAGCTTGGGGTGCATGTGAAAAGTAACATCATGCCTTCAGGGTGCAAATGCTGTCATGCACATGCTTCTTGTGCACATATGGGTATAAAAGCATGCCTAGAACCACACTCTAAAAAAGAAGAAAACCAGCACTCACGAGGTCCAATTTGAAGGACAATTTAATAGGAGAAAAATGCACAGAGCAAATAATCGGACGTTTCGACTCACAGGTCTTTTTCAACGTAAAAACAGGAAATACTTACATCCCTTAAATAGGGCCATCAATATACAAGAGAATTGTGACCAGGTGTAATGAATCACCATATCAGACTTTAACAATATAGAGACAATGAAGGAATACATACACAATTAACCACAGCAATAGACATTAACAGAAAACAATTCAATAAAAGCTCTTCACACTCATCCATCTTTTCACCACTTTTGACGATGAGAAGACTCTGGGAAGAAGAAAGATTGCGGGCCATTGGGATGCTCCAGGCCGAAAGAACCCAGGCTTACACAGCCAGACAACTGAATGTCTCGCAGTCCATCATCAGCCGATTGTGGGCACGCTATGTTGCCACCGGTAGAGTCCAGGACTGACCTCGAAGAGGACGTCCAAGATGCACAACCAGGTGAGATGACCACCAGATCGTCAATAGAGCCCTGCGTGACAGGCGACTGAATGCAATAAGGGCATCTACAGGCTACAGGAAACCTCATTTCAACGCAGCCCACATGAAACAGTCTGCATGCTGCCAACCTGCAAGCCCAGTAGCCATACATCCCGTTGCCCCTCTCAGATCATCATCGGCAGACAAGGAGACAGTGGTGTGGACGATGGAGCAATCCCCAGTGGTCAGCGATGAGTCACGGTTCAATCTGACTTCAGTGATGGTTGTCCTCATCAGCAAGCCACTATGATTCCACATGATCAGCATGGGAGAGGGTCAGTAATGCTGTGGGGTGGAGTCACTATGACAGGCAGGACTGACCTCCACATCTGCCATGGGAAAGTCACAGAGGTGTACTACTGTGACAACATCATCACTCCATATGTACTTTCGTTTGCACGCCGTCATGGACCTGGATTCATCTACTAAGATGATAATGCCAGAGCTCATCATGCATGAGTCATCCTTGACCATCTCCAAAGGCACCAAATCCAAACCTTGCTCTAGCCTGCGATGTCCCCTAACCTCTCCCCCACAGAACACATATGGGATATGCTGGGATGACGTCTACAACGGCAGCACCCACCCTGTAAGGACTTGGTACAGCTGGGTGTGGCACCCCAGGAAGAGTTGCAGAGAATTCCTCAAGCTCACATTGGTCTTCTCATTAGGAGCATGCGGCATCGGTGTGATGCTTGTTTGGACGCTAATGGCGGACCAACTCGTTACTGTACACTATGTGACTTGTGGGGTACCGTCCCATGTGACATTTTGTACCTCCAGAAAAAAATTCTCAATAATTTAAGTGATGGTAAAGTGTCATTAACTTCATCTTGAATTGCTCGCCAATTAAATAACATAGTTTCGAAATTTGAAATAAATATATTTTCAGTAATCTGTCTTTTTTTTCCACCATCCCCAACTTTTTGTGAGCAGATAGTTTTGCGATCAATAAGGAGCCATACTTGGCTGAATAATCAACAGAATAATTATCAACAAGCAAATTACATCAAGTAAGTTTGGGATGCGTGGGACTAAAAGAAAAAGGAGATGCAACCCATGAGTGTAGCACATCAGTGGGAACTTCAACTGCCATCCTGGAGTGAGCGCTCAATCATAGAACTTCTGTTGAAAAAGAAAGTTACATGAGTGAACTCAACAGTTATAATAGCAAATAGTGCTTCATTCAGTGGTTTTAAGATTTTAATTTTTTGTAAAATAAAAGGTGTTTGTTTGTGTTCATCCAAACTTGACTGTTACTGTAACAAAATTAGAGGAACAGCATCACACATAGTAAACATAAAGCACTGTCTAGTGCTGTGACAGTTCTTACAGTGTAAATATTACCCTATTCTGACAAAGGACTGTAGTACATCAAAAATATCAAAAACATCAGACATATACTGAAGGACTTTAGTTGTGCATATATTATTTTTGGCGTGATTTAAGACCTGATGATAGTTTTAGAATGAAATAAATGGAATTAATGAAAGATTGATTTTACTGCACATACAATAATGTGTTGGCGAAACAAGATCAATTATTCCATCATTATTACACTCCCGAAGCGCACTATCATAGGGTCAGAAATCACACCGTAAATAATATATGCAGGACTAAAGTCCTTCAGTATATATTCAGGCAGCATAGACATAAGTAAGGCCTTGCATCAAACTGGGGAAATTATCAAAAAAGTGAACTAAAATTGCATTTCTCTATTCTCAAGCAGACACTCTCTCAAGCTCTCGGAGGAAGAAATCACAGTTTGTGGGATTAGCTTCCAGTGAGTTTCAGTCTGTGATGCATTAAAGGTCAATTAATGGTTGAGTCTAAATCTTTAAGGCTTCACTGTAATCACCTCCACTGAGCAGAACTCCACCTACACAAGATTATAACTTGCCTGAACTGGAGTCTGACCTTTTGGTTTATTAGCAAAGCACAGCCTGGAGTTTCGCCAAACTTGTATAAAAATGCCAACCTGACCTGGATCACAGTACCGAAAGGTTGTAAGCCCAGTAAATAAGGCTGTATTTTTACCCAGCAAGGAGCTTTGCTGTCAGATGGCATGAAGCCATCATACAGTTTCCAATCTCCTCTAGCGACTTGTAATCAGGCCAGGACCATATAGGTTTTGGTGCCAATGCTTGACTCTCACTTGGCAATAAAGAAAACATGGACAGGTCAATGTCAAACTGGTAAGCCTGATTCCACCATGGTGGTGGGAAAAAGCAATTAAGTGCTAAATTCAGAGTAGTTTGCTGCGCTCAGATTCACATGCCCATATTCATGTGCGGGAAATGTCAGAATTTCAAAGCTACTGAGCAATACAACGCTTTTCTTCTGAAAATGTCACAGGCAGATTGACTGACGCACTCGGGCAACAATTCCGATTCTATAAGCGCCTGCGTTAAAACTTGGAAGGGCAAAGCACCATGCCCCAATGCTGGGCAGGGCTACAAAGTTCTGCACTGTGACACACTGATTTCACCCAGTCAGAAGCTTGTGATAATTAACAGTACTAGATGCCCGACACAACAGGATCCACAACGTTCCACTCACCAAGCTCCCATCCTCCACTAAAAAAAGCTTATTAAAGCAGTATGTTTGTAACCAGTGTCCACCGTCCAGTGGCAAACATACACTACCGGTCAAAAGTTTTGGGACACCCCAATTTTTCCAGTTTTTTATCGAAAATTATGCAGTCCAACAAATAGCTTGAAATGGTACAAAGGTAAGTGGTGAACTGTCAGAAGTTTTAAACAAAAGGTAAGGTTACCCAGGTTTTTTGTACGCCGTCGAGTAGGTGAAAGAATGGTTACTCAGTGTGTGACATCAACTGTCAAACATGGAGGAGGAAGCGTGATGGTCTGGGGCTGTTTTGCTGGATCCAGGGTCAGTGCCTTATAGACTGAAAGGCACCCTGAACCAAAACGGCTTCCACTGCATTCTGCAGGGCCATGCAGTACCCTCTGGTATGTGCCTAGTTAGTCAGGGGTTCATCCTACAGCAAGATAATGACCCAAAACATAAGTCCAAGCTCTGCCAGAACTACCTTAGGAAAAAAGAACAAGATGGTAAGCTTGAAAACATGGAGTGGCCAGCACAGTCTCCAGACTTAAACCACATCGAGATGGTTTGGGATGAACTGGACAGAAGAGTGAAAGCAAAGCAACCTACAAGTGCCACACATTTATGGGAACTTCTGCAACAGAGATGGGAAGAACTTTCTGAAGCATATTTGATTTCCATTGTAGAAAGAATGCCACTAGTGTGTTCAGCTGTTATGTCTGCCAAAGGTGGCTACTTTGAGTCAAAAGTTTAAAATTCATTTTGGTTTATAAATTTATTCCATGATCTCTTTTTTAACTTTGATTGTTAATTTGTTCCATCATGTCTATGCTTTCATTCCAGAGTACAATGACACATTAAATTGCTTTATTTTCTATGAAAAAACTGAAAAAATTGGGGTGTCCTAAAACTTTTGACCGGTAGAGTATACCATAGCCAGATTGGTTCTGCATTGCAGTTTTTTTTTTTTTTCTTTTGTTTTTGTGAAAGATATCTGAGGTGGAAAAAGCAAATATCTACATTACAAGACTTCACAAGAAACAAATAAACAAATTAATTAGCTTCAAGTAATTGTTTCCACAGGCAAAACAAATAAGCAAATATTTACTATAAGACATGCAGTCTGTTTTTTATTATTGTTTTTTGTTACATTGTCACAAAGATAAATGAGTACTCTCTGTAGTACCAGCAGTGTTATCTCGGGTACGGCCTTTCCATGCAAAAGAGGACTGAACATTTGAATAAAGCTGCAGCACACATCAGTCCAGCAGGAAATATTTCGCTTAGTGATACAGGGAAGCCTCAAACTACCAAATACCAAGGAATATTGTGTCAAATGCAAAAGCAGCTATCATAGTACACTTGAAGGCTCGCCCGAGGATATTTGCCTAAATTATATATTTCCACTATTTTTAATATAAAGGCCTATCTCTGTCCACTTCAAAGGGGTAGGCCTATATTGCTACGTCTTCTCCGATAGACTCTTCATTTAATCGCAAAAGAGCCTCTCCTAATTAAAATCTGACAGGCGTATAGAAAATCATTTTCAACTAATTTACATTCTTTCTGCCAACACAAAGTAGGCCAGTCTTCATGGTCGAGTAACAAAGACTTAGGTTTTGCAGAAATGTTAGTCCAAGGCAAACTGCACGCGTATCAACATAAATTAATATATGAAATCATATTGAATTAAATACATAAATAAGCGACAAGTAGGTTTTTCTGTTCAGAGTTTGAACACGTCGAATTATTTAAGGTTGACGGATAAACACTGTTGCCATGCGCCCGGCTCTGAAAAATAAATAATGCTCTCATGTTTGATGAACAGATTGCACTTTGTGGCTGTGAGCACGTAGGTGGCAAATTTACTCCGCATGAGGTATTACCGCGATGTCTTTCGGGGTCAATTTGCATAATCTTCTGCCTCTTTGTAAAATGCACCATCCTTTTAACAACCCACTCCTCGCTAACTCGCGTGCCTTGGATGGCATATTTCCCTGAGCTGAAGAATGCGCGCAATTATCACATATTTAACCCCTGTAGCGAGGAGCACCAAATGATAACGGTGTTTACTTGTCCCATCTGTTACATTTCAGAAATGCAATGGCTTAATTTGTGGGAATTTTTCTTTTCTCGCTCATTTGATACTTTAATGAGTAATGCCACATTATGAACTTTGCAGATACTTTTAACATTGCACATTCCCACCAACATATTAATCATATTCGACCAGAAAAATATGAAAATACATATTTTCAGCATTAAACCTAACAATAACTAATTTACCTAGGCACACTATCATTGTTGTATCCGGAGCAAAATTTAGGCCTGGGTCTACGCATCAAGGTAAATAAAATGACCAGTGAGGTTCAACACATTGACTATACTGCAGTGTGGTGACATGGGAGGCAATGTTTTAGACTAAGAGCAACATTAAATTGTCGCGTACTTACTTTCCTAGTTGAGCACAGGGCCGAAGATCTAAGCCCTACAGCAGTCAATAAATGAATTAATATTCTACACACAGCTGAACGACGCTTAACCACAGGGGACAGCTTCGTAGTAAATCTTTTGTTAGACTTCTTAAATAAATACTTTCCTCAACAGTCTGAACATTTAATCTCCCGATTTCTGAGGGCACAGTGGCTATAAATAACATTCAGCTTTGCCAGAGTTGCTAATGAGTTTTCGAGTCACTTTCTTAGTCACATGCATCGGCTATGGGTGATTTAGGAACAATAAACCCCGCGCTGTGTCTACCGACTATCTAGCCTCTGACGGCGCGAGCACACCGTAATACCCTTTTGTATTAAACAAACTAGTGTCATAAATAACTGTCTCTATCGACTTAGTCTTGGCTCATTAGGAACCTAAATTTTCACCTGCCGCTTGTAGCCAACTTTCCACCCCGCAGGCTTGCATCTGTCCCCGAAGTATCCTAATCTAAAAGTAAACGTTCCAGCAGAATGAAAGGTTATTGAGCAGGCACACCCTTCTACCAAGGCGAAAATGCAATCATTTTCATTAATTTATTCATTTATTTACTTATTTATTATGTTATGGTATTAATATTACCATACATGCCCAAGAGCAAACCTGTAGGTTATACCCTCCAATCAAAATAGGATAATATTCTGCTCGGTTCCGTTTAACGCCTCACCATGAAGACTAACAGGGTACATTTTACATCACTTGATATAGACCACTCGGATGATGAGTTTATCATAATATAAATACGACACACATTTTTAGACTATGCACAGTCACCTTCATGGATCGTTTCAAACAGAGTTGAGCTATAGCTCAATTTCGCAGTACATGTGAAAGGACGTAATACATCACTGTCCACTTTGCGGCAGAACGTGACCTTACTCTTTAATTGTTTACGCATCTTATAATAATAACACCGCATGCGGCCTTTCATCTCGGTTCTCAATTACTGACAATTTAAGCGGCAAAGAGTGACGTGACGCCATAAGTGGCGGCAATAAATGGAGGTTAATTGTTCTTCCTTTTGTCCATCCGGTTACGGCATATTACCGATTTCCTGCTCCCTCTTCAAATAGATTCAAACATCTGCAGGAGGTTATGAGATGTTTAGCGTGCGCGCTATGTGGGGCCATCTGCCACAAAAATGGGCTTTCTCCAAACAGCCTATTCTTTGGTAAGTACATGTCCATTTAGCTAGCAGCTAGGGTCCAATTCCTCATCCCAGTGTTGAAGATAGCTCGCCATTCCGTTAGCCCACATTCAGTACATAATGTTTAATGTCATATTTATTGTTCTTTATGCAGTATTTTGGGTTCTAATGGGTATTTATACACCTGGGCATAAGTTAAGCACCACCCAAGTCATAAAACAAGTAGTCTTTGTTTTAAGTCACTAATTTAGCTATTAGTCACCAAAGAACTAAATCAATCACATCAACAAACATTGCCCAACTATTGTAAATATGGCTTGGATATACTTTTCTTGGCAAATAAAATCAGTTTGAAAGAATCTGATCTTTACTTCACACTTTATTAGCTTTTAAAGGAAGGGTATGTTTTCAACACTTTAAATGTTATTAAAAGTATGGGCCTACAGTCCTTTAAATATGTCAAGGATACTTGAGTTAGCAAAAAAAAAAAAAAAAAAAAAAAACCTGTCCCCTGATGTCTGAACTTTAATAGAAAGTAACAGAATCAATATCTGACTAAGATGAAACCTAAGCTTTCAGAAGAGCCTGCCAAAATTCAGCGTATGCAACTGAGCACGGTTCATGACAGAGCTCTTTGATTATGTAATGTGCGTGAAATGCATGCGAAAACCATGGAAATGCACAGAGTTCAGGACTTTCCAATTAAAGAAAATTTTAATTGTGAATTTGGTGGTGCTTCACTTTTGTCCAAGTGTATACAATGGCCTCTCGTTTGAAAGTTTGGAATGACAGGGAAACTTTAAAAAATAAATCAGTGTAAGATACCAGGACATAACCTAACACAGGACATGATAATACATTGGAATTCAGTTTCATTGAGCAAACGTGGCATGTTTGCTTTCACTTATGCATAAAAGCTATGTGTGCCAGTAATATTGTGATCTGAAAACTACATAAGGGGTTAGAACTTTTTTTATCACCACTGTGTTAAGGGACCTAATTGATGGTGATACAAACTCAACAGCTTCAATGAGCCCTCTCAGATACAGAAGCAGGAGCCACAATAACTTCATGTGGCCAAAGATTGTATATTCTTTTATGGTCCAGACTGGAAATCAAGTGCAGAGGCAGGGTTCAATCTGATAGTAGGGTTTATTGATAGTAATATAGTAGGCAGTGAGACAGAGCCCAGAAGAGAATAGCACAGTTCAATTCAGATGTTACAAGCGAAGCAGTGTGGGCGTTACTAATGCCCAGCCAGTGGCTTTCCGGGACGATTGCCAGATGGGGTGTACACTTCTCCAGAGCCAAACTGTTTGATGGCAGAATGCAGTAGGTTAGGAGAAATTCACTCCTAATCCTGATGACTGTTGAAGGCTAGGGAGCTTGTTTCCTAATAAACTGGACAGAGGAACAGACTGGGAGAGAATTAATGGGAATGCATTGCCAATCCTGGAAACTGTGAGAAAGGCTTGGGAGCTTGTTCCTATTAACTAGACAAAGAAGATTACTGCCATATTGTACTATCATTAAAGATTACATTTTAATATCAAAAGAAAGAGGGCCTGACTTACCAAGACCTTTAGCACATGCAAAATCTTTTTGCCCGTGCAAAACCAATAACATTGCCACTGATTGGCGCAAGGCAAGTACCCTGGCCAATCATGGGCAATGTTATTGGTTTTGCAAGGGCAAAAAGATTTTGCATGTGCTAAAGGTCTTAGTAAATCAGGCCCAAAGAGTTTTACAAGCTAGCACTGATTGGAGCTAAAGTGCATTAATGCTAGGTTCCCACTATCACGATTCGCGGCACGATTGAAATCATGGTCTTATTCGTGGAGTTATCCTGGTGATCCGATCAGATCTTATCAGATCTTGAGGTCAGTCGTGGCAATCGCGTTGATCGTAGAAAAGTTTTGGACGGTTCAAAAAATTTCCTACGATCAACACGATCAATTGTTAATCGTGATCATCGCATCACCTCGTATCCAATCCTGAAATTTTAAGCCGCTTTCACACTGGACGCGACACGAATTTTTCGCACAACAGATTACATTCAAAGTCAATGCAAAGACGCCAATACACGCGTTTCGCGTGTATTCGCATCTTTGCATTGACTTTGAATGTAATCTGTCGTGTGAAAAATTCGTTTCGCATCCGGTGTGAAAGCAGCTTCAGAGAAGTTCCATGATCAGCTACGACTGGCCAATCGTGGCGTTCGTAACAGAGCGCACGACAGGGGGAACTAAGCATAAGCAACGGACAATCCAGCAACTTGAAAACTCGAAGGAGGGGGTATAAATACGTCACACACGCCCAAGGTGGGTTAACTATGAGATGAGACACAGCCGGGGATTAGGGAACACGCAAGACGCAAACCAATCTAAGGAGACAATACTTGTTTTAGACATGCAAGTTGCTGAATGGGAAGAGACACAGAAAGCATTCACACAAGGGTACTGACAATATTCCATGCCTTCCTCATTTTGTCCCAGGCTACTGGCAACTGTGTGATAACAGAGGATACTCAAACTAATTTTTTTTTTTACTTAACTGTTTTCCTGCAGCTCTGATGGGGCTGTCACACCTATAGGCCTGCAGCCATAGCAATAGCAGTTGCGCTGCTGCTACATCTAGTTAGAATGAGTTCACCTGGAAAGTCCTTAACTTCACAGGCAGTCCTGGCATGCATCTTTTTTATGGACAAAAAGTATTCACTCAAATGATATTTTTAAATTAAGTAAATTGCTCAAAATGTTATTTGTTCCTCAGTACGCACCAAGGAAGCATTACATAGATTAAAATAATAGCTAAGCCATAACTAGGAAAAAAGAAAAAGTTTTTTTTTTATAGAGGATTGCAAGTTCCAATTTTCTGAAGTTTTCACTCCAGCATACTGTAGAAAACACAATGTGTTGCCTCATCCTGAAGTAGTTATGATAACGTCAAAATTTTGAGGGAAACCACCCAAAGGCCAGTATATGAAGCATCACAAAAGCTGAAAGATGCACTTTTTTTTCCATTTTGGTACACAGTGTACCATACTGGCATTTATATGCCAGATTTTGGTTTTAAAACCAACCTGAAAGAAACAGCTTATTCTATAAACTCATCAGCCAGTTGTTCTGTAAGATGAGGGCCATTCGGTGTGTTATAAATTGCAAAGAAGCTCGAGATTCCGTACAAACGTGGACTATGCTGTCTTGAAAGAAAATGGAAAACTGAACTGCAAAAGGCCATACAGAGGAGTCGAAGAACTAGATATACAACTGTAATAGAGGACTAGAACATCAGAGTGTAGTCTCTAGCTTGAAAAGAAATGTGTAAAGGTCAAAAAACATTTCAAACTTTTGAAAGGCGTTGTGATATAATGTTTGGTTGCCAGGTTAATTATTTTAAATTGCGCAATCTCAGGTCAGAAAGACCACTTATACAACCCCAATTCCGAAACAGTTGGGACGAATTGTAAATTTTGAATAAAATCAAAATGCAATGACTTTCAGATCACGAGCCAATATGTTTTTTACAATAGAACATAGATAACATTTCAAATGTTGAAACTGAGACATTTTACATTTTTATCTACAAAATGAGCTCATTGCAAATTTTCTGGCTGCAACAGGTCTTAAAAAAAGTTGGAACACAGGCAAAAAAATGGCTGAAAAAGCAATTAATATATAAGAGAATCAGCTCAAAGAACATTTAGCATGTAATTAAGTTAACTGGCATCAGGTGTGTAACATGATTGGCTATAAAAGAGATGTTTTAGAGAGGCTGAGTCTCTCAGAAGTAAAGAGGGCCAGAGGCTCTCCAACCCGTGAAGGCTTGCGTAAAAAAAAATGTGGAATACTTTAAAAACAATGTTCCTCAACGTCAAATTGCAAAGGCTTTGAAGCTCTCATCATCGACAGTGCATAACATCATCAAAAGATTCAGAGAAACTGGAAAAATCTCTCTGCGTAAGGGACAAGGCCGAAGACCTTTACTGGATGCCCGTGATCTTTGGGCCCTCAGACGCCACTGTATCACACACCGGCATGATTCTGTCATTGGCATTATTAAATGGACCCAGGAATACTTCAAGAAACCACTGTCTGTAGACACAGTCTGCCATGCCATCCACAGATGTCACCTAAAACTCTATCATGCAAAAAGGAAGCCATTGTTGAGCATGATCCAGAAGCCCCGCCGTGTTCTGTGGGCCAAGGCTCATTTAAAATGGACTGTAACAAAGTGGCAAAGTGTCCTGTGGTCAGACGAGTCCAAATTTGGCATTCTTGTTGGAAATCATGGGCGTCGTGTGTCCTCCGGCTAAAGAGGAGAAAGACCACCCCTCCTGTTATCAGCGTTCAGTTCAAAAGCCAGCATCTCTGATGGTTTGGGGATGCATTAGTGCATATGGTGTGGGACACTTGCATGTTTTAAAAAGCACCATGAATGCTGAAAGGTATATAAAGGTTTGAGAGCAACATATGCTCCCCTCCAGACGACATCTATTCCAGAGAAGGCCTTGTGTATTTCAGCAGGAAAATGCAAAACCACATACTGCAGCTATCACAACAGCATGTCTTCATAGTAGAAGAGTCCGTGTGCTGAACTGGCCTGCCTGCAGTCCTGATCTTTCACCGATTGAGAACATTTAGCACATAATTAAACAAAAAGTCCGTCAAAGGAGACCCAAAACTCTCCAGCAGCTGGAAGCCTGTATTAAACAAGAGTGGGATCAAATTCCAATGGCTAAACTCAAGAAACTTGCCTCCTCAATGCCCAGACGCCTCCACTCTGTGTTAAAAAGAAGAAGGGGTGCTACGCCATGGTAAACAGGCCCCTGTCCCAACTTTTTTAAGACCTGTAGCAGCCATCAAATTTGAAATAAGCTCATTTCATGGATAAAATTGTAAAATTTCTCAGTTTCAACATTTGTTATGTTATCTCTGTTGTATTGTGAATAAAATACTGGCTGGTGTGATTTGAAAGTCATTGCATTTTGATTTTATTCACAATTTACACTTTGTCCCAACTATTTCGGAATTGGGGTTGTAAAATGAAGAACAATTGCTTCATCTTAGTGGGCAGCCTCTTGATGTCGCCTTTTCAGATGGAGGCAGAAGGCCACGGTGTGAACTGGCTTGTTGCCTAGCATTTCATGCTTATTCTAACCACAACCTTACTGCAACACCGACTGAACTGGTCACTGCTGGCCATAGACTGTATAAAAAGATGGACGCAGCACTCGGGTCTGAAAACTGAGGCCAATGCGGAAATGTCCAAAATTTGCATTCTATTTAATGGCCAGCAGATGGCGACGTCGGTGGTTGCAGAAAAAAGTTAAATCCTATAGAAGTCCATGAGAAAATGACCCTACTTTCCCACCTGATTTATTATTTAAATAATGATTTTCCACATTACATTATTGTATCTATCGCAAGTTTCAAGTCTCCTTCGATATATCATGATGTTAATTTTTGTAAATTATGGTCCCAAATAGACTAGAATAAAGGATAAAGCCAGAATCTGCTTTAGGGGCGTGGCTATCCTCTGATCCTTGTCTGATTCGGTCAGATCCACAAGTAGATCCAGCCCTCGCTTCCCCCTGGATCTTCAATTGACGCTCTAGTCCAATAGGAATCACATCCGGTTTCAAAATGACAAAATGGTGCAATTAAAATTGCCAAAATCGAGGCTTCCTAAATGGTATGCTGAAACCAATGGGTGACGTCACGGTTGCTTCGTCCATCTTTTTATACAGTCTATGCTGCTGGCAGAGACAGCCCATCCTGCTTCCTGCATACTGGTACTGTCACAACCCTCGTGTTCACTGCTTTTGTGTCTCTTTCAATTCAGCATCCTGCGCGTTTTCTAGGTGTATGTCTGGTGTGATTGGTTTACGTTGTGTGCGTCTGCCCACTTCCCGCTGCATCTTGTTACCTGGTTATCCTCTGATAGCCAGGTGACGGGTATTTAAGTCCTCTCCTCTGTACTGCAAGTTGCTGGATTGCAATTCACTTTCTGTGCTTAGAACCAGTCAGCATTGCTAGAGTAAACTCTGTCTTCGTTAAATGCAACTTGTACTTCAATGACAGCAGTTCCTGAAAATTATTCTCGTAACTTAATTAATTAGTTCCGCCAAATGAAGTTGGCAGGAGGTTATGTGTTCGGTGCTGTTTGTCTGTTTGTTTGTGAACAAGATATCTCAAAAAGTAATGAACGGATATCTCTGAAATTTTGTGGGTGGGTCACCATTATATCAGGGATGGACCCAATTGATTTTGACGGTGATCAGTCGAACAATATGGCCGCCACGGCAGCCATCTTGAAATCTTATGACACGGGATAACTGAACTTTGCTCCTACTCACCAAGATTTGGACTGGCTGCCTTGGCGGAGGTTTGCACTCTAGGAGTGCCTCTAGTTTGAACATGTTTCCAATCCTATTCGGGGTCCAGGATTGGAACCGCGCTCAAGTTAACCCAGCTCTTGTCAGTTCATCAGTTTCAGTTTATAAGAACAAGCTCCCAAGCATATGTAGGGTCCTGGATTGGTACCGCGTTCTTGTTAATTCTTCCAGTTTGTAAGGAACAAGCTCCAAATCCTTCTTCAGTCATCAGAATCAAAACCAAGTTCCACTCAAGCTACTCCATCCTCCTGCGGGACAGTTCAGGGCTGGCGAAGTCTGCACACCCACTGGCTGTGATCCTGGAAGCCAGTGGCCAACGACTGACAGCTCAGCTTCATCTATAACATCTGCACTGAACTGTACTATCATTATCTGAGCTTCCGTCCTAGCCTTTTTCTCAGGGGTTCCATGCCCTTCCCTACTGTATAAGCTGTCAATAAACTACCTGTTGGATTGTACTTTGCCTCCGCACTTGATTCCTGATCTGGACCATAACAGGTAAATTGTCCCATCTGGTTTTAGTTCACCGTTGTCCATGTACCCACCAATATTAAGTCTTCATCAAGTTATTGTAATACACAATACGTTTTCTAGTTATATATTTTTAATTTTGAGCAATCTGCACTGGACTTCATCACTTCATTAATCCTATCTTACAAGGGTCTCCGAGGCAAAACAACTGAAATGAGCAAACCAATAACACACTTTAATCTCCTAGTTGAGCTCATCCTATGTGCTCACAGTCTTATTAGTGCTAAAAGTAGAGAAATACAGTATAAAGTACAATGATAAGCATTTGTAGTACATAATTTCTGCAGTCTTTATTTGTGTTTCATCAAATTATAGTACCTAAAACTAATGAATATATTTATTTTTTCAGCCAAAACAGTCTAGCTAAGATATTAAAAACACATAATTACCCAATTTTAAGCTTTCTGCAGATTTATACAGAATTCAGGGCCAGCTGATAGCTATTTTGAGTCTTTAAGTCTCTTTTCCACCAGCAGCTGTTAGGTTTCAGGAACCAGGTGTCAACACATTCAGTCTAATTGATTGGGAATCATTCTGTCAATAATTTTACTAATCAATGCCCCAATCAATCTAGCATGGACAATGTAGCCTTCTTTACAGACTAATGCTCAATTACCTGCAGTCTGTCTGGGGAATACACTTCCTCCCTCTGGGGAATGACTCCAATCCCTGATCTTTGCACTTGTTTTAGCATTATAAGCCTCTCTAGATAAGAACATCTGTTAACTGCCAGTATAGTAATGCAATGATACATTGCACTATCATGCTTGATGAGCTATTTTACCCTTCCACTGGGATTTCAGAGACAGCCACTTTCTGCATCACCATTAACACAATTCAGGACTACAGAAACCATCATTGAAAATACTTGCTGCCTGCAAAGTATATGTCATTGCTTAATTTTCAAAGAGCTACATTGATTTTTTTTTTCCAAAGAAAGAGGAAGGGAGCTTTGTGGCCAACCAAACTGGCTAACCAGCTGGCAATTGGTTATTCAAACAGCAGAGTGAGGAGAACTAAAGAAGCATGTTATCACTCTGCTGCAGTGGTTTGTGCCCTAAGCTTAAGTAATCGCTCCATTTTAATAATATGAACAATACTGAAATGGATTTCATCTCAAAGGTGCAATGTGACTGGAGCCACACTACCTGACTACCTTAACAGCCAATATACACCCAGAAATCATGCCTGATGCTTTGTGCTCCAATTCCTGGATGAATTCACAGCCAAACATGAGCCCAATAACAGATACTGTTCTGTCTGTTTCTTCTCACTTCAAAGCCTTTATAGCTTCATTCAATCCAGCAACTAACCAGCTCAATACATCACAGCTTGCACTAAATCTATCAGTCACTTCTTGCCATCAGAGTAGGATAACTGCCCTCCAAACTATGAAATCTGTCTGTCTATCTGTCCGTCAGTCAGTCTGTCTGTTTGCCTGCCTGTCTGTCAACCTACACACATTCTAGCCAACCTTAGTTTAGACTGGAAAACATCTGGGTGCCGTATTTTCTTTGACTCATAAAATATCCTATTTCCAGAGGTACCGATATGTCATCACTCCTGCCATACAGCACTGATGACTGATAGCAGCTAGCGCTCTGCTGTAGATCCAGCACAGCTATAAAGCTGTCCTCTGATTAAAATAACAAAAAAAAAAAATTCATGAACAGAGCCGATGGCATGACCTGCAAGAACACCACAAACACTGGCATGATCTCTCTTTTTGGAGTTTAAATGCTGGCACAAAATCCAGACAGTGCAATGCGGATACGCATGCATCAGAGGCATGTCACATTACCTTCTGCTTTTGTTTGTGTTGTTTTTCCATTTATGTTTGCAGCTAATCAGCTCCCATTCTACATTGAAGATAAAACACACTTGTGTTTCCGTGCTGATTGTTCATCAGACACTCCGGTACTCTCCAGGCTTCCACAACCAGCTTCCTGCCCCACAAAAAGGAACAAAGAGGGATAAGTTTCTGTTCCTATCTGATGCAGATGAAACATGCCTTCAAATCCCTTTTGCACTGTGCAGATGCACCACTGGTAGTCCTAATATTGCCATGTGTGACAGTTTTAACACAAAAGCAGATTCCCTCAGAAGAAGTAGGCCGACTGCACGAGGATTAACACAACAACGGCTCCTTGGGGGCTTCTGCCAAGACTCAACCAGTTGGATTTTCTATCAGCCGTTCACTTTGTCTCAACTCTTTGAGGAATGGTAGACACTGATCCTCGCTTCCTTTGAGTATTTTTAATTTTTATTCTCTTTTCTGAAATTATTTGTGTATTTATTTATTCACTGTATGAATAGAGAAGACTCTCAAAGAGTTGTGCTGAACACATGCAGAGATATGGCACTCGGCCAAGATAATAAACATTGAGCCATCTAGTATCAAAACATGTTGTAGGATGAATAAAATATTACATTCGTGTGCTTGGTACATTCCTCTCAATTTCACTTTTCAATAGACTTACACCCAAGAGCCAAGATGGACTACTTGCAAAGACACTACACTCACGCACACAAACAAAATGCACCAGCACCTAAAGCTAATGCAAGCTTCGAGCGCATAGGTACTGTTTCGCATTACTTTTGAATTAAAAGTAAATTAATCATCTGAGAGCTGTTCTCTAACCAAAAATAGCACATTGCCTCTGGGCTCGTGTCTGTTTTGGGATTTGATAGCAAGTCTTTTAAAAACATATTTCCATAAATGTGTCTGAATAGCTCCCCCACATTATCTCATAGACACAAACAAACAATGAGGGCCAAGTCTTTAAATATTTATTAGGGGAATCAGTAAATTTACTTTGTGTCTTCGAAGAGCTTTGTTTTGTTAATTATTTCACAGTATTTATTTTCAAAGAGCAATTATTTACACCACAGGGAGACCTACATTCCACACAAACCAGCACTGAAAAATAACACTATAGAATGCACATTGATTCAGCAACACATTTTGATTTTACAGATATTTTTTAACACTGGATGTTCTCTGCCATTCACAGGGAATAGTATATCTGAGAATTCACGTGTCTTCATAAAGTGCAGCATTTTAGGTATTTGAAAAGTAACTCTGAAGAGTGCTTTCACTTTCTGGAAATATCAATTTGACCGAATTTGTCCATAATCAGACATCTTTTACATGCATATCGTAAAATTCTTTATAATATTAGCCAAGAACAATTGGCAAATGTGCAGAATAGTTATCTTGTGACTGCACAGTTTCTTACACACATACAGTTAGTTCCAGAAGTATTTGGACAGTGACACAATTTTCATCGTTTAGCATCACCACAATGAACGTGAAACAAATCAATCAAGATGTGATTGATGTGAAAACTTTAAGCTTGGTATGAAGGATTTCACAATTTTGCATTAGCTGTTAGTAATTGCGACCATTTTTATATGCAGTTCCCCATTTTCAAAAGTAATTGGACAATCAAACTGACAGTCAGTTTCGTGGCCAGGTATGGTTTGTTCTCTCATTTTTTATGACAAATTATGCAAATAAAAGAAATGGAGTTTATTCCAAGTGTTGGATTTGTATTTGTTAGCTGTTCATGAGGACTCTCAAAATGTGGTCCAAAAGAGGCATCGATGCACGTGAGGGAGGCCATCATTATGCTGAAAAACAAAACAAACCTATCATACAGATAACATAAACTTTAAGAGAGGTCAAAACATTTGGTACATTCTTAGAAAAGGGAATGCACTTGTGAGCTCAGCAACACCAGAAGGCCAGGAAGAACACAGAAGACCACTAAAGTCTCTGATCACAGAATTCTTTCCTTTGTGAAGGAAACCCCCTTCACAATATCTAGCCAGGTCAAAACTCTCACGGAGGTGGGCGTATCATCATGAAAATCTATAATCAGAGATGCCTTCATGAATGTAAATTACAAAGAGTTTACTACAAGGTGCAAACCAACGGTAGCACAGAAACGCCTAATTACACGTTGCCAGAAAACATCTAAAAAAGCTTGACCAGCTCTGAAACAAAATTCTTTTGACAGGGGAGACGAAGATCAACTTGTGTCACAATGATGGGAAAGGAAGATTATGGAGAAGGAAAGGAATGGCTCATGATCCAAAGCATACCATATCGTCTGTCTGACGTGGTGGGGGCAGTGTTATGCCATGGTTATGCACAGTATGGCTGACAATTGAACTGGGTCACTGGTGTTTATTGATGATCTGCTGATAGAGGTAGCAGGATGAATTCTGTAGAGGACATGGTTATACTCTCTGCTCAGATTCAGCAAAATGCTGCAAAACTGGAAGGACAGTGCGCCTCAGTGCAGATGGATACTGACCCAATTCATGCTGTGAGAGCATGCAGCACAGGGGAAAGAAATGGAATATTCTTGAATGGCCAGGTCAATCACCTGACCTCAACCCAACTGAGCCACTTTTCCCATACTAAAAACAAAACTGAAGGCAGAAAGCCCCACCAACAAGTAGCAACTGAGTGCAGCTGCAGTAAAGGCCTAATGAAGCATCTCAAGGGAGGAAACTCAGAATTTAGTGATGTCCATGGCCACGGGTATCAAACTTCAGGCAGTCGTTGACTGCAAAGGATTTTCATGACATAGTAAAAATAATCCTTACATTTATCATTATGTTAGTTTGTCCATTTACCTTTGAACCTCTGAAAATAGAGGGCTATAAATAAAATGGCTGTAATTCCTAAACGGTAAATGCAATATTTTTGTGAAAGCCCATGAATTAAAGCTTAAAGTCTATAATTATTTAATCACATCTTTATCGATTTGTTTCAAATCAGTTGAGGTTGTGTACAGAGGTAAAGTAATGAAAACTGTGTCACTTTCCTAATACTTCTGGACTCAGCTGTGCCTTCGTACTTCATTAATTTTAAACACATGCATATGAGTGTGACAAAGCCAACACGAAAATACTCAAACTCGACACAACCTATACAGCCATAACTAAAGACACAAAGTTATATGCGCGCGTTATGTGTTCGGAATTTGAATTACTGAAATGCAATATGTGCCTATTAATCTCGGTTTCGTGCGTTCTTAGTGTTCAGGGAGCAGTGTTAAAACGACAGTCGACGTTGCTACCCGCTTTTCTGGCCCCAGTGGGGCGCGGGGAGATTTACTGAGAAGAACCGGCGAGACGCTCATCAGTGCTCAGAGAAACACGCGAACCAAGTGTGATTGACGCAAAGGCACGCGACGTCATCTGAATACACACAGAGTAAGCCTTTGTTAACACCGGTTAAAGTTAAGAACCCCTCATACCAAAACAAATACCCTCAATTCTTTTGAAGCTTTAAACTGAGACATTGTAGAGTCTTGCCCCCACCACAATCAATTGACCGCGCACCCTATCTAAAGCCAAATAAATAGCCCTGCATGTAACGATTCAATTAACTAAGTATGAATTTCATTGCAACTTTTGTAACTCTAAAAGACAAGGAATTTAAATTCGAGCCCCCGTCACAAACTTGCTTTCTGCTGATTAAATGGAAATATATACGCAATCTCTGTAAGCAGCGTATAATTAACCTTCACACATTCAGTTTGCATTTAAAGATCTTAAAACATTGTGGAGTTAGGCACAAGGTAAATTTTGGCAGCCAGTGGCTTAATCTGGCCGTTAGGCTTACACCGTACAATGCCGCCTGCCTTTAATTTATTGGCAAAGTCTACAGACCCGACCCTGATCCCAGCGACGCATTATCATTCCTTTATTCTGTTTAACTTGTGAGATTTTAAGTGTTCTCTCGTGACCTGACTGGATTTTTCACACAGACGCCGTACTGCAATGAAGTCGATGAAGCGAACATCAGACAAAAGGCGATAATATTCAAAAGGCCGCGAAGAAATGAAAGAATCGAGGACGACAAAGACTCTTAAATCATCATTGGAAAATCATTAGAAATCTGGCGGGGTGGGCAGCACAGATTGCTGCAGTAAGGGCACAAAGACTCCGTCTCTTCGGATAATGCTGCAAATGAACTGGAAGGAAAGAGGGCGTGGTTTGGGATAGATTTCTTAGGATATTCCGAACTCGTAGTTTCCCCCATTTACTTGCAGTTTAAAAGTTGTATTCATGAGTTGTTAACCATTTTGTTTTCTAATTGGGCCTATCCAGATATACCACGCCTCGTGTCACTTTTAGGAGGCAGATGGCAGGAGCAAAAGAATCTGCCGGCAAACAGAAAAGATGCCTTGCTGAATGCATGTCAGAAGTTACCCTCCTCTCAACTGCAGCAATAACTTTTTTGGGGATTCTTCTAATGACTGTATAGGGTACTGGTAGTATGTACAGTGCTGTGAAAAAGTATTTTCCCCCCTTCCTGATTTCTTATTTTTTTCATATTTGTCACACTAAAATGCTTCAGATTATCAAACAAATTTTTATATTAGACAAAGATAACCCAAGTAAATATAAAATACAGTTTTTAAACAATGATTTCATTTATTGACGGAAAGAGGTATCCAAACCTACCTGGCCCTATGTGAAAAAGTTATTGCCCCCCAATAACTGGTTGTGCCACCCTCGGCGACAACAACTGCAATCTAGCGTTTGCGATAACGGGCAATGAGTCTTTCACATCGCTGTGGAGGAAATTTGGCCCACTCTTCTTTGCAGAATTGTTTTAATTCAGCCACACTGGAGGGTTTTCGAGCATGAACGGTCTGTTTAAGGTCATGCCACAGCGTTTAAGTCTGGACTTTGGCTAGGCTACTCCAAAACCTTCATTTTGTTTTTCTAAGCCATTCAGACATGAACTTGCTGGTGTGCTCCAGATCATTGTCCTTGTGCATAACCGCTTGAGCTTAAGGTCACAAACTGATGGTCGGACTTTTTCCTTCAGGATTTTCTAGTAGGAGCAGAATTCATGGTACTATCAATTACAGCAAATTTCCAGGTCCTGAAGCAGCAAAGCAGCCCCAGACCATCACACTACCACCACCATGTTTGACTGTTAGTATGATGTTCTTTTTATGAAATGGTGTGTTAGTTTTACGCCAGACGTAACGGGATGCATACTTTCCAAAAAGTTCAACTTTTGTCTCGTCAGTCCACAGAATATTTTCCCAAAAGCCTTGGGGATCATCAAGATGTTTTTTGGCAAATGTGAAAGAAGCCTGTGTTCTTTTTGGTCAGCAGTGGTTTTCGCCTTGGAACTCTCCCATGGATGTCATTTTTGCCCAGACTCTTTCTTTTGTTGAATCATGAACACTGACCTTACTTGAGGCAAGTGAGGCCTGCAGTTCTTTAGATGTTGTTCTGGGTTCTTTTGCAACCTCCTGGATGAGTCGTCAATGCGCTCTTGGAGTAGGGGAGACCGGGGCTTGTTGTCACACGGGTAAGTTGTCACACTGCAATTATCTTCTCCACTAGAGGGCGCAACTAAAAAGTGGAATACTAGCTTTCTTCCTTTACATGGTCAGGTCTCATATCCTGTGTGAGAAGAGAACAACACATTGTAAGTTGAGATGAGCACCAATTAACCATTTTCCACAACCCAAAGTAAAAAATATTAACTTTATATATTTTAAAATAAGTTTCTTTCAGATAAAAATCCTAGCAGTGATACATGTGGACTTGTTAGAGAAGATATCAAGGCATCCTGTCATACCTCAGTCATTGTTCTGTTTTAAGCTAACTTTAAGCTAGAGCTAGCATTAGCAAAAATGGTAGTTTGGGGCAACTTGTCTCAGTCATTTTGGGGTTAGTTGTCACATGTGAAGAAAACAAGTGAACCAGCAAAGAAAGAAGAGAAAAACTGCTATTCTCACCGACACACCTGTGAAGGAGGCACTTGAAGCTGAAAGGCAGGCACAAGGGAAAAAAGGCTATTCAAAAAGAAAGGCAAGGCAACCAAATCCAAAATACCAAAGAAGCAAAGCACAGGGAAGAAAAAGAGGGCAGGTACAAAAAGAAAAACTCCAGATGACTCCTCATCGGAAGAAAATGAGTCCCTGTGCCTGGTCTGTGTAGAGCCACTTGGAAACAGCTGCCCAGGAGAAACCTGGGTGCAAAGCATAATATGCAAAGGATGGGCCCATGAAGAATGCACCCCTGGCAAATCAATCTACGTATGCCAGAACTGCGACTCAGATGAGGAGTGTGACTAGTGAGGTCAGGTTTTGTTTGAGATTTTCTGACTGGATGTTCCAGGACTGACTAGTGAGCTCAAGTTTTGTTTGAGTTTTTTTAATAGATCTTCCAGGACTAGTTTAAGTTTCATAAGTTTCATAATGCATGTTGCATAATATTTTATGTTAAGATTTATTCACTTTCAAGTAAAAAAATAACAACAACAATAATTTGGCCTTGTTTTATTAGTTGCAATATAGTGTGACAACTTACCCGTTGGTGGGGCAACTTGTCACATGGTGACAATCTCCATTTGATTGCTTATAACTCTGCACTGACACAAGATATGAAAATGACATGAATACAAAATATATACCTGAGACTTTGGTCTTTCATCTGGTACACATTTTTTTTATATATGATGTATTGATTCCAAGAAATATATAAGACTGTAAAAAGTGTGACAACAAGCCCTGGTCTCCCCTAATTTTGATTGGCCGGCCACTCCTGGGAAGGTTTGCCACTGTTCCAAGTTTTCTCAATTTGTGGATAATGGCTCTCACCATGGTTCGCTGGAGTCCAAAAGGCTCAGAAATGCCTTTGTAACCCTTTCCAGACTGATAGATGTCAATGACTTTGTTTCTCATCTTTTCTTGAATTTCTCTAGATCTCGGCATGATGTGTTGCTTTTTGAGATCTTTTAGCCCACTTCACTTTGTCAGACAGGTTCTATATAAGTTATTTCTTGATTCAACAGGTCTGGCAGTAATCAGGCCTGGGTGTGGCTAGTGAAATTGAACTGAAAAAAATGTGGTTAATCACAGTTAATTCAAGATTTAATTGGGGGGGGGTGGGATTACTTTTTCACAGAGAGCCAGGTACATTTTGATAGCTTTTTTCCTCCTAATAAATGAAATCATCATTAGCATTTTGTATTTACTCGGATTATCTTTATCTGATATTAAAATTTGTTTGATGATCTGTAACATTTAAGTGTGACAAATATGCAAAAAAAAAGAAATCAGGAAGGGGCCAAGTAGTTTTTCACAACATTCTATATGCTGCAAACGCATAGAGGATTGAGGGTCTGACTGATTTATGACGCACCTTCGGACATTAATGAGCAGCGGGTCGTACAATAACCTATCATAATAAGGCAACTGAACCCTTTGGGACCTACTCTAAAATAAGGTTCTTCCTCATATTCCTTTCTCACAAGTGCGGGCGTATATCGGCGTGTATTGTGCGCGTGCGCGCCCGAGCCCTCTTAGCATTCTAGTGAGAATAATAAACAAATAAATTTATTAATTACTACTACCACTACTAATACCACTACAACTGCTAGGAGTACTACTACTACTACTACTACTACTACTAATACTAATAATAATAATAATAATAATAATAATAATAACAATAATAATATTATTATTATTATTATTATTATTATTATTATTAGTAGTAGTAGTAGTAGTCATGGTAACATTATTAGTAGTAGTATTGTTGTTGCTGTTTTTAATGTGCTTTTGACTTGAAAACAAAAAACTGCCCATTTGTGTGTGTATATATATATGGCCATGGCAGAGTACGCCAGTTTTTGAAAGGGCCGCACTCAGAACCGTAGTTTCAGGAGCAATTAGTTGGGAGTGTAATGGCACGCGAGTAAAGCAGCTTTATGCAAAGATAACCTGCGTGGTCTCGCATGATTATTCAGAGTAGGGATCTCAGATAAAAGTCGCCCGTATAACCTCAGGAATCGAGGGGACACCCCCATCCCTCTCTCTCTCTCTCTCTCTCTCTCTCTCTCTCTGTCATGCATCGACAATTTGGGCAACAAAGGGCTAAATCACTTCGTTATCATACAAAAAGAAATAAGCCTCTTCAAGAGAAAGACTTATGCGAGCAACTTGGGGAACTACAGCCCCGCAATCACGTGAGCAAATGTCGACACAACGTCCAACCCCCCCCCCAAAACGCCGATTTCCATCCTTCTTTTTTTAAGAAAATGCTAATATTCTTCGGAAATAATAGATGGATTTCGAAGCTTCGTCTAATTCCACCATTGTGAAACTCGCGTGCAGACGGCAAGATTGACACAACAATCACGTGAGAGAATAGCTGTATGTTGAAGTTCTAAAGACGGTCCACAAAAGGCAGCTCTGAAAGTCTGTCTGGCATTTTAAAGAGATCTTAAAACTCGAAGTATTTCACTAGTCACATAATCCATCCAGAAGAGATTCAATACTAATACGGTTTTGATAGCCATTGTTTTCAAAGAATCTGATTCACAGAACACCACAATTTTGCCAAGCATCCTGTTTCTTAAGGCGCACTGACGACACGTAAGGTAAACAAATTTCAAATGTATAGGCTTCTCTCCAACCGCAAGAGCACTTCATAGATGAGTGAAACACATCTAAATCAAATTTGATGATGACCGTAGCCGTCCAGCCTCTGAAATGCACTCGAAGATTTTTTTGCTCACGGAATTAGGCGCAGCTTTTTGGTTGTCTCTGCATTTTCAAATACACACATCGGATATCTATTTTCTGAAATCAAGCTTCCACGCGATTCACCTTGGTAGCGGTACTCAGCGCTTTCACTATCCAATAGCTTAAACACGTCCGCTCTCTCGCCTTGCTCTGGGGGGCAGATGGCTCCTTTGCCATTGGTTCCTGCCAGCTTAAGCCCCGGTCCTTCTGTTGGGGCGGCAAGTGTAGCTTCTCAGAAAGGTCCAAAGGAAACAAAAAGAGAAAATCCTTTAAATAGCCATGACGGGTTTGCTCGGTCGCTAAACGTATTTTAATATGGGTTCCCAGTCCCAAGCAATTCAGCACTCATCGTCGTTTAGAGAAAGAGTTATGGCAGTGATTGGTGCTGAATGAGGCGGCACAATGGCTGCATGCGGCGCGCGCTCATTATATTCAATTTAGGCGCAGGCCTCCGAAGAAACAGTTGAAAGTTCCTCTCCCTATAGGCTGCCATGCTGGAATAATACAGACATTGATGGTTCCAATGAAATACCCCACTATGCCATTATATCTCTACTGCTAACGAGGGGTTCATAAGCCTTTGATATAATCTGACTATAGAAACCCGTCCAGATCTCCCGGCGGCTAAACCAAATCCCATTTGAAATGGGGTTTCTTCACCTGCTAGCGGGGAAGGTTGGCGAGAAGACGCGTAATCAGTGACATGCATGTTAAAACGACCCTAAGGCAAAAATAATCTCAATGCTATCGCGTGAGATAGTCATTCAGGTATGATTTAAATAAATCAATTCCTTAAACATCCAAAAAAAAAAAAAAAATTGATGGATGATAACCGGACCAGGGAAATAAAGATAAAAATACAAATAGTTTAGGGGAAGAGGGTATATCGAGAAAAAAAAACAGAAAGAGACAATAAATAAATAAATAAATAAATATTCTATAACATACAACTTGTATAAGGACGACTTAAGATCACATTAGTACCATAACTATTTTATTTATAGTCGTTGTTGCTATTTGTAGTTGTTCTTATTTGTTGTTTCTGGCAGCCTAGTACTAGAAAAAGTTTTCATGAAAATAATCAGATACCCTTAGTACAATACCATTTATCTTGCTTATAATTATCGTCACCAAAGCCATTAAAATGGGCCTCAACAGAGTAGCACATCACAAGCATATTTTCAGTAGCCCATTGCATACCAGGAGAGGCAAAAGCAAGTGAAATACAATCTGAAAACAAGCACTGCATTTTAATTTCCTTGCCAAGTTCTTTGCACATTCAAGGAATTTCCAAATAGGCTTAGAGGTCTTTTAAAAGTCCCATTTTTAATTTCAAAGCAGGGGATTGGTCACACTTCATCTCATTTGCATGCGGCTCTCTATAAACCTCCCCGCCACTGCAGTTGCTGGAGTCGCGTGAAAGGCTTCAGAAAACTAGTAGTGCATGCGTGCGTTACATAGAAACATTCATTCTAGGTTCAGACAACCAAACGTGCCGTCCAGAGACAAATTAAACTTGACAAGTGCTTTGTTTTAATAAACAGTAAAGCGAAGTGAAGTGGTCTTAGTTAACCGACTACTATGGGCTTCAAAAGAATGCGAGGCTTTTTAACTGTCTGGCATCGATGGATGCTCGTTTTCACTTTGTTGCACTCTTTGGCTGTTTTGCCCACTATCACTGAGGGTAAGACGATAAAATACCAGACATACGAAGAAGACGCTCCTGACACTGTCATCGGAATCCTTTCCAAGGACATGTCCTTAAGTCCTTCAATGGGCACAAAAACAAATTTTCGGATGATGAAACAGTCCAACGTTTCCTTTATCAGACTAAGAGACAGCGATGGGCAGCTGACCATCGGTGAAAGGATCGACAGAGAGCGGATCTGCAAGCACACTCCTCAGTGTCTCATCGCCTTCGACGTTGTAAGCTTTTCCAAAGAGCAATTCAAACTGATCCACGTTGAAGTGGAGGTCAAGGACATCAATGACAACTCTCCAGAGTTCCCCAACAAGGAAACGACACTGGAGATTTCAGAAAATGCCGCGGTGGGTACCAGAATTCTCTTGGATGTTGCAGTGGACGAGGACGTGGGCACAAACTACATTCAAAGCTACCAAATTTCAGTTAATAGCCATTTTACCATTGATGTGCTTGTCAGAGCCGATGGGGTTAAATCTGCGGAGCTTGTGCTAATGAAACAGCTGGACAGAGAAACACAGTCGTCTTATGAGCTGGAGCTTGTTGCTACCGACGGCGGGAATCCATCCAGGTCGGGCACGACGAAAATTATCGTGAAGGTGAAAGACTTTAATGACAACAGTCCAGTTTTTGATCAGAACAATTTTTCAGTAGACATACTCGAAGATGCGCCTGTTGGATTCCTGCTGTTGGACTTAAATGCCGTCGACCCAGACGAGGGCTTAAACGGCGAAGTAGTCTACGGGTTCGGAAATCAGGTATCTAGTGAGATCAGGCAACTTTTTAAAGTGGACCGAAAATCCGGGCGCTTAACGCTCCAGAGCCCAATTGATTTCGAGAACAAAAAAACCTACGAATTAGACGTACAGGCGTATGATTTGGGTCCCAATCCGACACCCTCTATGTGCAAAATAGTTATTAACGTCCAAGACGTGAATGACAATGCCCCAGAAATCAGCATTACGCCCATGACTTCCATCACAGCGGGAATTGCTTACATTACAGAGGCAGCGGCAAAAGACAGCTTTGTGGCGCTGATCAGCACCTCGGACAGGGACTCCGGAGAGAATGGGCAGGTTCGCTGCACCCTGTATGGGCACGATCATTTCAAACTTCAGCAGGCTTACGAGGACAGTTACATGATCGTCACCACGGCATCTCTAAATAGAGAAAAGATAGCCGAATATAACTTGACAGTAGTGGCAGAAGATTTGGGCTCCCCTCCGTTCAGAACCATCACCCAGTATACGATCAGGCTTAGCGACGAGAACGACAACGCCCCTCTCTTCAGCAAGCCAGTATACGAAGTTTCCGTGGTAGAAAACAATGCACCAGGCGCATATATCACCACTGTGGTGGCGCGGGACCTTGATTTGGGTCACAATGGTAAAGTCAGCTACAGACTATTAGATTCTTATATCGGGGGCGCTCCTGTGTCTACTTTTGTTTCTCTAGACCCGGCTACAGGTTCGATATATGCCCTAAGAAGTTTCAATTACGAAGTCATGAAATATCTGGAGCTCCGAATCCAGGCGAGTGACGGGGGGTCGCCGCAGCTCCACAGTAGTGCAGCCATCAACTTAAAAATAGTTGATCAGAATGACAACGCACCTTCCATCACGCAACCCCTGCTGAATAATGGATCTGCTGAAATTCTTCTACCAAAGGATACGCCATCAGGTTATATCATAACCCAGATAAAGGCAACAGATGCGGACGATGGCGTAAATGCGGAGCTATGCTATAAAATAATCAAAGGGGAGGTTGCGGTGTTCTCCATCAACAAAGCAACTGGGGAGATCCGCCTGAATCGTGAGCTGAACTACGATGTTAACGAAAGTCTGAAAATCTATATCGCAGTCAATGACAACGGGAGACCTTCACTGACTTCCACAGCGACCATCCGCTTTACTGTCGTTGCTGGGGCTCCCCCAAGCGACCGCACCGTGGTTAGACAAAACGCCAGGGAAGGGCCAATTCGCTGGGACACGTCAATTGTGATCATTGTAGTTCTAGCTGGAAGTTGCTCACTGCTCCTGTTGGCAATCATATTAATCGCCACCACCTGCAATCGGCGCAAACGACAAAAGAAAAATGGCGGTTTCCAGGATACAGCGGACATTCCTAACTTGGAGAGCGCGAAAAACAATGGCCACTCTTTGGTGTCTAACCATGATGGAAGCAACGTGTTCGAGTCTCGCGCGTTTTCCAGTAATTCTCCATTCGATAATTCCCACACTGCGGAGACTGACCCTGAAGATGGCAACGAAAAGACGTGCGTCTACGAACCCGAGACCAAAATCCGAGGAGGCAAATTTGAGGTTAGTTATTGGGATCATCTAACTATGCGGACAAGTCTTTGTCATTGTGTATTGGTTATTTTTGCTACTGTTGATACGTTAGTATACCTGTTATTAATGTCTGCGGTTTTTCTTTTTCACAGGGCTATTCTACCTTACCAGGCTACGGAAAGGAGGCAGTCAGACCGATTACAATATGGAAGGGTAATTCCTATACAACAATATCAGCTAGAGATCCCCAATTCAGCGGAAAGGACAGCGGGAAAGGAGACAGCGACTTCAACGACAGCGACTCCGACATAAGCGGAGAAGGCATGAAAAAAGATTGTCATCCGGTCAGCGTACAAAGTGGTGAGTTTTCAATATTCTTGATTAATTGGCGAACGAAATATAGGCCTATTCCTTTTTAAGCAAAATTTCCAAATGAAAATCAAATTTTTTTTACATGAAAGAGCGGGAATGGCAGGCAACTGAAAACTGTTTCATATAACTATTCCGCAAGAGTAGTAGTCTCGGTCATAATAAGCAAATAAGCTGAATCGATATGAATAAAGGTGAACAGGTAGTTAAGGAATTACGCAGGTTCAGGTCTTCGAAATCGAAACCGCTTTTGCGGAGGATAATGGACGGCCCGTGTGAGTGTTATTTTTAATTACTTATTTTGTCTCACTAGGTTTATGGGCATGCACGAGCGAGTGCAAGATCCTCGGTCACTCCGACCGGTGCTGGAGCCCGTCGGCAGTTCGGTCCAACGCCACGCCCTCCCAGAGCCACATGTCCACCTTCACCAAGACAGCCTCTCTGCCGCGTGACACGTTGCGTCGAGACAATTACTACCAAGCGCACATACCCAAGACTGTCGGATTGCAGAGCGTGTATGAAAAAGTTTTGCACAGGGAATATGACTACGTACTGGTTTCCCCGCCTCGACCTGTCAGGGTACAAGAAATTGATGATATGAGTGTACCCGTGTATTCGCCTACTCCGACGCGGTGCCCCACGAATGACGTGTAGAGCTTTACAATCTCGTCAGATGAATTTATAATTTTCTGTGAGAATTTAAAATAAAGCCCCGTACCCATAGGGGCTTAAAGTAATTTAATTTTTTGCTTTGAAAAAGAGAATATTTACAATTATGAAATATTTGTGTATTCACATTTTGAAATGTTGGTGTAAGTCCTCATTTGATTGTATCAAGTTTGTTAAACATACTATGTATATTATGCAATGTTTTGTACATATAGAGTATATTTTTATATTGATTCAAAACAGAATTATGTAAATGAACCACTGTTACTGATTTTGGAGAAGCATGCTTATTATTTAAAAAAAAAAACTTGTGAAATAATCAATTCACCAGACCACCCTGTCTGGTTAAAGATCTATATCAAACTGATAAAAACATGTAAATTTCATTGAATGCAGTACATATCTGTGTTTGTTTTACATTTTTTATCATCTTGTGAAAATAAATATTGAGATGATATAAAGATGATGACTTTTCGGCATTTCATGACAAACCCAACTTTTGCCATGAACGCACTTTTCTGCGCATAAAACAGTCTTACTCTGAAAAAAAAAAATCCTTGGCTTATCCACTTGGAGGAGCCCTTTTTAGTACTCAATGGGACCCTCCATCACTGGTGTGAAAGAGTTTAGATTCCAAGACAAAGAACCATTCAACCAAACCATTCCCTTTTCATCTAAATGAAGATCCTCCACAGAATCACTTCTTATTGGAAGTATTTCTATAGAATAGATGTAACTTCTGATGATATGGACACAATGAAAGCTATACTCGTACAAGTGCAATCAAACATTTTTATGGTAATTTTATAAAATGTCGAACTGCAGTTTAGTGTTATCTGCTTCTGCAGCATTAATTGCAATGCTGGAGGCTCTTGACACAAAAAAGTTCCCCAATTTTTTGGGATAACCTCATCTCCTTAGAGAGGAAGGTATTATTATTTCTAATTCTGTACCAGGTGAATAGTTCAGCTAATATTTTGTATGAGAGCTTAATGCAAAAGAGATGACAAGGTCTGTACCTAGGAAAATGTATCACTAAATTTGACAAGAGTGCTTCAACAAAGCTAATCAGTGTTCTTAACATCTTGACAAGTTCCTTTATTGAAGTAAATTGGAAAGGACACAAAGTTGCCCATTGAAAGATTTCTGCAGCAGGAAAAAAAGACTGCAAAAAACTGCCAGTTGGTCTAGAGTTACTATAAAGAATTTGGGAGATACCCATGGTAGGGTTGGTTGATATACTGTATGCCAGGGTTGGGTTCAATTACTTTTTTCAATTACAATTACAGTAATTGTAATCAATTACTTTCATAATTGTAAGTTAATTTTAATTGAATTGTTTATCAAAAAGTAATTGTAATTGTAATTGAACATTCTGTCCAGAAAGTAATTGTAATTGTAATTACAATTACAATCAATTGTAAATGAAAAAAGTAATTGAACCCAACCCTGCTGTATGCAATGCTGAAAAAAAAAGACAAGAAAAGATTTACTTTTTTTACTTGTTTTGTTGAGACTACCAGATTCAAAACTGCTTAACAATGAAGGATTATACAACGTACTCGCCAGCATGACCAAGAAGTGTTAAAGCAAAGTGTTGTGCTGTAGGTCCAGCAGGGGTTTAAGCCCACAATACGACCAAACTTGCTGGATAGCGGTGTGGTGCAGCAGGAGAGGGGCTTTGCACCTGATACACAGCACCAGTGATGGGTGTAGCACTAGCAATGGGAGAAGCCTACACTGAGAAACAAAGTGAGCAGCAGTCGTCACAAGGCAGTGATCACACCACACAAGGTCAGATCTGCTCAAAGGCAGCCCCAAAGGGACTCCAGCAGGGCGACCAATCCTCACACAGCAGGCTGAGCCGTGGAGGACCAGGGGGGAAAAACCCAAGAAGACTGCAAAGCCAAGGAGAGATTAACCCTCAAATACGCTGCAGCCCACACCTGGACGGAAGAGCTAGAAACCCTACCATGGATCTATTTACCAACCACTCAGAGGAGAGGAGAGAAGGGCATCCAACCATCACTCCGCACACACTGCCGGCTGACAGAACACAGCACAGCTGGATCATAACTAAAACACACACTGGAGGTAGGGGTGGCACGCCTGCTGTCAGAACACAAGAGCAAACAACCACTAAAAGCGCCGTAAGCAGCTGGCTGGACATCTGGTGCATCATAACCACAGGGCACAGAGCGAGCAGGGAGCCTAAATGGGGCACAAAATTTCTGCTGAGTGACATTTTCCAGTGTTAATTCTGCTGAGTGTCATTACTGGGTGTCAACGCCCAGAGCCATACAGAGGGAAGGAGGTGGAAGTAAAGATCTTGTTTGTCATAGGGATCTGTGGAGGGTAGAGGAATATCACCAGAGCTGCAGCACATATTCCTCATGGAGGGTCCGGATACAATAACAGAATGATCAGATAATAATTAGTCATGAACATCGAACAGCCATAACCAGATGTACTCGCCAACAAAAAAATTAAATGCTGTTTGTGAAACAGAGGGTTCACCAGGAACAAAAGCTAGATGTCATGGTAGTAAGGGAAACAAAGACAGCCATTCTATTGCACCATGTCAAGTTTTATTAACCCCTTTGCGCAGATATGGACGCCGGTGTCCATAAATTCCGAAATTTAATTCCTAAATAATTCTGTAATTGAATTTCCAAATGTCTTGCTTCACTGGAATAATTTTCCAGAATCTCTTTGACACAAATACTGAGTTATAAAGCTCATGCATAACAGGAAAAATTGGCATTATTTGTACTCTGCGCAAAGGGGTTAAAGTACAAGTTTAAAACTATAGAACTGAAGGCCGAAATGAATGCTCAGACGTCCCCTTTAAGTGCATTTGAGCACATTACCTGAGCTTCTCGTCGCTCTGAGCAAATACCCCACACTGCGAAAAACACAGTCCCTTGGGCTGTAGCCTACTGAGACAACATTAAGCCCCTTTCAGGTATAAATTTGTTCCCTTGAAAGCTCAGCCAAGCTCCTGAAAATACAGACAGTGAAGCTAACATGGAACACAAAGCTAATCAGAGCCCTTTGTTTTTCTGGCTCTCTCCAGTGTGGAGATGGATTTACACACTAATTCAGTGGCAGGTGTGTTGCAGTCAGAGAGAGCAGCAGGCCATGTTGCATCTGATTGTCCTGGAGAATCAAACACACGTGAGACCTGCAAATGTTTGGAGAGACCACTCCACTTGCACTCAACTTCTCCATTTTCACTATGTTTTGCATTCACGGATGTCACAGATCTTTAAGCACTTTCCCACATTCACCTCGTTTCTTCCCCATGCTCCCATACCACTGCAATACCAAACAACGTATTGTTAACTGCAACAGCAAATATGCATGACAAATTATTTGCTATAGCATTTGTCCTTCAACTTCTGACAGCACTTTAGCACCGTGCCGTTTCGAATACGGACTAGCTTACTTAGATTTTCCCAACACCATGCAAAAAACAGGTACCACAATATGCAACAGCTGTAGAAAGCCAGCTAGTTCTTTCACGTGAGCTAGCCCCAACAACTGGGATTCTTCTGAAACCAGGGTCCTGATTCCTGGCAGAAAAGGGTAGCCTATTCTATCTGTTGTAGGATAAACATTCTTGTTGCAAACTATCAATATAGCTACACAATGTTCCGTGCTGAATGGCTGTGTTATGATTTAGCCTACTTTTATTAACAAACAGGCCTAACGTGATAGAAAAGATGGAATCAACAATGTCATTGGGCTACTTGAAATAGCTTATCTATTGTCGAATTCGTGCTTAAGTTAAACTAAGGGGGACATGCCTCTTAAAGTCAACACTGACCCGATTTTATCAGGAAATTTCGTCCTCCTACATGGAACTGTTCAGCCCTGATAACATTTCAATTTGATCATTGACTAATAATTATCCAAATATGTAAACTACTGAACTACGGCCTGCTACATGTTTGAAAAGGAAAAAAATAATTAGACTACCATTTTCAGAATGGTTTGAAGTTTGAACTCTCAACAGTGTGATTCCACTACAGAGAAGATATCTCTCCTGTTATAGCATGTTTTGACAACCAGTGACTTTCTTTGATAAACTCATAAGTTTTGCCACCCTGGTTAGAAATAATCCGCTGAGTTTTAAAATAACAATGGCCTTTCATGACCCCTGATACAGGAGAGACAGTAGACTTTCAAAATGAAAAAACACAAGCTAGGGAAGAAAAATGGCGTAATATTGTATTTTCTTTGGTTTGGCCAATGACATCACAAAATACAACCCTACTCGATGTGTTAGTATTCAAATACCATCTCTAGTAGCTGTAGCATCTTGTACCCTCCATGTTATCCTGAGAGAGCTCATCAACAGTACCACTCTGTTGCTATCTCACCTTCTACTACTGTAACCAAGCAGCTATATCACCCCACACCCTTCCAGCATCAATCTATTGAAGCTGAGAGGCTGAACATTCATAACCTCCAATAACATTCTCCCATCATAGTGCAGAAGCTAATCATGCATATGATAACACATTTAGGAATCATGCCATTGTGGCTTTACACATAAGCCTCCACCTCTGTCTCTCTACAAATGAACTAACACCTTCAGTAGCAGCTAAAATTCGCCAAGCGGTATTCTATTCAAGGTCTTCTAATAAGGTCGAAACTGCTTAGCTTCACCAATTTGACATGAGCGATGTAGAGGGCGGCAGGACTATTCGGCTTCAGAATTATCATACTAGACACTAAGCAGCTGTCAGTGTGGTTAGTCCTAAAATAGCACACCTGCTGGTAAAATTAAGTTGGTACTGACAGAGACGATGCTATATTTGCAGAAGTCACTGAATATACACCAATGGGCCAGAACATTAATACCACTCACAGATGCAGCAAATAATGCTGATCATCTCATAACAATGGCACTCGTCAAGGTCTGCAGACAGATCTTAGATGGTAAGGGAATAGTCGGTTCTTGCATTCAACGTGTTGGATGCGGGAGAGATGGGAACTGAACAACTTTGACAAGGGCCAAATTGTTATGGCCTGACGCATGGGTGAGAGCATCTCTGAATTGGCAAGACTTCCGGGGTGCTCTCTGTCGGCAGATGTGAGTACTTACTGACAGGGTCCAAGGAGGAACAAACCATAAACCGGCGACAGGTTTTTGGATGCCCAAGGTTCATCAATGAACGAGGGCTATGAAGGCTAGTGGTCCAAGGAGGGACAAACCATGAACTGGCAATTAGGTTCAGTGCGCCCAATGCTCATTGATGTAGGAGAGCTATGAAAGCCATCCCATCTGGTCCAAAGCGACAGAAGGGAGATTGTGGCACAAGTCGCTGAGAACTTCAATAATTCTTACATGAGGAATGTGTCGCAATATGCAGTGCACCATATCCTGTGGTTATTGCACTTTTTAGCTTGCCGACCAGTCAACATGCCCACTCTAACCCCGGTCCGCCTCTAAAAGCACCCCAAATGGGCACCTGAGCTTCAAACCTGGACCTTGGAGCAGCTGAAGGAGGTCGCCAGGTATAGTGAGTCCCATTTTCTTTTACGTTATGTCCTTCGGCCATGTATGCATGCATCATTTACCTGGGAAGGGATGGCAATAGCATCAGGATACACTGTGGGAAGAAGACAAGCTGGTGGGGGGAGCATGACGATCTGGGAGCTGTTCTGCTGGGAAACCCTGGGTTTGGGAATTCAAGTGACGTCAGTTTGATGGAGTTGCTGTGGTAGCACAAGGGGGACCTTCACTATATTAGGCAGGGGGTTTCAATCTCATGGCTGATAGGTGTACAAATTTGAGATATATAACCACATATATATATATATATATATATATATATATATATATATATATATATATATATATATATTTATAGTCATAGTCATAGCCATAGCCATAGCCATAGTATAGCAAGTACAGAAAGCAAGAGAGCTTGCATCACTTTGCAGTAGCTTGTAGTTATTGTTATTGGTATATTAACCGCGTGGACAGCATACTTTAATTACTTTAATTATAGCTTGGGAACATTCACAATAGTGAAGCAAACATATCTAAATAGCCTGTTTTAGAGCAAATTTGGCAAACATTCACATCAATAAAACTGACTTATTTCAGTTTTTGTAATCTTATTTCTCGTAGAAGCACATGTGCGGCAATCATTAGACATCATCAGTATGGAAGTAGGGGAGAGTGATTGTGTTAACACAGTCGCAGGGGCCTAGATACATTGAGCAGCCCATGCATAAGTCAGGAGTTTTGGCTGCGATTCCGCGGTTTCTTGGGGTTTTGCCAAGCCCACTTTTTGAAACAGAATCATCGATTTGCCTCAGTAAGTGAAAGGCAAACAAGCATGGCACAGTCACAGTGCACAGTTCTGACATCTTCCTGTCGTCAGGAGCTGCTGACCAACCGTAAAACTATGTCAAGTGTCTGGTCCGTCAGACACAGACAGACTGTGTTTGACCAGCCTGAGAGCAAATACACTTCCCACACATTTCACACACAGGTGATGCATCTGATGGCCATGTTGGAATCTGAATTACATGAGTGATAGGGCCCTAGGTACACAGAGTTCATGCTCGTTTGTGATTCCAAAAAATTCTACGAAACATCTATCCATGTACAAGATATCCATCACACCACCTTCTGTTTTAAAGTAACAGCAAAAAAAAAAAAAAAAAGGAACATATAAATGGAATGTATCTGTTGCAATGACTCCCCCCTGCGGAGTTTTAATTTTACCAAAAATTTTACAGTAATGGGAAAATGTTATTGGAGAAAAAACTGCCGACAATAAATGCACCCACTAGGAAATTCAAACAAATCAACCATCTGGTGATGGAGCTGCAAGTTGTCTCCCAATTAGAAACAAATTTCACGTCCAATTATCTGACCCATGACAGCCACTTCAAAAACACTTCACATTTTACAGTTTGCTGGCTTCTTACAATATTTTTAATGGGTCAAACATTTTGCAGGCAATTAGCAGTGCAAACACAAAATGCACTCTTGTATAAGTTAGAGCCACACCATTTGCTAAAAGCCTGAAGCTATTATTATACTAGTACCTTGTTTCCACTAAAAACCAAATCACACACGCGTGCAGAAGTGTATGCGCACACACACTCACACACACACACACACACACACACACACTTCCCTCTTGAGACCTTCATGTCAACCTGATAATCGAAGAGGAAAAACAGCATTAAAAAAGAATTAGGGTGTAAACACTGGAGCACTTGGATCTGACATCTTGGCACCTGTCTTTGCAAACTCTGCTAAATGAGCACTTATGCTATGCCATGCACAGTGAGTACCATAATTCATCGGACAGTCAATTAAATGTTTTTGTTACTTTGGTTCTGTTGGATCTTAATCCAATTGAAGATGTATTCCACATGCTGAAGAGGAGACTGCAGGCAATAAGCCCCCAAGACAGCAGAGACTGAACATGGCTGCCGTACAGACCTGGCAGAACATCACTTGGGAAGATACAAAGCGTCTGGTGATATCTGCACCCTAAAGACTTCAAGCAGGTACAACCTGCAAAAGAATAATTTATTCTACATTATGTTAAACAGTCCAATGTTTTTCCACGCACACAAAAATGAGAAGATGATGTATGAATGGTGCTGTCATTTCTAAACGGTTCATCCAATATGGATAAAAATATACTCAGGTTACAATGGAGAGTCTTTACTTCAACCTCACTGTCATTGTGACATTTAAATCTCAAAGTGTAAGAGTACTGAACCTAATTTCTTTAAAAGAGCATGTCACTATCCAATAAATTATTGTGGTCATGGTATATATGTAAAGGCAAGAGCAGTAAGACTATGTCACAGCCTGGCTCTGCTTAGCACCTGTCTGCGTACTGTTTGAGAGGATGTGTCATGTTCAACCCCAACTCTAATGAGGATGTGTCATGACTCTGCACTCCATCAAAAGCTTATGAGAGACAACACCCCTGTTTCTGAAAACAATACAGTCTAATTCCCGGCCAAAACAGTCCTCTGCACATACTTTGTTTTCAAAATTAATGGTTTGAAGTCTAATACACCACACATCTGCACAGCATATATTGAAAGCACTGAATAGAGATACACGTAATACTATGAGAAGTATGGCTACATTGTTTGCAAACAGGCTACTTAAAATGACAAAGGTCAAGGCAATAACAACAAATTTAGTCATTGCTGAGTGAAAAACTGGCAATAAACCTTTCTTATGAATTTTCACTGACCAAACCAAGCCAAATAGTTCACTCGCAACTCAGAAATCAAAAATCTTGCATCAATGCACTAAATTTTTGGGCAGGACTTGTGGTTTATTTATTTATTTATTTACAGTGGTGTAAAATCCAGGGGTCAGAAAGTAAAAGTCCCTCCAAGTTTTTCTCCCACCCACAGAATGAGCTTATCACTCATATTGGTTCTATCTCCTGTCCGAAGTAAATCCAGGTGGTTGGAATAAAGTTCTGGGGAGGATTTTTACTTTCTGAACCCGGACTTTACACCCCCTGTTTATTTCTTCTTTTTATGACTGTTTAAGAGTGAAGCCACGATCAGCAACAATTATGGCTGAAGGACTTCATGAGTGGAATGCATGTGGATTCAAGTTGCATTGTTGCTACGTCAGAGAAACCAAAGACGTTGCCAGGCTTGATCATCTGACGCAAAATCTAATTGGACGGGTTATATCTCTACCGCTCAAGCTCCGAAAGTGCCTTGAGTGTTCATCAGAGAAGTGCACAGAACTGCCCACTAGACCGCGTGGCTCAGTTAAGTCTGCAGGATTGGTAAGCACATGCACCATTAAATTATCCGCGCAAACCCAAACACAAAGAAAACTTGCCATTGCCAGTTCAACTGTGACAGGCTCAAATAAGTCATAGATTTCAGAACTGGGGTGCATACAACAAATGACAGCACAAATTGCTACCAAGCATCTGGAAACAATTATATGAACTTTTGACAGCAGTATGCTCAGTCATGCAGGTAATATAACACGTTCCATGACCAGCGCGTCACATTCACTTTTGGGGAGGTCCAGAAAATTAACTGGTGGACTCCTTGGCTCAAAAGCACGTAGACAGCCACGGTAAAGACTTCGGAGAAAATCCCCATCGCTATGGCTGGGCAAGAGGAGAAAGAACCGTGTTTACCACCTGTGAGTATAAAAAAGACTTTACATTTTTGTCCAAGAACAGGACATCATCCAAGCGCCAAATATCTGATTTTAAAACAAGAGAGACCTAAAACTAACCAAGCGACCAATATAGCATGGAAAATCATGTTGCCATAAATTTAGCGTGTTTTTACTAACTCCGTTCCGTAGCTTGAAGTTCCTTACAGAAAAGTGCTATAATCCATTAACCGCACCAGGAAATATAGACGTAATTACAAATAAATGTAGGTCACTCGTTTTTCCCCAAATCGTGCACATGAAAGCCACGCATATGAGCAGATATTATAATCAATACAGTATTTGAATTATTGGAAAAGTAATTAAAATATTTTCGCAGTCTGTGTGTTTTCCCTTTCATTTATACCCTTGATAACTTGTTTTACTACTCTACATTTTCTTTTCCAAAGGCATACTCGGCCGAGCCGGTGAAGCCCTCCAGTTCAAGCCGTCTTCTTAAAATTGGAGCTGTGGTTCTTATCGCGGGAGCAGCTCTCCTGCTTTTCGGAGCTATCAGTGCTTTTTATTTTTGGAAAATCGACAACAAGCACGTAAGAACTTTTCATTACTCGTTTAACATTTGTTCATTGGTTTAAGCTACACTATTTAGTTGCTCGCTTAAGCGATATGGATCGGACGATTTCCGCAGCCATTGAGTTTGAGCCCAAATGGTCTACCTGTAACCCTGGGATCGAGAGGTGCGCCTCCTAGCTGCCTCATCAAATTGGCCCACTGTAACGTTGTGGAAGTTCACGCGTACCTGCGTAATTTTATTCCACAATAACACGATTTTTTAAGTAAAAACAATATAATCCGGATCCACATCCAACCGTCGTTACCATGAGTTTTGACAGTATCGACAAGTATCGTCAGAGCCTGTTTGAATGTAAAGTATGAGGAGTTCTGATCTCATGTAATCGTGTGTATGTATGTATGTATGTATGTATGTAGCGTACTATCATTTTGTATATTCTGCATTATAGCCTAATGAAGAAATAGGCAATTAGTAGAGCGTGAATTTTAAGTTCAGCCAGCCAAGACATGCCAACAAATGCGTGAACTTTGTGAGCATGCATAGCCCAATTCTCCGGGATAGTCATGTAAACAATTTACGACTTGGAACAAAACGATTCGCTAAAAATGTGGCCACTTACTGCAGAAGTCAGGTATTTAACCAATCTGTAGTGTTCACCGCTGTGAATACTGAGAGTTTCAACTTACTAGTAAGATGACCATTGCTAAATTGCGCTCGCCATCACGGACTCATTCAGACTCTTTTCCAGCGCAACAACGCTCTCAGCTTAGTTTGTGCATATTTATAGAGGCATTATGACCTGTGGGGAGGAAGCACGAGAAATGCGTCTCATATGAGCTCAGGTGTGACCAGCTGATCTTTCTTATTGGTCCTCTGCTATCCGTTTTACTTTGGGATGTCGCATTGTTCCACCGAATGGGATGGGCCTTCTAAGAATAGACCTGGAGCGTGCTGGAGCCAAGGGGGCACTGCACTACACGTAGGCTGCTCATTTTAGTGAGTGGACCTGGGAGAGGGTTGATCCCGACATTTCGCAGCCTTTGTGAATAGTTCCATGTGATATGGCTGTTCCGTCAAATGGACCGAATGCGCTCCCTAGCCGACGCCCCCCGGTGCACTGTGTTGATAAGGAGCTAAGCCTGTAGCAAACTGACAGGCTGCCGACTCGATTCACTGGTGGACAAATGCTATTGTACCCTCAAGCAAGGTTCAAAACCCGCGGTAAATATCCATGAATCCCGATGAGCAAAAGCTAGGCATCGGCTAAATACATTTCAGTTTTCACAAACAAGCGCAACTGTAAAGCAAATGCACAATTGAAGGGCTTAGAACCAGAGCGGTCTAACCCACGGAATATTGTTTTTGAGATAATAGATGTCAAAGTTTTTAAAATATGAAAAATAGAAAAAAAAAATGTTACTCACAATGTCAGTTCAGAGTGACTGACTTGGGTTAGACCACTCTGGCACTTATGAATCTTGTCAACATCTGTCACAATATGATCCAGACTTTTATGCATGTTTTTTGGGGTTGGACCACTCTGGTTCTCAGCTCTTCAATTTTAAGCACATAAATAATGTCATAATACCTTTTATGCCCCATTTGCATGGAAGCAACAGGAAGTCATCATTCCCGAGGGGGTAACTGTTGCATTAAGCAATTTAAATTGTTTATCATGCGTATTCTGCCACGCTTTTCGCACAAGCTTACCAAAACATTTAGGCCATAAAGGACTATGGCCGACTTAATTGTATTTTTTCGCCTATGTATCCACGTTTACCGGAATATGGCCCGACTTCTCCCGCATACTTTTTCGCAACTGACGCTTGGACAGAAATGCTCGGGGACGGATGCGTGTGTCTTTCTGGACTTCATTATGGACCCAATCAAGACTTTGTAATTACGTACATTTTTTCCATTTCAACGAAACCCACTGCAATAGAGGAAAGTCTTCTATTACTGGACCTACCCATTTCATTGAAGCCCCATCATTACAGCGTGTTTCCTTTGCCACTAATGAGCCCATTGCGCCCCGTCCAGTCGGAATTTGCAGGGCTCTAAAGCGGACATCTGAGCTTAGACTTGAATGTTTTGCGGAAGAGCATTGGAAATGCTTACCAAACCGTCCAACATAATTTGTTTACATGGTACTATTTATTTCAACTATATATTTCTTCTTACTATAAATTAAATTTTATTACCATGTACCTTAGCATTATAAAAAAAAAAAAAAGACTGCGAGGAAGAAAGACGCTGGTCGACATGTAAAAAACACACGTATCAAACATGGCGTAGGCCGATGCAGTGCCAGTGACATAATCACGAATTTGCCTGGTTTTCTAGCGCTCAGCCTTCAACTATCATACGCTCTCAACATTCGTTTTGTGAAAATTCCCACGAACATTTGTATTGCACTCTAGGTGCAGGGGGGTGTCAGTTAAACTCAGACCCTAGTGCAAAGGATCTGTGTGCAGATGCAACTGTGGGAAAATAAACAAAAAAAAAAAAAAAAAAAAAAAGCTCTCTGAATGGGTAAACATACTGTGGGCCTGACCTCTTCAAACAACTTTTAAACATTTTATAGTTGGCAGCTATTCGGCACACAAGTGACATCAGGGAACATGACATTCATGAATTATGACAACTAGGGATTCTGGTAACCAGAATAAACAAAAATACTGAGCTAGACCATTCAGTGTGCCCACACTTTCATTTGCTGTGTGTGGGACTAAAGCTGTTTTAAGCGTTGACAGTGTTAGTAACACTGCCAACGCATAATGTAGCAAATATATTTTGGTTTAGAGGTGTGCTCCTCAATGAGTCAGTGTTACTTATAATTTACCAGTTCAGCAGCATTACACGCAATCCACAGTATATGTGAAAATGGTACAATAAAAAAGTGCTCCAACACAGGATTGGGCAAGAATCACAATTGGCCATGGATTTCATGCCAACTTCTGTTCATAATTGTGCCTAATTACCTCAATCAGATACATGATATTTTGAGCCAAATTCATTGAGCAGCACTCAAAAGACAGCTCATAACTGTCATTGTGTCCTCATAAGAAAATTTTTGCTGTGATCTAATCTACAATTAAACTGGCTTTTGTGTACAGAGCTGCTCAGTTGATGGAGCCGGAGTTAATTGATGGAAACAAAAACCTACACACGAGCCCATCACTGACAGAATTGCTCACATCTGGTTGAGCAAGATGTTACAACTGGGCATTGACACAGCCTTTCTTTGTAATACAGTGGAATTTGAATTCTCATTTTCTGAACTTCACAAAAGCCCAATTCACAAAAAATGGAGGTGGTGTCTATATTTGTTATTTAACAAAGACTGAAATTCATTTTACAAACTGAAGACCTTGGTGGTAAAGGCACTTAAGTCACAAAATGTGCCTTTAGAGACAGTCGACTTAGATGAAGACATTTTCCCATCCTGACCTCACAGTGTGTGAAAAAATGACTTCAGTACTTTTAGCACTGGGCTCTTCAATTTGCGTTTACACATTTTAATTTGTGCTTTGACTCCATGAACTGTGCAAAGAAGTAAATTGCACGGGGGAAAAAAGTATGTGAATGTGTGCTTCTGTTTTTGATGGATCAGCATCCAAATTTGTTTCTATAACTGAAGGGCTTTCTCAGCAGGTGTACAATATTCACTACAGTATGAGCATCAATGGGAAAATTGAGGAAGGCTCCATGGAAATTGATTCAGAAAATAATATGGAGAGGTTCCGGACAGGAAGTGGTCCCGATGAAGCAGTGGAAGTTCATGATTTTCACATAGTGAGTTCAATATCTTCTTTCCACATTCCTGTGAAACTCACAATATACTAATTTATTTGGTGGGGGAAAACAAGGATTTGTTGACTATTGTATTACTCTCATTTGCTTGGTCGAATTCCAAAAGTTAAATTGCTGTACATTGACTGCTATGACTGCATAACTGTATACACTACTGTAACTTCAAACTTGCATAAATAATGAAATGGCTATCGCATGTGACGAGCAAAGTTTGGCCAAATACTTTTGTTTCAGAGAAGCCAAAATTCACAACCATATGAAATGAAAAATTTTGCCGAGTATCTAAAGTAAAATTTTCAGTCTTGAAAATGGGTGGATAAAAGTAAATCTTTCCTTGAAACTGAGAACTAGCATGCTGAAAGGGTTCAGGAATTTGAAGGAATTATGTGACCCAGACACGGCTACTGTGTGGTGAACTGTGAGTCAGTGCTGCATACAACTGCTAGTTCTGTGAAAGTGTCCTTGTAATGGAACAGTTTTCACTGGTTCGCTTTGATTTTGGTGTGAAACGTATGTGGCCTTTGTCACAGGGAATAACTGGGATTCGATTCGCTGGTGGAGAGAAATGCTTCATTAAGACGCTGGTCAAAGCACAACTTCCTGACGTGGAAACTCTGAACAAGGAGTCACTGATGTTTGATTTGGTAGGTTTTAAGGAAATGGTTCATTTAGTCATCTCAGGCCAGATCACATTGTCAGACCTACATTTTTTTGTACCCTTCAAGCTCTCTACCTCTGATATTATCCTAGAAATATTTTGTGACTGCTTTTGGTTATCTATCCTGCTGCAATAAATTACACCAAGAAACAACTCTGCTGGCCAAACACACAGCTTAAATTAAACTCTCAAGATGTAAACATTTAAATAACTGCATAACGGTTACTGAGGCTGTTGCTGTGGCTTTTTTTTTTTTCCCCCATTGTCCCCACCTTGATGCTCTCCAGTAGTCCAGAATAAGAGGTTTACTAACAGTAAGCTCTGCAGCTGCATTGAAACCATTTTAGCCAGAGGCAATGGGTCCAGTCACAGCTGTGATAACCAGCCCAAACCGCCACACAAACAGCAACTGCTTCTGCGCTGGCTGCTGCCAAAAACATCCAAATTACCCCAGCAATGCCAACAGCTGCTGCATTCATTTTGCATAGCACTTTTTAAAAATGTAATTGTATTACGGTTATAACTGCAAGTCATTCTGAAGCAAATTTCTTTCAGCATTGCTGTTTTGAATAATTTACTTCCCACAGTTTTTTAATGTTATTTTTCTCGTCAATTCCTATGCTGCAAAACATTTTTAAAATTTGTTTTCTTTAAAGCTGGCTGGTCCACGCAGATAACCAGTTCTTATTCTTTGAATTTAAAAAAGCTGCTTTCAGCATTTTAAGCTGTGCGCACTGAAAAAAAAATATGAAGCTGTATGTTAGGTCTGATGTGTTAACTGTTTACAGAGATGCAACATAATTTGCCGTTGCATTTAGAAAGCGATGTTATCTTCAGATACGATTCACTCACTAATAAGAGTTTATTTAAATAACTGTTCGCAGGCTGTACTAAGAGCCTTGGCCGAAAGAATTAGAAGTTCAAACAGCTTAGGGCGGCTGGATTTAATGGTTTCATTAAAAATAAAGCAGATGCATGGATCTCAGAAGTACTGATGTAAAGTATGAGCGAATGACTTGCATCAAGGCCAGTGGTTTATGGACTCTGAAATTCACTTTTGAAGCATATTTCTCCCCATCAGGACGAGGAGATCATGCCGGCCAAGTTTGACGAGGACTCTCTGATCTGGGTGTCAGCAGACCAACCCTTGAAGGACAGCAGTTTCCTCAGCGCCAAAATCCTGGAGCTCTGCGGAGACTTGCCCATTTTCTGGCTTCGCCCCACATACCCAAAAGGTAACTCGCGGGGGCTCCACTTCATAACAGTCAGGCCTTATATTGAGGCCTATTGCCACCCTGACACTTGCACGATTTGTGCAATGCGTCGTGGCAAGGTGTACCATTTTGGTGGTACGGTGCGGAGCCTTGTTTACGCCCTGTTCGCACACTGTACACGCATAAGTTATGCAGTCTGCGCAATGCATGGCCAAAAATTTGAGCTACGCACGAGCAATGCGTGAACACTTTGTGAGAAGTTCCTGCCATGCGCGAATGGTTCGTGACGTGCGCGAACTATGCGCGAGCTGGGCGTGCCATGATCACGTGAACAACTCGTGACAACACCCTAACACCGCACGCATTGACACGCACCGTCGGCAGTGTTCGCGCCGAGTTCGCGTAGTGTTCACGCATGGTGCACGCAAGTGGCACGCACATGGCACGAACACCGCGTGCCGAATTTTTTGAACATTTCAAAATTCTCTCTACGACATGGCACGCACCCCCGCACCCTTCACACACTCCTCACGCTCGTTCCCGAAGACTTTAATCATTGCCACGACGCACTGCGAAAACAAAAATCGTGCAAGTGTCAGGATGGCATAAGGTTGGTTTTCACCAGCCCACACTCTTGCTCTTTGTTGGCTATCTGATGGCAATCTTGCTCCACTGGCAGCTCCAATCAGTGTCTTAGTTGTACTTTCAAGGGTCCAGTTGATATTTGCTGCTTTCGCCTGGGGTCTGAAATGGTTCTGAGACTGTTAACTCTCAGGAAGGGGCCAACATAGTTCGATCTACCAGACTCATTGAATAGAAGACCAGGAGCTTAACTCCTGTTTTCCTTCACTGGCCTCTTCTTAACATCAAAATTATAATGAAAATCCAAAGTAATTTTTTACAGTACAAAATGCCTATTGGCATAGTACTGCACATGTGCATGTCCTTGTTTTAAAATTAGCTTCGATTTGATTGTTTAGGTGTGTATACTAGGGAGACAGGATCTGAGAATACGGAGTTGACAATCTGAGGTGTTAATCTGTGTCCACGCTTATCACAAATTTGCCGACAGGTGGACAGCGGAGGAGGAGGGGCGTCCAGCGGGGAAAGCGTCAGGCCGTCATGGCAGCAAAGACTGCCACGGATGTAACTCCCACTGAACTACCAGTCACAACAGAGGTGGCCGGTAAGGAGACTACTGGTCTGGCAGAGACAGCAACTGTGGAGATCAGCCCCACTGAACAGAGCATCACTGAGGGCATCACTGCAGGGGACGCGGTCACCATGGAGATGACCATCGCAGACAGCGTCACAGGTCAGACTGCCACTGTTGACATCACCTATGACCCCACGGCAGCCACGGAGATATCAGCTGCAGATCTGGTTACTGCGGAGATCGCATCGGCAGATTTGGTCACAGCAGGAATACCATCAGCAGAACTGGTAACTGCAGAAGTTGCCTCAGCAGACCTGGTCACAACTGGGCTATCCTCAGCAGACTTGGTCACCGTGGAGCTGACTTCCGGGGACATGGCCACTGTGGAGATCACATCCGCAGACTCGGTAACCATGGAGATGGCATCTGGCGATGTGGTCACCGTGGAGATGACCTCTGGTGATCTGGCGACCATGGAGATGACCTCAGCGGAAGCCATCACCGTGGCGATGACCCCAGCGGAGGCGGCCCGGGAGGAAGTTGAGGCTACGGAGATACCCATCCCGGAGCCTACCGTCGCTGAACACAAGCCTGAAACCACTACAGCAGAAGAAAAAGAGGCAGAGCCACCATATAACCCAGAAAACCCCTACCAGGTGAGTACCGCCTAGAGCCAATGACCGGGCAGAGTCAAGAATCTGGCCTTTATCTAAGAATACTGCCTTTTTCTGCTGCCATGAGCTCCACTTTGCACTCATCTCATGCACTGAACATAATTTGCTTTGGGATCCTGTAAATCATTGCAATTGCTACGATTTCAAATTTTTATCCTTCAGCTTCCCTTTGCAAAATGAAGCATTTATGTCCAACGCACTTTTTGAGGGAAACGCAGTCTCTCCGTGCAATAAACAAATTTTACAAAAAAAAAAAAAAAAAAAACAATCCCCATTTCACTTTAACAACTACAATAACCAGTAAATCTTATATTTTGAAGTATAATCATTTTAATAATTTATGCAAACTTCTGCTAGTCCCACTTTCCGTATGCAAGCACAAGAAATTCCCTTTGAGGGCTAATAAGAATTCTGTCAATCATACGACATAGGCCTAAGTACTTCTGCAGGGAATTTGTAATGGATGGATTCTTTTACAGATGGTAGATTATTTATTTTGTCAAATGCTTGTGAAGTGCATCTTTATTCAAAGTGTCGTTCTTTAAATAACCCCAAATAAAATGCAGAAACATTCTTGCTTTCATGGGTTCTAACATTCTGAACTATAATCATTTAAAACTTAGAAATGCAGCACTAATTATGCTGGTTGTATCAATCTGCAGACTTGAAAGCCCATATGCCATTTAGGGTAAAATATCAGAGATGATTGAAACACCAGGGTGCATCTATGAAAATGAAATGCACTTTCTGATTTCAGTTTTCATGAAACTTCCATGAATCATTGAGCCCCTAAGTGTTTTACACTTATTTTCACGGTAAAATGTTGCAGTGACCAACAAGTCAGGTCTTAAGAACTGAGTGGATGAAGTTTAAAATGGAAATAATAGTTCACTTAGAGGTTATTGGATGCCTTCAAATAAAATTGAATTTAAAAGGTCGAGAGAGCACAAACAAAGGCCGTTAAATCATAATCTCAGGTTTTAATAGCCAACAGCAGGAGCTCTGACCTGTATCCAGGGTAACAGCAGCAGGTCACAGGAAGGTTTTCTTCAGTCTCCGCTAAATATACCTCCTAACGCAGGGGATGCCACACTTCAGCCTTCTGGCTCATGGTAGGTAAGGACTGAACAGAACTGATCCCAGACAAGCGCTGCAGCTGTGATGCACTCCTCACCCTTCCCCACCCCAAGCCCAACACAGCAATTAGGGCGATGCTGCACCTGTCCCCACCTAGTCAACACGAACCGGTCCGATTGTACAACCAACTAATCGGAGATGGTCGCTCTGAGTTTGTGACAGGAAAGAGAAGACATGGAGGGGTGTTGTGTAGGGCTTGCGGGGGTGGGTGCTCTTCAGCCGGTCCACTCCTGTTGTTTTTGATCAGTAAGAGAGCCGCTTTGCTCCAGTGCGGACCTGTGCAGCACGCGACATTTACGTAAAACCGCATGAGCCACGCGAGTCAGGCGAACAGATGAAGACCGTGCCGTGCCGTGCCGTGCCGTGCCCCCCCCCCCAAACCCCAGTCAGCCCCCCGTAACAGAGCAGCTGTAGGGGAGCAGGGGACAGATGCTGGGGTCACAGGGACACAGGCAATCACTGTCACCCCTACTCTGTCCCACCCCAGCCAGGCTTTTCAGCCACAGAGACGAGCCCCCTTTGTGCCACCCCCACGAGACTGGGCAGAACCGTGTGAAAGACTCAGGATTTGCATGTGGGGGCCCAACTTTGCAGAGCGCGAGACAACCTATATGTGCAACCCACCCATTTCCCTTTGAATTTGCCAAAAATAACATTCGAAGGACATTAAAATTCCGCCTATGTAATGTACACGACAGGAGGGTATGCATTCGGTCCCTCCTTGGGAATGTGTACACTAAAAGCAGACAGGATCCCGAGGCTCCTTCACCCCTTAATGAAGGCAAAGCCTTGAATTCCTCTTTCATACACGGCACAGGAAACACAAGACCCACATATTCCTACAGAAAGTTTTACGCTAAAAAAACCAGATGTGAACTCAAAACTTCTGAAATGCATAAAAAAAATGAAAGAGACAATTCTCCTCTTAAAAAAAAAGACTTCAGAATCCACAGAATAAAGCATCAAACATTAAAAATAATGAGAAGGCGAATGAGAGGGTTTTTTGCATAGCAGCAAGTCCTGAGGGGAGCCGAGGGAATGAGAGAGAGAAAAAAGGTATATATAATTTGTAACATACATATGCATATCCTTGAGAAAAAAAAAAAAAAATCCATTTCCCCCTCTGTTCGGCATCGTCTCTCCTTTTCTGCAGCAGCGCAATCTGGAAGGAGAGGACGGCTCCATGACCTTTGACCAGATGCTGGACCACCAAGGAATCTGCTGTGCGGAGTGCACGCGCGGCCACACCTACTGCCAGAGGATATGCGAGCCGTTGGGGGGTTACTACCCCTGGCCGTACCACTACAGGGGCTGCCGCGTGGTCTGCAGGGTCATCATGCCCTGCCGCTGGTGGGTCGGCCGTATTCTGGGCATCGTCTAAGGCCCCGGCCCTCTGTAACCGCACGGCGACGCAACAAACAAGACCAAGCTAAAGTCTTGGTACCCACCCCCACCCCGCCCCACCCCCTCCCACACACACTTAATCCAAGCCCTTTCACTCCATAAGCCATTCCCACGTACCAACCCTCTTTTTTTTTTTTTTTTTCGTTTCGGCTTTCGTTCTTCCCGGGTGTAAATAAACAGAGGGCGCCAGATTTGTTCGTACTGAATCTCATCTTCCTTATCTCAGTTTTTTCGCCCTTTGATAGACCTAATGCAGAGAGTTTGTGCGCCTTTTTCCTCTGCGTCGCGCAAGTCAGCTCGGCAAAGACAAAAATCGGTAAATATTTTCTCGCGCGGGGCTCGGGCGAACGTCCGTAGATGCAATCATCTGACAAGATCTCATCGCCAAACTGTATATATAAAAATGTAGCTTTTTTTTTTAAAAACAAAAGAACCTCACTATCTTTGATCTCACAAATTTATAGATTTCGATTCTTTATTTTTCTGCCCAATAAGATTTTGATAAAGATGTTTCCGGAGGGGGGGACAAAAAAAAAAAAAAAACAGACTTCTATATTGGAACAGATTTATAACTCTCATGCATGTATGTTCTTTGTAAGCAACAATTTTTGTGTCTATGCTCCAACGCTTTAATGCACCATAAGATTGAAAAAATTTAGCAATAAATTAAGGTATCCGAAAGGTATTTACAAGTGCATGGGCAGGGTGATAAATGTGATTTCTTATTTTGATAGCTGGTATAAGAGATGTCGATCTCCTCTGTGAATATTTCCATGTAAGAGAGGAGGCTACAGGGAATGAAGAGTAGGAAGGGTCCATTTATAACAGGGACTCAAACATGTTAAATGCGACAAATGTGTGGTGAGAGTTTAACATTTAAGATTGCAGCGCAACTTGATCTGTTTGCGGTGAATGTAAATGTACAGTGTATGCCTTCTCCACGCTGTGGTTAAAGCGGCTTTGAAGATGGCTGTATATGTAGGCAGACCAGGGCAATTAAAGTGTGTTTTGACACCTTCGCTGAGGTGCGCCAATGCCTGTGCTGTCCCCAAGCCTCCAGGAAAATAAAGAAACTCAAAGTAGCGCAGACGTTCAGTCCAAGGAATTTTTTTTAATTTACATTCTGTTTTGTTTCAATAGATTTTTAAGAAAGGCTAACTCTTTCGCGCACACGCAAACACACACACGCAACACAGACGACTGAAAATGCCCCTTTTAGCGCATGTTCTTTTCAATGAAAAATAAAGAGAGAAAATACTTTCCGACATGTTCCAGTTGGGAATTTTTTTTCTTAAAAAAACTTGTGCAAATAAAAGCGGGATAACTTTCTAAATGGATATACAGGTGTTTAAATTTACAAATAAATTCTCCAAGAAATTGGCCCAGACTTTTCTTCTGCTCTTTTGCTGCTTGCTCGGGCATCAGAGCTCGCAATGCGGCAGAAACATGCTTTTGGGGTGGGGAGGGCGGGGGTGTGTGGATGGATACAGTGGGGGCACAAAGTTTGGGGGTTGGGGTGGGGTGTGGGGCCCTTTCCGTCCCCGAGGGTTCAGTACTTCTTCCACTCGCAATCGTCAGGAGGGCTCATGTCCACCGTCCTCTTCCCCACGTCCTGCCAGTTTGTGCTCAGAACCGTGCCTCCTGACTCCATCTGCAACCGAAAGAACAACCCGCCGTCAACCTCCCATCAACCTCCCACCAACCTGTCACCCGCCCGTCATCAAGCGCCCACCATCTGCCTGGTGACATCCTTCAACATCCACCAACCCACCGTCGACTGTCTCCAAGGAGTTTGTACGTGGATTTAAAAAAAGACTGAGTGGCCTTAGTAGTGGAATCTAATTCCTCTTTCATGCATTTTTAAGTTATAACTTAGCAGTCCCTTGGTATTCGGGATGTTCATGAGATTGGTCATGAGCAGAGCATGTTCTGAGAGCCGTTTCGTTAGGCCAAAGCAGGGATTGCTTTCAGTGTGGAGCCTGGTGTACCCATATGCCATTCACAGGATGACTAGATATTCAGCGATAAAAATGGAGCATTTTTGCTTTGGATTGGCTCAGAACATTCGCATGTAGTAACACACATCAGGGGAGACGAGCACGGGTAGGGCTGGGAAATGTAGTGATATTATATTGATATCATAATATACCCCAAGATATCACCTGGGATTTAGGACATCTTACTATTCTGATATGACCCAAGAGTTGCCTTTTCTGGTTTTAAAGGCTGCGTTACAGTGAAGGAATGCAGTTATCTGCAATTATTAGGCCGTATTAGCTGTTGCCTGTACCTGCTTGGTCATCATATCCACATTATTAATAGCGCTTCATCAAAAATCTCTTAAAGTATTTTGCAAAAGCACCAATATTTATCACCATATTATAGCCACAATAGCAATATCAAGGTATTCGGTAAAAATGGTGATATTTGATTATGTCTGTATCGCCCAGCTGTAAGCAAGAGGCGCTGTTACCCTCGCGAGGCACAGCCATTTCACTACGAACTCCCCGACCCTCAGCAGGAAACCCGCCGCCCAAGTTGACGAAACCAACCCCCGCCTCACTGGTGACTGAATAGAACATTAGTAATGTGAAGGTCTGTTAAAAACATGGTTCTATTCGGTTTGCAATGATAAAACGTAATGAGCCAAAGTAATGGATGTCGCAGGTCAAACTCTCCCAGGCAGCGATTCCAGGGGTTTACAGTTTTCTCCAAAACTTGAACGAGTCCTGCATGTTCAATTCATTCAGGTCTCCACTGAGGAACATCGCTCAGGGGAGTTATGGTGGGCTGGAAAAAAAAAAAAAAAAACATTGCGCGTACTTTCTAAACGAAACTGTGGACTCCCCAGCAGTGATCTGTCTCATGGCGTACACTTCAAACTCTTAAGAAGAGTATACCAACATTAACCCTTTGAGCGCTAAATGCAGCAATTGTTGCTCAATGATGCAAGATATTGTCAGCCTGCTGATAAAACCTCGTATCTCCAAATTGATAAACAAAAACTCGTATGTCCACTATTCTTACATGCAAAATTAAAATTTTTTTATGTTATTTATATTTTAAATTATATTTATATATTTATAATATTTTATTATTTTTTATTTTATATTTATTTTTTATTTTCCTGTTAAGTTTATCATTTTGAAGATACAAGGTTTTATCAGCAGGCCGACGATATCCAAATCAAAGCTGTTGAAAACCTATCATGTGGCGACTTGTTTAGAAGAGCTCCCTTGCTGGGCTTTTTTTTTTTTTTTTTTTTTTTAATTTGGCATCTCCAATCCCACCCAAATCTGGAATTCCCAATTGGTGAACTATGTACAAGGCTTGCTCGTATGCGACCCCTTGCTGCCAATTCAGGACAGTGTAGACAGTTCGCGGCTCTCCTCAGAAGCACGTGCCAGTCAGCCAACGCTTCTTATACACTCATTGATTGAATCTTCGCAAGTTCAGAGCGGGGGCGGAGGATACCCGAACATGAACAGGCTTGGAATCTTCCTGACGAGCGCCCGTCTGGCCAACAGGAGGCACTACAGCAACGAACAAGGCAACTATTATTTTCCCTCCCCGGCAGTCCCTTCCCAATTTGCAACCCTGTAGCGTAATAGCCAATTGTGCGCTACTCTGAAACAGCTGCCGACCACTGCCAGTTGGTACGAGGCGGGGATCGAACCTGCGACGTCATAGTCACTTCTGCTTCGCAATGCGATGCTTTACCGAGTGAGCTATCCGGCAGCTCCAGGAGCTCTTTTAACTCTTTACTCCCTAGTAGCTATCTTAGACTGCTGCCCTAGCAGCCACTGACCCCTGGTGCCCTAAGACAATGTGGCTACTAAAAATACCACGACTGTAGTCGGGATTCGCCGGCAGAAGCGATGTGTTTATCACGCCTGTAGTCGGGACTAGCCTGCACAGCGACCTAAATTATCACGACTGTAGGCGGTATCAGGGAGTAAAGGGTTAAACAAGTCGCCACATGATAGGTTTTCACCAGCACAAGATAAATAAATTGATATTTTTTAAAAAGTGTATTTCAGCGCTCTGAGGGTTAATGAGCGAGGCTGCAGCAGGCAGAGTGGAATGGGCTGGCTCCAATACAGCACCTGGGATGTGGAAGCCCCCCCAACCCAACACTCACAAAGGACTTGTTCATGGCGCGCTTGACTTCGTCCGAGCCGTCCGAGTAGATCTGCTGGAACAGCTTGTTGAGAGCCGCGTCTCCTTCCAACTTTTCGTTCTTCTCCTCCTCCTTAATGTCGCCCACGACCTTGTCCCAGTTCCGCGTGTAATGGGAGGAAGAGGGGTACTGGTCTGGAGAAAAAAAACAACAACAAAAAAAAATTTTTTCAAAATCCCCGCCCGCTCTCATTTCTGTCCTCATCTCTCCTGAACGCTCATGACTGAGAACGACAGTCTGCTTTGGGAAAATCTCCAACGTGAGCAGATTAAATATTAATCAAATCTAGTCAAAAAGAACTTCAAAAGAAAGACTTCAGGAGATTTTTTGCTACACAGTCGCTGAATCTTTTCCCCCTGAAATCAGGCTGGGAGAAATACTGTTCAGCCTGTGGCCTTCGATACAAAAGGGGGGGAAAAAATAATGGAGGTTCAAGAAGTTTAAATCTTCCGCAGAATTTTGTTTCAGTCACTGGGACTTTGGCTCAATTCTGCAGCTAGCTGCTAGAAATGAAGTGACCAGGCTGAATTCAACATGGGGGAACACAGGACCCCTGAATTTTCCATCGTGCTCTAATACGGTACCGGTGCACTATAATACAATCTCGAAATTTATCACTATTTTCAAGGTGGCACAGGTCTCAGACAGTGTCTCTGGGACGGTGAGGGCTGTAGTGCTGGGGGTGGTGCTCACTGGGAGTGAAGTGCTTGATGACGCTGGGATGATTCCCCTCTCCCTCCAGCTTCTCCCAGCGAAGAGCCTCCGTCTTCTTCATCTTAATCTCCACCTGCACACAGGAGAACAATGCACAAGAGCGCGGGTCAAAGGTCGCACAGAAGGGCCTCTCCCACACACACACACACACACACACACACACACACGGGCTGCGCTCTCCGCGCCACCTGAGAGAGCCGCGATCGCAGTGCTCAGACAAACCTGGGCCGCACTGCCATCGGGAACACGCTTTTGTTTTTAAGAGCGGGAGGGGGATGCGCCGCGCGGCGACCTCAAAGCACTCCGCCGCGATGCGCCGATCAGAAATCACAAGGTGCCAACTCTACGGCCGTTTAAGATAATAAAAACACGCCCCACTCCTGCCGCATCTCCAGAGGGAAAACTTAATTTATAACATCTCAGTGGCTCTAAACCTGCACTCAGCGGAGCAAAAGTCATTTTGTTTTATGTTTAGGGGGGGAAAGGGGAGCTGCAGGGTGGGAGTAAATCCCAGCAGGAGGGCTGGTCAAACTCTAAAAACAGTGTCCATAAAAAATAAGACATCACATCATAAGTCTGCTTAGGAAGAGGACCCAATTTCCCACGTAGGCCCTGGGTGAAATTACAAAGATGATTTGTCGGTCTCTCAAAACCCTTACTCGGAGGCAAGTAACAGCAAGAATATAAATTTTAAAAAATAACACCACTCAGGTTTCTTAGTCTCAGGGCTGAGTGATTGTTGTTTATTTTATAAGCGTACATTTTGTTTGGGGGAGGGCGGCCGTGTGTGTGTATACCCGGTGAACAGGCTGACAAGAGCGAACCTGACGCCTCCGCAGGCTGTGTAATATTAAAGCGCCTGCCGAAGTGGCAGATGTGCTTAAAGGGAGGTGACAGCCGTGACATATCCAGGACCTGGTGACGGCTCGGTCACGCCGCCGAGCTGATGGGAGGGGACCCAAGCGCCCGGAGGTGCAATCGCTTTTGCCAGGGGAGCCCTATCTCGGGCGCGGAGGTCTGTCAGAACAGGGCTCACCACGATCTGTCAGACCCCCGCACAACACCACCCAGGCTCTTAAACAGCCTCCGTTGCGACAGGCCGCAATGGCGGAATATGGCCCCCGGTCCCAGTGCTGCCCTGCTCACACACACAGCTGCCTTTTCTAACACTGCCCTGCTCACACACACAGCTGCCTTTTCTAACACTGTCCTGCCCACACATACATACTTTTCTAACCTTTCCTAACACTGCCCTGCTCACACATACAGCTGCCTTTTCTAACACTGTCCTGCTCACACACACAGCTGCCTTTTCTAACACTGTCCTGCTCACACATACAGCTGCCTTTTCTAACACTGTCCTGCTCACACATACAGCTGCCTTTTCTAACACTGCCCTGCTCACACATACAGCTGCCTTTTCTAACACTGTCCTGCTCACACATACAGCTGCCTTTTCTAACACTGTCCTGCTCACACCTACAGCTGCCTTTTTCTAACACTGTCCTGCTCACACCAACAGCTGCCTTTTCTAACACTGTCCTGCTCACACCAACAGCTGCCTTTTCTAACACTGTCCTGCTCACACCTACAGCTGCCTTTTCTAACACTGTCCTGCTCACACATACAGCTGCCTTTTCTAACACTGCCCTGCTCACACACACAGCTGCCTTTTCTAACACTGTCCTGCTCACACACACAGCTGCCTTTTCTAACACTGTCCTGCTCACACATACAGCTGCCTTTTCTAATACTGTCCTGCTCAAGCATACAGCTGCCTTTTCTAACACTGTCCTGCTCACACACACAGCTGCCTTTTCTAACACTGTCCTGCTCACACACACAGCTGCCTTTTCTAACACTGTCCTGCTCACACACACACAGCTGCCTTTTCTAACACTGTCCTGCTCACACATACAGCTGCCTTTTCTAACACTGTCCTGCTCACACACACAGCTGCCTTTTCTAACACTGTCCTGCTCACACATACAGCTGCCTTTTCTAACACTGTCCTGCTCACACATACAGCTGCCTTTTCTAACACTGTCCTGCTCACACACACAGCTGCCTTTTCTAACACTGTCCTGCTCACACACACAGCTGCCTTTTCTAACACTGTCCTGCTCACACCTACAGCTGCCTTTTCTAACACTGTCCTGCTCACACATACAGCTGCCTTTTCTAACACTGTCCTGCTCACACATACAGCTGCCTTTTCTAACACTGTCCTGCTCACACATACAGCTGCCTTTTCTAACACTGTCCCACACAGCTGCCTTTTCTAACACTGTCCAGCTGCCTTTTCTAACACTGTCCTGCTCACACACACACAGCTGCCTTTTCTAACCTTCCTCCTCTCACACACACAGCTGTAACACTGTCCTGCTCACAGCTGCCTTTTCTAACACTGTCCTGCCACATACACCTTTTCTAACACTGCCCTTTTCTAACACTGTCCTGCTCACACACACAGCTGCCTTTTCTAACACTGTCCTGCTCACACACATACAGCTGCCTTTTCTAACACTGTCCTGCTCACACATACAGCTGCCTTTTCTAACACTGCCCTGCTCACACACAGCTGCCTTTTTTAAACACTGTCCTGCTCACACCAACAGCTGCCTTTTCTAACACTGCCCTGCTCACACACACAGCTGCCTTTTTTAAACACTGTCCTGCTCACACATACAGCTGCCTTTTCTAACACTGTCCTGCTCACACACACAGCTGCCTTTTCTAACACTGTCCTGCTCACACACACAGCTGCCTTTTCTAACACTGTCCTGCTCACACACACAGCTGCCTTTTCTAACACTGTCCTGCTCACACACATACAGCTGCCTTTTCTAACACTGTCCTGCTCACACACACAGCTGCCTTTTCTAACACTGTCCTGCTCACACACACAGCTGCCTTTTTTTAACACTGTCCTGCTCACACACACAGCTGCCTTTTCTAACACTGTCCTGCTCACACACACAGCTGCCTTTTCTAACACTGCCCTGCTCACACATACAGCTGCCTTTTCTAACACTGTCCTGCTCACACACACAGCTGCCTTTTCTAACACTGCCCTGCTCACACACACAGCTGCCTTTTCTAACACTGCCCTGCTCACACCTACAGCTGCCTTTTCTAACACTGCCCTGCTCACACATACAGCTGCCTTTTCTAACACTGTCCTGCTCACACACACAGCTGCCTTTTCTAACACTGTCCTGCTCACACACACAGCTGCCTTTTCTAACACTGCCCTGCTCACACACACAGCTGCCTTTTCTAACACTGTCCTGCTCACACATACAGCTGCCTTTTCTAACACTGCCCTGCTCACACACACAGCTGCCTTTTCTAACACTGTCCTGCTCACACACACAGCTGCCTTTTTTAAACACTGTCCTGCTCACACCAACAGCTGCCTTTTCTAACACTGCCCTGCTCACACACACAGCTGCCTTTTCTAACACTGCCCTGCTCACACCTACAGCTGCCTTTTCTAACACTGTCCTGCTCACACATACAGCTGCCTTTTCTAACACTGCCCTGCTCACACATACAGCTGCCTTTTCTAACACTGCCCTGCTCACACATACAGCTGCCTTTTCTAACACTGCCCTGCTCACACATACAGCTGCCTTTTCTAACACTGCCCTGTTCACACATACAGCTGCCTTTTCTAACACTGTCCTGCTCACACCTACAGCTGCCTTTTCTAACACTGTCCTGCTCACACATACAGCTGCCTTTTCTAACACTGCCCTGCTCACACACACAGCTGCCTTTTTTAAACACTGTCCTGCTCACACCAACAGCTGCCTTTTCTAACACTGTCCTGCTCACACATACAGCTGCCTTTTCTAACAATGCCCTGCTCACACACACAGCTGCCTTTTCTAACACTGTCCTGCTCACACCTACAGCTGCCTTTTCTAACACTGCCCTGCTCACACATACAGCTGCCTTTTCTAACACTGCCCTGCTCACACACACAGCTGCCTTTTCTAACACTGCCCTGCTCACACACACAGCTGCCTTTTCTAACACTGTCCTGCTCACACACAGCTGCCTTTTCTAACACTGCCCAGCTCAAAGATACAGCAGCCTTCTCCAACACCGAACTGCTCACAGATACAGCTTCATTAAGTAATACTGCCCTGTTCACAGATTACAGTGCGCTTATCTTACACTGCCCTGCTCACAGACACAGCAGTCTTATCCAACACTGAACTGCTCACAGATACAGCTGCCTTTTCTTATACCACCCAGCTGACGGGCACCGCAGCCTTTTCCTATACTGCCCAGCTCACAGGTACAGCAGCTTTCACCAATACTGCCCTGTTCACAAATACTGTTGCTTTGCCCAACAGCAACCTGCTCACAGACACAGCAGCCTTTTCTAACACCAGCCTACTGACAGCTTTTTCCAACCCTACTGAGCCAGGATAACACTCATTCTTTCACACTTAGATCATATTTTGTCAGAAAGTTTTATGGCCTCAATGAAAACATAAAGTGGAAAGGTCCTCTTAAATCTAGTGGATTCCGAGAGCTGACGCTTTGAGTATGGGGACCAATGGGCACATCCCACACTTAAGATGGGGGGGGGGCAATCTAGGACAGACCCAGCCTTCCCCACCCCCTTATCAATAATGATTAAGGCATTAGCAGATGCTTTTACATCAAATGGGTACCTGTCACAGCAGTTAACTTACACCGCTACAACCTCACTACGACCCCATCACAGCTCTAAGAGTTCAGAAATGATCTTTTCTGACCCACTGAGGAGATGACAGGTTTGGCCACCATTCATGGTTTAACGCCATAGAACCTACAGCCCCATATGCGGAATCATCAAATGAAGCTGCTGTATTTGAATCTGCTGAACTTCAGGCCCATTTTAAATTCTAATGGAGAACCTAATATTTGCATTAATTCCAAATAAGTCCTGCTGAATTACAGGGAAAATGATATAAAATGCTGTATACAAGATTTAGACATTTTCAATTTCATGTAATGCCACAGCCATACAAATATGTTCACCTGGGTTTGAATATTTTTCTCAATGTACATGTGATGTAGTTTCAGTGCAACCAGTAGATACAGAATGTGTGTGACACCATCCTACAATATGAAAAACGGGAAAAATTAAATGAAAAGAATCTCAACGGCGATAGTCCCAATCTGAGGGGGGGGGGGGGGGTGGAGATGGGCGGGACAAGAGCGCAGGTCATATGAAAAGGCGGGACACACGGCCGCCGGCCAAGGGAGGCCAGGCAGAGGGACACTAAGTGAGCGGCTGATGGTAGGTGGGGCCTACAGTGACTGGCGGCTGGCAAAACGCATTGGTAAGGACATTACTGCAGGCTCCAAGGTTACAATCCAATTATCCAGTGCCAGCAGACGTGTGTCATTGCATTGATTGCGCGACTGCACAAGAACAAGTCAATACCAGGGCACTCATTTTTACTTTTTTCCCCCCTTATGAATCAAGTAAAGTCATGATTGCAAATTTTCATTAAAAAAAAAAAAAAAAAAAAAAAACAATTTTGGCACAAGGTCGCTTTTTCCTTAGTTGTCGGTCTTTTGCAAGCGGTCATTTCTGAGAACATGGCTCTAAAATCTTTCTGAAACTACCTGCAGACCCTAATGCATGATGAAATGCGAAGCATACTGGCAAGGCTAATGATACACTTAAACCCTGAGTACCTTTTGTTTGGGCAAAATAACCAACACGACAGATGGGAGAGTGCACTGAGCAGAGCTCGTCACGCACAGATGTCAACACCAGCCTTTCAGGGGCCAACGTCCTGTCAGAACTGACACCATAAAAGCAAGTCCCGGAATTCTACTTCCCCTGATTTCAACTTTCAGATCGAGCGATAGGGCCATTCGGACATCTGCAGCACTCTGTCAGCAGAAACCCCCTCAAACGCCCAAGCCCTCAATGTTAGCAACAAGAAAATGAGGGAGGAGAGACAAAAACCAAATAAAATGTTCAAAAATGCAAGAATTTTAAAAACGTGCAGAGACGCGAGGTTCCATCTCTCGGAAGAGGAGGCGGCTACAGAGACATAGCAGTGTTGGATTAATACCGTCCTGCTCTGGAGACCGACTGGTGCTAAAAAGAGCTTTTATTCTCCTCCTGGCCCCCGGTTCCCTCCCCCCTTCCTTCCGCACACTGCATCCCTGTTGAAGGCTCCCCCTGACAGGGCCGATGGGTGGGGCCCGGGGCCCTGCAGCCGGACACTGAACGGGCTTTGTGCCGGCCTCTCCTTCAGAGCCAGGCTGACCGAGGGAGCCCGTCGGGCCGCTTAAACAAACGCACCTTTGTGAGGAGTGGCCCCCCGATGAGCCACGGAGGAAAAGGGGGGAGTGGGACCTGTGGAGCCACGTATGATGGACAGCGAAAGGGGCCCTGTAGAGAGGCATGTCACATACATACATGCCTTTACATATGTACTGCAGCACAGACTCGTGCTAATGCACACCACTCCTCCTACATGCGCCAAACTACACTAATATACCAAGACACACACCGTCACCCAACACAGACACGCGCTAATGCACATGATTACCCTGACATACACTAAACTACACCACACAGTTATATACCAATACATACCATCGCTCAACAGACTCATGCTAATGTGCACCGCTCCTCCTACACACACCAAACTACACCAATATACCACTACACACACCAACGCCCAAACACAGACGCATCCATAATCCACATGACTACCTAAAAACACTGAACTAGGGCTGAAACGATTCCTCGAATAAATCGAGTAATTCGATTACTAAAATGCTTCGAGGCAAATTATATGCTTCGAGGCTTCGTTTAAATCCGGAGCACAACACTTTTTAAGACGGACGCTTAATTCTGTGGCACAGTACCTTTGTTTCCGCTGTAAGGTATTGATGGGTATATAAGCGCAAAGCCTAATAAGTTAAATTATGCACACTTTCGTATCATTGGAAAAAAAAGTTGTCTCACACAGAGGCGCGTACTCCTATGTTCGAATATAGGCATGCCTCAGCGTTCAGTAAAAGGCGCACGCAGATATTAAAAATAGCTTTGTACATTTTTCACGTTATGTATTGTTTTCAAAGTCTGAGAAAGACCCCTAACTGTTGGGCAAATAAAAATTGTAAATCTTGAGTGGATGTATCCCAGGTAAGTTTGTGCAGCTGAAGATCATATGATCCCCATGTGCATAATATTTTGCAGTTTGACGTTTTGTCGGCTGCCAACAGCATCTGTGCTTATGAATAGAAAATAATAGAAATGCACTCCCCCTAAGGCGCTGTGGAGCACAGCAACTGAAACCTGATTTAAATTGAAGTCCATTTGTTTAATCGTAATTCAAAATTGTCCGGGAAGTGCCTGTATGTGAAAATGGTTTTGAGCGGGGAAAAACGTATTTGATCTCAATTATAGGCTTGTACGCCTGTACTTAACTATAGGCGCATATACACTTACAGCCGTTGTGCTGATATGCGCATCAATACGGTAGCTGTAACATGAATGGAATGAACCGCGAGCGCGAACTGCAAAGATCACGGAGGATGAGAAAAAAGAAAATTGCGAGCCAAAACAACAGACACCCCAGCTAAAAAGACAGAAAATGTCCAAAATGTGGGATCTCTGCACGTTGAAAAAATATAGTGCAGTGCCTCTACTGTAAAACGGAATTAGCTTGCCTCAAAAGCACTTCGTAAATGTTGCAGCACTTGAACCGAAAACATCCAGTCTATGCATTCAGATCACGAGTGGAACGACACAACAAGGAAACAAATGTTAGCAGTTTTATTTTACACAAGTTAATGTTTTGTCTAGCCTCGATAAAGGCTATTAAAGACCGCCAGTTAGTTAAGGCAATATTTAACGACTGGCCGAAGACGTAAATCAGTTTGGTGGCTGTGTGTCCCTACATAAGCGAAGTTTTGTTCAAGAAATTAATAAGCCACAGAAAATAAAACCCAGCAGTCAATTTGTTCAAGTATGGGCTTCATTCATGTCGTGATAAGGTTAGTCGCACGCACTCTCCTCTCTTTCTGCCCTTTGCTTCTGATGACCTGCAGTGTGTCAGGCGCTGCAGGATATCAGATGGGAAAAAAGTGTGATAGTACACTCCTTCTGTTTGAAGTTTGATGTATCATATTAAATATGAACCTTTTCATATTGCTGTTTTTAGGGGTCGATTTATCAAAGATCTAAAATGGGTCAAAGAAAAATCATAAATGTTTCCCACCTGAACCACCATGGCTTTAGCTTATTTTAAAACTGAGATAAGCACAAATTTAAAAAAAGCAATAAAAAATCTAAGCAAGAGAAAAAATAAAGCACAACAGTATAAATAAAAACAAACAAAAAATTAAACAATTGGCTTTCCATTTAAGAGACCTGTCTTATTTTTCTCTTAAATATTACTATTGCAGTTGAATAAAACAAAGGTGATTTAATAAAATAATTGACCAAGCACGCACTATTACTTATTAGATTACTCGATTAATCGAGAGAATATTCAATAGAATACTCGATTACAATAATAATCGTTTTCTGCAGCCCTACAATGAACTACTCCATACTGTAATATACCACTACGCACCATCCCCCAACACCGACGTGCTAATGCACATTACTGCTCCAACACACCCCAAACTATACCACACTAATACACCATCTCGCCCACGCCATCACCCAACAGACTCGCGCTAATGCTCGCAACTCCTACACAAACCGAACTACACCACATTAATATACCACTACACACCATCGTCCAAGACGTGTTAATGCACACAATTCCTCCTACACACTGCACTGCACTACACAGTAATGCACCATCACACACACCATCGTCCAACATAGATACACACCAACGCACACAACTCACAAACCAAACTACACCGCACTACAAAATACCAACACACCTGCTATCACCCAAAACAGACACATGCTAATCCGCACAACTCCTGCTACACACTCCAAACTATACCACACTAGTACAGCACCAACATACTGTATGCCATCCCCAAACACAGACATAAGCTAATGCACACAACTAGTCCAACACACTTCAAACTATACCGCACTAATACACTAACACATGCCATCACCCAACACAGACAAATGCAAATGCACACAACTACACACACCAATCAACACCATATTGTAGCTAATATACCAACACACAGATACACCACCGCCCAACAAGCACAGCAGTACACTTCCACAGACATGCAAACACTCCCTGGGCACCGCCTAATGCTTTCAGAGCAAACTCCACACTTTGATTCCAGCTGTATTTCTGTACCCTGCAGGCGATGGAAGTGGTGACACCATGACGACTGGTCCTGAGCCTGTGTGCTGAAACACATATATTCCTTTGGACATATTATTTCTGCATGTCTGCCATATCCCCACATGCGTGCGTTTATTCATGTGTGTATCCCTGTCTGACTCCGCGACACAGGTAACCACCGGTGACACCAAGGACAGGGAAAACGGCGTGGATCTGCGGCTATATAAACACACACACACACGCACATACATGCACGCGCACACTAATAACTCCAGGCCAAAAACTACAGCTCAGCAGGGGGGTCACACCCGGGCTTTTGGGATTTTATTCCACCCGCAGCTCTTTGCTAACAAGACCAACCAACCAAGCAGTGAGCCGATGTGAGGTGTTCTGATGCTATGTTGAGCTATAGCTCCACACTGCACCTGTCCTCAGAGGACGTGTTAGACTGCGGTCTGATGCAGAGGTGAAGCAGAACCTTGTGCACTGATCTGGAATATGAACACAAAATAACGGGTTGGACTGCAACAGAATACACACACCAACTGCAGAGGAGCACCCCTGCACACCTCTGGCTGGACAATACGCGGGGTTCTGCCGATGCTGGTCGGCGGTGGTCGGCGCCGACCAGCACTCGAAATCCACCGACCACCACTCAGCCCAGAAAGTGCTTTTTCCGCACGGCACTATTTTTTCAAAGATGAGTTAAAACGAATCTATCCAGTGTCCAATAAAACTGCAAACAAACATAAAAACAGGAATATCTTACTGTCAGAATGAACTTCGTTTTTTGACCCGTGACATAGCCAATCCGCCTGGTCGTCATAGCAATCCGCCTATTGAACACGAAATAATCAGGGCCCAATTGACAGATTCTGAAGGTGAGATTCAGTGTTGTACTTACAAGATAATAACAGGGTTCGAAATTCGCGGTAGTCCGCTACTGCACACAAAAGTAAAAATTAAGGCGGACTCGTAAACTTGTCTTCAAACTAGTCCAAGTGCCTAATAAAATATTGTCAACATGGAAAGAATTCCGTGGCCAACCTCTTTATCTGCTTTTTATTTCCCAGAACGATTTCAAAAGGAAGCGCCAATAGTGTTCACTGCCGGGGCATATCCCAAGACATGTCCTCCCACCCATTCGCGAACGCATTTAATCGGAAAAATGAAATTAAATGCCCATTTTACATTTAAATGGTCCGTTTTGAAGCTCCTTGACTTCAAAAAGGTAAATCTCCAACATAACTGTTTATATTTGTTCCAGATGAATGAATGTCTTTAACCTTATAAATTGAATAGGCTACCTGTTCTGTGAAAATATGCATAATAAACAGCTCAAATGAAAAAGTAAGCTTCCTACGTGCACAGATATGTTAAATGATATCGTATCAGTGTTGGTTATATATCCCGCACTCCGGTATACATGAACGGTAAGCGCGATATTTCATGAATTAGAATGAACAAAATGATCAAGTTTCATGTTATCCAGTCTGACCTTAAAGGGGACCTATTTTGCTATTTTTCCAAGTTTATATTTTGGTCTTTGACTCCCCTAGAGTACTCCTGATCGCGCAAAGTAAAAAAAGGGTATTTATTTCGCTCATACTGCCATCCTCAAAAAACTGCATTTGTAGTACATTGTAGTCTCTGCCTGAAACGCCTCACTGGGGTGGCTCTTCGCTATGGCCCCCCTCCCTCCCGTGTACCCACTTTCTTCTGACTGGCCAGCTCTGTGGTGGGCGGAGTTGGGCGTGAGGCTGCAGAGCGCAGTTTTTTCCGTGTCCGGCTCCCCAGAGTGAAACCTGAGACACGTCTGCAATCTGATAAGGAAGCGGCGGGCAAATTCCGCAGTCTAACGTTATACTTGAATATAGATCTAATGACATGATCTTGTTCTAACAAACGCCTTGGCGAAAGTGGAGGGCGCAGTCTGCGAATATCTGTCAGCGCAAGCTCAAATTTGCTATCGGCTACAGTTTGCTACGGCAACAGTTGGTGAGTTACAGCGGTTTTTACTCTAGCTAGGATGCAGGGGAAGCTAGAATCCACCCCATATAGACACATTTGTAGAGCGGTCGACATGCCCAAGTGTAGACCGGAGACCGTAGAAATCCGGTGGGTCTGAGTTTAGAGGGAAACATGGACAGTGAGGAGCAGCTAAAAGTGGACCAACAGCTTATGGACTGCTTCGGTGTGTATTAGGACCTGCTGGGTCGTGTGCATAGCTGTGGTGTGTTGTTGGCGTGAGAAAGCGAACAGCTTCGCTGGTATATGACGGAGGGGGGCGAAAGCTCCAGGCTAAACGGCCTTTTCGAAATTGCCCGTGGTAATGGTTTACTCACTGCATCGGAATGACCAGCTTTTTCCTCGCGGAGAATGGGCGCGTTATGGATTGTCTTGAGAGCAAGCTAGAGCTCGGTATTGTTATGAGCATAATACAGGTTTTACAGACCGTAAGTCCCGTCTCGTGAACCGTTGCTTATGTGGAGCTAGCGAATCAATCACTCTTACAGGAAAGAATTTAATATTCAGTCGCCAATTTAATATTCAATCGACAGCAATGCAGAGAAATCGTTTATGATACCATTCACGTTATAGCCTGTGCTTTTTTCCCTATCGCTTTTACGGTAGCATCAGAGAGCTTGTTCAGACATTGGGGATGTATCAGGCTGACCCGGTCATGTATAAGCAAAGCGATCGTTTCACAAGCACCAAAACTCACCCTAAGCTTTGCAAAACCTACGTCTGGTCTAACTGCAGTCCAACTCGGCAGACACATACAGCACCTCTCCGGTTAGCTTCAACTGTAGTGGCTACAATCAGGCAACGTTATGATGAAACTGTCACATTGATGCTTACCGAAGTAACACAAAGCATACCGATCAGAATCGCTGCATATAAGTTAACCGGGGGCGTTTTTAATTAGCAGAGCAGGGGAAGTAACATGCAGTAGCTGATAAGTGGTCATGACTTTGAATGTAATCTGTCGCGCGAAAAATTTGTTTGGCGTCGGTGTGAAAAGCGGCTTGACATGCCCGTATTCGCGTCTTTGCATTGACTTTGAATGTAATCTGTGGCGCAAAAAATTCGTTTCGTGTCCGATGTGAAAGCAGCTTTATGGATAGTACGCGACAGCTAGAGAGAACTCGGTTATGTTAGGAACATAATACAGGTTTTGCAAACCGTATGTTCCGTTAAGCGCGGACAAGTTGCTTATGTGGAGCTAGCAAATCGATCACTTCTACAGGAAAGAATTACCTATTTAATCTCCGCCTTTTTTCGGCTTTTTTTATTAGCCATAACAATTTCTAAAGGGGATGAAATTATGTCAAGGTAGTGCAAAGAAATCATTTGTAAACCGGTAGAGCTTCTGCGTTTCGCATTGCTTTCTCGGTACCACCAGAGCTTGCTCAGACATTTGTGAAGCATCCGGCTGATCCGGTCATGGATAAGTGAAGCGATCACTAACTGTAGTGGCTACAATCGGGCAACATTATGATGAAACTGCCACATTGATGCTTACGAAGTAACACAAGCATACCGATCAGAATTACTGCATATAAGTTAACCAGGAGCATTTTTAATTAGTACGACCGCAAACTAACATGCAGTAGCTGGTAAACGGCGGTCATAACCACAGAGACAAACCCTTGCAATACAGGTTTTACAGACAGCAAGTTCTGTTACTGTGAACAGTTGTACCAAGCATCAAATTACAAACAAGTATTAAAAGTCAGCTTCAAATGAGGTTTATGTACACACCTTCTGTAGAATTTCCCCTGATATCACTCTTGCATATTTAGGACACAAACATTAGCAACAGTAACATGGCTATGTTAGCCGCTGTGCTACAGCCACAATCAACTGGCTATCATATCAGGTTGGCTTATGCAGTAAAAGCAACTTACAGCTTCTGTGTCTGTGAGTCACGGACAGTCGCGACCGATACAGGCTTTATCTTCAGATATTTTACCAAGCCTGCGTTTGAGGCCAGTTGTTAGTGCCAACTATCGCTAGCGGTCCTGTTAGCCACCCCTAACACGTTAGCTTCACTTACATTATTTGCTGTTATATCGTTACTTACAGCGTGTGGCTCTGAGCGCTTGATCGATGCAACTGCTTCAGGTTTGAGAAGCAGCTGAAACGCTTATCCTGTCTCAAATTATCCTTTATTGATAAAGCTGTCTTTGGTGAAATGCTGAGCACAATCAGCTAACGTTCCCTTTGGCCGTGGCTTTTGCTGCCAGCAAACAAAAAAGCTATCCACTGATTTCTGGTGGCATCGTCTTTTGGAAGAAAAATCGTTGTTTTTTCTTCGCGTCCAAAAAGTAAACGGACAAGCAGCTTTGGGAGAGATACTGACAAAATTGCACCTCAAATGATCTGCGGTTCTTCTTTTGTATTTCCAAAAGTGAAGTTGCTACTAAGGCATAGTATGATCTGCCGTTGTCAGTGCCTGCTAGAATAGTTTCCGGTGTGGGCAGGTCCAGCGCCATGATTGGCTCTGGCTAGGTCTGTACTAATTGGATGGCACAACCTGACGTCAGGTTTTACCCAGATCTCGTGAAGATCTCGGGAGGAGCTGTTCAGAGAGGAAATCACGCTCACGAGAACACGTTCTTGGATTATGGCAAAACCCCTGTATCTTATGTTTAGAAACTTTTCAGAGGTTGAGCATGGACAACCAACATTATAACATTACTAATATGTATTAAAAGAAGGATCAGCATAATAGGTCCCCTTTAACGGCAGCGTTCTTCCTCGCCCAAGAAAGAGTACACTTGGCTATGTCTTAATAAACAAAGCATATTTTGACTTTGATAATGGTTGGGTATTCAATGCGATTAAAAAAATACAAACCATAACGTCAATGAAAAAATTATGGCTTTTGAACACCATTATTTCAATTTACGTTAAAGCAAGACACAGTAGCCCGCATAATGATCGTGATTGAGGTCTTTGCATGTTTACTTTGTATCCAAGATGTAGTAAGTATATCATACTGTATACCCGAGACAATTAAACCACCGCGCTCTCCAGCCATGGGTTTGACAAGCGCGTCAACATTTTATTATTTTTTTCCTAACAATTCCGTAAAATAATTTGTGGCTTCTCTCGCTTAACTCATTTAAACCGGGACAGCATGTGCGCATTTTAAGAACGTGTCGTTGCCGACACAGACATGCGCGTAATTTTGAAAGTACCGTAATTACTGTAAGTTTTGCGCAATAGAAAAAAATTCCAACTGTTCCTGAAAGCTGAGAAGCTGTGCTTCAGCCCAAATACAGGTTACTATGGTAAACATGGCAGCATGATTCTCTGCTGGGATTTTTGCATTAGGCCTTAAAGGGTTAACTTCAGAAGGCTGTGCCGCCCGGTCAAAAAAAAGAAAGAAAAAAATGGAAGTACTGGAAGACGCGCGATTGAGCGCGCATTATTACTGCCACGCCCCCAGCTGAACAAAAGAAAATGCATCTCAGCACCCCCCGCCCCACCCCCCAGCTAATTAGCCATTATGAGCCAGTTTAAAGTCTCCCCTACCTGAGATCACAAAAGGGGGAGTGACCACCCAGAATAATGAAATCTGATTGACTGCTTGGCTGAAGTTGATCAGTTCTTCTTGCCTCTGTTTGGTTACTTCCCCATGTGATGTCAAGAGAGGAAAGATTTTGAAATGGCTTGTAACAACTAACTGGCTGTGCACCTGGTAACATAATAGGGGGAACCTTTAAATATACATCGTGCCATACAGTTTTCTCCTAATTTTGACAGACTTGGGGTGCTAGCTTGATTGAGCAATTGACAAATCAATCAACTGGCCTGAACCAATACTGTAACATCCCTGGGCCAGTAGGTCATCCGATGTCCAGCCGTGTTTTAAAGGCTACACTTTTTTTTGCACCGACGCAGTAACATAAACATTAAGATGTTTTCTCGGCTGGTATGGACCGTGTGGCTAAATTCATATCCTGACACATTAATCGTGATTTATGCCGATATAACATCCACTCCTACGCTCACCGCCCTCTCATGGCTGCTCCACCATGTGACCCCCCCCACCACCTCCCACCCTCCCCAGACTGCACGTGGGCACCCATCTCCGTCCACCTTCTCACCTCCAAACACAGCCGGAGAGGCAGCGGGGAAAGCCTGTATAAACAGCTCATTAACCCTCTTTGGGTGTGTGAGAGAGAGAGACAGAGAGCGCGCTAAAATTCCTAATCACCTCTTTCTCCTGTAACACATGACGCCATTCCTGCTGTAGTGTTTCCCTCCCCATCCCCGGTGCGCGCCGCTACGCTACGCAGATTAAATGCTTTTTAATACCACGGCTGAGCGACTCCTGCACCGCTACGCATCCTCTCGCTCTCTCTCTCTCTCTCTCTCTCTCTCTCCCCTCCCACCACCCCCCCCCCCCCCCCCCTCGCTCACCCTCCAATGTAAGGAGCCTGAGGCCAAGAGTGAGCTCCTCTCCCCACACACACATATACACACGCACACACAAATGCCTGGCTAATTAACCGCTCGCTAGCTCCATTCTGCGGGTGCTGCCCTCTGCATTACTAATCACTTACACTCGCAAATTGCTCGTAAACATTTTGCAGCGTCCGTCACTGCCTCACAATAAATACACGTATATAATATACCCCCCCCCAAAATAATGTGCATCACATTTTTGTTTACAGTAAGACAGATTAATTCCTGTCAGACTAATTAGCTGGCATTCGACCCCTGTGATGGGGTAACAGCTAGGCTCCAAAATGCTTTGTGATGTCCCATCATTGGAAAACCCAACAAAACAGAGATGTTTTTCTGTGCTGAAGTGAAGTGAAGTTCAGCGGAGAGAGCACACTGGCTGCACATTACACAGGCACATGGTAATGTTTCATCTCTCAGATACCTGGGTGCTGAACAGGTCAAACAGCCCTGCCGTGAAGGTGATATTCACACTCTTCTTAAAAAAGCCTCTTGGATTTACACCTTGGACACTTCAGCCCCTAATAAGCTAAATGAGACTTCTGATCTTAGGCCTTTTTTCATAGGGATTCTCTTCTCACCAAATGACCCCTTTCTCTTCATCTCCTACTGTATCACTGACAGTAAGCATCTCCTATTGGACCATTGGTCTGCCGTTATTTGATTTTGACACCTAAGTGACACATTTCCCTGGCCATTGTCTCCTTTGCATAAGGTTTCTAACCAGCCGCGGATTTGTGATCTTCACATTCAATATTGCCCCCCTTTTATGTAAGCCGAGGCTCCTTTAATCCAGTTGGGAAACTTCCCCCTTCATATTCCTCTAAATGTGCCATGACAGTATGACGGTTACAGACCTAATGTTCCAGTCAAAGCACACTCGGATGATTTAGATTTTATTGTACGTGTGCATGTATGTGTGTGTGTGTGTGTGTGTGTGTGAGAATGTATGCATGCATGTAAGTACATACAGTTTAGTCCATAAATATTTGGACACTGACGTTTTTAGTGACCAAAAGTATTTCAATAATTGGATGCTCAGCAGTTCCATGGCCAGGTGTGTCTAGTTCCCATAGAATTTCATTGAAAAATGAACACATAAAAGGTCTACAGTTGTTTTCAAGAGTTACATTTTCATTTGGATTCTGTTGCTTTTAACGGTCAATATGAAATCCACAGAGCTGTCAGCGCCAGTAAAGCAAGCCATTATTCGGCTGAAAAATAAAAACAAACTCACAAGAGGAAGACACTAATCATCAGGTGTGGCCAACTGAAGTGTCTGGTAAATTCTTGAAAAGAACTAAAGCATTGGTGAGTTCAGGAATACAAAAAGGCCGGGAAGACCATGGATAAGAACTGCGGCCAATGACAGAAGAATTCTTTCCCAGTTCAGAAAAACCTCTTCACAACAGTCAGCCAGATCAATAACATTTTCTCGGATTTAGGTGGATCAGTTGAATCCAACTGAGCTTGCATTTCACTTGCTGAAAGCAAAGCACCCCAACAAGGCAGGAAAAGAAGACAGCCGCAGAGAAGGACGGGCACAGCATCGCCAGGGAAGAAACCCAATGTCTGATGATGTCTATGGGTTTGAGATTTCATACAGTCACTGACTGCATAGGGTTTACCACAACAGAGTACTAAAAATGACAATTTTTTTTTTTTATGTGGGTATGTATGTATGCATGCATGCAACATACATGTGCATATATACATGTATTTGTACACACATATATGTGCATAGGCAGGTAACTCACTGAGCATCTTAAGATTGTGAATATGGTTGTTGATGGACCAGTTCTTCCTGTTAATAGCATTTTGGTGATCTAGAATTCATTACATTAATTGTACATCTTATAAATAATGTGAACAGGATGCATAAGCAGCGTATTTTTCCTCTCTTTGGTTCCTCTTCATGAGCTCATAAAGTATGGCTGTATTTACCTTACAGTACTGTTATGGTAAAATATAATGTACAATGTCCATTAGTGTGACAAGTTTTTTTGTCTTTTTCGTTTGTGTAATCATGTGACCCATCAGGGAAAGTACCTTTAAGGTGCGTCCCTGCGTTTGTCTCAAGGCTCGGTATTAAATGTTATGGGAACCATGTAAGACCCAAAAAAATATTAGTTTATCATCCTTTTAATCTGATAAACGTAATGCGGGCGGGCAGATTTTTTCTTTAATTTTTCATGAATATATATTTATGTGGAGTTTACTTATGCATACAGGCATGTTTTTCTAGGTTCCTAGACCCGTTTATTTTTCCAGTACTCGACTGAGAACAACAGAGGGGCATAACTTTTTCAAGCACACGGTGAAAGTGTTCGTCCACGGGTACAAATTGCGTTACTTGCTAAGAGCAGCCGATTGCCCTTTTTTCGACACTAAAAATACTAAAGAAAAAAAATTGATGTGGCCATGAATTCCTGTGTGTGCGGGGATGATAAACTAATATTTTTTTATGGGGCCCAATCCCAGTGTACAGACTTTAATTTACCTCAGGTCCAGTGTGCTGACCTTGGTTAACAGAATTTTGTGGGCACTACATTAAATCAACAGTTTACCAGAGAGACTTACAGTACAAGAATACCGTACGACCATTTGCAGAGTTATTATGAGCAATGGCATCAAACGTGGCCAGCAGTATTCCCAGAACAGACAGAAGAGAGACTGCAACACTAAAGCACTAGCTCCTAACCAATTCAGTCCAGGATCCACAACACAGTGTATAAGTGCACCCAACACTACACACATAAACACAACATCAAATCATGGAACTACAACCAAAAAGTGTAAAACTACTATAATCTCCAGAGAGCTCTACATTTCCCCCATTATAGGAGAACTTGCTCCTGGAAATTGATGTGCAGCAGAGTTAAAGCATGCCAATTAGTTGATGCTCGCCTTAATTTTTCAACCGAGGGGAGCAGAATGGCTCCTAAGGAAAAAAAAAAAAAAATGAGAGGGTAGAGCCGTGCTTAATTAGCACAGCTGAAAGGGGGGAGAGCTACGGGGCAGAGGAGAAATCTGTGGATAAATTAGGACGGAGTCCGCAAAGGCGGTTCTTTGGTCCGTCTGTACTGTAAGACCAATCAGACCACTTGGGGATGTTTGTAGCAAATAGGTTTGAAGATGGGGGGGCAGTAGCATGTCAGAACAAAGGGGGGTTTGGAGATTATCAGTGGTGAACAGGGAGGGCGAACTCTCACCTTCGTGGAGAGGACTTTGAAGATGCTCTGCTGGGGCACGACCGGATGCAGGAGGTGGACGTTCAGACTCCAGTCTTCTCCTGAAGGCAGCTTCACCGCAGCGGTCAGCTGAGGGAGAGGGAAAACCAAACGGATCCTGGAACAGTTCTGACACTTTCAAACTGCAGTAGCCAGAGGACTGCAAGAGCGCTGACTGACCCCCGTAGAACAGGGGCATCTCGGGCTCGGCTCTGGTTCCCTGCCTCCCTGGCGACTAACGAATCTCCCGTTTGCAATAAAGGGAGGGTAGAAAGCAGCAGTTCCCCAGCCCGTGATGACAGTGATTTACAGGACAGGACGGTCAGAGGTGACACGAGATGGAGGACTATAGAGCCCGTAATGATGGCCAATCAGCACAGACAGTACAGTAAAGAAAAGGCTGAGTGTGGTTTAGCGAGAGCAGGCTCCCGGCCCCCCCCACCTCCAGCACTGAGTCTCAGGGAGTCTTCCCCCCCGCCCCCCCACAGCGAGAAACTGGCATATGGGCAGCCATTTCAGCCAGACTCCAGACTGAACAACCCCTCCGGGCACAATCCCCTGATAGTTCACTTCGTATTTTATCTCATTTCCATCTCATTTGCACCCACTTATTATACAGGAGTAAAGAATTTAATTAATTTACAAAACACATCAAACACCATTTCGCACACTTTGATTTTTTTTTTCCCCCCTTTTAAAGGGGATTTTGTAGTGCCGTAATTTTGCAGACTCTGAGCCCTGGCGCATGCAGGGATATGGCGGCCCCCGTCACAGGGGCAGCGAGGAACTGGCACCCGTCAGGGCGGCCGAGGCGGGTGTCGGTTTAATGGGGCACTTTTACCTGCTGCCCTGCTGTTAAATCCCTCTCACAGCGTTTAATTACCGCCAGCATCACTGTCTGCCTGTCTGGGGAACCAGGACCCACAGACATGTGCAGAGCTGCGTTTGATCAGAAAGAGAGAGTGAGAAAGCGAGAGCGCGAGAGGGAGGGGAGAAAGAGAGAGAGGGGGAGGAGAGAGAGAACAGTAGTCAGGGGGATAAGAGACAGGAAGAAAGAGTGAAAGATGGGACAGGGAGGAGGGAGGGAGAGAGAGAGAGAGAGAGAGAGAGAGAGAGAGAGAGAGAGAGAGAGAGAGAGAGAGAGAGAGAGAAGCAAACAGGTCTGACGCTACAAACCTCTTTCTCCCCAAACGTGACGCTCACATCCTCCTTCTTCATGTTCTTCACCATCAGCGTGACGATGACGTGCGACTCTGTCTGGTACCAGTCGTGCCTGAAACCAGGGAATCGCCACAGAGTCATTACTGGGGAAAAAACCGCAAATCGTCATTTTGCAGACAGCATCTTCCCTCAGCCAGGTCCCCGGAGCACAATAAGCTCGCGTGAGCAGAGGAGCAAGAGCTACACACACACACACCCAGAGAGTATAAGCAAATAGAGAGACTGGAACAGATAAAGAGACTGGAACAAAAACCATTATTGCGCTCTGTGTGCAGGCACTTACACACACATACACACAAACATGCATGCATACACGCACAGTGTGGTGATACTTACTTTACTCGAGGCGCGGTGTCCTGCTGGAAGAATTGAGGAACAATTAGACATCAGTACATTTTAAATCTTATTCATGAATTCATCATCATCATCTACTGGGAACTCATGCGATACCAAGGGACAGTTTTTAAAGTCAGTTTTAGTCACTTTTTCAGTTTTATTGCATATTTTCTCTTAGCCCAGACAGTATTTTTTTTTGTACAAATTGTAAACCGAAGGATACTTTTTCCAAACAAAGGAGTTTCGCAACCTGCCAGCTTCACACCGGCTCACCTGGGTGCTTCCACGAGTTTACGCTCAAAAACAGAAAACTCGAGTAAATGAAAACCAGCTGCATGCAGAGTAGTGTTAAGTCTCCAGTGGTTATGCGTGTGTATATTACCAGACTGCTTTTTTTTCTTTTATTTATTTATTTTTTGCATTCGCCTAACATTACATTCACTGGGGAGCCAGCAATTCCAACTGCTAAGCTGCACTCAAAGCACATCCCCGTGACTCATGGCGGTGCGATAAGGAACAGAGCATGACATTCTGTTCTCCAGAGCACTGATCTGCACCCTCCAAAATCAAAAGCCCACAGTCCAGTTATGATACACCCATTTACAACAGGCCATCCCATATCAATAGCCTACAGTCCAGTTATGACACAATCAATCATAACTGCCCATTCTGGATCTATAGTCCACAGTCCAGTCATGATATCATCATTTACTAATGGCCTTTCAAAATCAACAGTGTCAAGGCACACTCATTTACAACCTTCCATTGCAGAACAATAGCCCACATTCCAGTTACGATACACCCATTTTCAAACAGACATAAAAAATGAAATAGCGTACAGTCCACTTATGATGGTACGCATTTTAAATTGGCCATTCCAGCTCAATGGCCGACAGTCCAGTTACGATTCACCCATGTGAAAATGGCCATGCCAAATCCATAGCCTACAGTCCACTTACAATATATTCTTTTGCTTCAGGCCATTCCAAATCAATAGTCTGCAGCCCAGTTACAATGCAACCATTTACATTTAGCCACTGGCTCACCATATTCATCGAGATCTTTGCTTCTGTGGCACAGTCTCGCCCAGAAATACCAGCTCCGATATTGAAAATCTGTTCAGTAACGAAACTGAAAGCTAGATGGCTATCACTGAAGCTTAAATTTCGAGCCAGGCTAACAGGAGGCAGGCAAATACAGGCAGTGTGGCAGCACTACTGACCCCATGCCCAGGGCTGGTCCCTCAAACCCGTGCCTCGGATTCTTCACCGTTGGAACTTCAGAATGTGCTCCATTTACATACTGAAAGAACGCATGCCTTAGTGCTCCACTGAAAACTTCAGTTTGGAAAATGTGCCCTCACACACTAAAACCATCTCGGCCAATCAGAAGCATGTGCAAAATCTGAAATGATGCAATAACACACCAGAGAGTGTGAAACATCCCTTAAATGGAGAGGGGGGTGCAGTTGTATAGCATAATGCATTAATGGCTCCAACTACAATGGATGGCAGGGAAACGGCACCACTGTGTGGCGAGAAGCTGCTCAAAGATTAATAACAAAATTCAGCGAAAAATTCTGTTCTTGATATTTAGAACCTGTTCCATGTGAACACACTGGAAACCATTTTCTCCATGGTTCAAAACTACCTTGTTTCCCTATGCTTTATCTCTCAGACACTGACAGCCTTCAGCTCTTATAGCAACTCCCTACATTAGATTTAACTATTAGAAAAATATTATCTGATATAGTCAAGGATCTGCCTTAATATCCAATAAAAACACAAATGCAGCATAAAACTCCCAGGAGCCAACTCATCATGACTGCTTTTGACAGTCGCCCCATTATTTTAGTTTTTGGTAAGCAAAAATGCATGTAAATGTAATGCATTTAGCACGTAAAACAACATTTGCACAGGTGAGCCATTTTGGCCAGGTCTCCCTAGGAAAGAAGTTCCTGGGTAAAGTAAAAAAAAAAAAAAAAACATTTCAAGCTCAAGACATCAGAAATCACGTTCCCAGAATGCACTCTGCAATCTTGACCACTCTGCATTTTGAAGGTGGAGGCCCGCCTCTGACCAAATCCCCCTCGAGTGATTGGGCAGCTTCAGCAGCCATTAGCGGCATGCAACTTAAATATTCTCGTGCAGCTGCAGCCGCTAACCTCTCCCAGAGCCTGTCACAGATGCATTTAACAGGCTCACTGCTCCAGCTGAGTAACAGCAGACCTGCTCTATGTACAGGCCACAGCTCCCACCCAAACCCAATTTATTCACCATGACCTTCCAATCCAATTTTAAGGATAAACGTATGCGTTTCTGGGACTCATTTCCAAAGCGATTGCCTGAGCTCCTTCGAGCTCTGGAATATTTTGTGAGGTGAAACACCTGGTGAATTTTAAACACTGACAAAAAAAACTTCTCCATCAGCTCATGCGATAAGCATACCCAGAAAGTAGCCTCGTGTTTCACGTCAACTTCAACAAGGTCAAGTCACTGTCCCTAATACAGCACTGCAAAATCAAATGACACCTTAAATGAAAGAGCAAAAATGTGTATGAGAAGTGGAATTTAACTCGACATGCAAACATGCTCACCGTATGCGATGTTCCATTGTGACTCCCCACTGCAAAAACAAAGCAATCAACAGTGTAAGCACATGGATATAACTCTAAACATGAAGGTAACAGCATCATGACAGTTCATAGCACCTCAAGCCTTTTTACTACAAATAACCATTTTCTAGATAAAGAAAATAAACTGCATGACCTTCCAACACATCATTAAATCTTCTCAAGTGCCAGCACTGAAGGTGAACTCCGATCGGTTTGATGACCATTTTGAAGGTGAACAGAATAACAGGTACATGAGGGTACACATTTGTCACCATAATGATACGATGATTAAACAACATATCAGACACGGAACACTGACCAGCTCCAGGACTAATGATGTATGATATATCTCTGCTACAGACCCGGTCATATCACCCAAGGTAATTTTAGAGAGACACTGTGGATTATGAATTCATGGAACACGATACATCTTCATGTATTCAAACTGTTATCTGAAATTAGAATACAAATACATGAGAAACAAAATAAATCTGTTTTGTGACCATAATGTAAAGCAACCTTGAAACTGACAGCTCACCAGTGTGTGCAGTTCAGACCCAAAAAAGCAGTTTTGAAACAACATAGGGTCAGTTTTACTCAGAGGCCAGTGGCGTACCGGGCTCACGTAAAATTTATAGCATTTCGAAAACAGTTACATACACGCCCGAAACCCAAATGCAAACCTAATTATACTACATCTAAATCACCATCCTCTCCGCAATACATTCACCAGCGGCAGATCTGCAATCCTAACAAAGACATTTTAGACAGCACTGCCCCCTGCTGGTGATATACCAATGGGATCATTATTTCAGAAGTTGAGTCGGAAACAGACATACAGTCGCGCCCAAAATTATTCATACCCCAACCAATTTTTGTTTTTTTTCGAGATATTTTTTGACAAATCAAATTTATTCTTGCACAAATGACACAGTAAGTTGACATAAGGCTGTAAGAAGTACAGTAAACAATTTTTCAAGAAATACAATACTTTTTGGCATTTGACAGATTTACAAAAAATGCCATGCCCAGAATTATTCATACCCTTTCCTCAGTAATTGATGGCAAAGCCTTTATTCACGATTACAGCCTCCAAACGCGTCCTGTGGTTTCTACAAGTCTGCATGAGGATTTTGGCCCACTCCACTTTGGCAAACTTCTCCAGATCCTTAAGGTTTAAGGTTTCCTTGCCATGACCTTGGTCTTCAGTTCCCTCCACAGATTTTTGATAGAATTGAGGTCGGTGCTCTGGCTTGGCCACTCCAAAATGTTCACTTTGTTGTCCACTAACCATTTCTTGACAGATTTGGCTGTGTATTTAGGATCATGATCCTGTTGGAAGATCCATTCCTTCTCAAGACCAAGTTCTTCGGCAGATTGCTAAATGTTTTCACTGAGGATCTGGATATACTGGTCCTGTTTCATGATGCCATTAACTTTAACAAGGTGTGCGGGCCCATTAGCTGAAAAGCAACCCCAGAGAATGATACTCCCGCCACCTTGTTTGACCGTTGGGACCATGTTTTTCAGGTTGAACGCTTCACCTTTCTTACGCCAAACAAAAGCTCCATCTCTGTGCCTAAACAGCTCCATCTTTGTTTCATCCATCCATAACATTTACAGCCAGAAGCTTGTTTCTTCATCCAGGTGAGCTTTTGCAGGCAAGAGGAGCACTTGTGCATCTGGGTTGAAGAAGTGTAAGTGGCGTAAGAAAGGTGAAGTGTTCAACCTGAAAAACACGGTCCCAACGGTCAAATACAGTGGCAGGAGTATCATGCTCTTGGGTTGCTTTTCAGCTAATGGGCCCAGAAACCTTGTTAAAGTTAATGGCATCATGAAACAGGACCAGTATATCCAGATCCTCAGTGAAAACATCACGCAATCCTGCCGAAAAACTTGGTCTTGGGCAGGAATGGATCTTCCAACAGGATCATGATCCTAAACACTCAGCCAAATCTGTCAAGAAATGGTTAGTGGACAAAGTGAACGTTTTGGAGTGGCCAAGCCAGAGCACCGACCTCAATCCTATCGAGAATCTGTGGAGGGAACTGAAGACCAAGGTCATGGCAAGGAAACCCTTAACCCTTAAGGATCTGCAGAAGTTTGCCAAAGAGGAGTGGGCCAAAATCCCCCTGGAAACATGTAGAAACCTTGTGATCAACCACAGGAAGCATTTGGAGGCTGTAATCGTGAATAAAGGCTTTGCCATCAATTACTGAGAAAAGGGTATGAATAATTCTGGACATGGCATATTTTGTAAATCTGTCAAATAAAATGCCAAAAAGTATTGTATTTCTTGAAAAATTGTTTACTGTACTTCTTACAGCCTTATGTCAACTTACTGTGTCATTTGTGCAAGAATAAATTTTATTTGTCAAAAAATATCTCGAAAAAAAACAAAAATTGGCAGGGGTATGAATAATTTTGGGCGCGACTGTATGGCAAACAATGTTTCAAAACCAGACACCACACTAAAGTAGTCATCATGTAAAGAAATTAATATTCTCAAAAATTCATAGCAGAAACATGAAATTGATATAAATATTAAAAGATAAAAGGGACCTTATCATTGTGTTCAGACTCCTGGATTTTTATGCGAATTGAGAGAGATGGATATGTAATTAGACACAAAGTCCCTAATTGAGGGTCCAAAAACAATCCAATGGGAGGCATTATGGGAAAGGTCTGGAAGCATTACTGCACCAGCTGCAGCCGGCTGCAGCACACATGCAGTACTACTGTGGCATGTTCTAATTACTAACGACTGACATTACTTCGGCGCATTAAAACGGTTCAGATGCACAAGGCATATCCTCCTAAAAGCCAAGCCCTAACTGGGGGCGCCAATTTGTATTCTTCATTGCGAGATCCCCAGTCTCAATCATATAAACCTGCACTACAAAGAATATCCAAGAAATAAATAAATAAGTAAAAATCCCTTTAAATATTTTCAATGAAGCGAGATTTTGTCATGCAAGACGCCATTATTATTCCAAAGAGTTGGAACTTGAGGCCATTTCCCTGCTGGGTCGAAGAAGTACATGACACACTACACTGGGGACATAGATATTCTCATTTTCAAATAGGCTGTTGACTGAGTGGGAGCCCCTGCTGAGAAAACAGATGATGGAAGCAAAGATGTGGTTAAGGCACCCCTGCTCTCCGTGAATAAAGCCTGAACCTCAGTGCGATACAGGGGTCCAACTGACCCATTTTCACAAAACAAAGGCAATAAAACAACACATGCCTTTTAAAATCAGAAATCCAGGGCTTTTACAAATACTCAACAAATAAACCAAAGTGCACATTTCCACTGAGTGCACATGCTAAACAAATATGTCAAAATAGTGAACAAAGCACAAGGGCTAACCTGAGCGCCAGTCAAATGGGGGATCTCAACCAACAGCTACTCTGTTGACAAACAGAATACTACCCCATACTGGCTGGCTTGCACACATCAGCCAACAAACACAACCAAGTTTTGCATCCAGATGAGGTTAAAATATGCAAGTTGGGGTTCAAGCATCTAGTTCTGGAACCCAATTGTTTCTGCACGCATGATTGTTCTTGTACGCATCATTTTTCTTGTTCAGTTGCATCTTCTGCCACGATTTCAGGGTTTTCCACGCTTTCCATACATACATTTTTTAATTTGTCAGACCGATGGAGGCGTCGCCGAAACGCACGCTCACACTCATTACTTGAGCTCCTTTTGGCCGATAGGAATGAGACTGGTTTCACGTGCCAATCCAACTAATGCTATGCAACTTTCCTGTCTGGTATAATCATTTTCAACACAATGGATTCTCAACGTTTATGAATTTTCACAAAAAAAAAAGCCCATTTTTTGGCAAACCCCTCCAAATTTTCAGCAATTTTTGCCCGTCCACGTAGCATCTATGGGCCAAAATGGTGAAACTGCATCCAAAGAATTCTGTAATTTTCTCAATTATGTGAAAGAAATAAACCAAGAATAGGACGTTAGATGAGCAGCGATATGTGAATGATGCCACTAAATTTGCTACACAAATTTGCTAAACCAAACGAAGGCCACCTTGTTCAGCAAACACAAGTTAGCACCAGCTGTTCACTGTGGGGGTGCCACCTCAGAAACTGGCCTTAAGTTTGATAAATGCATATTATATGATACATTAGATATGCAGGATAACACGAGCAATGTCAACTTAACTTTGTATGTAGCATTCCTGCAATAGGCCCCTAATGCTCAATGAACAAAATATTCAAATTCAAAAACACACATGTCAAGACCCAATGAAATGCAAAATGTAATTAAACCACAAAAAGTCTTTGGCAATGAAGTTTTGACAGTGTAAAGACTCAGAGGCGCACTAAATCCACCACAAATTTCAGACCAATATTACATTTGGGACACGATAGCAAATTCTCACACTTGAAATTCATAAACATTTGTAATTCCCCAGGCATTCAATTTATTGGCATCAAACTTGACCACATAATGCACTGCTGTGCAATGTTCAATTTTACGGTTAGGATCGATGGGGTATCATCTGCTGATTTTCTAAAACTTGCACAATTTTTTTTCTTAATTGGCCCCAAATGTAAGGGCAGAAAGCTGTTACACTGGTAAGGGCAAAATTTTACAAGATGCAGGTCAAGACTATGCCCATCTAAAAAAATGAAAGCATTTTACCCATTTCCAAAGCACTAAACTGCCACAGTTAAATAGAAATTGCCACAATACAAGGTCGATGCAACAACCAGCCTGACTGACAAACCTTGTTCCACACCATTGAGTTACACTGTGGCAGAGGGTGCATCTTGTGCACAAACCCTTAATCGCCAACTTGATTGAGGGTTCTTGGGCCTAAAGTTGTGTACAGACTGCGTGCAAATTAGATTTGCTCATTGCTTGGACCCCCTGCCGTCACCACTTGCAGCAATATTTAAAATAATTCTCACGGCTACACTTCAGTGAAAATTGAACAGACGCCCTCGGGTTACAGAGAACTTTCAAGCAAACTAAAGCCAAACAAATCTTAACCAAAGCTGACAAAAAAAAGCTTTCAAAGACTCCTCAAAGTCATTTTGTTTTAAAATGACCATTGACCAAAATATCCCATTTTAATAACTGACTTTTAAAAGCTTTAATGGATGATGGATTTACTATCCATAAAAAGTAAATTGTGTGTGTGGGCGATGTTCAGTTAAACTACATTAAAGGATTAATGGTACAGGAGCAACTTTAACACTGCAGTCCCTGTGGGCAGGAGACTGCGAGTAAATCAGAAGAGCACATTCCTACGCCTCTCTGCCTGCCAGCTTGGGTAAATCTAAACAGGCCCAGACTGCGAGCAAAAAATAAATTGTGTAGCACGCTAAAGACATCAATGATTTTTAGCAGTTAGCTGTTAGGTCTCGTACATTATTAAATATTTTCAAAACAGCAACAGTGCCGGCGTGAAGCCAAATATAAAAAACAGCGTGGAAAAAATAATTATATACATACACAAAAATATATATTTGCACATAAAAAGCAGGCATAACGAGTTTTGAGTCACGGCACTTAGTCACCCATCGTTGGGGTAGCTAGATAGATGAGAGCCAATTGGACTCCACAAGCAAACCATAATATTTTCACTTTTTTTTTTTTTTTTTCCCAGAAGCATCAAAGAGATACAAATGCAGCGAGCCAACGGCGCATTCTTCGTGTGCCTGGATGTATACCTCCAGTTGGGTGTAGTGTGAGCTCAAGCGACTCCACATACATGGAGTTGCCCAAGCCTCCTCACTCCATTACAGGGCCAGTGGCTGGGTTAGGGCATTCATGCAGTCAATAGCTGCTCCAGTCATTAAAAAAAATAACTAACATACAACCTGAGTTTTCGGTCACCAGCCTTGTCCTTCATGGCAATGTAGTGAGTCATCAGTTGCATGTAAAATTCGGACAGCAATATAAAACTAAGGTGCATTGTAACGTAAACACATGGCGTCCCAGCTTTCAGTGGCACTGAGTCAGGAACCACATGCAGAATAACAGCCTGTACGCCATGCAGGTTCCATTGACCTCAGGTGTCAGAATCCTGTATGAAATATACAGCATCTGCTGGCATAGAGTCCTTCAGCACCATTGATTCTCACAAGTTCACTGGCTTACAGAACCCATAAAATATTCAAGTCATTTCAAAAAACCAAATCAAACAAAGAAATACCCGGCAATCACTGCCACCAACTTTAACACCAGTTAGGTGAAAGACAGGAAATATTTATTTTTAAAAGCAATAACTTCCTCGTTGGAGCCCATGCTTCACTTCACTTTGTTTCAAAGAACTGGTAGACCAATGCAACGCGAAACTTGTTACAAGCTAACTGGCACATCTCTTGGAATGTTCCGGGCTGTCCATCAATCTGCGCTGATGCGTGTCTCGGAGGCTGTCGGGCCCATCTCCTGACATCACGCGTGTCACAAGTACAGCCGGGCCGGAGCCCCAGAGTCCAGGACGTTCACAGGCCGCTAGCTGTAAAACGGAGGCGCTTAACAGAGAGCCTGTCTCACTCAAGAGAGACAGACAGTGGGGACATCAGAATCTCCTCTGGCACGTTCCAGGAGCCAAGGAACTTTTTCCAGCCCTTTAGCCGTAAAACAGACCAGGACCGAAAGATTTCCATTTCTCGGGGGCGTTTTTTTTTTTTGGAACGGAATATATTTTCGCCCCACTTCCATTTCTAAGAACAGATCCACAAAATTCAAATGCACCGAAATCCACACCCTGGCTCAAACGTGACGCACGTACCCAACCCAAACGAAGACATTTCTCATTAGAAGCCGTTCCTCACACCAGCCGGAGTGTTCTCTCGCTAATGTTTTCGCTGCACACTTTGGCGGCTTACCAGTCCAAGAAATGTATGCGAACAGCAATCCATCAATAAAAAATGAATGCCATGTTTATTTAATAACAGTATTTTGGGTGCGTTTTTGTTCTGGGCGCATGTTCTGAATTGCACAGTGCACTTCTCTTCGGGATTTCCACATGTAATAAAAGCCATTATATCAGGACAAGAATCAAAAGGTAACGCAGAAAACTAAGGGGGGGGGGGTGTCACAGTGAATAATACAAACTGTCAGCCAGCTGAAATATAATACAGACAGCCCTCCAAGAATATATAGAGAAAATAAAAAGGGTATACACTGTACCAGTACACATTAATAATGCAGGTATTGTATCCAAGTACATCATTTACATCAAAGCGACTCAACTGGCAGCCGCAGGCCCAATGAGGCTCACAGCAGGACTCCAGGCCCATAGTATTATTGAGAGGAGAGAGTCTAATTCTAAAACAGTGACAGTGTCCATATCAGTATTTGCATATGGTCTGTATGACTCCCCGGAGTGGCAGAGTAACGAGTGAAAGCTGTGCGGGTTTTCAGACGACTGTTCATATTTACACTACCTATTCAAGTGAGGTTTTCTCTCTATAAATCACGAGTGGGAGACATTTGCCTCTCCGAGGATCCTCATCCCTCAGAAATACATCCCAAGAATAAATTTTCTGGAGATAAGATGAAATCGAGTTTGACCGTTCACAGAAAACCATCTAAGCAGTGTTACACCCTGAACAAATGTACTGGATCCGGAAAATTCCCTGCACTAGGTTAAAACTACAATTCCGTCAGAATTAAATTCAACAACTGTTGATATACATGTATTGCACTCTAGAAAAATGCAAGGTATACAATTTAAATTAAAAATCCCTCACCGTTTCTGTTGGTGGCCTAAAAGGGCTCCACAGCTTTTGACATCAAATGCATGATTTCTGCAATATTTCATTTCAACTCCAGAGTAAGAGCACGGTGGCCTCCCACAGATATTGGAATACATTTTTTAAAATACCAGATATTAGCTATCCATCAGAACACTTTCCTCAGAGGAAACCATATTCACGCTAAACCAGAGCAGGGATTCTCAAATCTGGCCCTCGAGTATACATCTGACCCCGCTCTTCTTTCCTTCTAGGTAATTTGCTGAAGAATTAGTGCCGCAGGTTGACCAGACCATGTTCATATTGGACTCCTCAGTAAATGGAGGACGGGAGCCCAGCACATCTCCGCCTTCGAGGACAGGGATTAGAGAAGCAGGGCACTGGAGATACTCCATTTCGTGGAGGACCTGGGCGCTCCAGGGACATACTGAGAGCGTGTGAGTGTGAGGGCATGAGAACACAGGATAACAGGGCAGAGGAATTAAACTGCTGTACTCACCCGCCATCTTCTCCTCACAGCGCTTAATCCAAACCGCAAATGTGCCGTCCGAACCTGCGGGAAAGAGCCGAGAAACAAGCCTTGGAAAAATTAAACATCACCAAAACACGGTCCCCGGAGCCCAGGGGCGCCAAATAACGCCGACTGCAATCGACTCGTCCATCTTGGAGCCGTGCTGGAAGATAGCATGTCATTTTTACAAATGCACCAGTTAAAATTCTAACTCTGCCCATTTTTATCCCTCTTCCCTGTGGCTCCTGCCTGACAGACGGGTAAACTTCACTGACATGGATTGTGTCCAATCTGCCTCTGTCTTGGCTGTATTACACAAGCGCACTCATGCTACAAACACAATTCTGCAAAGAAGATCTTGCGGTATAGGCTTAATACTGCATGATAACTGACCAGAATAACTTTGCCAATTTGTCAGGTGACTCCTAAAAGGAGGTCATTGGAATTACACACCACAAGCCCAGAAAGGGAGCCCCACCCCTGCTGTAGCCTTAATTTCTCACCATCTAGTTTCTGCCCTTTGACAAAGGCCTCGTGTGACGAAGGGAAGTTGTTCAAATGGTACTCAGCAATTCTGCAACGAAAGAAAAAAAAAATTGAGAACAATAATGACAAGACCCAGGCAACACCTGGCTTAGGCCCACTCTGAGGGTCAGATTAATCAGGCACTATCTGAAAATCTCAGGCAGTAACAATTACACTGTCCATTGCCAAACGCATCAGTCTTCACTGAGATAAAGCCATACACACACAGGGGAGAGTTCCTGAGTCATGGCCTTTTATGGAGGATTTACCATTCATTTTCTTAGGAGTAAACTGTAGGCAACTTGAGTGTGTTTTTACTTGTAAAAACAAATGCTTAATTGAACAGTTGCATTTTACAAGTGGATCATGCATAGATCACATTTGTGCTGTATTACAAATCAATTTGGTTTTATAAATGAGATCCTTTTCAATTCAGGAGATAAAAAGAGGACTAGATATATTTATCAGGATAAATCATTGATAATTAACTGACCAACCACATTTTTGCAATTCAATGTTGCACAAGACCACATCTGTACCACAGCATAAATTATGCTGGTTTTAGAATTTTCTTTAATTCAGGACAAAAAAAGAGAACATGTTAGAACGTATGTTACTATTAAGCAATATTTTAAGTGCATTATTCCCAGTCCAACAAGACTCATCCCACTCCTTTCACTGGTTTCAACTGAACTTGGTTTAGGATTAGGATATCCTCATCTCAGCCCACTGCCAGACTCATTCAGTACACTAATGTTAAGCAGTCAATAAAAAGTCATATTTTGATTATGTGATGATTATGTGATGTTGTGATGAAAGCCATAAAGTAAATAATGAAGTGTGGCAAAACATCTTATTATATTCCATTTACTTCACTAACCGTTAGTGCTAGTTATAAAAAGGAATTCCTAAAAAATTCACATAGCACCTTTAAAGATGCAATACAACAGATGTGGCCACAATTTTAGTTCAAAACATTAAAAAAATTAATTAAAATTATTAACAGCATGTGAATCATCTGCTTTCTAATAAACTGCTGCCCCAATTAGTTTGGAGAAGGTGGCACAGTCTTACTCATTGTGGTTTTAAACTGAGAAAACTGAAACCGACCACATTCACAAGTTAGCAAAATTCTACAGAGGCACTGTAAATGCATAGGACACCAGTTAAATCATCGTGAAAATATGAAAACATGGTTTATGACACAAATGTGCATTAACACATGTGATTATTGATGGTTTAACCCCATCGAGACGGGGGGGCTTTTTATGCCTGCGCCAATTTTCACGTCATATAATTTCTGAACGGCTTGAGCTAGGACCAACAAACTTGGTGACTTTTCCTAAAACTTGTCTGGGAACAATTTTATACCAATAGGTCAAGTCCATCATCTTCGCCGTTTCCATGGCAACGGTTTTCTAATAGGTATGTCTGACACAAAAAAAAAAAAAAAAAAATCGCCGATTTCAGTTTCATCAAAGTAGTTTCCAGATTTTCTTTTTAACATATACTTATTCCATTACATTTACAATACCTTACGTAATTTAAATTTGTGAGAGATCACCCTATTATGACAGTTTTGGGCAATAAAATCAAAACATGATGTCATAATGCTGCATAATAATACCAAAATGATTGTAGTGATTTAGTTTTACGTGTACATCATCCCCTGCAAATTCAGTCATACGCCATTTCGTTTTCGAGTTACTGGGGGGGCGTAAAAAAGGCCCCCCCAGGAAGCCCCAAAAAGCCAAGTCTAGATAGGGTTAATTCAAAAAGCCTACAAATGTTATTGGTAAGCTAGTGATAGCAAGCAGCTGGCTACAGGCAGCCTCAGCACCAGTCCAGAGCCTCAAGCCCAGGGTCTGGCTATGAGAGGCTAGGCTAGGTTTAAATGAGCCAGTGTGAAGCCTACTCAAATTATAAAGCCAGTATTCACCCATTCAAACACAAATATAAATATACACCAATGTCCAAGAATCATAAAATCAAAGCCACCCCTCCTTAGACTAGCAATGATGTAGACAACAAGACTTAATAGGAGCAGGTGGGTACGGCTAAAGTTGACTCTAGAATCACTACTGAAGCCCTGCTCAACTGCTGCCGCAGCCTGTTTATAACACTCAGTTTCTGAGTCACACAGACACGCAAGCCTAGCCCATCATCAACAGACACAATCAAAACATAACTTTCTTTCAAGGCATCAAAATAAAGCACAGAATTACATGCCAGGCACAAGAAAAAAAAAAAAGAGCCAAAACCATTTCACTGTTATACAGTGGCCCATCATTCCTACTATACTAGAGACTGAATAACTACAATTGAAACATGACTAACCTGCTGAGGGAAAATACACATTCGCAAATATGAAAAGCTAACAGATGAAAAGTAATTATTTGGCGAACTCACAACAATAAATGAGGGCCTTCCCAACTGCAACACCCACTAACTGTACTAACCTTTCATACCCAATGCTAGCCTCAGGAAACTGTGTAGCACGCCACTCACTACATGGACTAGTTCTCCAGCCCATCTTCACTGGCAGGTAAATCAGCCACTTGAATGTAATGCAGGAAAAATGGTGCAAACACCATGTATATTACAGGTAGTTCCTTGTCCAATCACTGAACAGTTTAACTCTGATTTGGACGAGGTTTGGCAGTTTTACTTATTACGGAGCAACGCATCTGACACAATAAACAAACACCTTTGATTAAGCCTATGAACCCCACAATTTGAATATTTAACTGGAGTGAACACAACAATTGCACTGTGTGTGACAAGGCATGTGGAGCTGACCTTCTCAAAGTAATTTTTGTACACTTAATAGATTGTTATCGTTGAAAATTTTGATAGTCATTTTTTTTTCCATCAGGAAATTTAAATACCCATATTTAACACATTATTATGACCGTGATCATTGCAGCACCCGCATGGTCCACTGGGGGCATGTAGTGGACTATGCTGGTTCTGCAATGATAATATAATTATACAAAAAAAGTGATAAATATGGAGATTTAACTCAACTTACAGAAAAAAAAGCATGAAATATTCATATCCTCTGCCATGGTTTCAGCATTCTGTGCTGTAAATGAAACACAATGGAAGGACAGGCAGACAGACAGGAGGGCGAACAGAAGTATGTTCGTCAGGCACATCTACACCAAGATGGATCTATACATTGGATTTTGCGGCAAAATGTTGGACAGTTTAGAAGTTCTGACCCAGAAAAGAAGCGAGACAAACGGACACATAAATGGATGGATGGACGGACAGACTGAAGCACAATACTCATTCCCATATTCCCCTTCCATTTTGTGGTAGGGGATAATAACCATAAAAATTATCAATGAGAAAAATCTATCAAGTGGGCAGAAATTGATTTCAGAAATTCAGCTCCACGTGCCTTGTCCCACATAGTGCATCTGTGCTGTAAACAGTCCAGTTCAATATTGAAATGATGGTCTACAGAGGCCTGACGAGGGGTGTTTGGTCGTTGTTTTGGACTCCTTGTTCCTTCATCATTAATACTGCCAAAGCCGGTCCAATCAAAGTCATAATTTTAAAGTTTTCAAGCGTCAAAAAAAAAAAAAAAAAATCTGCAGTTCATTTGGCCGACTTGGCCAAAAGAATTGAACCATTATTAATGAAACCAATAAATATATAAAAAACAATGTTTAGAAAACACTTCAGTCATCAGTGTATACCATCTGATAGAGCTCAGAAACATTGGAGATGGTGGGTGTCAAAATCCCATTTCTTCAGGTGAGTTCACCAGGAATACTTCTGACAGCTTTCCATTAGATCTGCGTGGTGGGCTCGCCCCTGACCTCACCGCAGGGTTTCCCTGCCGAGAGCTGGAGAACCCAGGGAGCAGTCAGATAAACTTTGCCGCATGAAAAATCCTTTCAAAATAAATGCAAAAACTTTTTTTAAAAATTGCATCCGCAAAAGTTGGAAAAAAGTCAATAAAATTCATTATGCTTAATTAAATCTCCAGATGAACATTCAGACTTCCGTCAATATCAGCACATAGCTCATTTCTGAGCGATGCGACTGGAGATTCTTTAACTATGCAAAGTGTGCCGTGGAACAGAGGAGGTTGAGAAACTGGACCAAACACACACGCGCGCGCACAACCCCCGCACTGCGTCAGCCATGTTTAACCACCAGAATGCACAAAGCCACGTACGGGGCAGCAATATCAAACAATCATTTATGAACTCTCCAATCGATCGGCTCACTCAAGAGCACCGGTGCGTTCAGCTCTCTCTAATGCGCTGTGGGAAAATTCGCTCAAAATGGCCTTTAAATGGGACGTATTGACAGGCGGGAGGACTCCCGCTGGACTGAGGCCGGCGGTTTTTTTGCACAACTGCTCACCAAGCTGGGGCAACTGCCTGTAGGGAAAACGAGGGTGATGGGAACTCATCCTTCATCATGCCACACGTCAGAAACGTGTTAAACCGCACTTTACAGCTGAAATCCATCAGGTCACACGCCTGTATCCCCAGCGCTGATCACCTCTTTATTACGCAAAATTATGGAACTGCAAATTCCTTGGCTCAGCTTTTTGTTCACCCATTGACCTAATGCAGCAAAGTGTGCACTTGAATGAGTCCAATGAAAGCATGATGCCAATGACTGGATACGCAATAATCCCTGTGCATTTCTATAGAGGAAAAGAAATGGAATGATCATAAACCAAGCCACTGAACTTCGGTGCCCAAATACCTGCTGCATTCACATTCCCTGTTGACCCAGAGCTAAGTTTTGCGCAAGTCCACTTCTAAGCAATCTCAGGGAAGCACTTTAACCTCTTAAACTCTGACTTTATCCTTAAGTTTTCCCTTTAGTTGGTTCAAAATTAGAAAAAGCATTTTTCTTCAAATTGCAGGACAATGTCACAGTCATATTCTGTATTGCAGCACTTCACTGACGCTACATCACGATAGTGAAATATTCAAAACCAGGTTGCCATGTTTTTATGGCCATAGCATAACTTCAAGTGGAAAATATCTAGATTTTGATCATTTTGTAGTACATCATTTTATATACATTTCCCTGTAATTCAGAACGACACATTTAAGATCGTTGGAAACATTTGGATCACCGCTAGAATTTAAAATAGGCCAGAATTCCACAGGTTTGCATGCAGCACCTGCATTAAACAAACCCATATATGGGTCCGTTGGGTTTATGAGGTTAAAGCTGGCTTTCAACAGGGTAAGATCAATGTGAAATTTCAGAGACGCACATCAGCAGGAAAGAGGTAGCTCCAGAACAACCATCTGGGACACCAAGTAAACCCAGTAAACCAACACACTGAGGAGCGCTTTTCACACATCTGAATGGTTTAGTACACAAGTCTGACACTTTATTCCCCCATTTCAAAAGTGAACCATAATTTTTTCATGTGGGAAGCAGCCAAAACACTGAAACTGCACACAACAGCTAGCAACTTGCTTCACTTAAGTCACCTTTGCTGGAAAGAAATGAGTCGCTACGCTCCACTGAATGGTTGCCATGCATTAGCCCAACAAAAGACGAGCAGCTGATAAGACACAAAAGCATTGGAATCCCACCCTGCAGTTGCCCCAGGCAACCTGACAACAATAAAGGCCTTGCCCTGGAAGCAAATAAACTAACAAACTAGTTTTGTTAGAGACAAATTTATGACACACACATTTGTTTTTCTACACTTGCGGGGACCAAAAATTCATTTTTGCACCAAAATCCCATTTCTATATCCCCAGACCCTCAAATCAACACTAACTCAACCTCTTCCCTAAACATAACCCTTACCTCAATACAAACCTCCAACCCCACTAAAGAACTCAATATTTAACCTTATTTCAACACATCATCTTAACCTAGGGCATAATTTTGCCTGACCTAAAACTAGACCTCGTCCAAACCAGAGGCCCATTTGTACCCTAGATCAATACCAAGCCCTTAGCCCAGAATTAACCTTTTTCCTCAAGGCAACCCAAAAAACATCCTTTTGGTGCCAATTTCCAGATTTTTACTACACTTGTGGGGGCTTAAGTCCCCAAAAAGCATTCATAGTTCCCATAAGCATAGATAAACATGGACACACACGCACTCCTATGATGTTCATGCAAAAAGCTTCACAGCACAAGAGTGCTCTGCAAGGGTTACAAGTGATGACAATCAACGGCAGAGTCACATGGGCTTCAGTACTCACCCTGTTCTCATGAAGGCAGAGGCTAAAGTGGGATTGAGGGCCAGAGCTTTCTTTGCATCATTCACAGCACCTGCACAGAAAACAGCCACACAGACATGAGACTGAAATAAGTACAGACACAATTGAACATGCCCCAGTGCCTGAAGACATAACACACCCCACTCAAGCTGTAAGAGGAGTATGGGATGAAGAAACAAAAGACAAAACTCAAAACACTGTACTGCGCTGCACACTTAACAGCTCTGATCAGTATTCAAACCAATAAACTTAAGAAGCACTTCTCCAGGCACCACACCAACTGCGGTGCGTGCCCAAAGGCAGCCATTCTTTAAAAGGGCATTTAAAGCACTGTATGTGAAAGTATACACCGGTTTTATAAAGCAGTAAGGGCTGAAACGCTAGGATTTCCCACAAAAGCAGTTCTGCCAAGAGTAGTGGGCTACAATCCCCCCAGAGCGATAAGGAATACTGATATAAAAATGCAGTTAGCATTCAGCGGCAGTTACCTCCACTAAAGGTGGTGCAATCAGTTACTAAGTGGAGGATGGGCTCCCTAGCTAAAGCCAGGGTCCTCTGGAGATTTATTCCCACAGGGGAGTTTTCTCACCGCTGTTTGAGGATTTTTCTCCCCACAGGGAGGTTTTTTTTTTTTTTTTGCTACATTTGCTATTTTTCAGGATTAGGACAGGCACTGCCCTTGTATTCTCTGTAAAGCGTCTTTGTGACAGTCCTTTTGTGAAAAGTGCTATACAAAAAAATTTAATTGAACTCAGTAGGGGGAGCAATTACAAGTTATTGTGATATTAGAGCACAATAACTTTTGATTAACCAATATCATCTAAAAAAAAGCCTTCATGTTCATGCAATTTCCTATTTAACCGTTTGTCTTGCATAACCAGTGCTATTCAGGTAGACAAAATAGCATTGATGGAGCATATCTGAAATAGGGCCAATACCTTTTTAGGACACTGTACATGCAGGGAATAACTGCGGCCACAATTATTTCAGGACCATTTGCAAAACAGCAAAATTCTAAACATACATTTGTGCAGGGCCGACAAAGTACCATTCAAAAAATTGTTTGCAGTGTTTCTGCAGTTCATCACCAGCTGCATGTTAAAGCTCCGTGAAATACACTTACTGCTGTAGTTCTGTAGCAGAATATGTGCATATGCACGCTGGCACAGCCACTCAGCATTGTCAGAAGAGTGTTCCAGGGCCCCATTCAGCTCCTAGGATATAATGCAGAACATTGATGCTTCAAAGTAAAAATATAATTACAATTAAAACATTAATTACTACGGAAATCCGAAAGAGAGTGTAATTCAGTGGTCCTATAAGGAGACGAAACGTTTGCCACACGTGACAAACTAGACAAATACTGTAGGAACACGACAGCAGGGGATACTCTCAAAACTAAAGCATTCTACCCATAGACAAATACGTAGTTTGACCAAGTGATGCCACTACAGGAATGCACCAGGAATCCTGAAAGCAGATTTGACATGATTCCCCATTAAAGCTGTTGAAGTCAGTGCACTTTTTGAAAAGTAAAATTTTGGTGCAACAGAATAGGTCATAAGGTGACCAAAATCAATAAAAGGCCTCCTCTGGGCACCAGAACCGATTACAAGTGTGACATGATTCCCAAAAAAACTGTTTGAGTGGTTGCACTTGAAAATGTGAAGTTTGACCAGGTCGTGGGGCTACATGAAAGGTTGTACGGTCTAACTATACCATAATGTTCAGGCACTATGCTCCAGGAATTGAACACAAAAAGCATCATGTAATTCTCTTAAAAACTGTTCTGGTTCAGTGATGTTGCTAGGTACGCGTCCTGCGTCCCTGACGCATTAAAATCTGAAAGCACGCAGTAAACTCACTATCCATGCGTCCCAGGGACGCACCTCATTTTTCCCATGAAAAACGATACATTGAGCCGATTTCACAAAAGACTTTTAAGGTTACACGCGATAACTTTCTCAATCGCGCGTTTAGCATGAGTTTAATTTTAATCACCGTTTCACGAGGAGCAACTGTCCGCGTGCTCTAAATATTTTCAAGGCCTGCGGTCAAATAACAAAAAACTTAAACGCTCGTGAAGGTATGTTTAACTCGCGAAAACTACTAGCACAGATTGAATTGCAACTAAATAAGTGACACCGACCTGCCTTCATCTGGTTGCCTGGTAGATTTTGAGCAAGACTTGCGCCTTTTCTGGAAAAGAAATGCATAAATAAAATAAATGAAATGAATGCATAAATTAGTTGCTTTCTTCAGTTTCTTATTCACTTAATAGAGAGGTTTTACAAGGCCGCGTTTTTCGTTTACATCTACGTTTACATTTTCTAAAAAGGCTACCGTTAGTGAAGTCCGAACTGCATTTTTACTCTTCACCGATAATGAAAGCACAAATGAGTGTGTGAAATTACCACGAATGCCGAGGATGAAACAGTTTTGGTGAAGGATGCGTCTGACGTCAGCATCTTGCTCACGTCCACAGGACAAACAAAGAGAGTTTGACATTCTTTAAAGAGAAGTGAAATTCTCGCCACGTTTTCTTTGCCGACATCTCTGTGCGAAATGCGTGTCCACAACGCAACTACCCTTACATACGGGGTTATTAACCGGTAACGACAATTGGAAATGCCCATTATGCAATGGCAGGTTGTCATAATTTGACCGCGCCTGTTTAGTCCGAGGGCTAAACGCAAGGTTATCCGCGTGCAGTTAAACGAGCGATCATTCATCTAGTGAAATGGTGTTTAAACGTTCGTTTAGCAGTCCGCATACGGCATTTCAACATGCGCTTAAAATTTAAACGCATGTTAGTTATACGCACGCTAAAATGCTTTTGTGAAATCAGCCCACAGTGAACAACAACTCGTGTTTAAAATCACAGTAACTAGCCAAAGAAACCTTGCTGTCAGCAGGCCTGACAAGCGGTTTTAACCCTCTCACCACAAACATATCTGCATCATTTTATTTTTCTCAGACTTTTTCCACTGTGTTGGTTAAGTTTAATTTTTGTGCTAAAAGTTACACAGTGATTGACTCAGTTCATTTGATTTAGTTGATGTTCAGACAAGAAGATTTTGGTGACAATTTATTTGTTGATTCTGTCATGGTGATGAGAATGTTTTATTTATGTGTTAAAATCAGCACTTTTATTGATCATTTATTTTGGTACTACAGACACCATTTTGTTTTCATTTGAATTTTGGTAAGTTATTTGGTGCCATTTAAGTTGCTGCAAAAATGCTGTTTTATTTGAATTTTGTTTGTCTTGCCACTGTGACAGTTGTTTCGCAATAAACTTTTCAGATTTGGAATTTTATTTGTTTCGTTTCAGATACATTTTGAACATACATGAATATATCCGTTAATTATAACCATATCATACCATACCATCATCAAAGGAGTTTAACGCTACAATTTAAGAAACAGAAGAATATAAGAAATAGAAATATAAAAGAAATAATTTTTTCATTGGAGACCCAATGAATTTCCCAGGGACCCACTCAAATCACCACCTGTGGGTCCCGGGGACTCACCAAATTGAAAACCTATCAACATCACTGCTGGTTATTGTGCCAACAAGATGAGTGCGGCAGCAGCAGCAAAAATTGAACGCACAATATTCCCAAAAACACTGTTTCAGGGATATAAATTAGAGTAAATCATTGAGGATGAAACAGTACTCTACTTTGTGCTAGCTTAGGCATCTCCAATACTTGGAGCAACACACTGCACTTTGTGAAAGGTAACACCACACAAGCAACTAATGCAACCAACCTATCAATTTGCATTTTACTGGATTAATTTTTTCAATACTAAAAATCTAGTTTCTATCATAACATTTTGGGTCAGTCCATATCTAAGCATCCAGACCCTCCCAGATGACCCCCTCAGAAATTTCTCAAAAAATTCATATGGGTACCTCTGGTGGACTTATGAAATAATACCAAGTATTAGACAATATCCCTAATAGTTTTGAAGTGATGGCCTGTCACAATTTTAAGTATTTTTATTCATTTTGACGAAATTGTGTTTCGTCGAACTTTGGGCTTCCACTGCTCCTCTGTTATTTAACCTACAGATCAGATTTTTGGTTTCCCTGGCCAACTTTTCCCCAAGAATCACAATTTCTGGTCAGATTAGGTGTATCTACCTTGGTTGCTCCACAATAGGGCTCCAAAGTTGGCCAAAAAGCCAAAAATCGCAAAAATTGCTGTACTTTTTAAATGCTACAGATCAGAAAGTTTAGGGAATTCAAGCTTGAAATTTTTTTTGTGACCATTCCTGATACCTCTCATGGGTAATCCACTTTAATCTTGTTTGTATCTTGGCAGGAATTAGAAGAATTTTTTTTTTTTATTTTGCTCGTTTTTTATTTTACGGAAAAAATAGCAATTTTGAAGTCCATGGTTCACCGTGTGCACAATTGAACACATCCTTCAAATCTTTACCATAGATTGCTATAGTTGTCAACTTCATCTGACAAAAAAAAAATTGGGATGGTGTTCAGCCTAGTTCATTTTATGTGAATTTTTCAATAGACACACCATATTGGCCATTTAAACGCACCATCGTACATCATAAAATGCTATAGATTTGTTGAAAGTATGAATATTAAGTAATGTTCAGTTCATCATGTTAAAACTTGAACAAATAATGAAATCTTGAGACAAGCACAAACTTGTTTCATCTTACATCATCATTAAATCTGCAATCTGAGGTAAGTGAAGTGTGATGACTTAATCCATAATTCATCTGAACTCGTTTTGGTATTGCGTAATGATGACCAGTATAAAAGAGCTCCAATGATCAGATTATCATAATCACTCAAACCATGGACGGTAAGAAGGATTTACCACAGTGTGACTTAGGCACCAAATTGGGTGATGAATGTCACAGTACACGTATGGCAAGAAAAACTGGCATCTTCAGAGTGGACACCTTAAGCAACGAGGATCAAGAATTGCTCGCCTGGAGATCTGGAGTTATGCTTGAGGAAATTGAGCACATTTGTTTTCATCATGAGAAGATGTTTTTATCTCGGTTCATGAGTGAACAGCGTACATGTGCAGATCCAGGAAATATTCATACCAAACAGATTTCACGTAAGTGTAATTTCCATGTTTTGGTGTAGCAATTGTATAAGTTTATCCTGATTCCATTACAGATTTGCATAATGTGTGATTTTTAGTCCTCTAAGTTCCTGGCAGTGAATGTAAATTTGATAGTTAGCAATGTTAGCAAAAATTACATAATGAGATTAAAAGCAGCATTCTTATGGTCTCTAATAAAAACCACGTGAACCATTCCAATGTAGTAGTCGTACTTGTAATCCATTGTTAAGCTTCAAATAAAACAATGATTTTGCTTGAAAAATTGTATTAAAGTTATTTTTTGCATGTATTTAGCTGTTTCAAAGAGCCTAGATGTGGCAAATGTGCTGAATTTGGCAATTGATGCTACACGATGCTGAATTTTCATCAATATCTGCTCGAAATAGGTAACATCATTCAAAAAACTGCAGTAAAAAAACTAGGCTGAACACCATCCCAATTTTTTTGTCAGATGAAGTTGACAACCACAGCAATCTCTGGTAAAGATTTGAAGGATGTGGTCAATTGCGCACATGTTGAACCATGGACTTCAAAATTGCTATTTTTTCCGTAAAATGAAAAAAAAAAAAAAAAAAAATTTCTTCTCATTCCTCCCAAGATACAAACAAGATTAAAGTGGATTACCTATGAGAGGTATCAGGACTGGTCACAAAAAAAATTTCAAGCTTGAATTCCTAAACTTTCTGATCTGTAGCATTTAAAAAAGTACAGCAATTTTTTATGATTTTTTGGCTTTTCAGCCAAATTTGGAGCCCTATTGTGGAGCAACCAAGGTAGATACACCTAATCTGACCAGAAATTCTGATTCTAGGGGAAAAGTTGGCCAGGGAGACCAAAAATCTGATCTGTCAGTCGAATAATAGAGGAGCAGTAGAAGCCCAAAGTTGGACAAAACACAATTTCGTCAAAATTAAAAAAAAAATAAAAATACTTAAAATTGTGACAGGCCATCACTTCAAAACTATTAGGGATATTGGTCTAATACTTGGTATTATCTCATAAGTCCACCAGAGGTACCTATATGAATTTTTTGAGAAATTTCTGAGGGGGTGACCCAGGAATTTTCTGATTTTCTGGATGCCTTCACTTGGACTGACCCTTTTGCAAGCAAGTGAATTTCACACAATTCATGAAAGGAGAACTGCAACGTTTTCCATCACAACAATTACCAGTTGCGATGTATCAAAAAATGCACTGTTTAATCGGTGGACAGTTTTTATATTCTGAGGACGAATGCATCAGACGCATGGTAGAAAGACTGCAATATTCATCGCAAGGTAGCATTCCTGGCCCGCCTCTGCTCACACTATAAATGTTCCCAATAGGACACATCATAAATCTTTATATAAACTGCAATTTTCAAGCAGGTGGTACATACTGGCATACATCAATTGCGCCAAATGACCCCAACAAGCTGAATGCTCCCATTGGCAGTCCAAACATGTGATTGTGTAAAAATGTTTTAAAACTAGGCCTTAAAGAGGGCACACTAAAGACCCAAAACAGCAAGATAAGAGTTGCACTCAATAATTGGTGATAACGGATTGTTACAAATAAGGGAGTGATGTTAGAATCTGCTCCAAATTTTGTCCCTCATTTTATCAAGGCCATTGAAACTTTTAAAGGTGGACAGAATAGGATTTTTCAGTGGTGGATAGCAAAGACAACATTCAAAACTGTCCCCTCCTCCCCAACTCAGCGGCATCAAGGGCGCTACCCTGCAGTGCATTGTTCCGTCCAGCTCTGGCCCCTCACAACCTGCACAGCGCTACAGGCTGGGGGCTATACATCCACTGCCCAAAGGCTGACGCCCAGAAACGTCCCGTACAAAGAAAAATAAGGGATTACAGGCAGCTTGCGTCATCTCTGTAGATACAAACAGCACCACACACTTCTAGAGGGTCATAAATGATGACTGCCTGCATGAGTATTGCAAGAGTCTTGACTCAGTGTATTTTTAAATCAACTTTTTTTTTTCCAAATTCAAGAATATTGCTAAATCAGACCACTTTAAGTCACAAAGATGCTGAGATGCCAATTCATGCTTTCAGAACCAACCTTTTAGATTATACCAACTCCCTATTTACAGGATTATCCAGAAAGTCTGAAAGAAAACTAAAGCTAGTTCACACTGCCTCAGCCAAGGTATAACCAAAAGCAAAGAAAATGCATCTCTATCCTCAGATACATGTTACACAGTACGGCCTACCCGTCTTTAGAGTATATTTTAAACCTCTTCTACAGGTTCAGAAAGCTCTAAAAGACCTTGCATCTCCCTCCATCAAAGATATTCATTCTTTTAACGTTCCAGCCAGTCTCCCGAAGTCCTCCATCCTTCGTCTTCTTGCTGTTCCTCAGGTTTCCCATAAAATGTATTGCTGAGGCTGCCCCCTGATTCTATGGCCCTAAATTATGGTACACATTACCTTTATATATTAGATTGGCAGGCTCCTTGGCATTTTTAAAAGCAAATCATAGACCCATCTTTTTCGTCCGGCTTTTAATTTGAAGTAACATTAATGCTACAGACGTAGGTTTTTCCATATGTCAATATAATATCATAATTTGTGGCCATTTATTTCCTTCTTATTTCGGTTAGTGCGGTTCAAATCCTGCAGCTTTAAGCATCTTTACCTACACGCTGGAATGGGAGGTTATTTACATATCAAGCTGTGAAACACACTGACAAACTGACGGGAGGCAAAGACAAACCTTTCATATTACCAAGCCAGTTGGTTTTGCCAAAGGCCGAACTTAGCAATAAACCACGTAGAGGCATTAAACTTAATTGCTTTTAGACGGCTAATTTCAGCAACCTTAACTCAAGCAAGCAATCCACCTAACTAGCTAGCAAGTTCCTGACTGACCAACAATAACCAATCAAAACGTAGTAGCTAGCCAGCTATCCAGCTGTTAGTAACACGCAGTATGTAATTTTAGCCAGACTAACGGGGCTGGGCAAACATCCCAAGACTAACCGTCCACCAATAACAAGTTAACATGATCTTGCAGCAAAGAACCATCCCAAAATTTTACAAACACGAGATTTTAATCAAAAATACAGTTATAACAAACACTGACGTTAGGCACCACACTGTCTTAGCACACTTATTTTGTCTAGCTAGATCCTCTAACAGTTGACGTTTTTATACCAAGTCATACTACTAATGCTAATGAACTACTAATGCTAATTAGCCATGTTAACTCCTGCTAGCTAAGACAGTCTAGATGCTAACGTTGGCTACAACATAGTGAGCGAGCCAGCAAGGCTGCTAACGTTAGCTCACTCATGGCTATCAGCAAGCTAGCGAGCGTTCACACTGAACATGTTTACCTCCAGGGCTTTCCGAGGGTCCTCGTCTATGAAGCCATCAGGGAAACTCCTAAAAGACAAACAAAATAAGCCGTTATTAACGGAGCGATGAAGGCGAGCAAGCACAGTAAAAAGCTGCTTTCACACCGGACGCGAAACCAATGTTTCGCACGGCAGATTACATTCAAAGTCAATGCAAAGACGCGAATACACGCGTGTATCCGCGTCTTTGCATTGACTTTGATTGTAATCTGTCGAGCGAAAAATTCGTTTCGCGTCCAGTGTGAAAGCAGCTAAACCCTGTCGAGCGGTGTTTAGTTAATTCTAGGAGAGACACCTTTCGTCAGCCATGAGCAATTCCACGAACTCCACCAGAAAGTTCTGGATGAAAATAACTGCTATGGCGCTGTCACAACAAATGCCACCCCCGTATTCGTTTCCGGGGTTACATTTCCGGGTTAAGTTTATTAAATAAAAGTTAAAAGTTGTAAAGTTCATTTACTCATGCACATAAATGCGTGAGATAAGGAGATTGCGCTCGTGTGTTTATTGAGTGGATGTATCAGCATATATATAGTGCATTTGTATATTTGTTGTGACATCGACTTCGCAAAGGAAATATTTTTGGACTTAATCAGAATGCCACCATACAATAACAGCTGCATCAGCACCAGTGCCGCAAACTAACAATGGCGAATCTGTATTGCCCCCTTGTGTTTCGGAGTTGTTGATGGAAAAATAAACGTATGCTATGTCATAAAATCTAGTGTCGGTTGACCGTCTTCATACGTTTTTCATCTTTTTATGCATCGCTTTGCATCACTGCCTCATAAGTGTTGTATTTTTGGCCATAATAACCGCCGCAAGGTCATTGGAAACCCCGGAAAACAGCAAAATACACACGGAAGTTAGGTGAAATACAGTATTTTGAATTAATACAATGGTTCCTTGGCGATCTTATTTTTCCTGACCAAGAGGTGGTACCGCTTCCACTCTGAACCACACTTCAGCCAATCAGACTGTACCTAACTGGAATTGTAAAACAATCAGATTGGACGTAACTGGAATTTTCCCCCAATTAGGTTATGAAAAATAATCCAGCGACCAGAAATGGACAATCCACGTTCAGAAAGTAAAAATCCTCCCCAGTATTTAGTTCCAACCTCCTGGATTTGCTAAATAAAACAGCCCTTCAGACCAGAGGTTGGACTAGTCAAGAAAATCAGCTGGTTGAGTTGATGAGTGGAAGTAAAACATGGTGGGACTTTTACTTTCTGACCCCTGGCATGTCCACCTCTACCAGCAACCGGTGCAGGGAACCATTGCGTGGGGTGGTTTTTTACCCCAAACTAATTGCAATCCCAAACTGTTAGTTTGTCTAATTTGATTGCTTTCAATGTTTAGAGGGTCTTTCGACTACTCTTACCACTGTAAAACAGGAGCAGAAATGCATTCCATAATGCACGAAAGCCCAAATTTCATAATGTGTTTATTTTGCTGCACTCTAAGCAACTGCACGAGGGCTAGCTACGTTTTATTTGTTTGAATTTCAGACAAGTGAATCAATAACCAACTAAGGCTGTTTATGTACTTTCACAATGTTTCTTTCAGAACCTCACTCAAAACTTCAGGTCTGATTCATCATAATTTGCTTTGTCTATATTTTATTCAATATTTAATAAATGGTCAATTTAAGCAGCCATGAGTTCTCAATTTCATGAATGAGAACAAATTCTTAAATTCCACCCGTTACAATTTTCCCCTCCTTTAATGTAATAAAGTAATTTTGACTAAAGCCCACAATTAATATGAAACTCAAATTCATGATGGTATGCGTGGCTATTTCTAGCAAAACAAGGTCTAAAAGGGTAATTAATCCCTATAAACATGAGTCATGCTATTGAGAAAAATGAACAACAATTTGGAGATTGTGCTCATTAAAGTTTGGAACCAACTGAATCGCACAAAGAAAAACCCCATGGAGTGGGCTTACTTCTCGTCGGTGGACTGGGATTATTTCCAAACATAATATGCTGTTGGATCAAAATTTCCAGAATTTTTAAGATGAATGTAAAAGATCTCCAAAACTACTCCTAAAATCAATCATCACTACTCTTCGTAGATAAACAACATTGTAATTAGTTTAACAAGTTATGCTTTTACTTCATAAATACAAATAAATTTCAGTTTTCTCCATTTACCATTGCTGTAAAAAAATGTATAAAACAAAAACACAGTCTGTAACAAACCATATCCATTTAAATATACAGTATAATACAGTTTACAATATTTACAGAAGTTTAACAAAGGGCAATGCCACATCAAGTTTTTATGCTTCAGCTACTAGAAAATATACGGACATTAATAATTTCTGCTTCAAACAGGAGACAAAATATTTCATTTGTGAGCTTGCAATCTAGGCTATGAAAGGTTATGTCATACACTTGAAAGCAACGTCATTCATAAATAAACATGCAAAGATAAATGGGCTAATCCTCACATTATTAATGGATTTACACATAAACCTTGCATTTCAGATAGCAAATGAAAGGATTACGTACACACAAATAGTCAGTTAAATTCATAAACAAACAGCTGTCAACAAAACTGGGACTACACTTCCTTGATAGACTGTGATAAGTTTTCATAACAAATCCCATTCAACTCTGCACATTTCTGCATAATAATGAATATAATCATAATTAATGAATGGCAGCAATCCTGGAACTTTACACACCCTCACATAAAATTAATTTTATTTGATAAAACTCATTCAGGTAGAGGGGATTCATGTTATCTCACATGAATTACTATGCTGCCAAAGGATTGAATTAATAAAAAAAATAATTTGGTAAAATGCAGCACAGAACACTCTAGGTGCCAGCCAAAGAAAATGCTGAAATTAAAGTTGTGTGACAATCAAGAGAACCATTTTTGTTTTTGTAGAAAAAACAGCATGAGCTTTTATTTCATGAGATTGTCAAGCAAAAATATTGAAAAAAGATGCTTTAATCATAAGTATGACACAAGCACTCAAGATATAGGGTGGCGGGCCAACTGCACCATTAAGCAACAGAGCACAAGCAAAGTAAATTTCCCCCCATACTTCCACTGCTTGAGCATACTCTGCAAATTGCATACAAATTTTCAAACATTATAATTATTGTGGACTGTTGGCAATATTTGATAATAAGCCATTATCCTCCAGCACAAAAGAAAATGAGCCCTACTTAGGATGTGACAGGGTGTAAAAAATACACAAAAATTTCACAGTAGCCTGGCCAACAGAGTCACACTTCAAGTAGTTCATTACCTGCAGTTCTTTAATCTGACCATTAAGAAATGGTTCCTCCGCTGAGCATGTATCAATTTGACTGCAATTGCATCGTTAACAGTAATAAAATTGACAAGAATATGTTTGCATGAGGCTGTGTGTGTGTGTGTGTGTGCTTATGTGGGTGAGCTTGGGTCTACGTGGGAGAGTGTGTGTGTGTGTGTGTGTGTATGCGCAATGAATTTCAGAATTAAATTTCCCAATACAGAGTCACAAGACTGCAGGTTACACCCTCTCCTACCAGCAGAAATGAAAGAATTAAGCAGTAGTTGAAAAATATGGCTTCTGTTTTAGAGGGCCAGAGGCTAAGATTATTCAAATGATCCCTGCATAACGAGCCCTGTTCATCTGCGGGCGGGGGGGTGGAATAGCATAACTGCAACACAAAATCAGCAAAATAGCAGGTCTCTCGTAGGACCAATGATGAGTGCCCTTTGGACAGAATTGGGCAGGGCAGTGCAGGGGCAGAGTTTTTTGGCTGCAAACCCATTCGCTCAGTTGGGCTCAGGACTCTTGTTCCTTGGGGTTGAGGTCGTGGCCCACCCAGGAGTCATTGAACACTACCACACTGAACTGTTCCAGCTTCATATCTGGATGCCTCTCCAGATCCAGCTCCTCCACGTCCTCCGGCACAGCCCGCTTGCTCTCCGGCGCCGTGACCACAGACGCAATGACCGTACCGGGGGGCTGGGTCACCACCCTCTGCCCTCCCCCTGGGAGGGTCACCACTGAGGTAGCCCCGCCCTCCGAAGGGGAAGGGAGCGTGGGGAGGACTGGTGCTTCCGTGCACACTTCTTCCTGACCTGCGACCTCACTGCAGGGGACCGTCTCCATCACTAATGTTACCGTCTGCGTGGACGGATCCGTTTGTAGGAAGTACCTAGGCAGGGAAGCAGTCACTGAGACATCCTGGCCGTCTATTGTGGCGGTGAGAGGGACAGCCTGCAGAATGATGGGCTGTTGGGACTGATCCTCAGCCACCGTCTGCAAAGAAGCAGCAGTTTCTACTGCTGAGAACCTGATGAAGAAGAGCAGGAAGTGAGAGGAGGGCCAGGGAGATAATCCGCTCAGGTCTGAATTTACAGGCCCTACCTACATCAAGCCACCAGGAAAACATGTAATTAGTCATTAAAAGCCATTTCAAAATCTGCTTCATTGTGACAACATATAGTGATGTAACCGCCCATAGGCAGGAGGGACTGATCAACTTTAACCAATCAGTTAATGAGCTCTTTCAATACTTCAGGTATTTACTCCCCCCAGTTAAGTCACAAAGGACAGATTTTGAAATGACTTGCGATGGGTAGTTGGTCGTGCACCTGGTGACATGATAAGGGACCTTTTAAACCTGGGCCAAATAACCTTATGAAATATGTTTACCTCTAAGACAAAAAAGAAATCTGCAAATTACTGTCTAATCACTATCCATTTCCAACATCACAAACAATATTCTTTCAAAAAATTGCACATTTTGGTGAAAATAAAAATAAAATATAACATACACATTATTTTACAAAATATAGCATAAGATCATATTCATTCTGAAGAATCATGAGTAGTGTTTTCATCTTAAGACATAAAAATATGATTACACATTTTTTCAACACTGACCTGGTAGCACAGGGACTCAGTAGTACCACTGAATTCTATGCCAGAAGCCCAGAGACAATAGACCAGTGGTCATATGTCAGTTTTCTTTGTCTAAAATATGAAATCAAACTTGTGCGGCATCCTAGTTTGTTAACTAGGCTTGTGTGAATGAAAAAATGTATTCACTTCTCCAACATGGGAATTTAAGATTTGAAGCTCTGCAAGCAAATAAACCATTTCTTTCTGTGGTAAAGACTAATGATTCTGGGGAATGAAGCATTAGGCTGCATCACAATAGATCTCAAAGTCCTAAGTTACACAAGACATGAATACCAGCATAGTACTACATTTCCAGTTTATAAGCGCTACACACTCCCTACTACTGTACCTGAGTGACTCCAATGGCATCCCCTCAAGGCTGGGCTCAGCTGTAGTCTTTTGTTCCTGTGCATTCTGCAGGTTCTCCAGCAGCTGAACGGTTCTGAACACGGACCCGGTCTGACCCGGCTGCAGCGACTGGATGTTCTGCAGCGTTCGTAGCATCTCAGCTGAGATGATTGGCAAGTGTTCCTGCTGGATCAGACCGAGGGGCTTCTCTGCCTTGTTAGTGCAGCCAATGTCACCCCCCAGTGGCCGGAGGACCGCATTGGGGTGAGCCGCGTTTGAGCCAGTGTGTTTTTCAGCACGTCTGACTCGCTGCTTCCCGCCTCCTTCTCCTCGATTGGATGGTTTCCGGGCAGGGTGTGGCGGTGAGGAGTTGTCCAACATTGCCTGTTCCTCGAGCGAGTGATCACGTTCACCCAATTGATTATCCCAGTCTGCGTCCACCTGGCTCTTCGCCAACTCAGTGAACTGGTACACCAACCTCTGTCCTTCTACCTTGGCCAGGATCCCACGCTGGTAGTAATACCTGATAAAACAAAAAATGACCGGTTTGCTAAAAAATGTTGATTCCTGTTTGAAACATGATACAATAAAAATTTCCGTCAACTTCACATTGAATGATAGACTTACAACCCCAATTCCGAAATAGTTGGGACAAAGTGTAAATTGCGAATAAAATCAAAACACAATGTCTTTCAAATCACACCAGCCAGTATTTTATTAACAATAGAACTGAGATAACATAGCAAATGCTGAAACTGAGAAATTTTACAATTTTATCCACAAAATGAGCTCATTTCAAATTTGATGGCTGCCACAGGTCTCAAAAAAGTTGGGACAGAACTCTAACAACCCTTCAAATACAATCTAACTTCAAGGCAAATGTGTTACAATTGGAACTAGGTTTGCTAAATTGGGTTAAAAAATTCACCATTTGAGTAAACTTTTTCAGTTGAAGATGATGGTGAAAATGATGCTGACCATGACAGTGAGGTCTGAGACTCACCTCAGCGCTCGGCCCATGGTCTCGTAGTTCATGTCTGGTTTGTTTTTGTGTCTACCCCACAGACGTGACACAGCCTTGGAGTCCACAAGCTTGAAGATGCCCTTCTCCTGATGGGTCCATTTGATATACTTTGGACAGGTGGACTCATCCTGCAACAGAGCCATCAGGAACTCCCACAGGTACAGCTGATGTCCTGTTCAGAGGGGACAATACGGGGAGAATCAGATACCAAACATGTTCAACAGAAATTCAACTCCAAGTGGTACAGCTGAACTGCATTCAGCAAAGAGCAAATTCAGTGTATAATCATTTTCTGAGAAAGACTGCCTCAAAAATTTTAAATAAACGTCCAACAGTTTTACTGTTGCTGAGGTTACTAATTGTAGGTCCTCATGGCAAGTAATCAAAACATAATGTTACAAGGACAACTATCTGAAGAGCCTGAAATGCATAGCAAGCCTTACGTTGAGGCGTCAATTCTGAGATCAGATCAGATAATGATCCAGCCTTATTAAAGGATAGTCCGAAAACTGGCAATAGCTCAATAATGAATGGAAATGTATTACATGCTTAGAGGAACTTCTATTTTGTCCATGTTTAAGAACTGTCATATCAGCACAATTGATCACACCATACCTTTTCCTTCTCTGTATTTTTTCTTCACAGTGAACTCCACAGTTGGGGACGGAGACCTGGCCCGCTTCCTCACAGCAACTTTCATAGAAGAAAACAGGTTTAAAAACTCAAAAACAGAACATACACCCATCATTACAATCCAATACTTCTACTCTGCCTCTCAGAGTTCACATATAACATCTGTACATCTCATGAAGGAGACAGGATTTTACACAGCAGCATAATAATTGAACAATCATCCAAAAAAAGCTAATCCATTTTCTGTCAGAGTAAGACAACCTAACCTTCAAAAGAAAGTGTGCTAAATTTATTCAGTTTAACATTTAGCGATATTACACATAAATATATAGTACGAGGTAGATAATAAACATGCCACTGTACCCTCAATATTTCTCCTGCAATATTTATATGACTTCTCTGTGTGCAATACCTTTCTTCTTTGGTATGTCTGTGACACCTTCAGCCACAGAATCACGTTGGATATGGGCGTGAGGAAATTCGTTAGCAGAGTGTGACATGGAAATCATGGGGGAGCTTGCAGGCTGCATGAACTCATCATCTGCAGGTAGGCAAACCAAAAATGTGAGCGACAGGGCTGAAGGACCATACAAAGGAATCACACTTGCTCAAATATTCAGTGTAAGAATACATCACAAACCACAACTGTCATTTTTTTCACTGCCAATGCCCCAGACACAATACAGAACCCTTTACAACACCCTATGAAAACAAGTTGAATATTCATTGACTTGAAGTCATGATTTTGAACTCAGCCAAGTGTTTGCAACAAGAATTTCCCCAACAAAAGGTAATGTATGCAACAAAGATTCAGCAGCAACATTCCGAGTATGAAGATTCCCACAAGATTTCATCATACTCCCGTCCAGTGCCTGTCTGGGATGTTGCTGGGGCGATTTATATCATAAAGATTAATCCTTTATCTTTGCAATGATCACACTAAACAATTGTGCCAGAGAATCTTGCTTTATTTGACATGAATAATGGTAGCGCAATCATAAGGGACAGTATCGTCAGCTGAAATGAACAAAATTAATGTCTGGACATTTAAGCATTACCACTGCGCCAAACACTTACTAACGTGTCTTTCATGAGAGAGGTCTGGCGACTCCATGTGCAGCAGTGCTTCTGCAACTTCTATGGTATCCCCGTTCCCGTTCACATTGGAAGCCTCCACTAGTAGGAACAAGACCGCGTAATTAAAAGAAACCAGGGGGGTGGACTACGAAGCTGGCTTTGTGATCAAGCCTGATTTCAGCACTTAGTAAAACCAGGAACCTCTTCAAATCTGGAACATGGACTAAAGTAAAAAAAGAGCTACTCCGGGTTTTACTTAAGCTTAAAGTCAGGCTTAGTCACAAAGCCAGCTTCGTAGTACACCCCCCAGAACAACTGCAAACAATAACGTAATACAATCATTGGCTAATCATGAAGCGCATAAAGACGGCACCCCAAGATCACTTCAGTTCATTGCGGAGAGGCACTGCACCTACTCATGCAGGTCCGTGGTCCGTTCATGCAACGCTACTTTAGAACTTGGATGGGTCCATTTGGAAACACCGTGTAGAGCCTAATGGCCTCTTTCTAATAATTAACGTTTAGTTAGGCTACATATTAATCTGGGACGCTGAACTTAAATCCACTTTAGAAAACCAATTTCAGTACACTAACTTGGAGTCCGAAGTTTGATTTTTTTTTTTTTTTTTGTTACAAAACTTTGATGCTACATCGTACCGTTAACTGTCGGCTAACGTTTGCAGTGCAATTTCAGTAACATTTGCTACAAGGCAGCCAATCGGCAAAGCGATTGATCGAAAGAAGGTAACTTTCACACTACGGTCCACGACAAGCGTCATTCTGGATTTATCCCGCTAAACAAGAATGGATAATCCGTTGAGTAACGTTAAAGTAAGTAGCTAGTTGGGTAGCCAACTGGTAACTTTACCTGCTTTGATAAGTAGATCCATTCAGTTGTTCAGTTTGCCACTTTTTCCAAGTTTCTGAAACACTTTTGCAAGTTAGCCTGGAATAGGTCGTAAAGTGAACACCGAGAGGCACTTCAGCTTTCACATCTTGACTTCTTACAAGAGACCATTGTTGTTAAGCCAACATGGGGAAAAAAAATCCTGACCGACTAACTTAAGCGAACGAATTCACAAACTAAAGTTTGCTTGCTACGCAATCGGGGTTGCCAAGCCTTGGTAACATTCCATTTAAAGGTAGCAGTCCTAAGTAAGTTTTTTTTCAACTTGCTAAATGTAATGTTAATTTACAGTAAAGCTTCAAGTAGAGACTGTTGAAATGCGCGTTTCTCACTTCCCTGCCTCTGAAGGGGTTGCTCGACTTAACGGAGGCGGAGTCCGGGAAACCGAAACAAACTGCTGCAACAATTTCTAACTGGATCAGAGGAGCGGAAGGGGAACTGAGGGGGTGGTTTGCAGAGGAGTGGTTAAGTTGTGACCACGTTATGAGCCATTTGATTGGATACAGATTCGATGCTTTGAGCGCGACTTCCTGTTCTGTTATTGACCACAATCGTTACTTGCTGCTCAGATCCACGTCAACCGAAGAGTATCTCTGAAATGTATTCGCTTTTCACTCTTTAGTATCAAACTGAGGGGTCAATAGGTGGGAAAGGATTTCAGTAATGGTTTTAAACCCAACTGTCACTAAAATGAAACCGGTATCAAATCATATAAAACAAATATTTGCAAACAGATGCACTTAGTGTGGTCACAGAAGAACATGGCAAGGAATTCAGTGGAATTCTCCTCATTGTATTTATATTAATATTAATTCAAGGAAAGCAGTCACTGTGATCTGCGAAGGATTAGTTAATCAAATATTCAGGGGCCATTTCAGATCCAGTACAGTGCTCGAGGATTACCGCTGGATCCTTTCATGATAGAGGCAAACACTAACAAACATTTTGAGGGTAAATATGATGCAATTATAAGATTATATGTTATTTCAAGATTTGAACAATGTGAAATGAGATGATAAATTACATCATGACAGTTTTTTTTTTTTTTTTTTTTGATAAGTAAATTCTCGAAGTCGACTAGACCTATGGGGTACCAACAGAAGTTTATGATACAATATTTTAAAACCCTCATCGGACACGGGGTTCTCTGATCTTTCCCAAAAACATATAGTCTGTGATCCAGAAGCCTACCGTACAGCGACAATTGATAAAAATACATCATATTTTTTAACATAAATGTCAACATGTTCAAGAATATTCTATTTGCTTATACTTTGTACGATCCATGACAAATCCATTATGTTACTTCAACTTTTTTATGCTGGATGGCAGTAGGAAATATTGTTTAATTCAATACGCATTCACAACTCAAAGAAAAAATAAATTGTGTCAATATTTACAACACTCTGGAAAAGTATTTGCCCATTTCCCGATTTGTTCTATTTTTGCATGTTTGATAATCTGAAACATTCAAGTGTGACAAACTAATTTGAATATTAGACAAAGATACCAAAGTAAACACAAAAGTGTAGTTTTTAAATTATTTAATTTATTGATTCAAAAAATCAATCCAATTCCACCTGGCCCTATGCAAAAATGTAATTGCTGTCTTAGTTCCTATATCAATCAATCAAAAATTTTAATTGTTAATTGGTTGTAATTTCACTCGATGCACCGAGGCATGGTTACAGTGGTTGAATCTAAACATCACTAAAATAGAACCTGTTTGGCAAAGTGAAGTGGGCTAAAAGCTACATATGATGCCTCAATCTGGGGGGGAAAAAAAAAAATTCAAAAATGGCTGAGAAACAACAGATAAGTAATTAAGTAGAGCCCAGACTAACATCTAAAGAACTGCATGTCTCAATTGCCTCTGTTAAGGTCAGTATTCACAATTTCACAATAAGAAATCCACTAGTAAAAAATGGCATCTACACAAGAACTGCACAGCAAAAACCACTGTTGACCAAAAAGAACATAAAGGCTCATCTCACATTTGCCAAAAAAACATCTTGATAACCCCCAACACTTTCAGGATAACATTCTGCGGATTGATGAGTCAAAACTGGAACTATTTGGAAGATATGGGTCTCGTTATATCTGACATAAAGCAAACCCAGCATTTCAAAATAAGAACATGATATCAACAGTTTAACCCTGTAGTGGTAATGAGAAGGTCTGTGGCTGCTTTGCTGCTTCAGGACCTGGGTGATTTGCCATTATTGATGGAACCATGAATTCTGCTTTCTACAAGGAAATCATTAAGAAGAATGTTTGGCCATCAGGTTGTGACCTAAAGCTCAAATACAGTTGGGCTCCACAGCAGGACAATGAACCAAAGCACATTAGCAATTCCACCTCTGAATGGCTCAAAAGAAACAAAATGAAGGTTTGAGTGGTCTAGTCAAAGTCCTAGTTTGAATCCGATTGAGATGCTGTGACATGATATTAAACGGACAGTTCATGCTCGAAAACCTTCCAGTGTGGCTGAATTAAAACAATTCTGTTAAGAGGAATGGGCCAAAGTTCCTCCATAGCCAGGTAAAAGACTCATCGGCAGTTATCGCAAACGTCTGATTGCAGTTGTTGCTTCCAAGGGTGGCATAACCATTTATTAAGTTTGGGGGGTAATTATTTTTCTACATATGGGTGATCTAGGTTTTGAATAACTCTTTACTTGTAAAAGCTGCATTCTGGGTTCATTGACATCGTTTTTGTCCAATATGTTAAAATTAGTTGGATTTTCCGATGCAATTAAATATGACAAATGAGCAAAAAGAGAAAGAACTGGGAAGGGGGCAAATACTTTTTTACAGCACTGTGTCATAAAATCTGTGCAAAAAGGATGTAGTTTCTTTTGGAGCAAGTAGAATATAAGTGGGTTTGGATCGAGTGGTGTGTTTTTTGCCACTGACTCATGCTAGTGTTGCACCATGTGACAGAAGAGAAAAAAAATTCTGCTTACGTATACAGTCCATGCAATAACTCAAAATGATTTATGATTTTTTTTGGGATGTCCATGTCCTGAACACTTGGGGGGCCTTGTTCGAGGGTTAACAATTTCAGCAATAGTTCAGAATGATATGCACCAAACAGCCACAACATTAAAACCACCTGCCTAATCTTGCATATGTCCTCTTCATTACACCAAAACATTGCACTTATGTCCTGATGAATTCCCGGACCCAGGGTTTCCCAGCAGAACATTCCCCAGATCATCACCCCCTCTCCCACAGCTTGTTGTCTTCCCATAATGCATCTTAACGCATCCTGATGCCTTCTCTTCCCCAGGTGATTGGTGCACACCACATGTATCCAGCCAATTCACATGATGTGAAAGAAAACGGGGCTCATTGGACAAAGCAACTGTCTTCAATATATATGCCACAGTACCCAGAGTTTACACAAAGTTTGGGAAGAGGAGGTTCTTTCATTCTGCTCCGTCTGCCTGGAATGGACTTCAAAAAACTCTGAAACTCCAGACTTTTATGCCATATCTGATTTTAAATCTCAAATTTTGGACATTTTAAAGAATGAGATGGGGGAATGTCAAGTTTTTATTCTTGTATGATGTGATGCAGTATTTATGAATTTTACCTTCTGTCCCTAGTAACTTTCTTTTTACATTGTTGTTTGTGTATTTTTTTTTTTTTTTTTTTTTAAGATGCTGCCATTTTGGCCAGGTTTTGCTCCTAAAGGAGATCAATAATTTCAAGTGACAACCTGGTAAAATACAAGTTATGTATAAATAAATTGTTCCAAGGTCCAGTTTGGATGCTCACATGCCCATTATTAGCCCTTCTGGGGGTGGATCGGGATCAGAATGGCCACACTGACTGGTCTGCAGCTACAGTGCACTAGACGCAGCGGGGGTGCAATGCAGTATGTGTTGTGACACATCCCTCGAGTAAGTATCATTAAAATTCTCTTTGACTTGTGCCACAGTCAGTTTTAATCAGACAGGATAGCTTTTGTTGCCCTAGTGCACTGATGAGCCTCAAAACCCTGTCACCAGTTCATGATTTGTCCCTCCTTGGACCACTGCCAGTAGGTACTCACCAGTACTAACTGGGAGCATCCCAGAAGCCCAGCCACCTCAGAGAAGCTCCGATCCACTCATCTGACCATAATGATTAGGCCATTCTGTAAGTCTCTAAGGTCCCATTTTTTTCCCCACATCCAACACATCAACTACAATAACTGACTGTGCGCTTACCATGTAAGGTCTGTCTGCAGACATGGGGCATGTGCTGTTTTTACAAGGTAATCAGCATATTTTTTTCAGCTGTGAGTGGTTTTAATGTTTTAACCTATTGGTGAATGGCAGGAATAGATTGAGGCTGAGGATGTCTTGTATGGAAAACAGATTTTTTTTTAAAGAATGCAATGGTCTGACAGACCTGATGACAGAAGACAAGCACACATCTCAAGTCCAGAAAAAAGGACGAGAAGGTGGCAGACACTGTGGTCTACTAGGATGTGAAAGTAGGTAGTTACCTGTGGTGCTGTCATCCTCCTCTCTCTCAACCAACTCCTTTGCCATCTCCATTGAGACCGGTTGGAGGACATCTGATGCCGTTTGCTCACACGAAAGACCAGAATATTCCAGAACATGGGAACCTGGCACTTGCTCCACAATCACGGCAGGGAAGGCCAGGTTATCCAGCTACAAGAGAGTCATGAGTATTGTTATTTACTTATCTATTCATGTATTTTTCTGCGCACAGAACAGACTGAAGTGGCTGTGATGGATTCATTTCTAAGCTTTGCAATAATCACTCGTTTTGATCTGACACACTGTAATCCAGCTTTGCGAGTAAGTACAACCATTTCAATTTATGTTTTTCTTCACCCTCCCCCGTCTCTTCTTAAAAATTAATGATGCCGCAGTACCATAGAAGAGATTTAAGCTTTTTATCACAATTTTATCTCTCCCCCAACAATTTATGACTTTTATTGTCACTTTTAAGCAAGATTTAAATTCCAAAATTCCTGAGTTTAATTCTCAACCACTGCATCAGTCAGGAGCTTAGATTCACAGCATATTTTGGGTCAATCTCTTTCCCTTCCCTGACGCACAACAAACCTAGCATTAACACTCAAGCTGACGGAACCCACAGAACCTCCGGCATTGACTGTCAGAACACTGATCTGAGGTCAGCGCGGTGGACGGTCTTAGTTAGAGAGGTAGTAATGTGGAGTGCAACCTTGGGGTAAGGCAGCCTTAACATAATCCTTATACCTGCGGCAATGAGAAAAATAGGATGGCTCAAACAACATGAAAACAGTTACAGTTTTAGCAGACAGAAAGTGAAAGAGCAGGCTTCACACAGCCTGGCCCTTCCTTTTTGAGTGTGTACAAACAGCTCAATTGCCTTGCTTTCTGTACTTTTATAGGTTTATAAGATAACTGACTGTTTGGATTCTCCAAGCCTGTCGGAGAACTTGCCACAGTTCATCTGTAGGCTCACAATCTCACTTGTTTCTGGCTCTCCAGGTAATCCCCATTGGCCTAGTTGATGTTAAGATGAGGGCTCTGTTAAGGCTATATTATCCGTTTCAACTGTCTTTAGTGAAAGATAAACCTTTTTTGAAAGACTTTTTCAATTAACATTTGGTGTCTCAAGTGCTTTTTATCTTCATAAACATTGATGTGGAAAGCAAAAAAAAAAAAATCTGAGACCGAATTAAAATTTAAAAAAATCTCGGGTGTTAAAAACTTTTGCACAGTACTGTGCATACACACATATGTACATATGCACGCACAAATATTTTCATTTTGCAGAGAAACAAGTGGAATTGTGCGCGTGTGTGTATGCGTATGCTTAGATAAGTTGGTGCGCTAAAATGCAAACACATGCACACATTCAATGGAAGACAAGTCTGCTGCACAGACGGGCACAGGACACATTAATGCACAGTTACATGTTCTACTGTGTTCATGCCTCTCTTCAAACTGCATGACGACAGCCTTCTTGGACTTCACCCTTTGAGCGCCGAATAAATTTTCAAGGAATTAAGAATATGATTATCCTGAGCTGTTGAAAACCTATCATGTGTCAACTTGCTTAAAAGAGCTCCCGCAGCAGCATCTGGTTTTGATATCTTACTCCATTGGGCAAATATAGTTGCCTATGGCGCTCAAAGGGTTAACCCACTGGTCTCGCCTGAGTATGCAACCAGTCCCTCACTTCTACAGTATGTGGCAGTCCATAAACATCCTGATGTTGTTTGTGGTGTGTGATATTGGTGGCAATGTCACTTTTATATAAAAGATTAAGGATGGATGTTCTTTTTTTTTCCTTCTCACATCTTGCGCTTGTTAACTGTATCCCAAACATTGCCTCTGCATATTACTCTCACTGCTTTTAAAATTAAAATAATTGTTACTAAAAATACAATCCATCTCCACTTTTTCTTTACTGCAAGAACACAAATGCCAGCTCTTCCCTGAGATAAACACCTGGCAGTAATTTACAGATGAGGTCTTACTTATGTTTTATTTTTAAGATAATACTAACACAGTCTCACACAGGCAAAATTTGGCTTGCTGTACTGAATACTGCATTGCCAATGCCTGATACACAATTGTATTTATTTTTTCTGGTTTCAAGTTGTACAGGGTGTGTCCCTGCCGTTAACCCATAGTTAGCAGGGGTAGGCTTCAACTCCCCCTTAACCCTGGTGCCGAGGAAGAAGCTGCTTAAATAATGGATGTATGGATTTTCTGGTTTTCATGCACTGTATAAACACATAATGCCTGCAATGAGTTTTACATGATGCTGTCTCCCAAAAGTTTGTTTGCTTCAGAAGTACATCAATGAACTTATCGTGTTGTCAAACCATGAAGTAACCCAGGGCAGACATTAGTTCTGCTGTCTGCACCAAGTAGGTGTGAGAACTCTTTACCTGCAACACTGCCTAAGGTACACCATAACCCTTTGAGAGTTCTATTACAGCAACACACAGAGATGCTGCACTTTTAATTTTACCCTTTCCAATATTTTCATCTGCTGCGTGTTGCAGGAATCTAAAAAAAAAAGCCAACAACGAGTACAGTTTGTACACATGAACAGAACTTTGGAAGTTGGCCCTAAAATGCAACAGCAATCATTCCAAGCCTTGTCCTTGGAGTTTGATTTATTTTGGGACGGATGTATAGTATTTAGAGGCTTTCCGTCTGACCAAGTCCAGAGGAATAGAAGAAGAAACCTACTGTATAAAGACCGAGTTACAGTTGGGCACTGTATGCATCTGCAATGTAATTTTTTGAGCAGACAACACAGAATACTCCAAAGCCTTTTCTTTCTTTGGACAGTGAGCATGAAAACATAAAGAGTGCAATAACAAGCCATGTCTCTGTCTGATTATATAGAGACTAACTCTGGGTAACCCGGGATATCCCCATGGCTTTGTTGCCATAGTGCTGCGCTGACTGTGATGTCAGTAACTGTGCCTGCACTCACTGGAGCTGCAGCGCCATATTTGCCTGATAACATCAATGGCTGGTCACGTAATTCAACTAATGTCACAGATCCCACAGCATTCATTTTCCAGGATTTCTCTCTATGGGCACAGAGCTGGCCTCACAATGCAATGGAGTGGTGGCAGTCAAGACCTACTGCCTCTGAATCGATGGTGTTTGTCTGTGGCTCTGTAGCATACCTGTTGCTCGCCGCCCATGCATGTGCTGGCAAACTCAAAGACGATCTCCCCCTGTCCCGCCGCGGCGGCCATGCTGAAGCTGTACCACAGGGGGGTTACCGTCTCATGACAGGATGCTTCTCCAGATTTCTGCTTCAGCTGCTTGACTGTTTATTTTCGGTTCCTGTTCACCCACACAGTTCGTCCAAATCCTCAGTCATCCAGGTCTCGCAGAAAAGCTCAGGGGGGTTAAAAATTACAAAATGAATCCCTCAAAAAGTCAGGTTTGTACATTCCTACGCCATCTTCTCCACTCTGTACCAGGAACAGGCGGTGAGATGAGGAAGAGGAAGGAGGGAAGCGTATTCAAGACCTGAAAATGCAGAAAAAACAAAGTTGTTTCTCTCTCTCTCTCTCTCTCCGTCTGTCCCTCAGAAAAGCTATTATCCCGCCCACAGCACAGACAGTCAGCCAGAAAAAAACTCTCCTCATGCGCAAGCAACAGGCTGTCGCTTAGCCCAGATCACATGAGACCTAGAGTTCTGGGTGATGTTCCACACAGTCCAGAGAGCAGGCCCAGCTCCTGAGAGAGAGAGTCTGTTTAACAGTGTGCTTGTTCGGGGCGAGGCATCTCTCCCTCTCTCCCTGCATTCGGGGAGGGGTCAGTCTGCGAGCCCCTCTCTGGCCCATCCGTCTCCTTATCTCCAGCCCACAGCTGAACACAGGGGAGGAAGGAAGCCGGCTCAACCGCGTCATGACAAAATACGAGCGCGCAGAACACGCAGCTGCGTCTCTAAAACTCGGCCGCTTCGGGGGGGAGGAAAAAACGGCTGCTCTCACAACGGAAACAGTAAGCAGGCAGACCAGAGACTGTGACTTCGAAACCTGCCTTTCCATTTTCCACACACCACCACTTCAACTCATTGTCTGCACAAAGGCTTTACTATTTGAGTTCATTTAACTATGTTCTGTCTTCGAAAAAATGGAGATTGAGTGAAAACTATTTCTTTAAAACTTTTGTGATTTAGAATAGAAACAGAAAGTTAACTTCTTCACATTTTGCGGTTTCTAAAGAATGTTGAGATCTTACTGATAAACTAATTTTTATCACTTTATTGCACCCTAACAACGAAATGTCTGTCATAAGGCTAGCTTCTACTCGCCTGATAAATATCCCTCCTGGAAACTACCAAAAAATGCAGCATGTTACATTTATTTCTTTTTCTTGAACGCCTTTCATTTTCACTCATTGTTGCCAGGACTCTGAAAAAAACACTTCTCCATACTTTAATGCATCTCTACCAAAAACACACCAGCAAGAGTACTGTCAGTTGGAAGTAAAATTTATATTTCAGTTTCTGATTAACCAATATTATTCCTCAGTTAAATTCAGCCAGAAAGCCAGTGCAACAGACATTATTTTAAATTCTCCATCAATAATGCCCACCTGACATTCAGCTATAGGCCTGAACCACGTCCACACATTTTCTCAAATCAAGCAAAAATGCAAGAAGGAAGGCTGCTTACGCACTGCTTCTCACTGATTAAAACATCATAATATCTACAGTTTTTGCCCTATGGCAAAGAGGCGATTTCGGCGGGAAGAACCCCTTGTACCTGGCTCCTTCTCCAGTCGATCGTTCATTTATCACTCCTTCACCCTCTCCCAGGTGCCAGAGTTTGAGCAGGAGAGAAGCTGCTTTGGATAGAACAAGAAAATCCTGTTGCACACACTGTCTTTGCATCGCTCCCCCTTCCCCCGCCCCCCCCTCCCTTACCTCATCATTCCTGCCCTGGTGTCCAATTACACTGCATTCACGCAGCAACTGCAGGTTGCCAACCAACCTGACAGTCAACACACACACAGCATACCGGAGGCTCCTCTGCACACCTTTTGCCTGCACCACTCAGTACCTCCTCCCTACCCCACCCTCCCCCTGGCATGCTATTTCGTTCCTCATTGGCTGTAAACAAGCCAGGACATGTCACTTTGTTTTAAAGCCACGCATGGAACACTCATGCCACTGATTGAAGGAAATCACCCACACTCACATCTGAGCCAATAGTATTCAAGTGGTACATTGTACGCAAGCAGAAAAGCCACTTTTATTTGTTTTGGTGACAGTTGTGATAGTGGCAAGGGGCCGGGAAAGGGGGGGAGGGGGGTTGCCTTGCAAGGCAATGCATGCTGGGAAGGAAAACAGCATTGTCTGAGGGCAATCCCATGAGGGGTATAAAGACTTCATGATCAGACTACCGAGTTCAATGAACTTCTGGCACTAACTCACTGGTGATCTCAATTGTTAACAGTTGTGGAGAACTCCTAGATTGCTGCAACTGTGTTAGAGCGGTAACTCAACATTAGGACCGTAAATATGAGTTCACTGCTGATTGAGGGGCAAAAAGTCCTTATGCTTGGGCTGTTTTGTCAATCTCACCCAGTCCAAGACATTCAGTTAATAGTTTGGACTTGCAATCAGGCCAGAATGTTCTTAGAAAGCCGCCTCATTCCCAGATACTTGTTTTCATCATATTATGTCTTACTCCTGTCTGTCCATGTCTCAGATCCAAACAATGTTACTGACAAAAATGATAGCATATTAAGAATTTTCTTCTGCATTGTCTAAAACAGCCTATTTAGAACAAGTGAGGAATTTTAGTTTTTATTCAGTCGTGGCTCTCCCATCGACACTTACGAGTTAAAAAGTCAATCAACCGAGGTCCACCCAGCTGGTAAACAGACTGACAGAAAATGGAGGGCACAGGTAAATACCATAAGCTTGTTGCCATTCAAATGATGCCCCCCCAATGGGAATATGAGAACCAGTTTGCCTGTCATCATTGTGACTCCATCAGTACTCTCCATTAAAGTCAGTCAATCTAGCTTCGTCTTACGCCATATAGGAACAAACACGATTTTTAAAAAATGGCCGCAAGAATTTAATAGCAAGCAGGATTGGGTGAGAACTATAGACAGTAAAAAGGTGATTGTATGCTCTATGTTATGTACCATTGATTACATTCAAACAACTTATTTACTAATAAAAACAAGATACGGCTGTGTGTTTAGTGCTTTAAGCCTTCGGTAGTGTCCTGGTCCCGGCAGTTTCTTTTCGTTCCCTTTTTAGGCCTGAGCCATTGTGTTGAGGACCACTGCTCTTCACTTATGGACAGTATGAAAAACTCAAATTGCGCCAAGCTGTTGTCAAATGATTGTTATGCGTCCAGTTTTGACCCTTAAGTTCCATTTCGCCCTCCACAAACCTCAGTCTCTCTTAATCAGCTCTAAAAACATACTACTTAGCATTGTTTTATCTGCTTGATATGTCATAATAGTATGTCATGAATTTTAATGGAAAAATGAGTATGATTTTCCTGAAAAACAATATATGGACTCATACAAAAATAATCCTCCTCAATCATTGCTTATGACCCACTAGAAGTGTGTGACAGCCTCTATATCTACTGAGACCCAGCTGTCTGCCTCTGTTTCCTTATTTTTCTTTGTAAGGGAAGTTTCTGGGCATCAGCCTTTGGGCTGTGGGTGGGAGGGCGGGACATAATGCTGTGGAGATGCTGTTGAGCTGGGGAGGAGGGGCCATATTTGAATGTTGTGTTTATAAGCTGCAACTGACAATTCCTACTCAGTATACCTTTAATGAGTCGAATGCATAAACATAGTTTTTAACCTATTAGCATGTTTCAGGAGTGCTATACAAAAATTACATGCAACTTCTCTTTGTTGACCCCATTAAAGAGGGGTAAACTTGGCATTTTACAAAATATTCACCTCCATCTTCAAATACGGCAGAATATCACAATAAAATAATTCAGTCAGGTTTGGCTACAGCAAGTACCAGCAAGGAGGAGACTGGGTGAGACACTAAAGTTTGGAATTTAATTCTTTGAGATTAAGTCCTTGGTTCCAAGTAATATTTCCAGCCAAATTCAACCTAAATGAATTCCCGTATGACTAGGAGTCAAGCTAGTTTTTCATTACATCTCAAAGCTGACATTTAAATACCAAAGTTCTGATATTTACAGTACCGGTACTTTCTATATCTATCTGCAGACTGTTTCTGTGATGTCCTGATTCTGTGTTAATTGGTTTTCTCCGCAGTCTGGCTGTCTGCATCTTTTTTGGTTTGTCTCCCCGATTGATTTCAATCGTTCAGGGATTGCTTGTGGCTTCACCCCTCCCCTTGTGCATTCCTCTGCCTTCCTCCTGCACCTGACCCTCACTGTTACTTGAAGTCTCTGTGTATTTAAGTTCCTGTCATTCATCTCCCCTTTGCCAGACAGCTGACCTTCATTTGTGTTGAGCTAATTTTACTCAGTGCTCATTGCTATTTCTAGTTCCCGCATTTTCTTTGTTATCTTGTTGGCCGATTCCCCGCTTGTTGTCCTCATTGTCCATCGTCATTCCCCAATGTAGTGTCTCCCACTTCCTCTGAATTTACTCAACAGTTTTGGCCTAATACTTGGACCTTGACTCTGATCAGCCTCTTCCCCTGAACACTGTTCTCCACTTCTCGACCTCTGCCTGCACCCCCGAATACAATCAGCCAGCCCGCCATTGCCCATTCCCCTGGTTCTCTGACCTGGTCTGCCAAGAAAGCTCATTCTGATTGTACTTCCGATCCAGGTCTTGGCTCCTTCTATTCTGACTCCTGCGACAGTTTCTGTTAATATCACTGAGCTAGAGAGTTCATGAAAACATTTTTTTCTGAGAGCAAAGCATCGCCCTAGCAGGTAAAATGCATTTTTTTTTTTTTAAATCAGGAGTTAAATTCAAGAGAAAAGGCTCGGTCAAGCAAGTGCTGGATACACATCTGCAGTGAATATTTCTTCTAGAAATGACCACAGAAGCCTGAATCGTGCTGCCTAAACAAAATCAGTTCCTTGGTCTTTTATTTTCAAACTTAATAACCACGCAGTGATTGCTTATCATATGCCAAAGTGTAATCATACCTTGCAATATTTAGTGTGTATTACCAGTGCTTTGATTCTTTTGAGAGTATGTAACTTCTTACAAAGAAAGAATCAATTGGACATTAATATTGGCATTTTTCTGTTTGACTTCTCAACAATAAAACAATATTAACTAACGTGTGTTATCATCATTTAATATGTTGGTGTTAGTTGCAGTGTTATCTAATCAGTTACTAGCAGTTATCAAATTAAACAGAACCAGAATGTCTACTAATGTACTGTAGCCCCATCGTAGGGTGCCGTTGTATTTCTGTGGGTTAAAGATGAGGGATGCAACTTCCTCTTTTCTCCCTGCCAGTTGGATTAACTTACATTTAGAGCTCTCAAACAGAACTGCTGTTTGTATTTGCATATCTACAACCTCGTACAGAACCTTCCTCAGAGGGCTGCGTGTTTACAAGCCCTTCAGCAAGAAATTTCATTTGCACACACACTGGAACACAGGATGGATTGGAGTAAAACCCCACTATGCCTTTCGTAAAATGATATACATCATGCATATGGGGGAAAAAATGAACCATGGTAATTTCTGCAATGTATGCCATCACCAATTCAAGTCTTTTTTTGTGAATTGCAAGTGAGCATTTTTATAAAATACTGTAGTCAAATGCAGTCGGAAACACTTGCCTTGAATGGTCTGCATTTCCTGCATTTAAAAACCATGAAACACCTTCCCTAGCCAGCCAGAATAAACGGAGAGTGTGATGAACTGCGCATTCCACTGTACAAGTATTTGCCAATTTTTCTGTTAAAATGCAAACAGGAAATGTATTTTTGGGATAACGGCAATTTTTCATTGGTTGACTGGCCTCAAAAAAATATCAAATTTATGTAAAAGTTCCTCTGGCAACATGCAAATGAGCAAATCTACACAACAAAGGAGCTGAGCGGCAGTTTATTTACTTCAGCCTGGCGCACTTTTCACCTCAGTGAGCCACAATCCACTTTTCATATGCTGCTGATTGCTTCAAAACTCCACTAAATTATGCTCAGTTACACTGCAAATCACATTTGCATTCTGAAGTCGCTCCAACAAAAATATCAGTTGTTATCTGCAGTACAGAAGCATTACTGTATTAATATTGTACACAATTGCAATGCTAATTAAGTTCACTAAGAAGAACAGCGTTTGTTTTACAGAGGTGAATCAATTAAACATTAAAGATAGTGATGTATACTATACATTATAAATAGGCAAAATCAAGAATCATAATTACGGTCTTCATCATCCTCAGAGTAAAGGGATTGTGTCCATAGATACAGCAATGATGCAAATCCAACGCACAAAGAATACTGTCAGAAGCACAACACTCGCTACTCCATATACCGCACCTTGTCACTACAAGTGAGTATCACAGAAGTAAGAGTGGACACTTTGACCTCTGTGACTGGAAATTACCTCTGTGTACAGACACTATTTCCACAGTTTAGTGTACATCTGTACAGCACAACTGAACCAAGGTGCAAGAAACAGCAGCTTTTCAACAATTCAGTAGTGCATACCTAACCTGAAAAACCTAAACCAGCAATTTTCAAACAACAAGCAAGTCAAACTACTTTCACTTTCAGCCGATTGTGCCCGTGTGTTCACAACAGGCTCTAAAATGAAGGTTCTGACAAGAATACACATTTAAGAAAATATTAAGACGCATAAATATGGCTTCTGTTGACATTTAGCAGAAACATACCATACCTTCAGTTTGTCTACAGTTGGCGGAGGTCCTGAAATGCCAGTGAAGCGGGATAAAATGGCCTCGACTGTAAGGGGAAGTCTTTACGAGTCATGGGCTCATTCTGTGAAGCCACACCCATATCTGTCGTGCGTGTGTGTAGATTAGCCTGTAAGCTTTCTGTGCAGAACACCTGGGAACAAGCCTTTCAATAAGGGACAAAGGTAGGCCTTTTATCTACACTGGTAGGAGGGCAAACACACACATACAGCAGCCTCAGTCATAGCCCTGCCAGCACTCATATCTCACACTAACGCACATAATTATCTTACTTCTGCTTCACTGTTTGGTTGACATTTATATATGTTTATATATGTTTTTCATATATATGTTATATATATATAACATATATATGTTAGTCTTCTTTTCCTGTGATAAACACTCACTTATCTGTCACATCTTGTTATGCCCTGTTTTCTTTAAATGTACAGGATACAAAGAAATAAAACTTTATGGCTTTTAATTTAGATGTTTGTATTCATGACATTTGTGGAGCAGCTGCAGTCATGGTAACAAACCAGAGATGGGTGGGCAAAGCAGTGGAACCAAAGTCATTAATCTCCAAATAAAGGAACTTCAACAAGTAGCCTACCCCCATCATGAAATACATTTTTCTATTAAACAGGAATCCAGCGCAAAAAAATCTATGCTTTAGCACAACCTTGTGACCAAAAGTCAGAATTGCACTATTCTCGAGAAACAGGCCTGAACATTGTGCCTGCCATCACAACGGACAGGCTTTAGCAATACAAAGGCGCCATTAGTAATCCAATCCTGATATCTTCATGCATGAAGTGTTTTCTGCTACGTACAGAACAGCTTCTTGAACACGTCATGTTGATTCATTTCCCTTACAGAGAATATGAATATATTTACAATTGAAGAAAAGACCAGCTGCAATCGAACCAGCTTTGAAGCCAGCCATTGCCTGAAGGGCTCCATTCGAACATAGATTATGTTTATCATCATTATACATCCCACCTATCATACCCATCTTCAAACTCAATTATTGTTTTTATCCCAACTAATGACATGTAATGTCTGAAGGTTATATCTAAAAAGGTACTGATGTTATTGTGTCAATCTGGACAGACAGACAGAATTTATTATTCCAGTACCAGCTACGCTACACGGATGGTAATCATCAAGCAGATCTTTCACATTGTATAGGTATTAAAACACTTCGAACAGTGGGTTGTGTTCTAGTGACATCCGAACAGAATCCAATACATGAAAAGAAAACAAACATTGCTGATTATGAAAGATCTGTAAGCAACCATTGAATTTACAAAGCTGCTGTAGTTTTCCAGTGCAGCAAGATTTTCATTGCAAAAGTGTTTACAAAGTCTTATGCTTAGGAATAAAAGTGGATGTTTAAATTTGTCACAAATGGAAATGAAACTACTGAGAGATAAGGGACCAAAAGTACCAAGAAGCCTTCGCACGACTCATAATGGGGCTCTTAATTCTAAATTGACCAATGTTGCACAAAATACTGCACTTACAAACTAAAGATCAATTAGAAACATATGACACAGTTTTAAATTTAAGGAAGAGGATAGTAGTTACACAACAGAAAGACTTCATTCAGTGTCCATGTGTTGAACCACGTTGTGGCAAAAAATGGATGAATCATCTCTACAAGAGTAAAATAGTTCCAAGTCCCTACATTTACAGAATTTCACATTATAATCAAAATTGGATTGTTACAATGTTCTATATTGCCTAAGTGACCTAAATTAAATATTTCCTTGTAATACCAATTCTAAAAACTGGAGAGTTGGTCTGAAGTTCGCTCAGTTCTCAAGCTATAATTTCATTGCCACTGCCTAAGCCTCCCCTTGATAAGAGAACATAATGCAGAATAACAGTAGCAGGCTGCTCAGCTCACTTAAGCTGTCTTAACACTGAAAAATTACACTGCTACAGAGGAGGGCTTATGCTGGCTTTAGTTGTGAAGATGTCATGCCAGTATAAAGCTGGTCTAAGTTATCCTGGTACCGAACCACCTGTCCACCTGATAAGAAAGATAGATCAAAACCAAGATTTGTTCAGTGTAAATACGGCTCTAGACTCCTTACGAAGCTCCAGGCTAGAGAGCAGAGAACACTGGATCAAGCCTGGGCATGAGCAGCTAAAGGGCCTCTGCCTCAACAACATGACCTGGCAAGCTGATGTACGCATTAAAAACTCCCATCCCTTTCCGATACAAGTGTAGAATTTACCTTTCGCACATTTTCCACACAGTTCCCTTCTTTTGCTCACAAATCTTAATATCATCACAACCTTGTGGAGATATCGTTTTGGGAATCATATCTTTTCGGCATCCTGCTCCTCTCCAGTGGCTTTATCAGGCTCGGCCTGGTCTTCCTCAAAAGCCTGGGGCTCACCTGCCGACACAGCCCCAGCCTCATGCTCCACGGAGGGCATGTGGCTTTCCATATTGGGCTCTTCTGGAGGGTCAACCACAAAGCTGTCTCCATGAGCCTGGGGGACTGTGAGCCCTTGCTGTGCGCCCGACACTTCCTCCCCATCCACCTTATCTCCTTCTGCCCCTCCTCCTCTTTCTGCCGCATCTCTCCCTCCATCTGTCACTCCCTCCTCCTCCCAGGAGAAGAGGTTAATCATCGATTCTGCCACCTCTTCTCTCAGCTCATCTTCGGACTCCTCAAAGTTTCTGTAGAAACAAGAATGTAATCAGAATTTTTATTCTGCAGCCTGGTTTGCAACTCCTTAGACTATGTCTCTGAGGGGTAGACTGTTCTACGCTTCACTATCCTATTGGTAAACACTTCAGCTACTCCAGATTAGAGCAATTCTAACAACAGATATGCTACTGAAAATGTGACAAATAGGGGCTGACCATTAATGAGAGAAGACGAACCACCAGTCTCCGGGAGAAACTCACGTGTCCTCGTCATCTGACCTGGGCTCCAGCCGCTTTTCATCCAGGTCCACGTCAAGGTCATCTTCCTCATCTTCCTCGACCTGAGGCTCCTTCTCCGCAGGCTGCTGCGTCGTGAGCTCTGACAGAGAGGGTCGTAGAGGGATACTGACCTCAGAATTGAAGCAAAACTTCTTGATTTCAATTCAGTTCTTCCCCACTTGTTTGAGAGACAGTGGCGGAGCAGTGCACCATGACTTTGCAGGGGGATATATTGGGTATGAGGTCATCTGAGTGGGTGAGAGGCCGAGTCTGTGATGACTCGCTAACAGTTCATGCAGGGCAGTCTTACCGGCAGGCACTGACTCCATGGTGGATGTGAGGTCCAGCTGTCCGAGGGCCTTTAGCAGGGTGTTCGGGGGGCCGTTTACCCAGTGTCTCCTCACTGTCCCCACCTCATTACCCTCCTGCACTGCTCCTACCCCCAACAGGAGAGTGTCAGCACTTCACCAAACACTAGCACACTATCACTGCATCATCTCAGCTCTGTGTTATATCACAGCACAGAACACTGTATCTGCCCAGTATTACAGCTGTGTGCTATCTAAGAGCAGAACATTCTGTATACGCATCATTCTGGGCAGAACAGAGGTTCAGTTGCATAGGATAGGATGGATACATTGTTAAATGCGTAAAACCAGGGGGATCTGTGGATCCAGTGCATACATCCAGAGGATCCATAATTAAAGCATGCAAAACCAGGTGGATCCATTGTTAAAGTGTGAAAAACTAGGTGGATCGCAAGTTATATCATGCAAAACCAAGTCGATCCACAGTTAAAGTGTGTAAAACCAGGTGAGTCACAAGTTAAATCATGCAAAACCAAGTCGATCCACAGTTAAAGTGTGTAAAACAAGGTGAGTCACAAGTTAAATCATGCAAAACCAAGTAGATCCATCGTTAAAGTGTGTAAACCAGGTGGTTGTATAATTAAAGCGAGTAAAACCAGGGTCATCCATAAGTTAAGTGTTTAAAACCAGAAGGATCCTCAACTTGTGTAAAACCCAGGTGGATTGAAAGTTAAAGTGTGTATTACCGCGGGGATCCATATTTAAAGTGTGTAAAACCAGGTGAATCCATAGCTATAGTGTGTAAAACCTGGTGAATCCATAGCTATAGTGTGTAAAACCTGGTGAATCCATAGTTATGGTGTGTAAAACCAGAATGAACCATAATTAAAGTGTGTAAAAGCAGGTAGACTGTGGACTGAAGTGGACCCAGGAGACTCACCAAGCTCAAGTCCAAGCATTGTGGGGCCGACAGAGAACACCTCCATCTCAGCCAGGGCGTTGAGCAACGTTTGGGGCGCCTCCTGACCCCAGCCCTTCCTGGCCCCCTCCTCAGTCCTTCCCCTGGCCCCGGCCCCAGACTGACCCCTCTGTCTCAGCTCCTCTCCAGCCTGAAAGGTCAGGGTCTGGTTCAGCAGGTCACCCTCCTGTGGACAGAGATGGGCACAATGTATGAGAGCAGAGCAACATGTGTTGCGTTTTGTTACTTTACCATGACACCATTCACACTCAACACTCAGGGCACAGTCACACACGCCCACATACAAGCCTACGACAAAAATTTGTATCCTGTCGTGCTGAATGTAAAGCAGATGTTTTTCTCACCCTACTGCACATATAGAATATTAAGCAAACAAGAGGCGAATATTAGCAAGTTTTAATTTTGCATATGTGTGACGGTGCCCTTATTCCCCAAAACCAGGGCTGCTCGACCCTGATCTAGGAGATCTACCGTCCCGCGGTTTTTCACTAAGACTCCACATTGTGGAATTCCTATTTGTAGAATCAGATAGGCTTAAATGAGGGTCTAAACGAAAACCAACAAGATGAAAATTTTTCAGCTCACAGGGTTGGTTAGCCCTGTCTCAGACTGTAATGGTGACAGAGTAATCCACATAATATGTTCCATCCAAACATCAGGATGAAGGCAGGTTAGTGCATTTCTTGGCTGCTGAACTGAACAGGTGTTATTTCTGTGCCCCAGTTTCACCCACACCACCTCCTCTTTATCAGCTGTCGCCAGCCCTTCCTCTTCCTCATCCTCCACTTTTTTCTCTCCTTCAACCTGCGTCCCTTCATCAGTCAGCAGAACCTCGAACATCACTCCTTTCTGGGAAGAGAGAAAACAGACTCCTGTGAAGCTCTGAGCGGGACACACTGCTGTATCGCTCCTCCTTTGAGTTAAAAAAGGATGAGTCGTAACTTCACCTTGTCCGCAAACTTCCTCTCCAAGACTTTTCGGTCCTGTCTGTTCTGTTCTCTCATTTTTTGGAGGTCTTTGTCCACATCCTGTGAAGCGGGTCCAAAGGAGCTCATTTAAAAACAACATTTTCCGCATCGTCGAAGTATGCTAATGTAGAAAAGTGCGAGCTTTAATTATACTTCAGCAAAGGATTTTTCTCACGCGGGTATTGCTATTCCCTGACAAGATTTTCCACCTTATTAGAGCAAGGTCATTTACGAAAACCAGTTAGACCGTGAAAGTGTTTTACGAACCATGAACGCGAGATCAACTTTTGTGAAATTGTCACATTAGTGTTGGGATGGGGACCCATGCCTTTGAGTATTTTCAAAAATAAAATTCATCTATTCCCATTCTCAATACAAAAAGACCGAATCCCATTCATTTCAGGCATCTCAAGCATACATCCATAAAATTTAATACCCAGAATCTAATTCCAATTATCTGCCTGAATTAAATTATAGAGATTTAATCTATACCATATCATTTCTATTGTTAATGTAAATTATTTTAAATATTTAACAACACTTTTGTTAATTTGCAGAACCAAAACATAAACCCCCCCCGCTGTGTACTGTAATCACAAAGTCAAAGTGACCGTGGGAGAACAGCGTGAGGGTATGAGAGACTTGTGTAAATAAATATCAGATAGCAGAGTCCCCTCTATGAATGATGGACAGAGGTAATGTTTCATACGCTCTTACCCGAGCATGTGTGCTCTTCTCTCTCTCCTTGGGTCTGAAGGGTACGTCCACCACAAAGGTCTTGGCTTTGTCCTGAAACTCGGGCTGAAGAGACAGAGGGTTCATCAATGCAAGGAGCCATTAGTTCCATCTCAGTTGTCTTATTGGCTGAAGACCTTCACCTCTGTGATTTAACTGGCTAATAGCCTCCACCTCTGCAGTCCTATTGGTAGGCCAATGGCACCCTCCTGTGTTGTTCAACAGGATGACAACCCCCAACCTCTTTTTTGTTGATTGGCCGATGGGCCCCCCCTCTGTTGTTTAACTGGCCAATGGCCTGTGGTGACAAATTTTTCTCACCTCAACTGCTGCCCTCATCTTCATGTCCTTGAGGTCGTTGTGGTACTGCTGACGGATGAGCTGCAGCTGTCGCAGGTATTCCTACACAGACGCAATAACACAACACGGTAACTCCTCCCATTTCAGCTCTGAGTGACAGTGAGTGTAATAGTGTCCCTCTCACCCCCTCACCTGCTGGTCTCCCCGCCTGCCACCAGAGGTGCCATTACCCCCGCCCAGCTCGCACCCCGTCTCTGGCACTCTATGCCGCTCAGCATCCGCCGTGGAGGGACGGAGGCCCTGATGGTAATGGGACAGGGGTCAAGGGTCAAAGAGCAGTCAGCAGTTGAAAGGGCACAAAGTAATCATAGAACTGTCTGGGGCAAAAAATAACCATTTCACCTTTTATAGCAAACTTAGCTGCAGGGTTGAAGAGGGATCAAGGCTAAAGGACAGGTTCACAGCTGTTTGCACTCCCACTGAGATGTTATACAATGAGCAACCTGACAGCTATGGCTCTGGTCTCAGTACAACTACAGCAGAGGGTTCCAGTTCTATGTGGGGAGCTGGTTTCTGCTACAGCCCAACACTAACACACCTGATTTCACTAATGAAGGCCTTGATTGGACTCCCTGATTACTTAACGTGAATACGAGACAAAGTCTGGTTTTTTTTCAGTATTTGGCTCTTTGATATTTGTAAAAAAGCATTCTGACATTAAAACACTTCTAAAATTTAATTGAGCCTGTTTTTGCTTTCAAAATTACAGTTATTTTCACTTGAAATTTGTAGCAAGGACACAAGGCAAAAAAAGTCACCTGATTTACTCTTGTGAGGTCAGGTGATTTGACTCACAACAAAACATGGCAGAAATCAAGAGGAAGGCAGTGAAGAGAGGGGGCCATATTGTGTGAGTGGAACGCCGCATAACCAGAGTTGTATGAATACGTTTTACACAACAGGCAAATCGATGCATGCACTTCGGTCAGATCCTACTTTGCGAGTAAAATTAATCAAATTCATTGATTTCGGCTAGCAAATGCAAGTGAAATGACTCAAAGCTGAACCACGCTGAGACTGGAATCAATTACAGTACACTAACATTATGAGTTGGCATTCTAGGACCCAGTCTCCAGCACAATTTGTGGGTGAAAAAAATCAGTGTATTTTGGGCAAAAGAAAATAACTAAAATGTTTTTCATCATTTCTAAAAAAGTTTTTGATCGTTGCATATTTCAAACAACCAAAAACATGGAAAAAATTGTGTCATACACACTTTAAGTTATTGAATTAATTCAAGAACCCATTATTACATTCCGTCGGGGTCCTCCCCATCAAATCTACTTTGCATGCTGGGTAATCTGAAGGCAAGCACACTTCCACTTAGTGGGTTATAATTAGATGTTATTATTGGTGAGGCCTGTATTTTCTGAACAATTTCATGTGGATTTAAACCACATATTGGTGACATTACACCTGTAAGGATGGAATGTCACTGTGAGGCTGTGGAATGCACACTCCATACCGATAAAGCAAAGAAAATTCACAGATATCCGTTCATGAGAGATGTCACGATTGCATTAGCAACGAGGGCAACTGACCGGAGCAAATTAACAGAAGTGGACGTGCTGACAAGTGAGTCAGAAAAGGGCCAACCTGCAGCGCCCCTGCTGGCTAGGACAGCTATCTGTGTCAAACTTAACGCGGGGTGTAGCACTGAGCGAAAACAAAAGCCTGCACCCACACTGATCCATTGCACATAAGTGTGGACACCCCTCAGCAAGAGAGACCAACCCACAGTTTCTCAACCTCCGCGCAATCAGGGGGAAACCCTGCGGTCCTTCCTCCTTTCTCTACCAACAAAATGAGAGACAAGGCAGCTGCCTCTCAACACTTCTTAAGTAAGAGAGAGAGACAAACAAACTGTTTCTCCCGAGTCAGGACACCAGCAGTGAGGCAGACCTACCAGCCCTTTTTCCTGTGTCAGAGTGAGACGGAGCGACAGACAGCCGCTCCAGTGATAAAACGCCAAAAATGAGCACTGCGAAAACCATCTGCCTCAGCAAGTCTTATCAAATCGTATTATGAGACTTGACTTCTTAATTTTTTCTCAGTCATGAGGAAAATATTAGCTTATTTTACATTACCATGTGCTGGACCAATGCAATTTTCTTATCCCATAGGCAAATCTAGAAATGACTCAAATTATCTCACCTCAGTGGCAGAATTTTTGTCACACTGAGAAAAAAAAGCAACAGAAATAAGTTTTTAAAATCTAAATACAAAATTAAAATGCTTGGTAAGGTAGACTTATATTTCATTTGTTGCCGCTAGGGAGACCGACTAGCTGTTTCTTCAATGATAGGACACCAAAAGTAAGAGAGACCAGCTAGCTGTTTTTCCGAAGTAAAGACACTTTAATATTCCATTTTTTGTATTTTTATATTATGTATATATACACACCTTCCAGTGTTCACAGAAAATGTTCATGCTTTGGCAATATGTATGCATCATCTACGTCATGCCAATAAAGCTCAGTTGAATGGAATTGATTTGACACCTTCAGTGAGAAAGATCAACTCGCAGCGTCTCCAGTGATAGGACACCTGTAGTGAGAGAGACTGACTGACTTTTTTCTCCTGCGTCAGGATGCCTAAATCTACCAGTGACTTCTGATATGTTGAGACACCTGCAGAGGGAGAGGGAGAGAGAGACAGAGAAAGACCTACCAGCTGTTTCTCAGCTCTCAGTTTGTACTGATTGGCCTCCTGTTTCCTCTGCAGGTACTCATCCCACGCTGCTGCCACCCTGGGAGGGCAAATACACATGGGTGTGCAGTCACTCACACACACTGAGACTCAGGGATAAGCACCCAATAACACAAGCCTTAATTCCACCCAGAGACTCAACTGTGAATAACCGATGACAGATCGGAACCCAACCTGAGCCTGGTTTCACAAAACAGGATTAGCAATCTAGCCCGATAATCACTTTGCATAAAACCTTGAAACCTCCAAAATCTAGAGCATGGACTGAAGTTAAAATGGCTTTTCAAGTTTTTACTCAGCACAAGTTGTCTAAGATGCTGTCCGTGATTTTCCTAAGCACAAATAAACAAGTAATTACACTTCATAAAATACCCCCCACTGCCCTCAGAGTTACACACAGACCTCTACTGTTGTGTCATAATCCAAAATTAAAGGGAGGAGTGTAAGAGCACAGTCTGAGACTCACAGCTGGTAAGGCTCAGGGACAGTTTCCCTGTCGCCCGGGCAATAGTCAGGCGTCTGGTGATTCAGAGGCTGGGGCGGAGGAGGGGGAGGCGGAGCAGCAGTTGGCGCCTCCCCCTGCTGTCTCTGCCGCAGGGCGTCCAGCTGGGCGTGGTAGTGCTGATAGTGACCCTGCGATGGGCTGTCCTGATAGGCCAGATTCCTGTTCCCACGTCGACGGTCGTACTGACCGTGCTGCCTGACCGCCGGTGTCTCCGCCGCTGCTGCTCTCTGGTAAGCTGGCTGGGGAAAAACACCCAGAAACAGGGAAGAACTGATGGTTCACTCAGATACCACAATGGCTGCAGAACATATGCCCACTACATTCGCTCTAATTAGCTTGGACACCTGTGGCAATGCTTCAGTGAACTAAACTGCCTTATATACTGCCTGTATAAAACCACCTTTGGTATTGTATTTAGCACCATTTAACTAAGAAATGCAACATGCCCATCTTGAATCATTTAGCCTCATCATAAAGCGAGACTAAACATCTACCAAAATGCCACGTTTAAACATGAAATGTTGAACACATGCACCCAATAAACAGATGACAGGATGATCTGGAGTGCAAACATCTCCATCCTAATGAATTCCTTCACAATACACAGAAATAACGTGTACTTTGCAAAACTCAGTTTTTACAGAACACAGCACTGCTGAGCGAAGAGCGCAATCCATCGTACTTAAAATACAACCCCTCTTCCAAAGAAGCTGGGACGAAATGGAAAATGAAATGAAAAAGAAAAACATTAATTAGTAAATTCTCCTTGACCTGTATTAAATGAAAACAGTGCATAGACAAGACTGTATGGGTGCATTTACCTTAGTGTTACACTACATTTCCTTTTGACAGCTTTTTAAGTAATTCTTTGGGTCCTGAGAATGCCCATTGTTCCAGTATTGAAACATTTTCCCCCATTCTCTGTTGAAATCTGTGTTCAGGTGCACAGTCGTCTGGGTACTTCACTGTTGTATTTTGTGTCTCTTAAGCATCACATATTTTCAATGACAGACAGGTCTGGACCGCAGGTAGCCCAGTTTAACAGCCTAGGACCTTACTCTGTTATAACACGTGCAATATATGGCTTGTTGTTGTATCTCCAATGCCATTTCGTAAAGTTGACTGCTCTGACAACAGCACCAGTGTTTCTAGTGTGCATTAGTCCATTTCTGATGAGCTCAAGCCCAGAGAAGAACGCAACATTTCTGGACTTTTTTGGACATACGGATTCCTCAATGCACACAAAATTCACTTTCATTCGTGGATGCAATGATGAATGGTGTTGCCTGACAAAGGTTTGCTCAATTATTCCCAGCACCATGAGATTATGTCCATCGCAAAAGCACATCAGTTTTAAACTCAGTGTCATCAGTAGGATTGAAGATCAGAAGCCCTCAGGATTGATTTTCAATCTAATCCTAAACACAGTCATTTCTCCGGATTCTCTGAATCTTCTAATAGTTCTATGCACTGTAGAGGGTGTTGTTAGGTTGTTTTTGAACAGCTGCATTATTCAATCATGGAGTTTTTTTTTCCCACAAAGTGGCACGCCTCAACCACTCGTTGCAAGTAAGGGTTCTCATGTGGGTGCTCCTTCGTGCCCAGGCATGATAACCTCACAATCTACACCTGAGCACCATTTCTTAGCATTTCAACACTTCCACTGCCCCTGAGCCAACTGTTCTGAGATGTGTGGCAGGCATCAAACTCAGAATGAGCAAGTATTTCCTAAAACAAAATTAAGTTTATTAGGCAAAGCATTGAGTAATTTGTCTTGTACCGTTTTCAATTTTGTGTAGGTCAAAGATGATTTACAAATCATTGCTCTTTTTTTTGACAAACATGTTCCATACTGTCTCAACTTTTTTTTGAAATGGGGTGTAAAAAAACTGTTTTTTTGCCACCTTCTAGTGTGATCATTTTTTCTCTTCGCAAACATGGTTTCGAGTCCAGAAATGAAAATGAAATCTGTGAAAGCCAAATTGTATTTGTAAAATAATAATTGCACACATTGGAGAGTCCCTACATGAGGCTTCCTCCAATTGGCTGAGGGAAGTGATAAATGCAGGGTTAGAGAGACTGACTCGGCGCTCTGGGGGACAGACTGCAGAGGGGGTTTTCCAGGCTGGCCTGGGCGGAGGTCTTCTTCCTGCTGACCCCGGCTTCAGGACCGGACCGGGCCTCTCCCGAACCTGGAGCTTTACGTCTTTCTCCGCTGCCCACAGAAGATTTTAACAAGGGAAAAAACATCACGTTATTAATGACGACTGTGTTTCATACTCAGCTAAACACAGCTAACAGGCACACTGGCTCTCCCTCACCAGTGAGATACAACTTTCTTTTACAAAAGTAATAATAATAGGTCTGACAAAAGCTTTTCCTTCAAACTGATATAGTCCACAAAAGTATCTGTTTTTTTTTTTTTTTTTTCTGTGCCAATACAGCTAACAGCATCATGAGCACGAAACCTTTAATGCTTTAACTGTGGTATCATTGCCATCTAGTTTTTCTTAAAACGTCCACTAGAGGGCCCAGTTGAGTTCACTTTGAACAGCCTCAGGGAGGCCTTGAGGGTTAAAAAAAAAAAAAAAACTGCAAGATTTCATTACAGCTACTTCACAACCAAATCAATACCCCAACACAACAGCACTGATGAATTTTCCAGCCTTGTTAGATTTATTGACCCATCAGAGACTCACTTTGATGGTTCACGCGTAGAAAAAATAAAGATATCACTATTTAATGAACAGCTGTATTTGGGCTGCAGAGGACGCTGGATGCTGACACAGGCAGAGAAAACTCCGCAGACTATGTCCAGGACGGGAGAAGCTGGAGGGGATTAGGGCCAGCAGAGAACACCATCTCCACCCCCAGCTTCTCAACAACACCATGAGCAACTGGTGTAAAGGAAATAAGAGGTGCCAAGGTGTAGGGGGAGGGACCTCTATTTCATGGCTGTAGGAGGATACAACCATGTTATAGATAGTTGAGGATTTGAGGGTGTAGGGATACACACCTGGGCGAGAGGGGGGTCTAGAGTCTTTTTCTTTGTGGAGTACGGTGTGACTAAACTCTTCTTTCATCATCTGTGACAAGAAACCAGCATAAGATACAGAGTGCAGCACACGCTATTCACACACTAGGTGCTGTAATACACACATACACTAAAGTCATGGGATCAGACTGAGGAGAAAATTTGAATCGTTTACCTGAGGGTCCAGGTGCTTCGCGATGCGCTGCTCCAGGAAGGGCTTGCGGAGGATGGAGTTGACGGACGGCCTGTCGCGTGGGCTGATCTTAAACAGCTGGGTGACCAGGCCGCGGAGCTCAGAGGAGTAGTGCGAGGCCAAGGCGTTATAGCGCCCCCTGCAGATCTTCACCACCAGCTGCCGCAGGCTGCTCCCTTCAAACTGCACACACAAGCACAAACCCAAGCAAGCACAAACACAAGAAAAGCAGAGATATAAAGCCCATATCCAGAACGTGAACACAGACACAAACAAGGACAGAGAGATGTTGTTTTTTTTTATTTTTGTAATAATGTTTATAAGACAACAGGTGACATAAAATCCAGGTCATTTTTTATTTGGCTGTTCTGTCTCCTGGATTTTGAACATTTGAAATATGCCCAGCCTCAGCATATCATGAGCATTTTACAGCAGATCTGGGGCCAAAAGGATGTACTTACAGGGTGTTTGAGAGTGCACAGCTCATACAGGACGCAACCCAGAGACCAGATATCCCTGACAAAACAAAGGAAACAGAATTAACTATTTCATAGGGCAGAGGGGGAAAACTTTACCGCTGAAGGCCATCAGAATTCATCCATGAAAGGCTGTCTGTGCACAGCTAAACTCTGCTGGTTCATTGTGAGTAAATCTGAGACTGTTCTTTGAAGAAACACAACAGCCTGCAGGTCCTGAAGCTCCCTGGCACCAGGGCTGGGAATCATGTCTCTATAAGACTCTGTCTTTGAGCTCTGTGTCCAACAGGGCCCCTGTATTTTTCAGAGGACAAAAAACTAGCTGGAAAAGATCTACCATTCATTAAGTGACAAATACGCATGCAGCAGGGGTGAAAAATCCAAATGTCAGACGGAGAAACCCTTCCAGGTTTTTCTTTCGACATAAAAACTCAGTCAGCTGATATGAGTGATTAGTTCCACCTCCGCGCAGATGAATTTTGCTCATTAATAAATGTAGGTGACAGAAACAAAATGGTGGCCAGGATTTTTACTTTCTGACATGCAGTTCACCAAACTGCTTTGGCTGTCTGTGTGCAACTGAGAAAATAGCTGAGTGTCTCTGAGCCCTGGCACGGTGAGAACGACAAATGGTTCCACAGTCCAGTAGAGGAAGTGTGAACACCTCGGGTCAGAGTGTGCTGACCATCAGAGCTGACTGACAATGGCCCGGTCACAGCGGGCGGTCAAGAGAACAAAGGGGCTTGCTGTCAGCTGAGCTAAAGAGACAGACTCTGTGCCGCTCTATAGCTGTCATCTCCAGTCCTCTCTACATTACGAGCACAGCAGCTGAAACAACCTGGCTACATCGTCACAGCTTCCAGAAAGGTCTCGTAAGAGTGACAAAGCCTGAAAAGCCCAGATACCGCCTGGGTTACAGCCATGAACTTCTGTGAACCCAGCCAAGAGAGCGCTGAGAATCTGGGAGTCCTGCCTGTGACACAAGAGAACCTGAGCAAGAGATTAGCCTTTAGTGGGTCAGAGGTCGAGGGTAAGAGGTAAAGGGGTAGTTTATAATCTAGAATGTTCTGGCAACTGACTGAGTGCACTGGATGTTATTGGTCGATGCAATATTTGCGTTGTCCTCAGGGCAAATGTCGGCCAAGTATCACTGCGACAATCGCTGAAGCTGTCACTAGAGTGAAGAGAAACTTTGCCTGACAGTGACTACGGTGTTTTCACAAGCAATGACAGCTAAAATCACAGAACATTCATGAAGATTCTAAGAGACACCCTCTTGATTGACATTAAACTGACCCCTCAACCCTTAATTATTCCTCATCATCGAGCGCCTCCTAATTACCATCTAACACCCCAACAAACTCCCCGACTATCCCATAGCGTCCAGTCCCCAACACCCTACCCACTGCACCCCATCTCCAATACCATATCCACTACCTCCAACACCTAGTTCCCAACACTAAACTCCTCTCCAAACCACTCGCACCATAACCCTCACCACTCTGACTCACTAACCCTTACTCCAGTCGACCTAGACCTCTCCATTCTATATCATATCCACATACACTGTACTCCTTACACCCAACCCACTCCAGTCATTTCTGATCAAATAACTCCAGTCACATCTATAAGCCTCACTGACAGGTCAGGTGTCCACATGCCTGTTTTTCGTCTCGATGTAAGATAGTACACTTCACCAGGGTTTTGTCAAGGAATGTGATTTAATAGCAGATACATGTGTTTATGAGGGGTAGGGGAACAACAGGATAGCCCTGGTCAGGACCTGCATGCATTACAATAACACTGACTGAAGCTTGGCAGCCTTCCATTACCGTAAACACTGCCACAGAACAACAACAGGTAATAGCTGAGTTTGAGAGATATATCATCAAGGAAACACCGGCACACATTGCGGGGATTTTCAATGAGCATTTCTGTGCCTGCTCAAGAGAGACTGTCCTGATGCATAACATAATAGCAGAGTGCAGTCTATTTTGTCTTCAAAACAATATGTCAATCAACTTAAATTGAATCACTAGATTAAATCGCATTAGAAAATCTAAAAAAAATACATCAACTATGCTAAAAATATAAATTAGGAGGAAGTTCACACATTACCATTGAATGCATTATTTGGATTAATTCTTAGAGCGCTAAATGCAGCTATTGTTGCTCAATGATGTAAGATATCAACATCAAAACTGTTGAAAACCTGTCACGTGGCAACTTGTTTAAAATAAATCCCGCATGGGAGCTCTTTTAAACAAGTTGCCACATGATAGGTTTTCAGCAGCACAAGATAATTAAATTTAGTTCTTTAAAAAATTATTTGAGCACTCTAAGGGTTAAAACCAGCGCTGTCTGTGCTTCATTTAAATATACAAGTTTTAAGTGTTCAGAGGAAATAAACAGCCTTATAGATGGCAGTGTGCATCAAAGCTTAACAGACAAAAACACGTGGCATGAACTTAATTTCACAGTTAGCAAGCAGTTAATTCATTTTATGGTCAAATTTATTTATTTTCGACCAATAAAGGACAAGATGCCCGAAGTCATCTTCATCAGACTTGAAAGACAACTTCCCGAAAAAGATACATCTTTCAACATTACTTTATCGGCCGCAGACAAGTTACAAGATTAAAAAGTTTGAATTCCGGGTAATAGAAAACACATGTTCATCTTGTGTTCTATTTATTTGAAAAAGGATGAATAAGCACATCTGTGACAAACCAAAAGTCCCTCTTGCAGGTTCTCATTGGCTGCAGTTATAACCTCAGTACAGAGATTCTTGCAGTGATCATGAGAACCTAATAACAAAAGGACAAAAATGTGCTTCCCACACAGTTCAAGCGAAACCATTATAAACAGGAAGCCGTTTCTCACTCTGTCGATTATCTCGCGCTCCCATGACCAGCAGCTCGGCCAGGCCTGCACTGTCCAATCAGAAGAGGAAGGGTGAGCGGAAAAGGGAGCAGTATGAGGACGGAGAGAAGCAGAGGGTGAAACAGAGAGGTCTGCCCCGTGCATGCAGCGCGCCGGAGTACGGGAAGGGTACGCACGTCTTATTGTTGTATGGCCTGTTCTCGCAGATCTCCGGAGACAGATAATAGGGTGTTCCGATGCAAGTCCTGGCCAGCTCCATGGTGCTAGCCAATCACATAGAAACATTAGTCACGGTGACAAAAACAATCCGACACTGATTTCAAACAGTGAGCGCTTGAAAGCAGGGAATACAATGCATTATATTCACTGATTAGATCCCCTCATCTAAATCAATCTAAAACTCACATAAACATGAAAACATCAGGTGTACATCTGAGCTACATGCACCGCAGAGGGCCGTAAACATTGGTTACTGACATCTGTTTGTTTAAAGGCTGGTATAAACTGACCAGGTGAAAGTTCTCAAATGGACGCGTCCTGCACGCATATGGATGTACAGTGATTGTCAACAACGTACATATGAAGCTAAGCAAAACATCAGACCAAACATCCAAGCTATTGCGTGATAATGAAATAGCCAGACAATTCAACCTGCACAGAGACTGATTTTTGTATTACTGTAGAGCCACTTCTCCCTTATGCTAGGTTCCCACTATCACGATTCGCGGCACGATTGAAATCGTGGTCTTAATCGTGGAGTAATCATGGTGATCCGATCAGATCTTATCAGATCTTGAGGTCAGTCGTGGCAATCGTGTTGATCGTAGAAAACTTTTGGACGGTTCAAAAATTTCCTATGATCAACACGATTAATTGTCAATCGTGATCATTGCATCGCATCGTTTCGCGTGTATTTGCATCTTTGCATTGACTTTGAATGTAATCTGTCATGCAAAAAATGTGTTTCGCATCCGGTGTGAAAGCAGCTTCAGAGAGGTTCCACGATCAGCTACGAATAGCCAATCGTGGCGTTTGTAACAAAGCGCATGACAGTGGGAACTAAGCATTAGATGTCCTAATTTCATACAGTAATGTAAAGTCCCCCAACCCCCGAGGCCCTGAATACAGGAATAGAGTCAGGGTTTCTTTGCTTGTACTTGTATGCCTGTTTAGAAAATTGGTGTCCTCTGAGCACACATTGCAATAGAATGTATTTATTACATTTACTGTTTGTAGGAGTCACTAATGTTTTTTCTATTTATTTCTAAAATTTAAGTAAAGACAGATATTAATGCACAATAAAATGAAATCTCAAGAATTGCACCTCAAATACAACCCAAATTCTGAAATAGTTGGGACAAAGTGTAAATTGTGAATAAAATCAAAATGCAATTACTTTCAGATCACACGAGCCAATATGTTATTTACAATAGAACATAGATAACATTTCAAATGATGAAACTGAGACATTTTACATTTTTATCCACAAAATGAGCTTATTTCAAATTTTCTGGCTGCAACAGGTCTCAAAAAAGTTGGGACACAAGCAAAAAAGGGTTGAAAAAGCAATTAATATATAAAAGAATCAGCTGAATGAACATTTATCAAGTAATTAAGTCAACTGGCATCAGGTGTGTAACATGATTGGCTATAAAAGGGGTATCTTAGAGAGGCTGAGTCTCTTAGAAGTAAAGATGGCCAGAGGCTCTCCAACCTGTGAAGGCTTGCGTAAAAAAATTGTGGAATACTTCAAAAACAATGTTCCTTTACATCAAATTGCAAAGGCTTTGAAGGTCTCATCATCGACAGTGCATAACATCATCAAAAGATTCAGAGAAACTGGAAAAATCTCTGTGCGTAAGGGACAAGGCCGAAGACCTTTATTGGATGCCTGTGATGTTCGGGCCCTCAGACCCCACTGCATCTCTCACCGGTATGATTCTATCATTGACATTACTAAATGGGCCCAGGAATACTTCAAGAAACCACTGTCTGTAAACACAGTCCGCCGTGCCATCCACAGATGCCACCTAAAACTCTATCATGCACAAAGGAAGCCATTGTTGAGCATGATCCAGAAGGGCCGCCGTATTCTGTGGGCCAAGTCTTATTTAAAATGGACTGTAGCAAAGTGGCAAAGTGTCCTGTAGTCAGACGAGTCCAAATTTGACTTTCTTGTTGGAAATCATAGGCGTCGTGTCCTCCGGGCTAAAGAGGAGAAAGACCACCCCTCCTGTTATCAGTGTTCAGTTCAGAAGCCAGCATCTCTGATGGTATGGGGATGCATTAGTACATATGGTGTGGGACACTTGCATGTTTTAAAAAGCATCATGAATGCTGAAAGGTATATAAAGGTTTTAAAGCCACATATGCTCCCCTCCAGATGAAATCTATTCCAGGGAAGGCCGAGTGTATTTCAGCAGGACAATGCAAAACCACATACTGCAGCTATTACAACAGCATGGCTTCGTCGTAGAAGAGTCCGTGTGTTGAACTGGCCTGCCTGCATGCAGTCCTGATCTTTCACCGATTGAGAACATTTGGCGCATAAATAAACGAAAAGTCCGTCAAAGGAGACCCAAAACTCTCCAGCAGCTGGAAGCCTGAATTAAACGAGAGGGGGATCAAATTCCAATGGCTAAACTCAAGAAACTTGTCTCCTCAATGCCCAGACGCCTCCACTCTGTTTTAAAAAGAAGAGGGGATGCTACACCATGGTAAACAGGCCCCTGTCCCAACTTTTTTGAGACCTGTAGCAGCCATCAAATTTGAAATGAGCTCATTTTCTGGATAAAATTGTAGAATTTCTCAGTTTCAACATTTGCTATGTTATCTCTGTTGTATTCTGAATAAAATACTGGCTGGTGTGATTTGAAAGTCATTGTGTTTTGACTTTATTCACAATTTACACTTTGTCCCAACTATTTCGGAATTGGGGTTGTATATCTTTCTCATTGCTGACATTCATTAAAACATCAGTTATAGGCACTCGCAGAACTTGGATATTCATGTCCGGTAATCAAACTGTAAATGGCTCTTATGTATGATTTACTGTTCCTGCCACCGAGCCAGTGTGATAATAGGCCACATCCCATTGTCACTGCAGCATCACTGGGTCACCTCCATCAAACCCAAAAACCGAAGCATGAAAACCTGTAAGAGGATAACAGCCACTCACTTGTTTAACATTCTTGCAGTTCCGAAGTCACCAAGCTTTACTTTTGTCCCATTATTGGCAATGAATATGTTCTGCAGGTGAAAAACCCATGCAGCATTTTACAAAAAAGGGACATATATGATGAAGCAAATATTACAAAAGTAAACCTTCCAATGAAATACTGTATGAGAAGAAAACTATTTTTCCTAATATTTTGTATTCAGATGAACAGAACAAACTGAGCTTTAATGAGAAGCCATTTGTAGCTTTTCAGGGCTTATTTCAATGGTAAATTTTCCTTCAGCTGTAGTCTGATCAGAGTTTGCCATCATGCACACATCGAGTACCGTCCCATACAATAAAAGTGACGTGGGTTTCTGGCCTCCTCCATGTAAAAAATGGTACCTATTTAACTGAGGTAAGATGTGAACCTCAGTTACATGAGTTATTTTTATTTTGCACAGCCCTGGGTTATTTTCAATTGTTCATTCATCTCAAGACAACAACATGTTTTTCAGACCTTTGCAACAATGTGCACTTGCCTGGAATATGAAACAAAACAGGAATGCACGGTTGTTGTGGGAACACAATGTGGTCCAAAAAGCACTTGCTGTCACACGGTTTTCATTGTTTTGGCTGGGGCCTAACACATTGAATTTGATCAGCTACATAAAGTGCTGTTTGTCACGTTTTAATTCGCATTTATTTGCATGCATATCAGGTGAACCACGTAAGAATCTCAGCTCTGTTAGCACACAATCCCTCCTTTCTGGAAGATTCCGTAGTACTTTGACTAATTAGCACAAGTGATTCTGTCCCTCTTTCGACAACTCCCTGTTTTTCCCTGAGGAATCCCCCCACCGCCTCATCCACCAAATTCTCATGCTTTAGCTGGTAGCTGTAACTCAAACATGGAGTCGCACACCAATATTTCAGTTGTATGAGAGAGTAGTGATATAAGACCTGATGAGGTCATATTCTGCTCTGCCCGGAGTCAAAAGCCCTCAGCTCCAGGATTCAGGGGCAGTGTGAGTGAGCGTACACTCGCCTGTGATTTTATGTCTCTGTGCAGGACCTTCCTGTCATGGATGTGCTTCAGACCCAGGCAGATCTGTACAAACCAGTCCATTACCTAAGAGGGCACAGGCAACATGGAGAGAAGATTAACGTCATTCACGTCAGTATTTGTTCTGCTGTCATTAACGCTTGATGTTTTATTGAGGTGTTTGTGCATGTGTGTATGAAAATGTATACAGTAGAGCATGAGTGTAGAGTGTGCAAATCAAAGCGTGGGGACATTTTTTGACAGAAATGTGTGCAAGTGGTCCTGTGTGTATACTGCGCACTGTATTAGTGTGCTACTAAAAGTGAGCTTAGAATGAACTGCGAGTGTATCTGCACCTGATTCTCTGTAAACAGGACCCCCTTCTGCATGTTTATCCTCTTCAGTAAATCTCCTCCATCACAATATTCCATCACAATATACAGATTTAACCTGTCTGAAGCATACAAATAATCATATTGAATTAAGTTTGTCCTACATTTGCACATGCCAATCTGCGCCCAAATGTACAAATGCACGGACAAACACACACATGCGCACACACGCGTGCACACACGCGCACACATGCACGCACGCACGCACGCACACACACACATATTGGTACAGCTATACTTGTGAAAGTATTGTATTACCTTACATTCTTTCTGTAAACCCTTTCCCAAACCTTAAAGGAGCAGTATGTAAGAAATGTATGTACAACCCCAATTCCCAAATAGTTGGGACGAAGTGTAAATTGCGAATAAAATCAAAATGCAATGACTTTCAGATCACACGAGCCAACATGTTATTTACAATAGAACATAGATAACATTTCAAATGATGAAACTGAGACATTTTACATTTTTATCCACAAAATGAGCCTATTTCAAATTTTCTGGCTGCAACAGGTCTCAAAAAAGTTGGGACACAGGCTAAAAAGGCCTGAAAAAGCAATTAATATATAAGAGAATCGGCTGAAAGAACATTTAGCAAGTAATTAAGTTAACTGGCATCAGTTGTGTAACATGATTGGCTATAAAAGGGAAGTCAGAGAGGCTGAGTCTCTCAGAAGTAAAGATAGCCAGAGGCTCTCCAACCTGTGAAAGTTTGCCTAGAAAAAATGTGGAATACTTCAAAAACAATGTTCCTCAATGTCAAATTGCAAGGCTTTGAAGGTCTCATCATCGACAGTGCATAACATCATCAAAAGATTCAGAGAAACTGGAAAAATCTCTGTGCATAAGGGACAAGGCCGAAGACCTTTACTGGATGCCCGTGATCTTCAGGCCCTCAGACGCCACTGCATCACTCACTGGTATGATTCTGTCATTCATATTACTAAATGGGCCCAGAAATACCTCAAGAAACCACTTTCTGTTAACATAGTCCACCGTGCCATCCACAGATGCCACCTAAAACTCTATCATGCAAAAAGGAAGCCATTTTTGAGCATGATCCAGAAGCGCCGCCGTGTTCTGTGGGCCAAGCCTCATTCAAAATGGACTGTAGCAAAGTGGCAAAGTGTCCTGTGGTCAGATGAGTCCAAATTTGACATTCTGTTTGGAAATCATGGGCATCATGTCCTCTGGGCTGAAGAGCAGAAAGACCACCCCTCCTGTTATCAGCGTTCAGTTCAAAAGCCAGCATCTCTGATGGTATGGGGATGTATTAGTGCAAATGGCGTGGGACATGTGCATGTTTTAAAAAGCACCATGAATGCTGAAAGGTACATAAAGGTTTTAGTGCAACATATGCTCCCCTCTAGACAACATCTATTCCAGAGAAGGCCTTGTGTATTTCAGCAGGACAATGCAAAAGCACATACTGCAGCTTTTACGACAGCATGGCTTCGTAGTAGAAGAGTCCATGTGCTGAACTGGCCTGCCTTCAGTCCTGATCTTTCACCGATTGAGAACATTTGGCGCATAATTAAAGGAAAACTCCGTCAAAGGAGACCCAAAACTCTCCAGCAGGTGGAAGCCAGTATTAAACAACAGTGGGATCAAATTCCAATGGCTAAGCTCAAGAAACTTGTCTCCTTGGGGTGCCCCGGTGGCTCATCCGTCTAAGCGCATGCACCATAAAGGCTGTGTCCTTCCTGTGGCGACCTGGGTTCGATTCCGGCTCGGGTCATTTGCCGCATGTCTTCCTCATTCTTCTCCCCAACCTTCCTGTTACTCTCTACTGTACAGCTGGGGGAGAGGGGGAGGGGATACTGCGCTCTGCAGTATTTTGAATGTGATTGCAGTACCAGTTTTGGCCACAAACTTACATACGGCTCCTTTAACAGTGACCAAATTACACCAAACCCTAACTGTCACCCAAAGTTTAATGCATTAGGCATGATCCTTTGCAATCCTCCATGACCCAAAATGTCCTCAGAATGCCAAATGTCCTCAGAATATTTGTGGTTTCTCAAGTTGGTTCTCACAAGTATAGCCATACAAGCCCACACAAATACACTCACACTTCAGAAAATTGTCTTGGGCCCAGCATCAGCTTTTTTGGGATAGAAAGATGTCCAATTAAATTGTGTAATGACGTCAGTTTAGAAACACAAACCCTCAAATGATTTTAGAAATGAGACAATATTTGGATGTTTCATTCGGGATAGAAGAGCTGCTTCTTTTCGAGACATCTCTCTTTCCTTCGCAGACATCTGTAGGGAACGGACATGATCACATCAGAGAAAGGACCTGCAGCAGTTCAGTTTTTAAAGTCATTCTTCTGGTCTATACATGACTGACAATTGTAGAAAAACACTGAGGGCCATTCTACAAGTAATGTTAAATTATGCGCTTCTTAAATGTGGACACAAGGCTATCATTTGTGTACATAAAAAATGAAATATAAATGACCAAATAATTATGCCTGTCATTGTCTACATTTTGGGGAAAAGGTCAGGAGAATTGTTACCTTTCTTAAATTGACCTCCTTTATCACGCATTGTTTGCTGCTACCATCTTTAGCTTTTGCTAAAAATGCTTTTCCAAAAGACCCCTCTCCAATTTTTCTGACAATAATGTAATTGTCCATGACAAAAGAAGGTCATCAGATCGGCAGAGTAAACATGCAGTGCTCTGAAAAACGAGAAAAAAGCATTAACTTATAAGCGCTGTTACTAGCCACAAAGCTATCCAAGTCACAAAGTAATGGTTCCTAAAGTTTCACATTTCAGAAGAGAAAGCAAAGCTAGCATGCAGAACAGAAATTAATGACAGCTGAGCAACTCAAAATCACACAGCATGGACTGTTGGTTCGGTCATCTTCGCAACAGCCAATATTTGGCTTAAAATAATGCAGCTGATTTTACCGATGAAACACACAGTAACGTTAACTTAAAACCATAGCTAGCAAATAGACTGGTTGAAAATACAGCATAATCTGACCTGCCAAGAAAAGGCCAACAAACTGTAGTCTAGCTCAGGGGTTCCCAAACTCGGTCCTGGGGACCCACTGTGTCAGCTGGTTTTTGTTCCAGCCACAATTACAATCCTACAATTCTAATGATTTGCTAATTTTCTTTGATGGGCTACCCATACTCAATTTTCTCTTTTAAGCCACATTATGTCAGAAATAGCTATTCGGGTGATTGCTCAAGAGCTGGAGAGCACATATTAATATTGTACAATATTACAATTTACTTCATTGCATAAAAAGAGTAAAGTTGTGACTCTCGAAATTGTAGAATCAATTCCCTTTTAATTGTTAAAACTGTGGACATGTGGTCACTAAACCTAACCATTTATTAGGTTATTAAGATTTAAGGGACAAATCAAATTACGATGAGTCAAACTTGTTTGGTGTTATTTTTGTGGCTGGTTTTTAGGAAAACTATTTTGAAGGAACTTGAATACCGGCGCTCAAAAACCTAATCAGCAGCTCATTGATTCACCACAGTCTTGATTTTGATCATTTAAAACTTATTGCCACCTTGGCTTGTTTTGCTTACTAGAAATGTAAGCACAATTTAAATGTAGCACTTTTAAACATCATGCAATGCGTGCATGCGGTTTAAGAGGGTGAAATGTCTCTCAAGCCTGAAAAGCAATTAATTAAAAAATTATCAGTTTGTTAATTCAGGGACCGTGAGAGTGGTTGGAACGAAAATCAGCATACACAGAGGGTCCCCGGGACCGAGTTTGGTAACCCCTGGTCTCGCTACTAACACATCTACCCTATAGCATTACACAAGAATTTGAGCGCAAAGAAACAGCAAAGCAAAATTAACATAATGCCATTCTCCGAATAGTTTGCCCCTGATAAGCGTTCAATGCAAAACATGCAGGAGCAAGCGACCAGCTCGCAATTCTACTGTGATCTGTCATAGCTGCGTTACCATGGCAACATGTAAACGCAGCAGAATTTGAGACTCAGCAGAACTTAATTCTAACCTTAGAAAATACGATACATAAGCGTAACGACTTACGGATATGTGTCTCGTGTTCTCCAGAAATCCTGCGATGTACTAAAGTATCAAGTTATCAATACCAGTATTTTCTGTCAACATAGTTTTCTTTGCTAGAGCTAGTCTGTTGGTCAGTCTGTAAACACAGGAACTCAAGACGACAGCGAAGTAGCGGGGGAACTCGCATGCATTGTATTCTGGGACTTGTATTTCCTCAGACAAAAGGCGATCTTTCCATGCCACTGAGGTATGTCACAGCAGCCACTTCGCCCAAAAAAAAAAAAAAAAAAAAAACTGCTCGCACACAAAAATTATTCTCAAGTTTGTTACCGCATTTGAGATATGTAAACATGAAGTGTTTCTGTTCACCGAAATCATCGCAAATGACCTTTATTACACTTCTGACAAATATCTTTGCAGGCCCACATTGCACTGTATTTAATGTCAAAGCAGGGTACAATTTGTCTTCTTCATAGACACCCAAAATCAAAATGAATAATTGGTTACTGGACAGTAAAGGTGACTGCACTGAATGCTGAAACCTTTTTTTTTTTTTTTTTCCAACAAATCTTTTCAGCATCATGGTTTTCTGGACAATGAAAGAGCAGCCATAATGCAGCGGTGCACCCTGCCTGAGCCACCATGCAGGGCGACTGCTGCCCAGTCGAGACGAGAACAATCACAATCCCACCCAAGAACACAAAAACTTAGCAATCCGCAAGATTTACTGCTTTGACATTAAACAATTATGCCTGGGAAAAAAAAAAAAAAAACAAAAGGCTTCAGTTCAATGTCACTTTGACTCCAGCTGACATTTATGAAGCTCTGCATGCAAGTGTCCTTTTCGTTCCCATTCAGTGTACCTCTCAAACGGCGGATAGGAGCCCGGCTGCCCTAGTTATCACACTGGACGTGTTTAGGTTGCGGAACAGAATAGGTCTACATTCACATACACAATTATGACATCCCTTCTGTCTTGCAAGTAGACACACGCACTCACACAATAATGCTTTTCTACCCATGCGGGGACCAAAAAAAAGCTTTTGCACTAAAATCCTACTTCAAGATACAACCCAAATTCCAAAAAAGTTGGAATGCTGTGTAAATTGTAAAAAAAAAAAAAAAAAAAATGCAATGATCTACAAATCTCATAAACCCACATTTTATTCACAATAGAACATAGACAACATATCAGATGCTGAAAGTGAGACATTTTACCATTTCATGAAAAATATTAGCTCATTTTGAATTTGATGACAGCAATACAGCTCAAAAAAGTTCGGAGAGGGGCAACACAAAGCTGGAAAAGTAAGTGGTACTAATAAAAAACAGCTACGCTGATGCGAGCAGTACCCCTCAGCCTGCATTGAGCAGTATATCAATGTGTGACTGAGTTTAACACTTACCACCATTTGACATGAATTTTGACATGAAGACAGTTCATTGGTGTTCAACTGTTCTGTGGAGCTTTGTAACTTTCTCGTGAACAGAGACAAGATGATGTCAATGCAAATTCAAGATAGTGGCTCTGACAGCCATATTGGATACTGGAGCGACACTAAAATCAATAGGCTTCTGTAGCTACCCAGCCCCAAGACTCACACCAAAAATGGCGACGATGGGCGATGGCATTTTGGAGTTTATGCGCAGAATGCAAATGGTCAAAAGATTCAAAATTTAAAATTCTTTTTGGAAACCACGGACGCCGTTTCGTGCAGGCTAAAGAGGAGAGGGACCATCCAGCTTGTAATCAGCGCACAGTTCAAAAGCCTTCATCTCTGATGGTATTGGGTTCCATTAGTGCCTATGACATAGGCAGCTTACATATCTGCAAAGGTATTATCAATGCTTGAAAGTATATAGAGGTTTTGCAACAGCATATGCTCCCATCTAGACAACGTCCTTCAGTGAAGGCCTTGCATATTTCAGCGAAACAATGCCAAACCACATACTGCATCCATCACAACAGCATGGCTTCGCAGTAGAAGAGTCTGAGTGCAGAACTGGCCTATCTGCAGTCCAGACCATTGACTAACAGAAAACATTTGGCGCTTTATAAAATGAAAAATCCGAAAAAGAAGACCCAGGACTGTTGAGCAGTTAGAATCCTACATCTGACGAGAGTGGGACAACATTCCTCTCCCAAAACTTCAGCAATTAGAGTCCTCACTTCACAAACTTTCACAGACTGTTGTTCAAAGCGGGGATACTAAACAATGGTAAACATGGCTTCATCCCAACTTTTTTGAGATGTGTTGCTGCCATAAAATTCAAAATGAGCTAGTATTTTTCATGAAATGGCAAAATGTCTCACTTTCAACATCTGATGTTATGTTCTATTGTGAATAAAATGTCAGTTTATAAGATCTGCAAATCACTGCATTCTGTTTTTATTTACATTTTACACAGTATCCCAACTTTTTTGGAATTGGGGTTGTACCCCCAAACCTTAAAATCAACACCACCCACACCTCAATCAATCTTAACTTTCACCCATAACCCATTAAAGTAATTTTCAAAATAATAGTAACCTTTGGTGTGACATCTCACCTTTACCTTGCTCATAATTCTAAAACCCAACCCTTAACACAAGTCCCAGACCTAACCATAATCCCCAATTGAATCCTTCGACCGAAACCCTGTCCTAGGCCCGGAACTGAGCCTTTCCCTTATGGGGAATTTTCCAGAATTCACTCCACTCATGGCGTCTATTAGTCCCCACAGGGAATGTTTCAGCCCCACTAATTTCGAAAAATATGTACACAGAGTAATGTCTTACCATCTCATGGGGACCAAAAAAATATTCTTTGAAAAATACCATTTCTGACCCCCAAATGAACCCTAATCTTAAACCCTTCCACAGCCCTAATAACCCTCTCCAACAATCACACCCACTCATCCCCCCCCAAACCCCCAATTTTAAACTTCACACTTCTTGCAATACCAATCCTAAAAACTAGACCTAGTTCTAACAGTAAGGCCAAACAGTTTAGCTACACTAAACTCAGCACCCACATGCACACACACCTACCTACCAACCTGAAGGAACTGGGCCACGTGACTAATGCAAAGCACAAAGCCAAACAGCCAAAGATCTCCAGGCTTTTCACTTCAAAGATCAAGCACTTCAAGTGCCCTCCAAATGTCCCTTGGCAGCTGCGGGGCCATTTCAAGCTACTAATCACAGAGATTTCTACATCAAAGGGTCCTTGATCATCTCATAGCAGTATCTCCACATGGGCTGAACCCTCCTGAGATTTCAAACCTAGAGGCAAAGCACTGCAGAGGGGAAAATGCATATAAATACAATCCTTCAACGTCTCCGCTCAGCTCAAAGGAGTAAGTGCTGTGTATAATGGTAAAGATTTTTCTTTGAGCAGCACAAAATTATGAAATGCTTAATATATACCCATGACTTAAATGAGAAAAGTAATACCAGTACAAAAACACTTTTGAATCCATCGGTGAAAGTAACACAACAAGAAACAAATGACCTACAGAGCATTTATTGCAGTATTGGTCATTTTTACAGGTGTTATGTACAGGACAAATTAGCACAGTACAATGAACTGTGATATTCCGAATGTCATTACAGAAATCATTTTAATGAAGATTTCCAAAACAAAAATGCGCATTTTAAATTTCTCAAAGTGCTTATTTTACTACAAGAAAGAACATTTTCCCAGTTCTAAACCCTTACCCCAAGCTATTAGTTCTTTTCCAATTACATTTTCTTTATTTAATAAAAAATGTTAAAGGAGGAATAATGCTTCCTTAGTTTACACAATACATATTAAAAAAATTAATTGAAATTAATTTGCATACATTAATATTTAAAGATGGTCAATCCTGCAAGAAATCTGTGTTAAGAAATATTTCTGCAATGTGTTTCATTAGATACAGCAGACAATACATAATAAAAACCAAAGACCCACCCTAGACTAGTCAAACTGCACAGCCACTTTTACTTTAGAAAACGTAAGTTTCATACTGATCGTACATGTATATTCCAGTTGATTAATTACTCGCGTAAGCAATATTTTAGGGCTTTCTGCCACTGGTTGCTGTTCATTTAAATAATCTAAATATATAGAATTTATTTTGCCCGGTTTTCATAAAAGTTGATTTTTTTTTTCTCTTTCAAAATCAAACTAGCAGTTAAGTCCTGGAAAAAGTAAGAACAATATAGGCAACTCCCGAAAAAGAACCACAGAGAGGGAAGGGTCCCTCTTTCTCTCCTGAGGAGTATTGTCCTTATGAATGCATATCAAAAAACACTTAAGTGACAATACTTTAGTAGTCTTCAGACGGATTATATTGCTCATGGATGAAAAAAAAGAGACTACCCCCACACAGTCTATCTGCAGAACATTAAAAAACAAGATCAACAACATTCAGCACATTCAAAAGAAAACACTTTTGAAAAAAAAAAAAAAAAAGTTTTAAAAAAATCTTTCAATTGTTCACGTTCTGGCTGGTGAACTGAACATGGCGGACTGGGAGCTTGAGAGATGTTCTAAGCCTCGCAGATCACCGTCTCCACCACAAAATCGCTCTCGAAGTGGCGAATCCTGCTGCATTTGAGGGCCTCGCGTTTCTGCATGCCTGCAGAGGGCGTGGGGGAGAAAACGCAGTGTAAACACAAGCTCAAAGACCACATTTAAACAAGTTAATTAGCAAAGTAAAGCTTCCTTTAGTTTCTATTGTGCGACCAAAAGTCTTTTGTCAGTGGTTTCCTAACACGGTTTCAAGCAGATTGTGTCTTTTTGGAAATGCTATAGACATACTTGGAAGAAAAGCGTGCGGAAGGAGAGAGAATTGTAGGAAATGAGAGCATTCCAAGTCCGTGAGAAGAAACTTGTCTGTACTGCAGACCTTCATCAGTTTCCGTGCATGCATCACTCACCCAGTATGGTATCTCGACGCTGCAGTCTGAATGTGTCTTTGCCACCGCAGAGGCTGTAAATGAAATAGCCCAGCTGGTCCACATTGTCTATCCGCTCCGTCACAATCATGTGCTCATGGACCAGATATGACTGCGGCAGGTACGTTCCAGCCTGGGGAACACACAAAGTTATGATAAAACCATATCACAAACTTCACAGACATGCCAGTGACAACTTCTTTTCCCGTATATATCAACATTAGTGAACATCAAACTTCTTCATTGTCAGAAACATTTGATCATTAGCAGCCCCAAGTGGGCACTTTTTTTTTTTTTTTTTTTTTTTTTTTTAAAAATTTGGCATCTCCAATCCCACCCGAATCTGGAATGCCCAATTGGTGAACTATGTACAAAGCTTGCTCGTGTCGACCCCTTGCTGCCAACTCAGGAGAGCGAAGACAGTTCACGGCTCTCCTCCGAAGCATGCGCCTGTCAGCCACTGCTTCTTATACACTCACTGGTTGAATCTTCGCAAGTTCAGAACGAGGGCGGAGGATACCCGGACATGAACAGACTTAGAATCTTCCTGACGAGCGCCTGTCTGGCCAACAGGAGGCGCTTGAGCAACGAACAAAGCTATATATTTATTCCCCTTTCCCGGCAGTCCCTTCCCAATTTGAAACCCTGTAGCGCGATGGCCAATTGTGCGCTACTTTAAATAAGCTGCCGACCACTGCCGGTTGGTACGACCGGGGCTCGAACCCGCGACATGAGAGTCACTACTGTACTGCAATGCAGTGCTTTAACCGAGTGAGCTATCCGGCAGCTGGGCACCTTTCTTAAATCCCCTTATTCCTCATCACTATCCTGAGCGATGCAACACTTCGCTCATCTGAAATACCTGAAGACAACTGTGAAAACACAAGAAAAAATAGCAATTCGTGGCCCGCAATGGCTAGTGTATCCCCCATCCATCTGGAACTTTACTTCACCAAATGATCAATATCAATAAAAATAATCTTCATATTAGCAACCAAACCAAAAGGTTATTGGAAATACACTAAAATATGAACCACTTAATTCTCGATGACAGCCTTATGCTGCACCCACATCGTTGGAGGACCTTGTTATGGGAACGTTAAGGGCCCAGGCCCTGGCGCTCTCTCACTGGCCCAGAATTCTTTATGTTCAGGAAAACATAAAAGCATATCATGCCCTGCCAAAATTAAGCCCAATTTGTTTTCATGTATTTGAAATTCCACACCAAGATGACGATGCTGCCTTGAGCTCTTGGTGGGGAGGGGGGGTGCCAACCTTGATGGTCAAATGGCTGTTTGGTGTACTCAACTCTAATACGAATTATTAACTACACAACCCAGCCTCTTGTGGCTGAATGGGTGTAGCCCCCCGCTCACGCTTTCACTATGAAATTGTGCCTGATCCGGCCAATTCTGTTGTCATAGCAACCAAAATCGATAGGTGTCGCGACTCTACCCATACCCTATGCCCGCACCAAATATCAAAGGAATCGGTTGAAATTTGTGACCTGTAGAGCGTCCACAAGGAAATCTCAACGGACGCAACAACGGCTGCGAGGACAACAACCATGAATCCATAGTAGCGGCCCAACTTTGTCCGGGGGCTGCAATTTCTGTCCACTAACTATAAGCAAGGGCTAGACCAAGTATGAAAATCCAAGGGGAAAAATTATTGGCTTTAAAACAATTAAAACTAAATGCCTGCAATGGCTGCAGAAAGACCACTGATGCTTAGAAAACCCCCACAATACTTTCATACAGGGGGTTTAATAAATAATCCCATTGAAAAGGTAACTCTTCTCACAGAATACACAAGTGCTCAGACAATCCAACAAAAACAAACACTATCAGCACCCAATCACACATTTTCAAATGGCAGAAAATATTCAACACCGTTCTTAAATTTCTGCTTGCTCGCTATGCAACTGTAGATGAACGGAGCTAATGCTAGTGAATAAAATCATATTTTGCTTACCCAAAAGCATCTCAAAAAATGTAACAGCATGCTTTGAAATGGCCAAGCTATCTAGCTAGACACAAAACTAAAACGGTGTTTACATACCTCTTCCCAGGTTCAGTCTCCTGGCTCCACCTAAACTTATAAATACTCCTGAGCACTTGGAAGGTGACTTTTTTTTTTTTTTTTTTTTTTGGAGCTGCCCTTGATGGCTGTTCAGTGTAATCAACACGACAGACTCAAAAGAAATTTTGAAGGGTTTCTTTCAGAGCTTAAAGACTGGAGATAACGCGCAGCAAAGATGCAAGTGTTGACCGACCTTGATATTGATCAGCAGCTCAATGAAGTTCTTGGGAGGCATGACGATGGAGGTGTTGAGGGGGATGACATAGCACTTGTTCAGGCTGAGGTCCAGGTATGCAGTCAGTTTCTGAGGGACAAGTTGGGATAGCAGTTGGGTTATCAAAAACTTATGCAAAGCATCAAAACTCGGTTTTAACTATGCAAACCCTTCTTCATTGGATTTCAAGCTTTTGTACACCGAGTTCAAACCTTTCAAAGCTTCTTTTTTGGTTTTGAAATATGGCATTACATTCATTCCATCAAGGAGGGGGTTTGGCGGGTGTGAAATTATTAGCAAGTCAAATGGGAGCAAGCAAGAACAACTAAAATACCCGAATGATCCTTTCACCTTTGTGAAGAGAAAATAAACTGCAAAATATTACATTTATGTACGGGTCATATCAGATACATTTTCATTTCTTCATTTCATTATTGTTTTTTTCACAGCATAGTGGGTAGTCAGTAAGTCAGCTCCACCTCAATGAACAATCAATGTGATGGGTAAAATAAAAAACACTTTCATTTCAATAAGTAGGTGTTGCCATCAATCATGAATGGCAGCCTTCATCACTGAATGCTTGTACAAGGAAATCATGCTTTTTTTTTCAAATGCCTGTGCACTGAACACTCACATTCATAATGAGAAGTTGTCAGTTCTTCCCCATGTGTAATTGATCTCATCCCAGAATAATCACGCAGTAGTTGCACATTCTACTCTTCTCACACAAGTTCTGTGAGACTGCTCCATTTCAATTTGCATTTCTCACTCTTGAAAGATAAGCTATCAAGCCTTCATTTTGGTTTCGTTGTCAAGCATTCATTTTGGTTTCGTTTTGCATACTTTGTTCATCTACACACTTTTGACTTCTGGGTCCAACGAGCAACCAACATCTACGGGAGGTTATGTACACACTTCTACCAAGATGTATCACTTTAGAGCTAAGAGGTCGATTGAATTTACACATAATTGCATGATACTGAATACTGAGCCTCAGGTACAGAAATGATCGCCAGGATTTCACCCCTTTTGATCAGAAGAAAGGGCTAAGAAACAATCCAGTCAATTTACGTCATGCAAAAAGGAGCCGATTAGGACCACAAGCATGCGGGGAGAGCGGACTCTAACCCTGGGAAAGTCGTGGACAATGTCAGCGGGGTCGCTGTCGGCAAACTCTGGTACGGGGACGTTGATGAGCTCCACCTCCTCCTCCTCCCAGAATCGGATCTTCTCCTGGATTGACCTCAGCTGTGGGGGCATGTCCACCTCAACCTCCTCCTCAGGAACCATGAAGTCCTCCTCCCGGTAGTGCAGCCCACACACGAAAACTGGCTCCTCCTGAAAATGAGATCATCAGGTCAGCCATAAAGCCTAACATAATGAGCTCCGCCCACAAACAATGGAGCCCCATTTTGCAAGCCTGGATGACTGCATCAGCCAGGTAACTGCATCACCAGTGTAAGGCCACTATTAAACCCAGAACCCTCCCTTCAGTGCACAGTTATCCAACCAACTCAAAAGGCCTGCTAAGCAAAACACGCATTTCTCCCGTCAGATAAGGCCACTGAAAGTTGATTTCATGGTTCTCGTCAGCACCCGCGTCTAAATTTCAGCCCGCTTCCAAAAAGTACATTGTGCATCTTTTTTCAAAAGCCGCGTCAAAACAGATCGTCAGTCAGACCCAGAGCAGTGATTCTACAATTTCGTACAAATAAATCAATCCACTCCGCTGATCGTACCCGCCAAAATCACGTACTACCGCGCTTCCAGGTATGGAATCGGAGTATCTTTGTGTGGCGCCGCGTGCATATCTATGCGCTGCGTGGATCCCGGTTGGATTCTTAAATCGAGGCTCTGTGCTTTTATCCAAATACCATGTTTTTCTTGTGCATAGTACATCATTAAATGGGTATTGAAATGAGTTCAAGTTGACATGCAGAGGTGATGAATTTTCTGAAAACCCCTTCTCAAAATCTTTGGGGAAATTTGCTGATGAAAGACAATAAAAAACATCCTCATCACTTTTCTGAAAGTGGCTGACCAGAACCATGAAATCAACTGTCAGTGGCCTAAAATACATCTGGACAAACCACAGGCTCAGAGGTGCACACCTCCCCCAAAACGAACACAAATTAAGACACAAACCTGGAGACACAATACATCACAGAAATGTTGCAAATACATCATATGCAGACGACATTTCCCCAAACCCCTCACCTGCGCTACGTAGTACCTGTACAGGTAGGCTCCTCCCGCGACTACGCCCGACAGCATGAGCGCCAAGCCCAGGCACATGCACCAGCACCAGGTCTTAGACTGTTGCCGAACCCGAACACCATCTTCTGGGTCCTACACACACCAACACAAACACAGGGCATATTTATCAACAAAACTAATTCCACACAGTGCTGACACTCCCAGTACAGGAGACAACCCCCCAACCCTCCCCCTTAACAAAGCTAGAGGGGAAACCAAAGGAAGTGGTCTGCTCAAGTTGTGGGCCCCACCACAGTGCTGCATTTCCCCTTTAAAAACCTGCAGTCTAGCTCAGTTTCCCCTTTTCAGCCAACTGTCAGCAAACATTTTTTTTTTTTCTCCTGGGGGGGGGGCATTGAGGTTTAGTTTTAGCATTTCCTCTTAGGAAACCTGAAGTTCACTGTGGTCTTCTCCATTTTTTTTCTTGTTTAATGCCCCTTGCTTACAAACCTCCTCTAGGAATTGAGTGCTTTTCAGATCACGAAGACTAAGCTATGCGTATGAGTGCGGAATGCACATGAAAAAAAAACTAATACCAGTGCAGGGCAGCTCATTAGCTGTGAGAGAAAAGGAAACAGAGACACACTGCGATGAAGAAAGAGGGGGGCAGGAACATGATGTGCAGGGCTGTAGGGCAAATCACTCGTCTCAGGGGAAATATAAACACATACAGACAAATAAAGAGCTGATAATATCTCTGCACCATGAAGAAGAACTCTTTCAGAATGAGAAGATTTCTGAGAACAGCCATTCGGAGACCAACTATGCCTTTAATAACTCGCAGCAACACCACCTGTATTGAAATTAGTGTGTTTAGTCAACACATCAAACAGGTTGTGCAAGAAGACCAAGCAGACCTGTGGTGCACAGAGGAGTTCAACAATGCAAAGAGATTATTTTCATGCATTTTTGTTTAGGGGCAGTTTTTATTCTCCTTAGATGAACATACACAGACACGGACAGACAGACAGACACACACACACACACACACACACACACACGATCTAACCCGCCAATTCCTGGTCAGGGCTATGTGCTAGCCACCTTGTAGTGCAATAAACTGCTGGAGATGCCCTGGACCGTTGAACATTCCACCATGGGGCACACAGGTACACAAACCATTTACTCACATCTAAGGACAATTTAGAGTCTTCAAATAAACCACCACACATGCATCAGACCTGTGGGACGATATCAGAGTACCTGGAGCAATCCCACACAAACCCTTTCCCACGCCAAATTCAAACCCCCTGCCCTCCTGACAATGAGATAAAAGCACCACTATGCTAACCATTTGAGAGAGGATATTTGCCCCCCCTTTTCCCCAGAGTTTATGAATATTTCATTGTTAACGCTGCTCATAATGTAGGCAAAATTTTCACATTGTTACAGCCCTCTGCTCTGCTTGCATGCGAGGCTCATTTGCAGGTGCCTGGTGGGCGGAGCCAGGGCTCATCAGCAATGGAGAGCACCTGTCGCTCCTTCGCTAAGCTAATAAATAAGCCCATTTCCCATTTTGGAGGGCTCCCTGTCCCCTTTTGACTTTTGCTCTGTGCTGTGTCTTTCTGGTTAGAAGGCATACAACACCGCTTCACCACCATCCACTCGCTTACATTACTCATAATGCTGAATTTTACACCCCATATTTGCATAGTCTTTGTGTTGAGTTTGGTGTTGTGAAATCAACTGAATTTTGCTCTTTAAATGCATCTGTGTGCATTTCCTCCCTTGTTACGGCTTTTGAGCCGAGTCGTAACAATATGTAAGACGGTCTTTAAAGACAGGCGAAGTCTCGTCTGCTGAGTTTCGGAGGAGTGCTGGGTTTGTGTTTCTCGGTTCTCTGCGGGCCCAAGGCAGCAACGAGCATGGGAGGAAGCTATGACTGCAGCCGCACCCCTCCTGGGGTTACATCAGCCAGGTGTGGCAGGCAGGCTCCGCCCACGTGACTCCCCCGCCAGGTGTGTCAGTGAGGGGAGGAGCCTCGCCCTCCAGCTACAGCGCTGGCTGTAAACAGGCCTCAGAATGCCAGACACGTAGGCTTTCAGCAGTCCCCGATAACATAGCTCACACTGACTCAACTGCTGTTAAAGGGCTGCAGACCCTCGCCCGCATGGGTAATAACCTGCACTCAGGGGCTGGAGGGGAATTTCCTCTGCCCTTCACATTACAACCCCCAGAGCTAATGAAACTCCAGGAGATGCATGTAGAAAATATTATTATAATTACCAGGGGCTCGTAATGTTCGAATGGAAAGGTAGGTTTTCTCCAGTTACGGTTGCTGGTGTCCGTTTCTGACGGGGGTTTTCTGTGAGGGCAGGAACAGGTCAGCAGGGACGACCCGTTAATCGTTCAGTATTTAGGGGAGGGCGACAGCGGGTGGCTCAGCTAAAGCCTTACAGTGTAACCGTATCCCCACGATTAAGGGCTAATCCCTTGCATGCCAGCCGCCCGCAAACCTCGGAGCTCTGCGGCGAGTGACGCAGCCTCCAATCGCACACACAGGTAACCAATCAGGGCACTGCATGTGCATCTTCCTGGAGCAGGTAAGGGGTGAGGCGGAGGTTGGGGCAGCCCAGCGGCTAAACACAGCCTCAGTGCTCATTAGCTGAAATGTGCACCGACAGTAATGCGATTCCGCCTTTCACACTTCCTCTTCCCACAGTCTATGACGCCAGTACAGTCTGTACTCATCTTACACGGTCATTAACTTTAGAAAATACCCTTAACCAACATGAATACATCCTGGATAGTTGGATATTATAATGAGTAATTTTGGACCTCTGTGCTCTCAAGCTAATACTCCACATTCCCACTGTACAAGCATCATTCCTGCCCAGTAAAAATCTGTCCCAGCACAGATTCTCTGGAAGTGGAGCTGATTGGTTAGAACCTTTGCTGACGTGATGCGTGGCAGTAAAAGCTTATGAATGGTGGCCTCTGTGAGTTGCCAATTGCATCGTTTCATACCATGTTTCGCCAAGTGCATCGTTTCAAATTGCAATTTCAATTTGAAATAAACTAATCGTTCAGCCATGTATCTCACCCCAAAAATACACCACGCCGCCTACAATGAGAGGTTAGTCCTTCCGGAGGTCCCATCTGACAGCCCTGTCTGTCACAGGCAGAGACTTTTTTAACGGGACTTCGGTGCACAACCGCGTGCTGCTCTAATAAGCAGCTGAGCCCTTCAACCGATTGAATTCCAGATAGATGAGACCTTGCAGGACCATCAGGATTCGGACTGAGTAATTACAGCAGCTCACCCGGTCAGCCACGACACCGGGGCTCCATCCCCACCCTCCCCAGGGCGGGAACAATTCACTTCCCATTCTGGCTATGTAGGGAAACGACTGAATCGGCAAGGGTTTAGCCAGACGCCGCTCTGCTCGTCTTTTAGAGGGGCATTCTAAAATTTAGATGGGCGACTTAGAAACTCTCACCAACCTGAGCCCTTCCAAATTTTAAAATGGCCGGTGCCTGGCTAACCCGTTGCTTCTCAGAATATGGACTACAGTGAACAAGAGACAAAATTCTGATCCAAGACATTTACTGAATAAAATAGACCCCCAAGACATTTAAGTGACATTTTCGTGTGAAAAATATTATATAAAATATTATTATAATTATTATAAATCAAGACATTAATAAATTTTCATTTTTCATGCTTGTTTTCATTGGCTGGCACTTCAGGTGTGCGTTTCGTTCACCTCGATTCATTTTCTTGCGAAAAACCACACAAACCCATTTCCACATAGGATATACTCGCTATCCCAAAAAGGTTGCAACAGCCGCATCTCTGGAAAACCAAGCACTTTGAAATCAGGTTTACCCCAAGTCACGTGTCTTCTGATGAAAACCGTTTTTACTGATTACATCACATACGATTTTCCATGGAAGGAGGAAGTGAACACAGGGGCGAGAGAGCAGCTGCACTGCTGACCGTCTGACGGGGAGGCGGAATCGACTGAAGTCACACATGTCCTCTCTCGGCCCAGGGTACGCCGTTACCTTTGAGTGGTTGTCTCTCAGCATCTATTTCTTTAGCCACCCGCGTGCAGAACCCAGCTGCCCGTCAGCCTCAATATTTCATTAGCTGCCCGGTACATTATTAACCAGCTGCTCGTCAGTCTCCCCGTTTCATTAACTGCTGAGCATAAAGAGAGCCTGGCTGACCACCCTTAGACCAATACTGTGGCCTCTCAATGGCTGCTTGAGGTGCAGTATATGAAAAAGGCATGAAACTGAGGCGCGCGCACACACGCAAACTTTGTAGCGGCCTGTTGTAGCAGTGTTCTCGTTCAAGGGGTAGTGTTTGGATAATTTAATTTACATGGGCAAATCTGTATATCCTGATCTTTATCAAGGGGAAATTCCCCTCTGCCCACAGAGGATAGCAGTGCTTACACATGCAACTGCTTTTGCACGTTAAAAACAGCGATGGAGACAGCCACTGGGCTTCTGCTCCTGTACCTGAAGCTTAAGGCCGATTCTGAAATGTAATTTGTGTGTCATACAGCTGACTAATATATTGCAGCTGTAAAAAGTACCTGAAAGTCATGGGTATTTCTTAAAAAATTTGCAAAATTACCAGAAGAGTGGTTTCAGACTTGCCAGAGCCGTTAAGCACTTACAGTTAGAGAAGCCTTCCCCAGAGCACATCCGACTGCAGCACTAACCACAGATGCCAAGAACCGTATCACCCACTCACACTTCAAAAAAAGACGTGGCACAGAGGAAACTACAGTGTCTCAATTACACAGCAATGCCAGAGTCTACCCCCATGCTAGCAAAATAAGGAAGTAGGAGCGTATGGTCATGTAAACCTTCAAAGTTAAGAATTTGAAATACTTTTACATTAAAAAAAACCTTAAATTCAAAAGTTAAACACCAAGTGAGTGATCAGAGCACATCGAGCTAAGGCCTGGTGGTGACTCCTGAAGCCAGCGGCAGTCATATGAACACCTACCTTACAGTGACAGCCTCAGGAGCAGGGTGTCCTACAAAGCCACGATTCCTTGGCTCTGTGATAGACACTACACTGTCTGCATAACCAAACCATTGCCATGGCAGTACTGGCTATTGCTGGGAGACCACAGGCACATAGAGGGAGGGCTCCAGTCAACAGTGTAGCCACCGCACATCAGCGACCTATCTGCTGGAAGTCTGCCAGTAACTTTACAGATGTAGATGAACAAGCATGACTGCTCACCTGGGTAATCATAAACTGCCCAGAGTTTCTACTGTACTCATGGTGAACAGAGTCGAGGGTCATTCACCAGAATCAGTTTGCCTGCAATCTAAAATAAGGCTCAAGTTCGGAGGGCCCCGATCCATCAGTCCGCGACGAACAAGTTATTGCAAGCTCTACTAATTAGGGGAGAAAAGCAGCAGAGAAAAGTGTGAAATTCGCCCATAGTAAATTAAAGAGGCCACATTATACGCACTTCCCAGTTCATGATTTTCGCTTTTGTGGTCCATTTACTAACATTTGCGTGTTTTAATAGCCAATAACCTCCAAGTTACTGCTATACAGGCAGTGTGCGCAGCACCTCAGGTCCGCTCAGCTGAAACTACAGTTCTGGCTCCCGTCTCTTTAAGGACCCCTCTCTTAAAGCCCACTCTGTTGCTATTGGCCAGCCAGTTCAAGCAGTCCTCTGTAAAATTAAGTTAAATTAACTTAAGTAACTTTGAGGCTGTGCTGCTGAAGAATGGTGGTGACGAGCAAACACTGAGTGCCAAGAGAACCGCACAGCCCTTGATAAACTACACAGTCCGGTCGCCCGTGACCGCATGGGTGTAGCCTCCGAAAGCCCGCTTTTCCAGCCTGTACTGCGTCCACAAGGAAATCTCTATGTTTCAGCACAAATTTACGCATTATTCGACCAACACTGTTGCCATGGCAACCAAAAACCATAGGTGTCATAACTTAAGTATAACACATGTCCATACCAAATATGAGTGTAACCAGTCAAAAATTACAGCCTGTACTGCGTCCACAAAGAACCGTCTACGGATGCGGCAACGGCGGAGACAACAAGCACAAATCCATAGTTGCCGCCCAACTTTGTCCGGGGGCTACAATTATAAACAAGAGTCATCTGAAGATGACATATCCGATTATTTGCAAAAGTCATGTCAATCCTACACCTTCAAAGAAATTCAAAGAAGAATGTTGAGGTGATTTTCCTCTGGAATTATCTAAAAGTATGTACTGGCAACATCTACCAAAGACTATGAACGACATGTTGACAATGGCAATAATAAAACAAGAGTCATTAATGAACAGTGTTTTAGTTCTGCTCCGGAAACAAACCCATCCCTGCGACTGAGTCCAAATCCATCTCGCTTCCATGGAAAGAAAAAAAAAAAAAATTTCAGAAATTTGAAAATATGAAAAGGCACCATTTCAGTACTTGGGTAATGCACATACAAAGTTTTAGAAAGATATAATGAAGGGTTTTTGAGTTCTGCTTCGGAAACAAAGATATCTCTGTACAGAGTCCAAATCCAACTCGTTTCCATGGAAACGGGGAAAAAAAAAATTTCAGAAATCTGAAAATATCAAAAGGCATCACTTCAGTATGTGGCTAATACACACCCAAAGTTTCAGCAAGATATATTGATCGGTTTTTGAGTTGTGCTCTGGAAACAAACCTATCTCTGTACAGAGTCCAAATCCAAATCGTTTCCATGGAAACGAAAAAATTTTTTTTTGCAGAAATCTGAAAATATCAAAAGGCACCACTTCAGTATGTGAGTAATAGACATGCAAAGTTTCAGTAAGATATATTGAACGGTTTTTGAGTTGTGCTCCGGAAACAAACCTATCTCTGTCCAGAGTCCAAATCCAACTTGTTTCCAAGGAAACGAAAAAAAAAAATTTCAGAAATCTGAAAATATCAAAAGGCACCACCTCAGTATGAGGGTAATAGACATGCAAAGTTTCAGAAAGATATAATGAACACTTTTTGAGTTGTGCTCTGGAAACGAACCTCTCTCTGTACAGAGTCCAAATCCAACTGGTTTCCATGGAAACGAAAAAAAATAAGATTTTCAGAAATCTGAAAATATCAAAAGGCACCACTTCAGTATGTGAGTAATAGACATGCAAAGTTTCAGAAAGATATATTGAACGGTTTTTGAGTTCTGCTCCAGAAACGAACCTCTCTCTGTACAGAGTCCAAATCCAACTTGTTTCCATGGAAACGCAAAAAAAGAAGATTTTCAGAAATCTGAAAATATTAAAAGGCACCACTTCAGTACGTGGATAATACGCATGCAAAGTTTCAGAAAGATATATCGAACGGTTTTTGAGTTCTGCTCCGGAAACGAACCTCTCTCTGTACAGAGTCCAAATCCAACTTGTTTCCATGGAAACGAAAAACAAAAGCCATCTAGCAATGGCATATCCCCCCGGCCCCCCACATTCATGGATTAACTGTTCAATTTACATAAGTAAATGTACTACAGTGTTCAAGGACTTGATCTGAAATAATAAGGTAACAAACTTGCATGACTATGAAATGGCAATCCAGACAATGTTGTGGTCAGACCAATACAAGTTCAGTGTCCCTGTGTCAATTGTCTGTCGACGTATGTTGGCATAGATGTGGTGAATCTGTGTTCTACTGTCTGTCTGAGGACTTTACCTGTAGTAGTTGTGGTTGTTTGTTGATCTTGCTGTTCATGTTACCGGCACTCACTACGAGGAAGTGGGCTGCCACAAGTGCCAGGAGTTTCCTAGCTTCACATTTTATTTATATAAAAATAATGCCGGGGGGATAACAAACATTTCAAAAGACAATAAATCAAATTGAACAAATTAAAGTAAGTTTCACTGACTCTGGTCTAGTCGGAGATGGCTTCAGAGATAATGCCCAAACAAAATTATCAGTGAACTAAGTCCACCTTCACACACATTTGCATGAAAGACGCAGAAAAGAATTTTTACAGAAACTCCTAAATGTCAAAAGGCACATATAGAAATCATGCTCAACATGTTAATCAAGTTTGGTCAAAATTATCAGAGAGCTTAGTCCAAATTCACCCATGTTTCCATGTAAAGTGCAAAAATAAAAAATTGTAGAAATTCCTAAGTATCAAAAGGCACATCTGAGACATAATGGTTAACATATTAAGTTTGGTGAAGGTCGGATGTATAGTTTCTGAGATGGCCCGGACAAGCTAAGTTCCAATTCAGAATTCACACAAGTTTCCATTGAAAGCGCAAAAATTAAAAATTCCAGAAATTCCCAAGTATCAAAAGGTACATCCAGACATCATGCTCAACATATCTGTCAAGTTTCATGAAGATCGGATGTATAGTTTCCAAGTTATGGCCCGGACAAGATATGATTACAGACGGACGCCCGGATGGACGGACAGACGGACACACTAATGACTATATCCCCCCTGCATTAATGCTGCCAGGGGATAAAAATAAAAATTTCAGAAATCTGAAATATCAAAAGGCACCACTTCATTATGTGGGTAATACACATGTAAAGTTTAAGAGAGATATAATGAACGGTTTTTGAGTTGTGCTCTGGAAACGAACGAGGCCTCATGTGCACTAAGTCCAGATTCGTTTCCATGGAAATGGCAAAAATAGTAATCCTGAAGTTTCCAAAGTAGCAAAAGGCACATCTAGACTATACATAGAATACATGTACAAAGTTTGGTGCTGATATCTTACATAGTTTTTCAGTTCTGCTCAGGAAACGAACACAGTCTAATCTGCACTAAGTCCAGATTTGTTTTCATGGAAACGACAAAGATAGGAATCCCGAAATTTTCAAAGTAGCAAAAGGCACATCTAGACTATACATAGAATACATGTACCAAGTTTGGTGCTGATATCTTGCATAGTTTCCGTGTTCTGCTCCGAAAACAAAATGATAACAGACGGACGGACAGACAGACAGACGGACGAGGCAATGCCTATATCCCCCCGCATTTTTATGGCGGGGGGATAATAATAATAAATAGCGGCATACACCAATGGCAAGGCACAGGTCACTTTGCCAAGGTCAAAGGTCAAATCTGCTCATGACCCTTACATTGCACACCTATCCCTCACAAAGAACCTGCATGCCAAATTTGAAGCTCTTGTGGCCAACACTTTCAGAGATATGGCCCAGACAAATTATGGAGCCGCTGCTCACCCAGAAGGCACAGGGTATAACAATACCCCATCAGAGGACAAAGGGCTGTGGGGTAAAATTGAACATTCACCACTGATTCTTCACTTTGGCCTGCTTTGTAAAGTCAATACAAAGGGACTCTGCCTTTGCACTGGAAAGAAAAGCGTCTTTTCAACATGGTGATACTCAGAATCCAAACAATTCCCAGTGTTCTCTCCACCTCACTTTGTTTGATGACAAGCCAAACCAGCACCTCGGTAGGCATCATGCAAATGTGTTTCACGGTGAGGTAAACAGGTTAGCTATGCCAGAAAGGCAAGACTACAAATGAAGCATTTTAGGCAGCCCGGGAGCTGCGTTTTCTTTTGGAGAGAATAATTCCCTTTGATTTGGACTTTGGGTTTTGCAACTTAGCAGATATTTCACATGCAAACAAATCCATGCAACACAGCAAAGGCAATGAGTCTGTGCAATTATTTAAATACTCCAGTACGAATAAGAGAAGTAGAACTTAAATATCCAACTTCCTCCCCATGACTAGATTCCTAAAATATTCAACACTTTGGTAAATGAGCGCAAAGCCTCTTCCAAAAAGGGCTAAAGAGATTTAACACCTAAGCAAAATCTCTCTTACCAGAAGCCATCTGTTCAAGACCTGGAAGCTCTGTAGTGCATGCTCTGAATGCATGTTTTTGATCACCACGGGCAGTTTGTGTATGTTTTTTGAGAACAAGGGTAATAGATAGGCTATTTGACACTAGCTTGGGTACTTCTGGAAATCATCTTGCTTAAGCTCAAGGTCATAAACCAATGACTGGATATTCCCTTACACAATTTTCTGGCAGAGCAGAATTCATGGTACCATCAATTATGGTAAGTCTCCCATGTCCTGTTGTAGCAAAGCAACCCAAAATCATCACACTACCACCACCGTGTTTAACTGTTGGCATAATGCTCTTACAGTGGAATGCTATGTAAGATTTATGCCAGATGTACCAGGACCCATGTCCTTCAAAAATTTCCACTTCTGACTCATTCGTCCACAAAATATTACTCTCTAAGTTTTGGGGGTTACCAAGATGTTTTTTGGCAAATGTGCAATAAACCTTGGTGTTCTTTTTGATCAGCAGTGGTTTTCACTATTCAACTCACCCATGGATTCCACTTTTGCCCAGTCTCTTTCTTATTGTGGAATTTTGAGCACTGACTTTAACTGAAGCAAGTGAGGCCTGTAGGTCAATAGATGTTAGCCTGGGTTGTTTTGTGACCACCTGGACAAGTTGTCTATGCACTCTTGGAGAAATTTAGGTAAGCCAACCACTCCTGAGAAGATTCACCACCAACCCAAGTGTCCATTTGCAGATAATGGCTCTCACCATGATTTGCTGAAGTCACACTGCCTTAGAAATGGCTTGATAAGCCCTTAGAAACTGATAGAAGCCAATGACTTAGTTTTGCATCTATTCTTTTATTTCTTTACGTCACGGCATTAAGTTCTGCCTTTTGCCTGCATCCATTGCCAGACAGGTTCTATTATAATGATATATAGATTCAACAGGGCTGGCAGCAATAATGTTTGGGTGGGTCAAGTGAAAGATGCCTATTAAATTGTTCTGATTATTTGATTCAGTAACTCAGGGGCAATTGCATTTTCACATGGGCCAGGTAGGTTTGGATAGCTTTTTTCCTTCAATAAATGAAATCACTTAAAAGCTGCATTTTGTATTTACGGTGATAATCTTTATATAAAAATCTTAGAAGCTAGAACTTAAATTGATGATCTAAAACAGTTAAGTGTAACAAAAATGCAAAAATAGAGGAAATCAGGAAGGGGCAAATACTTTTTCACGGCACTGTAGTTGACTGGTCTTTCACACATCTAAAATAATCTTTTAAAGCTTCATGAGGATACATGATCGCTAAAAAACTAGAATGAATGATGAAAAGACCTGCTGACGATGACCATCTTGTTCATGAAATAACCTTGTGCTTCTAAATATCAACAGGACCCTTGACCAAAATAAAGCATGCAAAATTTGAAGTTGATTGGGCAGTTAATTTTGGAGATATGACCATTCCTTTGCTATGGTGCCAGCTATGGATGTATACACCAAATTTGGTCCACCAGAGTCTAATAGCCTGGAGATGAGGGATTATAAGCTTGGTGATGATTGGACATTGGATTCAGGAACTATAACTCATTTTAGCAATAAAGGCCACCCCATAAAAATCACTGCCTTAATTGCACACATCGTTCAACATAGCATTTAATGCTACAACAAAAACTGCATCATGCTTCGTCAGCAGATACATCGCATTTGACAGAGGGGTCCAAAAATCCACGAAACTAATCTCAGAGCCTCAACTCACGGAGCCTGGTCTCGGATTTCTAGTCACCTATGAAGTGAATGAAATGCAGCAGACATCTAGGCAATCTCGTCTCTCTCGAATGCAGCTGACGAGCCAGGGACTCGGAAACAGATGGGACACATTCTGCGACTGACACTTCCTATTAATTACCGAGTGATCAAAAAATTGCATGCAGCCATTTAATGTTGGAAGACAGGCCACGTAACGCCCCCACACTGCTCGCCAGCTAATGTTTACAGTGACCGTCTGATGGGGCACGCCCAAAAACCTAACAAATAGATCAGGGAGTTTTAAGTTTCATGTTTTTCCACAAAACTAGCCGACAGATCGGTTGGACCTTTCAACCATCCGTTTCTTCAACAGATACAATGACCACAGCCAGAGTGTAAATTCACAAGATAAAGTCTCATATTGCTGGCTGGTTAAAGTTCACTCTCAGAGATAACGATAGTGTTGGTTCGAAGCGTTGGGTATGCAGCAAATTAATTTAAACACAGCCTGCTGCAGCCAGGAGCGCAATAACATTAAGGTAACGTTGGTCTGAAAACGTTACTAGCAAAGGAAGTATAATGTTAGCGACAACCATTTAATTTCTTTGCCGATGTGGCTTCCTAATTGTTGCAACGCGCTGCAAAGTCCTGCTGTAAAAAAAATGGGAAAGGGGAAGGATAACATTTCCTGGTTGTCAATAAGCCAAGACAGGAATTCATGAGACCGGACAACAAAGGTGAAGTCGAGCTTTATCCAGCCAAAAAAATCCAGAGACAATTACTTTAACATAACATGCCCAACTACGCGTAAAGCCACTTTCACACTGGACGCGAAACGAATTTTTCACACGACAGATTACATTCGAAGTCAATGCAAAGACGCGAATACAACGTGCATTCGGGTCTTTGCATTGACTTTGAATGTAATCTGTAGTGCGAAAAATTCGTTTCGCGCCCGGTGTGAAAGCAGCTTAAGGTTTCATGTTGTCCTTTTCCAAGTCGATATCAAGTGCCGAAAATAGGGCGAGGTTTATTTCTGTTATCAGCCAGCTAGCTACATAGTTAACGTCAGACTGGTCGCAGTCAACTTCATTTCGCGCAGTCAGCCATTTTACAAGCAAACATTAGCTAACCTTCTTCCTAGTAAAACCTAATCTACAGCGTGCCAGCCAACGTAGGTATACATGTCCAATTAAACCATAGTCAAGAAAAATCGCCAGACACTGACAACTAGCCGGCTAAACATTAACTTAAAAACGAGGTCTGCAAATTGGACGCATATGGCACTTTAAAATTATTATCAACGTCAGATAGTCACACTACCCCGCTCAGCAGTTTGAGTTCAATCCGCAGATCGAAAGCCTCAAGCTGCTTTCTCACCGGACGCGAAACGAATTTTTCGCACGACGGATTACATTCAAAGTCAATGCAAAGACGCGCTTACACTCTTGTATTCGCGTCTTTGCATTGACTTTGAATGTAATCCGTCGTGCGAAAAATTCGTTTCGCGTCCGGTGAGAAAGCGGCTTCATACTTAAACCGACCAGCGAGGGAAGGTTAGTTTCAGAGGCGGACAATGAGGGCCGTATCTGTCCCTAGTTTTCGCACCAACTTCTGGCCTTTAATTAGTTCATTATATAAATTAGCCAAACTATTTATGAAATCTGACATTTCAGGCGCATTTCTTTAAATTATCATGAATGACCAAAGACTGTTCTTGTCTCACTACATGAAACATTTTTCTTTGATCGAATCTTCGCACAAATCTATATTTGCGTTTGCAACCAATTAGCTCAATTAGTCAGGGTGATTAATAGAAATAAAACCCCGCATACACACCGGCCCTGCAGGACCAGGATTGCCCACCCCTAGGTAAGGTACACCCGCCGTGTGGCCTCGCTATTCGCTTTCCGTGTTTACTAAGCCAGTACATTGTTTCCACACATCTTGGGTAAACTTTCTGAAATACAGCAGAAATTCTCAATATTGCTGAATAAATTAAGTAAATTAAATGTATTACAGGCACAGGATCTTTTTAATCGCATCCAAGCGCAATTCATCAGCGAGCGAAAACTACTGTAAGAGAACATGAACAAATACTTTATTTCAGCTAGCTCCTAGCTAACGTTAGCTAACATAGCACCGTATGTTTGAGCAGACGCTCATCTCAACTCACCTTGTAATCAGGAATGAGAGCCTCATTATTGTCTTCCTTTTTCACGTCTTTCTGTCCCAAAACAGAATTAAAAGACACCTTCACCATCGTGAAAATGTGTATTTTTTTCAGTGGTTTCGTATACTTGTTAAGTAACTGAAATGTGCCTGCAGGTGACTTCTTGCCCGAACAGGTAGCCTAACCACTGAGACACAGAATCCGAAGATTTCTCGTCCTGCCGCTTCTCCCCCTCAGAAAGACAGACTCCCGATAGACAGACTCCCGGTGCCAAGTTGTGACGCAGATGAATAATGCGAGCTGCTTGCGAGCAAAACTGAAAGCGAAAATCACCACCAGCAGAGGCGTGCTGTACGAATCGGAGCGGATCAATAGCTATAGCCTGCACAGAGAGACTGTTAATTATTAATTCATTACTAAATAAATATTTTAATGATTCATACAATACATTGAGTGATTGATTCGATAGTTTACCGAGTTTCCCCCCTGTTTAATGTGCCAATTGTTTATTTTATCTCTTTTTTTATCAAGGTCTTTTTATTGTAAGTTTTCATAGTTCACAAAATATAAATCATACATTATTTCTTAACTGACTGCAAGTTCCCACCCCACCATCCAGCCACCCGACCGAAAAAAAACAAACAAACAAAAAAACAGTGAGATAAGCAGGCACTTAACAAGTCAGGAGTTTGTACAATTCTTGGGGTTACATTATTTGCTTTCATCCTTTCTACAAAAGTCAGAAAGGGCTGCTTTTATTGAATAAAATCTCAAAACAGACCCTTGGAGAGAGTATCTAATATTCTCTATCTTGAGGAATTTGCATATCCTCTCTGAGCCACTGAGAGTATTTTGGGGGGAAAGGGTCTTTCCACATGAGCAATACAAGTCGCCTGGCTAATTAAGAGCTAAAGGCCAGCATTTTACATTTATTTTTACTGAGATGCATATATTTTGTGGTGTAACACCAAACAGGGCAATAAGAGGAGACAAAACACTCAGCTCTCCTAGCGCTTACCAATTGTTTATTTTAAATGAAGTTTTCAAGTTGTTTGTCTTGGAATGTTATATGTTAATTTACTAAATGACCAAGAAGTAGATTCAGAATCATTCAGTTTGCCCATTTCATTTTCTGTTTACTGTGTTTGACTGCATTCTGTTCAACATTCTGCATGTAATGTTTTGCGTGCATAAAATCAGAATGAAAGATGCATTTGACTGTTAATGGGTCATCTGAGAAAATGTTGTATATTCAACTTAATTTACTGACAAAACCTCTTTTTAAGTCAAGTTCTTAAAGCACTTTGTCAGTATGAGCACATGTATATCTAACATCTTGCTGCAGGCATTCTAAGTTGTTGGTTTTTTTTTTTCTTTCTCAGTGTCCAAGGCACTGGCCTTGAAATGTAAATAGATGCATTTCTTTAAATTTATTACCAATAGAGAGATAGGGAAACCTGTAATGATAACAGGAAAGTATATTTTGTCTGGCATCAAGCAAGAATGTGAAAACAATCCCCTGAAAATTTCCCCTTTTTGAATCACCTGTGTAACTAATAGTTGCGCGGTGTTTATAACCGTACCTGGGCAGTGCCAGACTATTCCCCAATTTCATTCGATGATAATCTTTATTGTAGTGACCACGCCTACAGAACTACGCCACCGTCTGGTTAAGGGGTAGAAGGAACACCAGGAATGAAATACAGTACCCTGTTGGGCAATTTCCCCACTGAGAACAAAGGCTCTGAGTCATAAATTTGCAAAGAGAAATACAAAATCTTGATTACAAAAGGTAACCCGATAAAAACCTCAGTGTATTCTGAGTAGTGTTCTAATTAAAAATGGACAAATCCATATAGGGAACTCCCAAACCCCCACCCCCCCCCACCCCCCCCATAATGGTATGACCCGGCTTGGTATCCACGGCGACGCCTCGCATTCACCCCAGCTCCTGGAATTTAAGTGACATGCAAAGAAACGTGATTCAGAATTGGACAATTGCACTCGTGAGGTTAGTAGATTTTCAGGTAGCTAACTATATTAAGATCACACTCCACAATGATGCATGCAAGATATTTCACATTAATTTCACACAATTGGAGTTGGAGGCTGAGTGAGGCTCGCATGTTGGCCAGACCCCGGTATTTCATACAAATAGCTAGCTAGCACAGCTACGTAGCCCACGTATTTTCTAGAGGGGGTAGAGACAGATCTCCGTGCGCAGAATAAAAAAAACCCAATCATAAAAAATAGCCCTGGAAACAGTGGCTGGCACGATTCTTTACAGGTTTGTAGCTCAAGGTACAGGGATAATCCAGGACAGATGCACAGTCAGTTTCATCTAGATCACATCGGCCCCAGCTTCCATGCAAGTTCACCCCAGGAAACTGCATAGGACATGAAACGAGCATGTAAGTGTTTAAACTTGAACAATAAGAAATAGAGCCGGGGAAAAGTTTATACCGTCAGTTTGTAAACAATCCCTTTACCTATTCGTTCGTGCTCGTCAATTGACTTATCGTGACTTTCAAGATGGCGGCGATGGGAAACTACCTCAAGGTACTGTCTGCATAAACAGTCTTTTTTGATAAACTACCTGTGCATTTTCAAAGTTCTCAGTGCCTCGTTTTAAATGTCAGGGCCCTCAGAATTCTACCAATGAAGTATGGAGCTACTTTGAGCCTTGTTAATGATGTAAAAATAGCGATTTCTTTGCATGGCAACGCCATGCCCCATTCACTACCATTGTAAGCCTGTTGGGAGCTTCGGCTAAAAAGCCCTGTATTTCGAAATGTTGGGTGCGTACGGAGGTGGGGTATTCAACAAAAGTTAGTACTCATTATCATGTTTCAATACACCCCAAGTCAATTTCACACCGGAGTTCCCCTTTAAAAGCTCAGTGCCACACCAAAATACAAAATTGTCAAAATGCCTTCTTTATGAAGTAGGTTACATAAATCCCACGTCCTCTCCTGACAGTAATACCACAGCAAGCCTAGACTAACAGCTAGAAGCCCAGAAACCTGTCAGACTTCCTCAATGAACCAGATTCCCGCTCTACCTAGGTGAGCCATTTTTATAACTACCCCCCCCATTACCTTAATTGATAATAATTGCCCACTGTTGTGCGATTGCCTTAATTATATTGCGTGCCTACTGTTATTCAATTAGCAGCTCCTGTTCCCCACATTCACCCCCTCCAATTTGAGTCGTCGCCCCGACGATCACTACATCACCGCCCTGGTCAGTAGGGTTTCCCTCATTGGTCCCCAACGGCGAGGCAGCAATATCCCCCAGCCTGCCCTGTACAAGATCTCCCAGTGTGGACCTGGGTTGGTGATAAGGGTTGGAATGCTGTCCAGCTGTACTTCTGGTGGAGCGCCGCATGTTTGGACTCACCCTCAGTGGGCTTGTTTCCCCACTTAACTCCTCTGGGTTGGATTCCCGGGTTGGGGCCCCATTGGTTCCTATGTTCTCTGACGTTGGCATCAGATCAGTGGCTTGTAGCGGCTGAGCTTCCTGGATCACCATGAGGACTGACTCTTCTTCATGACTATAATTAAGGTCTTCGGATGGGTCAGTGTGAGGCAGTGCTTCAGTTGGAAGAGGTGTACTCACAGTGGGCTGTGCTGTTAGGTTGGCTGCTCTCATCTCTGTCCGGTGCACCTGTTGAACTTCCCCCACTCCATCAGCTTGGGCCACGGTGTAAACTCCCCCTTTGGATGATGCCCTCACTACTTTATGTGGTTCCAGGGCCCAGACATCCTGGATCTTGTTCCGGCCCCGGTTTTGATGATCCTTCAAATAAACAAGCTGACCTTCAGATAGGCCCGGATCCCGGACCTTGACATCATGAAGTCATTTTCTCTGCTCGGCTGCCCTCTCTAGGTTCCGTTTTGCAATGTCATGCGCCATCCGTAATCGTTCCTGGTGATAGCAGATCCACTCATCCAAGGAGTCAGTTGAGTTCCCCTGGACATCAGCACCTAACAGGAAGTCAACAGGAAGTTGAGGTGACACTCCAAACAGTAAATAGTTTGGTGACTAGCCAGTGGTTTGATGTACTGTGGTGTTGCATGACCAGACTAACTGGGGGAGGTAGTCAGGCCATCGTCGCTTCTTTTCTATTGGAAGGGATCGAAGCAGATCATGGAGGGTATGGTTGAACCGCTCACACTGTCCATTGCCCTGTGGATGGTATGCAGTGGTCCGAGACTTCTGGATGTTATACAGTCAACAAAGTTGATGTATGAGAGCGCTTTCAAAATTTCGCCCTTGGTCCAAGTGGATTCTCATGGGTATGCCAAATTGATTAAATCAATTGTTTACCAGGACCTTAGCTACAGTGGCTGCAGTCTGGTTCCTAGTCAAGATGTCTTGTGTATATTTTGAAAAAACGTCCATCATAACTAAAACATATTCCCTCCCGTCTGTTGCAGGGTCTAGGAGCATGAAGTCAATGGCAAGGACTTCCAGTGGTCGATTGGCAATAATGCTCCCCTGGTACGTTTTAACTACCAGTTGTACTGCCTTGGAAAGAATACAGCATTGACATTCTTGACAATACCGCTCTATCTCTGCCCCCATACCTGGCCAGTAACACCTTTCTCTCACCAGCTCCTTTGTGCGCTGCACACCCTGGTGCCCATGCTGATCATGCAGGTTCTGCAGCACCTCCCGGCGGAGACAAAAAGTTAGTAGTAGTTGGGGTTGCTCCTCCCCATGAGGGGTGGTGACTTGCGTATACATCAGGCCATCCTTCAAAAATACTCTGTCCCACTGGCATAATAACTGCTGCACATCAACTGGGAGCTGTTACCGCTGTTTTCCTCCTGGCATCTGTCCCTTTCCCCAAAAGGACAAAAAGCAGTTCAAAATGGGGTCAGACATTTGCAGAGCAACCAGGTCTGCTATTGACCTCCTGGGAATGGCATTGATTTGCTGGGACGTTGCTACACTGATGCTATGAGGCTGCTGTAGGATGGCTGGAAGGCAGGTCCCGGTAGTTGCTTGATCTACCACCGCTGACACTGGATGCTGGCTGTACTGCCTAGATAACGCATCAGCATTGCCATTACTCTTGCCTGGACAGTACACTACGGTGAAGTCGAATGAAGCCAACTAGGCCACCCATCACTGCTCTGTAGCCCCCAGCTTAATGGTCTGGAAATGACTCAATGGGTTGTTATTGGTGTAGACAACACATTTACTCCCCAACAGATATTCCCTGAATTTTTCACAAATTGCTCATTTTAGGGCTAAAAGCTCAAATTTCATGGAGCTGTACCTGTCCATGTTCCGTTCTGACCTCCTCAGAGACCGACTGGCGAATGCCACTAGTCTGACCTTCCTGTTATGTTCTTGGAATAGGACTGCTCCAAGCCCTTGGTGACTGGCATCTACCTCCAAAATGAAAGTCTTGTTAAAGTCAGCAAATGCTAAAACTGGTGAGCTTACCAATGCATCCTTCAACTGGTTAAAGCTCTCCTCACATTGTGGTGTCCACATGTCCTGCAGGAGGGCCCCCGCTTAACATCTTCTAGCCTTGGCAACTTGCAGTGCCTCAGCCACCAGCTGATGGAGCGGCAAGGCCATCTTGGCAAACCCCTTAACGAACCGGCGGTAATAACTGCAAAAGTCGAGGAAGGAGCGAAGTTCTGCAATGTCTTGTGGCAATCTCCAGGAGGCAACAACTGAGATCTTTTCTGGGGTAGTAGCTACTCCATCCCTTGAAACACAGTGCCCCAGATACCTCACTTCCTGTTGGAAAAAGTTACATTTGTTTAATTTTGCTTTTAAGCCCTTTTGCTGGAGCCAACTGAAGACCATCTCTAGCCATTGGAGATGCTGGGGGACAGAGGAGGAAAAAACAACATTGTCCTGTAAGTACAGAAGAACAGCAGTTAGGCTCTAGTCACCAAATATCCGTTTCATAAGGCGTTGGAATGTTCTAGGTGCGTTGTAGAGCCCAAAAGGCATTCTCTGGAACTTGAATAATCCAAGTGGGGTACAGAACGTCATCTTTTCCTTGTCCTTTTCTGCCATGGGGACCTGGTTATTTCCACTGGCTAGATCCAACGTAGACAACCACTGGGCCCCAGCTAGAGCATCTAAAGATTCCTCAATATGGGGAAAAGGATAAGCATCCCTCCTTGGCATTGAGTTGCCTATAATTGACACACTTTCGAAGTTCTCCGTACTTCTTTTAGACTAGCACAATGGGCGAGGCACAAGGGCTACTGCTCTCTTGAATAATTTGGTTATCCAGAAGTTGCTTAATGTGTACTTTAACAGCTTCATATTGGGCGGGTGGAATTTGCCTGTACCGCTGCCTTACTGGGACATCATCCAATAAAGGGATTTCATGGGTAATCACATCTGTTCAACCTATATCTCCCTCCCCCTCTGCAAAGACCTGACTATACTTTTGCATTAAGTCCTTGACCTATCTCTCTTCCTCAGGTGAAAGGCCTGGCCATTGCATATTTTCCAATTCCTCAGCAATACCATATTGGGGCACGCTAGTGGTTTGTGAGGAGACTATAGCAACCCACGCCAAACCCTCCCCTTCCTCCACCAGACTTATGTGATTACCCACCAAGTCTACAGTATGAAGCATACCCAAGATCTGTTTTGGATGTACAGTCGCTTCAGTTATGCCTACATTAACAACAGGTATGTGGGAAACCCCATTAGCAATGGTCACCAAAGATGGGGACAACAGTAGGCCTGGGGCAAGGTCTGACCCCCCTGGTTCCAACAACATAAAAGTAGAAGTAGAGTGAGGAATTTTTGGGCAAGTCACCTTAACAAACTTCATTGACCCAGCAGGGATAAAAGTCCCTGCTTTGTCATAGGCTCGAACCCTGCCCTCTGGACTGACAGGGCTAACTTCCAGCTGATGACAATAGCGGAAGGCTGATTGCCTCTCTGGATTAAGTTGGTCGGTTGATGCAGATGTAAATAATGTCTCCCCTTGCTGCCCAAAGAGCTCTTTATAACAGTTACTGATGATGTTCATTCCTAATAAGCCAGGAATAGACTCCCTTTCTGGCCTAGTGGGGTGAGGATCCTTAACCACCAGCACTGCCTGTTTGGTAAGAGCTCTACCCAACACCTGGTCATCAAATTCCAAATGGCCTACATATAGGATGTCAAGGCCATTGGCTGCTTTCAGTGCCGACCATTTACAATCGCAAAGTTTAGGACTGTCCCATGTTTTAAAAGTGGCATTGAAAAATGACTCTGTAATTGTGGTGACCATTGATCCCGTATCCAGCAGGCTTCTAACAGGAACCCCTCCCATTCTTACCTCCACCACAGGGCATTGACCAATTAATGTTTTTTTTTTTTTTTTTTTTTTAAATTTGGCATCTCCAATCCCACCCGAATCTGGAATGCCCAATTGGTGAACTATGTACAAGGCTTGCTCGTATGCGACCCCTTGCTGCCAATTCAGGAGAGTGTAGACAGTTCGCGGCTCTCCTCCGAAGCACGCGCCTGTCAACCACCGCTTCTTATACACTCATTGGTTGAATCTTCGCAAGTTCAGAATGAGGGCGGAGGATACCCGGACATGACCAGGCTTAGAATCTTCCTGACGAGCGCCCATCTGGCCAACAGGAGGCGCTTGAGCAACGAACAAGGCAACTATTGTAATCCCTTCCCGGCAGTCCTTTCCCAATTTGCAACCCTGTAGCGCTATAGCCAATTGTGTGCTACTCTGAAAAAGCTGCCGACCACTGCCGGCTGGTACGAAGTGGGGCTCGAACCCGCGACGTGATAGTCACTTCTGCTTTGCAACGCGATGCTTTACCGAGTGAGCTATCCGGCAGCCCGACCAATTAATGTTAATGGACCTTGACCACCATCCTGAACACCCGTCACCACCTGAGTGGACTGCACCACCTCCCCCTCCCCAGTACCTGAGGGTCCAGCAGTAGTTGCTGATGGACTAATTTCCTCCCCAGGATGGCTTGCTGCCCGAGGCCGTTGGTCCTGTTTGCATTGGTGAAGAACGTGTCCAGGCTGCCGACAATGCAAACAAATGGGCATACCTCTGCAGTGAACTGATAGTTAGTTTTATTGATGCATGGGAAGCAGAATGATGAATCACAGATTCCAATTTGGCTAGACTCTTCATAATGCTGTCCAACTGTGACTGCTGTTATTCAACCTGCACCTGCAATGCCACAATCTCTGGACCCTGATCAACAAGAGTAGCACTATACCCACCTTCAACCTGAAGACCAACCCCAGAGTTATAAGCACGGCGAGTTTACCCTGAACACTTCATCCCTTCTTCAGTCCAATTAATTGCTTCCTGTCCTCAGTCCAACAAAGAAATGGTAGGTCTTTGGCGCACAATACGTTAAAGCTCACGGTGCAAGGGTACATCATACACGTGTTCCATAAACTGATCTCTCAGTAAGGAATCTGGGTCTGAGATTTTACGTGGGTACATCTTTTGTATTTTCTCCATTAAACCGAATAAAGCATGAGAAATTCTTTCAAAGATTCCCCTTCTTTTTGTCTCTGGTCAAAAAAAACTGTTTTTGTAGGCCCACAAAGGAGCAAGAGGGACCATATAGATCTCTCAAAAATGGTAAAAATGGTTTCTAGATTTTCCCTCTCTTCCATAGAATGAAACCTGATCTCGGCTTTGGCCTCCCCTTCTAAGTGATCATACAGAAAAAGGGCTTTCTCCCTAGTCGACATTCGTCTATCCCTAAAACAAGCCGGGGCCTCCTCAGTCCATTCAAAAACAGAAATTTGGGATTTAGAGCTTACACCAGAGAAGATTGGACACTTTCTTTCCCGTGGGATGTACACAAATTGCTCTGTGCCACCATGAACTGGGGCAGGAGGTGGTGATTCTACACCAAAATGGGAACTCTGGGGCAACGCACCAGGGGTTGGGTTACTAGGGGCAGGGCTACTGCTTCGACCTTGGCTTAGCTGTTCATTAGCCACCCTCAACCGCTGTACTTCCTCCCACAAAGATAAAAGCTCCTCCTGCTCTTGCTCGCTTTTTTTTTTTTTTTTTTTACACAATGACCACAATTCACAGAGGGAGAAACAAAATGAAATTTTCCAGGTCTTGAAGCACTGGCACTGGGAATCCAATAACTGCAGTCTTCCGGTCCCAACCACTGTTCCACTACACCGAATATATTTTTCTTAAACAAAATTCAAGCCTCAGAGCCAATCCTGCCGATTACGCCACAATGTAGTGACCACGACTACAGAACTATGCCACCTTCTGGTTAAGGGGCAGAAGCAACACCAGGAATGAAATACAGTACCCTATTGAGCAATTTCCCCACTGAGAACAAAGGCTCTGCATCATAAATTTGCAAAGAGAAATACAAAAATCTTTATTACCGCGCCCCAACCGAAGGAGGAGGGTAAGGGGTATTGTTTTTGGTTCGGTTTGTTTGTTTGTTTCTTTGTTTGTTAACACTTTAGTAGCAAAACTGATGGCCAGATTCACCCCAAATTCGGTTTAGGGATTGCCACTGACCCAGAATAGATGCCTATTGAATTTAGGAAAGGTAGGTCAAAGTTCAACATGTGCGAGGGGCGGGGTTTGTTGTGCCTGGCACCACTTGTTGCAAAAGGTAACCCAATAAAAACCTCAGTGTATTCTGAGTAGTATTCTAATTAAAAATGGACGAATCCATATAGGGAACTTCCCCCCTCCTATAATGGTATGACCCGGCTTGGTTTCCACGGCGACACCTGGCATTCACCCCAGCTCCTGGATTTTAAGTGACATGCAAACAAACGTGATTAAGAATTGGACAATTGCACTTGTGAGGTTAGTAGATTTTCAGGTAGCTAACTATATTAAGATCACACTCCACAATGATGCATGCAAGATATTTCACACCAATTTCACACAATTGGAGTTGGTGGCTGAGTGAGGCTCCTGTTCCCTACATTATGTTGTGAGTGAAATGATATTACTTCCAGCAAGTACGGTGCACAAGTTTCCCGCCCACTTGAAAGAAAGATACATTTACTATATATCCTCCAATTTGCAATCTCAAATTATGATCTCAAACTTTCAGTTCCGTATGCATTCCCATCCACTAGACGTCGCTGGCAGTTTTTCTGAATCATATGTTTCTACTTGGTTTCTCCGATTTGCACATCTTTATAGTCCTTTTCACTCATGCGCAGTGGAGGCTGTGCGCTCCAAACAAAGCACAGTATGGCGGTTTCCGACAAATCTACTAAACAGCGTTTATTATCCGTTCTAGATGATCTGGAGGTGCTGTCAAGGTTGGTATCTTGCAAAATAACTATGGTGACTGTGATCGGACTATTTCAGGTTTTTGAATTGGGCTTCTGCTCATTACGATCCATGTGCAGTGCGTGTGGCTTGGTAACTAGCTAGCTAACTAGCTTGTACTTAAACCACGCATTGCTTCTGCAATGGTAGATAACTGTCGTAGACATCCTCAACAGTAAGCAAATCGTTTAGTTATTGATTACCTGATAGCCTATCTTTCTCTCTCCACTTTGCTCACCGCTTCTTATATTTCGCACAGAGAATTGATTGAGATGCTCGCTTTGTCGAGGGCGCAAAAACTTCCTCCGCCTGGCGAAGACACTCAGGTGAGATCACATTGGCTGTAATAAGTTCGTCTGCATACTTTATTAAATTTATCTGTCTTCAGACCACAATTGCCGTCGCTCATGCCCTTTATTTTGTCCAGATTCTTGAACTCCTAGTTCAGCGAGACGGGGAGTTCCAGGAGCTGATGAAAGTAGCCATGGAGCAGGGCAAAGTTCACCAGGAGATGCAGGTCCTGGAGAAGGAGGTTGAGAAAAGGGACAGTGACATCCAACAGCTGCAAAAACAGTTGAAGGAAGCCGAGCACATTCTGGTGAGACTGCTATTCGATCACATCATCTCATCTTTTTTGCATTAAGGTAGAGAAGGCGATGGTTCAGTGGTGCTGTTACAGCTTCAGGGTCGAATGGATCCCGTTTCCATTGTGCGCTGTTGTGTTTATACATTATGCCAATGTGTAGTGAGCATCATTTTAGTTAAACTAAAGTGAGGGTGCAAAACTAGTGCTGATCAATTTCAGGATTTTGTGCCCATTGCTGCTGCTGTTATTCATTTTGCATGACTGTAATTTCATTTGACATTGTTGTGATTCGAATGGAATTTGCTGGACTGGTTTGAGAGTTTATCATCATAGTTTACTGAGCTGTCTGAAAACTTGGAACTAGAATTATTGTAATTGAGATAAAAGCAGCAGGTAGTCCAACCTTACTGGTTAATTGTTGTGCAGTGCAACATAAATGACCAAGAAATAATTTGCACAAGTCATTGGGCATGCGTAAATTTCATGTGTTTCTGAAACTTGCTATTTGTTTATGACAAGGCCGTGAAATGAAAAACAGTAGAACTGACAATGTCGCAGGGTGATGTCCTCTTGAATGGGCTGATAATGTGTGCCATCTTGGGTATGACTGAACCAATACTGTGAACAGCAGTTATGTCAGATTAGTAAGACCATAGAAGTCTACATAGGCTGGCCGGCAGTCGCTGCCAGCAGAAGCATCCATAATGTTCATGTCTGTTCTATTGTTTCACAATTCTGTGGGCAAGGTATCGCTTTTGCATGTGAATTTGTTGCAGCATTCTGGCCATAGAGTATAAGCTGCCCCAAAGCATTTTTATCCCCTGGCATATAATGCAGGGGGATATAGTCATGGGTTCGGTTGTCCGTCCGTCCGTCTGTCTGCGAACATTTCGATTCTGGAGCATAACTTGAAAACCGTTCAATATTTTTCCACAAAACTTGGTTTGCACATTAATCACGACCTGACGTGGTGCCTTTTGCTAATCCAAAGTTGATGACGTGGGGCCGGGGGGATATGCCATCTCCTGACGGCTCTTGTTTTTTTCTGCCTTATGCATTTTTCTTGGTCATGCTTGTAAAACCTTTGTCTTGAATGAATCTTAACCCTTAGAAAGCTAAATACAAATGGTGTTGCTCAATGTGAGATTTCAAATTCAAAGCTGTTGAAAACCTAAGTTGCCTCATGATAGGTTTTCAACAGCACAAGATAATGTAATTAAAATTTTTTTATTATTATTTATTTCAGCGCTCTAAGAGATATCAATGCTGAAGTAATTTCCAGTGTTCTGAGGCTGGGATCTATGATGATATTGACTATGTCCTGTTACAATTTTCTAAATTTTACTTCATCCGTTTTATCTTTCTTCTCAGGCCACTGCTGTTTATCAAGCAAAAGAAAAATTGAAGTCAATTGAAAAGGCTCGCAAAGGTTTGTAATATATGTTGTTATTTTATAATGGGGGCTGAAGCATGTGGCGCATTGTCACGTGTGGCAGAACTCCTTTCCTTGACCATTTCACATGGACTAGCCCAAAGATGGGAAAGATGGAGCTCAGGAAACAACTTACAGCTCAGGAAAAAAAAGATGATTTAATAAATGGGAGGGGGACTGACATTTTGACATCAAGTGTCTTCCTTGGAGGCAAAAGAAAAAACAAGCCACACTGGGAGGTGTACAAGTACCCTCCCATGAATTACTCTGTGTACAGTACGCGTGTAAGTGCTAAGCAAGGTTCCATGTATAATGATGATAAATAACTTGATATTGCTGCAAGATGTATTGGGGTAGAGAGTAGAAAAAACACTGATAACAATGGCATGATATCTGCTTACAGAAATGACAAAAAAACAAGAGATTATGACACTTGTTTAACTGATTAGATTCTCCATTTTTGAGATTGTCACTGTATCCAATAAGCCTCTCAGTGGAGTAATTTCTTGATAATATCCTGCCCCTGGGAAGCACATGGACTTTATCAGTACATCAAAATTTTAATGAGGAAAAAGAACCATTGTTACCTTTGGCGTAGTGACACGCAATGGCCTTATTAATTTTCCTAGAGCGGATTGCAGTCTTGTGTTCAGGTATTCTAAGTTTTAGGGCTCTCTTAGTCCGGCCAGTGCACAACTCTGTTTCCAGAAAAGTTTGGAAGCTGTGAAAGAGGAAAATAAAAATGACGTTCAATGATTTGCTAATCCTTTAAACTCTACATTTAATTTAAAATGGTACAAAAACAACACATTAAATTCTGAAACTGAGAAATTTTATTTTTTTGAAAAATGCCTGCTAATTTTGAATTTCATGCCAAGAACACATGTTTACCACTGTTGCTTCTCCTCTTTAAGAAACATTCTGTGAGTGTTGGGGACCTGAGGAGACCGACTGCTGTAATAATGAAAGCAAAGTGTTTTCCCATTCTGGCTTGATGTAGGATTTTAGCTGCTTAAAACTTTGCAGCCGCCTTTGTCGTGTTTTTCATTTTATAATGCAAAAAATATTTTCAGAGGGTGACAGGCTTGGATGCAGCAATGAATTGTGTTCATGGACAGTGATTTTTCAGTGTTCTTGATTTCCACTGCCAAATCCTGTCTGTTCTTAACGCAGTACCACCTGAGGGCCTGAAGATCACAGCTTTACAGTATTGGTTTTCAACCTTGTCCCTTGTGTGCAGCGATTTCCCTGGACTCTCTGAATCTTTTAATAATATTAAGTATAGTAGATTATTGCAAATTCTTTACAATTTTATATTGGGGAAACTTCATTCTTCAATTGTTGAACTGTTTTCCCAGGCAGTCTTATGCAGAGTGGTGAAGCCCTCACCATCTTTACTTCTGAAAGGCTCAGCCTCTCTGGGATGCCCTTTTTATACCAAATAATGTTTATGGCTTGTTGCCAATTAATGCAGTTGGCTGCGAGATGTTTCACCAGGTTTTTTTTGGCACCATACAACTTTTCCAGTCTTGTGGCCCTCGTGTCAACTTTTTTGAAGTGTGTTGCTGGCATCAAATCCAAAATGAGCAGGTGTTTTTCAAAAAACAAAGTTTCGGTTTTAATATCTGATATGTTGTCTTTGTACAATTGTCAATTAAATATAGTTTTCGTTTGCAAATCATTGCATTCTGTTCTTAGATATTACACAGGGTCTCAACTTTTTTTTTTTTTGGAAATGGGGCTGTAGATTTTGCTACAAATACATTTTAACATGTATATTCTATGGGTGGTGTTACATTTAATAAAATCATTTACAAATGCAGGGAGCAGTAGCACACTTGGCCTTTTTGAAAAAGAGAATCTTCCCATTTGTCTGACGGGCGCAATCAGTGGCGGCGACAACAGTGTAGCCTCTTTGAAGGAATCCATCTCGTATCTTGCAGACATTGTTTACAAACTCTAGGTCAATGCAGCAGATGGTTTCAAACACGGGAACTGGCCTGTCGCTAAAGCGAATGAGAATAGTTACTGTCTGCTCTCAGCAGAGTGTCTGGTTGGTACCCCTTTTTCACAGCCCAGTGTTTTGTGTCAGAGTGCCAGTGTTAAGCTTGAATGCATGTACTATTTTTTTTTTTTTTCATCAGGAAGCATCTCTTCTGAGGAGCTCATCAAGTATGCTCACAGGATCAGCGCTAGCAATGCTGTATGTGCTCCTCTTAACTGGGTTCCAGGTATAAGTCCCCCCCAAATTAATTGCAGTCTTTCCTTTCTTATGGCCAATATATTCTTTTTTTTCTCCCCATGTTCTATCCTGGTATAACCTCCCGCTAAACGCACGCACGCACACTTTCCCTTTATTTTTTCCGCGCCTCTCCCCTGTTGCCTATCTGAATTCATTTGCATCTGTGTCAACTGCTGTTACTTAAGCTATTACCCTTCATTTGTTTTTTGTCGAGCCCCCGTAGGGGTTTGCGAGACTATTGTAATCACCTTGTGAGTCTGTCTGTCTGTCTGCCTGTGTGTATGTGTGTTTTCAGGCAGATATCTCCACAACCACTTGACCGATTTCAATCATCTTTCACATGTAAACACCTTGGGCTGACCTCACGGCATGACATAAATTTCGGGCTGTTGGGCGAGACTATGAATTCTCTGAATGCTTGTTTTTTTGTGTTTTGTTGTACGTTTTTGTGTAGCATTTTCATGGAAAGAGAACACGCCAAATGTATGGGAACAAAACTCAATTCTCTTCTTCATACAGCTGTTGGCTTACCTTAGTGATATGGGCTGTCTTGTTACGGAGGAATATTACTGTTATGGTTGGGGAGGTTACTGTACTTGTCCCCTGGTCCCTGCCTCATGTATTTGAATGTACTCTGTGCAGGTGATCCACGCAGACCCTATCCCACTGACCTGGAAATGCGCAGTGGGATGCTGGGTCACATGAGCAACCTGCCCACTAATGGCGTGAATGGGCACCTGCCTGGCGATGCACTTGCTGCTGGAAGACTTCCAGGTGAGTTGCTGACTTCAGAACTGAATTGCTGACTGTTTATTCAGTCAATGGGCCGTTAAATGCCTTGAGGGCCAGTCTTTGTATACATTTTTGTGTTGACTGAAAATTTCGCTCATTTAACACACTTTGTACATGCCAGCACGTCTCGCACACTGACACAGCAAGGGCATCAGTTGCTGCTGTGCGGTAGATTAGGTGTTGGGATTGCGGAGTTTTATTCTTTTTAACTCTATTGGTCATTGACTATCTGAGTAATTAAGGTGGCGTAAACTCTGTTGTCTTTCTTGCGTTGTCTGTGAATTTGGTCCGTAACCGCTAGCGGTCACAGATATTGATCAAATTTGACAAACTTGGTATGGAACATCTTTAGGACATAAACTACTTTAGGAGTGCATTTCAGCCCTGCATCCCTGGAAGAAGGCATGGCAGGGTGGTCATACTAAAACAACTGTAGTTAACCATTTTAGACCTTTCTAAATTGATAAAAAAAAAAGCTGAAACTTGTATGCGACGTGTTGCAATTTGCCACTGACAAATTGTGGTGATTTCTGAAAAATGGCCGTTTTATGACCTTTGGCATTCTTGCGCCCTAAGACACTTATTTGAATGACCCATAACCTCTAGCGGTTGCAAATATGTATCAGATTTGATGAAATTTTGCGAACAACATCTTGAGGACATAAACTAGTTTGGCATTTCCTTTCAACCCTGTATCCTTCTCCCAAATGGGCCTGGCAGGGTGACAAGCGAGTTGAATTTCAGGTTCACTTGCACCGCAAGTCTTTTTTTTTTGAACTCGACTTGAGTAGCGTGCTGTCTGACCTCTCTAATGCCCTGGTTGAAATATGCCTCTCAACTCCAGATGTTCTGACGCCGCAGTACCCCTGGCAGTCCAGTGACGTTTCCATGGGAATGCTGCCCCCCCACCACAGCAATGATTTTACGCTGGAGCCTCCCGGCCACAACAAGGAGAACGAGGATGATGTGGAGGCCATGTCTACAGACTCATCCAGTAGCAGTAGTGACTCTGACTGAGCCATACCAGGATGCACTTTTACAAGCACAACTCACAGTCCTCTATTAGCTCTCTGTCCACACAGGCACAGTCCTCTATTAGCTCTCTGTCCACACAGGCACAGTCCTCTATTAGCTCTCTGTCCACACAGGCACAGTCCTCTATTAGTCCTCTGTCCACGCAGGCACAGTCCTCTATTAGCTCTCTGTCCACACAGGCACAGTCCTCTATTAGCTCTCTGTCCACACAGGCACAGTCCTCTATTAGTCCTCTGTCCACGCAGGCACAGTCCTCTATTAGCTCTCTGTCCACACAGGCACAGTTCTCTATTAGCCCTCTGTCCACACAGGCACAGTTCTGTATTAGCCCTCTGTCCACACAGGCACAGTCCTCCATTAGCCCTCTGTCCACACAGGCACAGTCCTCCCTTAGCCCTCTGTCCACACAGGCACAGTCCTTTATTAGCCCTCTGTCCACACAGGCACAGTCCTTTATTAGCCCTCTGTCCACACAGGCACAGTCCTTTATTAGCCCTCTGTCCACACAGGCACAGTCCTTTATTAGCCCTCTGTCCACACAGGCACAGTCCTTTATTAGCCCTCTGTCCACACAGGCACAGTCCTTTATTAGCCCTCTGTCCACACAGGCACACGCACAGTCCTATATTAGTCCTCTGTCCACACACGCACAGTCCTGTCCTCTGCATGCACATACGCACAGTCCTGAATTATCCCTCTGTCCACACACGCACAGTTGTGTATTAGCCCTCTGTCCACACACGGATAGACTTTTATTAGCTCTCTGTCCACGCACACACAATCCTGTATTACTACTCTGTCCACACACACAGTCCGGTATTAGCCCTTTGTCCTCATGCACAGTCCTGTATTAGCCCTCTGCATACACACAGCCCTGTACGACTGCTGCATCCACACAAACCGCACCCCCCCACCCCCGAAAAGAAATAAGCCGGTCTGTAATCAAAGATTTTGTAAATAAAAACTTATTTTTGGGGGTAGTTTTACATATCATGAAAGTTGATTCCCCAATATGCTCATCTGTTCAAAGTATTCATCTTCAGCATGCAGCTGTAATTTTTTTTTTTTTTTTTTTTAATCTAGAGCTATGCAATGGTGGCTCAAAACTCAAAATTGTAGGAATGACCTTTCAATTCCTTTACACATCAGTGTAGTGTTCTCATTAAGCTTGGTTCAGTTGTGCATTATAGTTTTCCCAAATGGGCAATGAACTTTAAGTTTGGTTCTTCAGATCTTTGAAGGAGTAGATGGAATGTATGGATTATGAAAATGTTGGAGGTGTTCCAAACAGAAGGTGGAACCGGGAGGATAGATGATGTACTGTGGTTCCCTACGAATCCTATCTGGTCTGCTCCTGTCTCAGTCAGCGCTGAACTGCACTGCAGTTATAAGTGATCTGACATTTAGTAAAGTGACAAGAATGTTCATTTTTTTCCTGCAAAAGAAATCTAAAATGGAATTTTTTTTTTTTAATGAATGCATTAGTTATTTATTTTAATCCAAAGAACCATCAGGTTTCAGGTTGATAAATTATGTACATCAGAGCAGGTATTCAGTTTGTCTGAATTGTAAATACTTCTATGTATGGTTTCCTACCTTGTAAATAAATAGTGTTGACTAAGCGTTCCTCCTGTTGCCATCTTTCTATTGATCTGTTATTTGACGCATTATCCCTGAGAAAATTTATCAGGGAGAGGAGGGTTGTGGGAGTGAGGGCTGAAGCCTATCACAACGTTCATTCAGCAAGAGCTGGGAATACATCCTGGGAATTTTGTTGATCCATTTTGCGGCAATCTCACCATTCTTGTCTTGCACGTGCTTGTACTTTTGGCTGATTTCGAGTCTGCATTTGGCCTAACATGCATGTCTTTTAACTGTGAGAGGAAACCCCAGGGGGTCATAGTGGTAAAGATAACTGGTAGCAACAAAATTACAATATATATTAGTTTTGTGATCTAATTTCTACTTTCTAATTGAAAGTTGACTTGTCATCCAAAGAAGTCAAACTTATTGCACAATATGGAAGTCTTAATCTCAACTGCTGACGGAAGAAATGGACTTAATGGGCCATCCGCGTTACATTTTTACATTTTTTTGTGATGCTGCATTTTCAGAAATTTGGACCCATATTAGTAGATCCATCCTTGTAATAATTCCAGCTGTCTGTATACTTAGTCCTGCATTTTAGGAAAGGCAAAGTAATCAACTTATTGGCTTCTTGGCTGTTACTTGGGCAGTTGTGTGTCAGTGCATCATAAGCAACTGCGTATAAAGGCTAACAAAAAGTTTGGTATTGATTCTGACCAAGGTACAGTCGTGCCCAAAATTATTCATACCCCTACCAATTTTTGAGTTTTTTCGAGATATTTTTCGACAAATCAAATTTATGCTTGCACAAATGACAGTAAGTTGACATCAGGCTGTAAGAAGTACAGTAAACAATTTTTCAAGAAATACATTACTTTTTGGTATTTTATTTGACAGATTTACAAAAAATGCCATGTCCAGAATTATTCATACCCTTTTCTCAGTAATTGATGGCAAAGCCTTTATTCATCGATTACAGCCTCCAAATGCTTCCTGAAGTTGATCACTGGAGAAAGGTTTCTGCATGTTTTCACAGGGATTTTGGCCTCCTCCTCTTTCCAAACTTTTCCAGGTCCTTAAGGTTTGAGGTATCCTTGCCATGACCTTGGTCTTCAGTTCCCTCCACAGATTCGGATAGCATTGAGGGCGGACTCTGGAAGCCACTCCAAAAGCGTCACTTTGTTGTCCAAAACCATTTCTTGACTGATTTGGCCGTGTGTTTAGGATCATTATCCTTTTGGAAGATCAATTCCTCCTCAAGATCAAGTTATTTCCCGTATTGCTTAATGTTTTTACTGAAGATCTGGATATACTGGTCCTGTTTCATAATGCCATTCACTTTAACAAGGTTTTCAGGCCCATTCCAGAATCAACCCCAAACATGAATGGACTCCTGCCACCATGTTCGACTGTTGGGACCCGTGTTTTTCAGGTTGAGAAGCTTCACCTTTCTTCGCCAAAAAAAGCCACATCTCTGTGCCCAAACAGCTGATCTTTGTTTCATCTGTCCATAACATTGACAGCCAGAAGCTTATATCTTCATCCAGGTGAGCTTTTGCAAAGCCTAGATGAGTTCTTGTGCGTCTGGGTTGGAGAAGTGTAATTGGAAAAAAAAAGGTTGTCTTCAATTTATGAAAATTTTGTTTCAAATGAAACCTGGAAAATTTTGACATATGAGCAGTTTTTTTAATAAAAATAAAATATTAAAAAGTCATGTATTTTCAAAAAATTGTTTACTGTACTTCTTACAGAAATTTTATGTCAACTTACTGTGTCATTTGTGCAAGAATAAATTTATTTTGTCAAAAAATATCTTGAAAAAACCCAAAAATTGATAGGGGTATGAATAATTTTGGGCATGACTGTATTTCCATTTAGAGCTTTTTGCTGCTGACTGCCAAGATGTTGATCAAATACTGGATGTGCATATGCTGATTAACCCTATAATGCCCAGACACAGACATCATTATAGGAAAAAAATGACCCAGTGATATTTTTGAAGTGTTGAAGGGTAGTATTCAGATCCACTGTTATTTTTTTGGTAACGTGACCTTGACAGGTGAACAGAACTTCTTCTAATTCCATGAGTATCATATCTGATACAGCCAAAAATCGGCACCCCTCCAGAACTCAACACTCAAAATTTCAAATTATTTATATGGTCTCTACTATCTATAGCTATCCCTTAACATGTATAAGAATAAGTTTTTGTGTAATATTTACCTTGGAATGCCGAACTTCACTGTCCAAGGAAATTAATGAATTCCCATTCACATGGGAGCTACTACCTTGAAGTGAGTGACTAGGGGAGAGACTACTCCTGTAATCTCACTTCTTTCTTCCAGGTGGCAGCACTGTGTATCAGATATGATACAGTGAGCAGTAGTGGTTGTGTTGCATCTTACCAGGTGGGCATGGTCCTTCAAATTTGGTGTATCATATATGATACAGGGGGCATTATAGGGTTAAGATGATCACGAGGCTGAAAGTTAGAATAAGTTTATCAGAAATTTTCAAAGTATTGGCCATATCAAAAACTTTTGATCCATTTTAAGAAACAATGTGTTGCTGAGCTCAATATTTATTGAGTAGATCACAGAATTCTTCTATCGAGAGGTCAAACCACTTGATGGTGCACTTGACTTGAAAGCCTGGAATGCAGAACAGAAAATTTAGCGATTGCCCACGTTCTAAGTTAAATATTTACAGAACAATTATGGAACATAGTCAAATGAACAAACGAGATGTGTGTCAACCACTGTTAAAGGTGATGGAAAGAGGAAAGTCGAAAGAAAATGGAAAAGTGTGCTAAAGCATCCCTTATTCTCTGTTGAATTCTGTGGAGGTCATGTTTTGCCATGGGTACATAGTGAAACTGGCTTGTTAGTCTTCATAAATTATGCAGCTGCTGACAGCAGCAGGAAGAATTCTGATGTATGCAAAACCATCTACTCGGATCCAACCAACTTCCTCAAAACTCATAGCATGGTGCTTGCAGCAGGACAATGCAGCCACTCCCATTAATACAGCTTAAAGCAACCATTTTCACGTCCAGGAAAGTGGAATGCACTTGATTACAAGTCCTGAGTCCAACTGATTGTTTTTACTTTCCTAAAATGGACTACAAACACAACTTGGCCAGTGATTCCTGAGTGGATTCACATGTGTAAGACAATACCGTACGCTAATGGTCTCCTCTTACATGCATTGTTTTATTTCATGTTCAATGTGACATTGCTATTGTAGAAACAAACCAACATTAAACTGAATCTCTGTCCCAGCATGATCCGTGTGTATGCGTTGGACCAGAAGCAAATTAAGTGAACCGTTGTCTACAAAACAGTAGAAATGGCAATTTCAACACCGGAGTTCGAACGGTTTCAAAACGTTTTATCAACTTCCGGTTTCGACACGTTGTTCGAGAGACGTTTGGAAACGTCACGTCATTGGTATCAGACCACAGCGAGAGCGAGAGGCTTTAAAAAGCTGCAGGAAAAATACAGGTGTTTGGTGGGGGGAGGAATAAATGGCCTAAAAATAAAAAAATTGGAAAATGATTACGCCCACTTCAGGGATGGTGCACTGGGTTATTTGGGAGATATTTTGTATTGGGAGTCGGTACCTAGCATGAAATAAACCCCCCACCCCACCCAAAAAACTAAATCGGACATGTTTTTTTCCCACCTTTTCCCCCTTTTATCATTAAAAATAAATCTTAAGAGAGCACTTTGGTTCACCTGTCAGATGTTGTAAAGTTCTAATGTAATAAAGTACATTTACATAATGCATTGTGGCTCCTGGTTGACTGCAAGCAAACCGTTGAAATCCCCAAGCAGATGATCATATTAAAAACTCAGAGAGAGAGATATACTTAATTGAAACCAGTGTGGTAATTAGTCGTCTGCATTTAACCCATCGTATAGTTAGGAGCAGTGGGCTGCAAAACAGAGGGGGACCAACTCCAGTGCTACAGCCAGTGCCTTGGTCAGGGGCCCTGGTAGGAGTGTTCCTATAATGCATGTTTTTGTGGGTGGAGGAAACCCACACGAACACAGGGAGAACATGCAAACTCCACACAGAAAGGCCCCAGGCTGGGATCGAATCCACAACCTTCTTCCTGTGAGGTGACAGTGCTAACAACTGCACCACCATACCACCCACATGTCATCAGACAAGCAGCTAAACACAGTTGTCACGGGCATGTTAGCTTGGTTTGTGTCAGGTTCCATCCAATATTAGGCATACTTTTAGCTTGCTAGCTGTTAAGAACTTAGCTCAAACTAGCTAGCTAGCAGTTAGTTCCTTGACACCTCAAAGTAGCTAGCAAGCTAGCTGAATGCTACAGTTAGTTGCCTGACGGCTCAAACTAGCTAGCTTAGAGCAACAGTTGATTTGACATGTTTTTGCTCGAATTATCCAGCTAGCTTTATTATACAGTAATTTCTTAGCTGTTACATTAAGCTAAATTAGTAGACAGCACTGAAGTAATATATATTAGTAATAATAATAATAGTGTTTATTAATTCCAAAATGGGTTTGAAAGCATTTATTCAACAGTATATAGGCAAACAGTAAGAATAGCTTATGCATACCAGGCGGAATGAGCAGAATATGCCACTTTTTGGGTTCTTTTTTCATTTTCAAGGGGTGGGGGGTTATTTTTAAGATAGAGAGTTACTTTTGGTGTCAGAGTTCTTGTATTGATAGTGTTAATCAAGTCCCAAATGGGCGTGTTGAAATTTTGAACATGATGATTATCCTGCCCCCCCTATGTTTGGGGTGTTTTGTTGCGTTGAGTTGCATTGAGAGATTTTGTGAAGATTTTGCTACAGTTTTTCAATATACAATATAGATAGATATATATTCTAAAGCTTTTTGTTGTTTTTTAAAAATAAATTTGTAATTTGATTTCAAATGGTTGAGAAGTCAGCTGAATCCAAAAAAATGTGCGGGAAATATTACTTCTGAATAAAAATCTTTGAGCAAAATGTTTCTGAATTATAATCACAATGAGTTGCAATACCAACTAGGCCGAATCAGAATAATTGCAATTGTAAAATCCGTTTATATATAAAACGCTGACCCGACACATCATTCTCAATGAATGAACGAATGAGAATATTTAATGGTAGAATAAACAAACAGTGCCATACAGTAAGAAATAGTCATATCCTGGACAAACTAAATAATTGACCGATTATGCCTGTGTCAATTTTTGCCTGTCAAATTTTGACCGATTATGCCTGTGCCCATTCATATGTTTGGATTTGCGAAAAGCGGGACTTCCGCACATCAACACCAACAATAATTAATGGCTGCAATGATAACTTCTGCCAGTGGATGCCAATGTTGAGCGAGCAAGTTTTGAAATGTTTCCAAAACATTTCGAAACAATGGTTTGAATGTTTTGAAACGTTTCGAAGCTTCAAATTTGCCATCCCTACAAAATAGTGGAAAAGGCTCAAAATGAAAAGCGAGGTCGTATGGTGAAACCATGCGAAGAATTTTCGGCAAATCAGGGCATTATAATTGTCGATATAACGTTACCTGAACGTTATCTGAGGGTTCTTTATTCGCATGCGCACACCAAGTTTCTCGAGTCGTTGCCCATGCGCACCCTGAGATTTGTTGTTTTTCTTTTTTCTAGGAGGGATCGGAGTGCAACATGGCGACGTCCCTGATCTGCGGCCGGTTGACGGCTGGATTGAGGAATTCCGGGCGCAGAGCTGTTCTGAATAATGCATCGAAGGTGACTTTAAATCCGTCCTATCTGTCGCATTCCTTGTTGTCGACCAGGCTGATGTTAAAAGCCTACAATCAGCCCCGCGACTGCTAATGTATTGCAAATGACGGGGTCACATTTGACATTAACCCATACGGCTAGTTAGCTTGATGTCGCTGGGAAGCTATAGCTATCAGTTAGATATGACTGAAGTAGCCAACCTCGCTATACAGCGAAGTATACTACTGTTCTTCTGTCACCATCTGTACCCAAACCAACCCGTCCCTTTAAACACTTATGCTATAAATGCTATTAAGCCGCTTTCACACTGGACGCGAAACGAATTTTTCGCGCGACAGATTACATTCAAAGTCAATAATTCGCGTCTTTGCATTGACTTTGAATGTAATCTGTCGCGCGAAAAAATCGTTTCGCGTCCAATGTGAAAGTAGCTTTACCTGGCAAAGTGTGATCTATCTATGCGTGCTGTAAGTTTTTTATAAACCTTATGGGTTGACCTCCAGTTGTACTGTGCAGGAATTTAGCTTGGTGTCGTTAGCAAGTGCTAGCTAGCTAGCGAGCTTGTTGTTTTAAATCTAGAGTCGCTTGATTCTTAAGACTTCGGCTGTCTGTCTCGCCCCATTAAGTTGTTTAGCTTCGTATTCAGAAAACTGGCTAGCTAGCTAAGTGAGCTGCCTGTCAGCTCGTCATTATTGTGCGGCGCTAACTCCTCTGTTTGCCGGCTAATATTTCTCAATATGCTCGCTGTGCCTTCCGTAGGACTTTTATTGCACTTGGCTTGTTATGCACTTGCCAAGTATTGTATGTGAATCCCAGTGGCCAATTTTATAAACGGTGCGTAGGCAAAGAAAAGATACGTTGGTCACTTTCTTTGCAGATTCCTGATTTATAAAAACGAACTTGACAGTAAAAAAAGGGAAATTATTAAGATTATGCACAATGTCAATAAATTCCAAGTCCATCCTGATGAAATAAATGAAAATTCCGTGCAGTTTATTTTACCCATAGGTTTATAGATTAGGTTATTTTCCACAAAATGTCATTTTTATTTTTTTGTGCGTACGTATTATTTAGGTATGAAATCCACGCAAATATTTATAAATAAGGCCCCAGGCCTTGGCTTCCTTGGAGTATCCATTTTTTCTGACTCATTTCATATGCCGAAAGCCACCGGGGCGACCATATTGAGGATCGCAAGTATACAGTCATTTGTAATTTATTTTGAAGTATCGTTTTTTATGCCCACTCGAGTCTCCTCTTCAACCACTGACTGCCGATGGATGCAGACAGTCAGATATGTTTTTCTTGCGCCTTTGTATGAATTGCCTTTTAGTCCTCTTACGAAGAAGCTTTTTAGTGAGCTTTCTAACTATATGTTGATTATGTGTATGGGCGTGTATTCATACCGTTGTGGGAACCAAATGGCCCCATAAGTGATGGATTTTTTTTCCCCTCAGAGGGACGTTTTATGGTCCTCACAAGGTTAAGGTTAGGGTTTAGGCATGTCGTGTTCATGGTTAAGATCAGGGAAAGGGTGAGCAAATTATAAGAACTCTGTGGGATGTCCCAACAAAACAACAGTTGTGTGTGTGTGTGTGTGTGTGTGTGTGTGTGTGTGTGTGCGTGATTTTGGGGGGGAGATAGATCAATAGGTCATCTCATCAAAAAGCTTTTGCTAGTAGACTTACCCAGTCGACAGAAATATATTTAGAACCGACTGAACTCTTCCAAGAAGTAAGAGTACATATTGTACACTTCTATCAGAGGCGAATAATTGTTTAGGTATTTGGGTGAAAGGGTAAAAGGGCAAGGGACAGGCGGAGTCAGTATTCTTCGTGGAGCATTTTTTTCCCTGTCTATTATTATTGCATTAGTAAAAGCTCAGGCATGTCTGTTGGTGTGGGAACACCTGTAGAGGTGCTATAGGGGCCTTTACACAGGGCAGAGGTGGGGCCATTTTAAGTTTGTTTAAGGTCTCTCTTTTTTCATTTTCTTTATGTCTGGGCCATGTTTCAAAGCAACCTTGAGGGCACGTATAAAAAATGATATTTGTCATCTTAATTGATTTACTCTTTCAAAGCACATTGTTGTCATGATGCATTTCATATGTAGATTACCTAAGAAATGAAGAAAATCATGTTTTTAAACCTGTCAGGGCTCAGGTACATGTCCAGGTAGATGAAGTTGTCCAGAACATTAATTTCTTTGAGATTACACTAAAACCCGCGGACAGAAATGCAAGTTGCTGCACTTTCAGGTGTATTCTTCTGCTGCTGAGCCTACTTGAACTCCTCTTTAAGATCAGATTCCGTCCTCAAAAAATGAAAGTTTATAGCGTTTAAACTATCACCTCTGAGTACGCCAGTTTTTTTTTTTTTTTTTTTTTGTTCTGGAACATTTCATGATTGTTTCTTGCCATTTTTTTCTGGTTTGACTTTACATTTTGGGGACTCTGCCCGAAACCACACATCACTGAGAAGTGAAATCTACGATGTTCACCTTTTATTGCCTTGCTGTGAGATGGCACTATAGTAACATGATGTGGACAGATTGAGTCTGATTTGATGGATGTATGTTTTGTGGTCCCAGGCTCCTGTGCTAAGAAGTGTTTATGTGCCATTTCTGCCCCAGGTACTGGGAGGGGTGTCCAGCCTGTTCGGGGTGCAGCAGCCCACCCTGCTCCAGCAGCAGCAGAGACACCTCTCCTTACACGAGTACCTGAGCATCGGCCTGCTGAAGGAGGCGGGCATTTCCGTGCCAGCGGGCATGGTGGCCAGCTCGCCCGAGGAGGCCTATTCTGTCGCCAAGCAGATCGGTAGGGAGTGACCTGGTGAACCTGGGCATGTAAATGATGGTGGTGACGTTAATGACTCTTGTTGCACAATTCTCGGGTTCTTGAAAGCAACTGTGGAAATGTTGGGTGCTAACTGGGATGGGGCCATAATCCTTGTGGTCATCATCTTCCAGTCCACCTGGTCAAGTTTGGCCTTTTACGCTGAAGTGGTATTATAGAACTAGTATGTCTTGGTAGCAAACAGAGTGTTGGAGCATGAAGTACAGTCATTGTTCCAAGTTTGTGTATGTTCCTTTACAGAAATGTTTTATTTATTTTTTTATTTTTTTTTAAACCAGACATTAGTGGTGGTTTACCATTAAGCCGAACGCGTTAACTTGTATTATCAGTGATTAACGTTGTCCTTCACTTTTAAAATCAAATTTGTATTCTGACACTGATACCATTTAACTGGGATCTGCGTAAGCACGGAGAGTTTGGTCGATTTTCCTGTTAGTCGTTCATACAGCTGCCTATTCTGGTGGTGTTCCTTGTGCCAAGAGTGTTAGTCACTGTCTTGGTTTCACGATCACAGAGCTGTAACATGAGACCTGCAGTCTGTGCTTGTCACCGCACCAGTCGCTGCAGTATTTTAGCACTCTAACAGATGCATTCTCTGTAGTACAGTGGCTATTTTTAGATTTTAGTCCTGTTTATCTCCCCCTTTCTATTTGTGGAGATTGGTGCTCATTATTACTTTTCTGTTGTTGTTTGATATTTTAAGTCGCTGCTTGAGATAGATCTCATTACATTCCTGTTGTTTAATTGACACTTTTGTCCAAAGTGGCTTACAGTTGATTAGTCTTCGCAGGGGCTCATCCCTTTAGAGCAATGTTGGGTTAAGGGCCTTTCTCAGGGGCCCAACAGCTGCACTGATATTATTGGGGCCACACTGGGGCTTAAGTCGCCAGTCTTCTGAGCCCTGGGGTCATAGGTTCCAAATTGATTTCACCCCAAATTGTTTAGATGTGCACTTTCTAGTGAACTTCCTGTATAAGGAAAATATTTCTTCATCCTAAGTGGATTACTTGAGTAACATGTTTAAGCCTGCATGTGATATTAGTGGTGATGTGGCAGTTTTGTGTTGGCAGTGCATGTGATGGCCTTCTGTGATGGTCTGTAGGTAGTGTGCTGTGTTGATAGCATTTTGAATGCAGCAGAGCTGTTTTATTCAGAGTAATGGCTGCTCTGCATGTGTGTGTATGTGTGTGTGTATGGGCGGGCATATTTGTGTGGTTATGTCCTGTGTTCATTTTGTAGTCATGCGAGTCCATGCAGAGCTTTTTGGATATTTGAAAGTCTGTATTTTGCACTAATTCACTATGATAAAAATTGATAATTTTACTAGCTCACTATAATATAACAATATATTTTACAGTCTGTTCATAATATTACTGCACTACCTGTAAAGGAAGAGGTATGTAATGGCAGGTTTAGCAGGCTGAAATATGCTACAGATTTGTTTTTGCTCCCCAGGCATCTAATATTCAAAATCCTAGGAGCAATTCCTGTTTAAACTAACTCATATGAACCACGCTGGCATGAAGTAACATTTGACTTCTCATTCAAATGTAGTGTGTTCTCTTCAGTTACTGCCAACAGCTGTGTTAATGATAAAATTAATCGACAACCAAAATCTTAGACTCATAGTAATGCGAAGAAGAGTCTGTTGTGGTTGAAGCCTGGTTCAGTACGTGTGGTAATCTTTTAAAAAGACCTCAGGGTTATTGCCAATTATGGGTGATTTTGTGTCAAATCTTTGCCTGACACTTTTCCATCTCAGATGTTGTTGAAATTCTGTCAGGTGATATGCTCTGATGAAAGAAGTGCTCTTTAAACTTTATTTAGTAAAATGTGTATTCGTCTCATAAATAAGAGTTAATTTATATGGGGCAAGTGGGCCACATGGACTGCAGGTGTTTACAGTTATTACTCTGATCTGGGCCAGCTTTGGTTGTATTACTGATTAAGGAACTAGGAATTAAAAAAGCTGACCAAACGCTCCTCATTAACCCTCTGAGTCCCACAATATGAACGTATAACTGGACTGTATACTGTACAATTGCAATGTGTGACAAGACACATGGAGCTGAACTTCTTAAATGAATTTTGTACACTTGATAGATTGTTCACTTTGAAAATTGTGATTGTTATTTTTTCTTATTACATTATTATGGCCATGATCATTTCAGCACCTGTATGGTCCATTGGGGACATGTAGTTGACTATGTTGGTTCTGCAATGATATATAATCTCAGTGGCGGCTTGTGAACTGGCTACAGGGGAGGCTCAAACAATCTCTTAAAATTTATGATTGGTCACGACCTGTTTTCAATCATTAATTTAAATTACCATTACAGAAACTCCGAAAACTCTCAACATTATCAGATCTGGCCAGTTTTCATTTATAACGCATACCTGTCAACTCTCACGCATTCGGTGTGAGTTTAAGTGGCATATTTACGTTCCTCTGCTGTAGTCCGCAATTATTCAATCAACGCACATGTCAGAGATTCTTACGCGGAATTGAAAACAGGTCATGACCAATCATTCTTTTTAAGGGATTGTTTGAGCTTCCCTATTGCCAGTTCACCTCTATATATCTTGTCCCACCTACTGCAATTGCACTGTATACAGTCTAGTCAAATTGTGAATTGTGGGTGACAGATGCTTAATGAGGGGTGTTTGGCTATTGTTTAGCATTCCCTGTTCCTCAATCAGTAATGCTGCCAAAGCTGGTTGAAATCAGAGTCATAATTTTGATGTTATTGAAAGATTTTTTTTTTTTTTTTTTTTTAAATCTGCAGTCAAAGTGGCCAACTTGACCCATATACAGGAATTCATCTTGAAGAAACCAAGTATTTTTACAAAACAATGTTTAGAGGACAACGTCTTTCATCAGCTTCCTCCATCTGATCGAGTTTCTGCAACATCTGAGATGGTGGGTGTCAAAGCCTTGTTTCTTCTGGTGACTTGGCAGAGAATACCCCTCTGGACAATCCTTTGGTTCAGTTCTGTGCGGGAACGCAGAATCCTGTATGTATGTAGTGTGTCGGCCATGTTTGTACACCTGCTGAGGAGTCTGTTTCTTGTGTCAGGATCGAAGGACCTGGTCGTGAAGGCTCAGGTACTGGCGGGAGGCAGGGGGAAGGGTCACTTCGAGGGAGGACTGAAGGGTGGAGTCAAGATTGTGTTCTCGTGAGTGTTCCATGCGCACACACACACAAACACACACACCTATGCGTACACTAGCTCACACCTACAGACGTTTACCCAGTACATCCACTGCTGCAGGCCATCATGTCCTCACCACATTACGCATTCTGACTCCAATCATCTTGGTGCTTCTAGATGTATGTTCTGTCCTGTGTTATATTACTTATTAAAAACGCTGATATACACTATTGAGCTTGTGCAGCACACAGGAAAATGCGCTTAAGCTCACTCATTAGCACAGGCATATATAGATATCCTGTACGCACTTGTCCATTTAATTTATCAACCTTCCTGCAGTATTCCCTAATGAACAGTGGTAAAAAAGCAGTAATGAACTGTGCTGTACAATTTCAGGCCAGAGGAGGCGCGGGACATATCCTCTCAGATGATTGGTCAGAAGTTGATCACTAAACAGACGGGTGAGAAGGGACGCATCTGTAACCAGGTGTTCATCTGTGAACGCCGATACCCTCGCAGGGAGTACTACTTTGCCATCACCATGGAGAGGTCCTATCAGGTGAGCCCTACAGAGTCACATTGTCGGCCTGCTGATAAAACCTCATATCTTCAAAATGATAAACTTTACAAGAGAACATAAAAAATGTTTAATTTTGCATGTAAGAATGCAGTTGAGCTGTGTTCAGGTAGGATGACTATTTTTCTTCCAAGAATGTATCCAATCAATAAATTTTTTTATTTTACAATGCCGTGGACATACGAGTTTTTGTTTCTTATCAAATTGGAGATACGAGGTTTTATCAGCAGGCCGAAGACATGTTGGCTAGAATTCTGGCTCTGTGATAAATTGAGAGTGGAAGTCTTGCTGAAATGGCAGTTTGTCACCAGCAGGTGGCAGGGTTGTCTACTTGGTAGAAGTTCTGCTGGGTGCCACCGCATCTTGGAGGATTTTTAGCCAAGAATTTTTGTCTTTTATTTTATCATCTTTGTTGAGTATCCAGGATTATGGTCCCTGTGTGTCACTATTAGTGAACACCTGATTTGACATACCCCAAGGATTGCAAAGCATTGCTTTATGAAGCAACCAATTGTCAGTGCTTTCAGGGTTGCGAAGTCATCAATGTGTTTTGCACGACAGTATGGAATGAGTTCTGTATCTACAGCTACATTCCCTCATGCTGGGGGAAGATTTATGGTCCTCTCAATCACTCCTAGCTTTTGCCCCTCCCAGTGAGATCTGATTGGTTGAGAATTGATTGACTGGGTAAGCTGTAGGCAACAATATGTCCCTCTCTATTCCTCTAAAGGGCCCAGTGTTGATTGGCAGCTCACAGGGTGGAGTGAACATTGAGGACGTCGCAGCAGAGAACCCTGACGCCATCGTGAAGGAGCCCATCGACATCGTCGACGGCATCAAAATGGAGCAGGCCGTCAAGGTGAGGTGCATCTTGGGAGAGAATGACACGTGGGCAGTGTTTCACAGGGCAGAGTTTCTGAGTTAGCGCTATTACTGTGCTGAGAAAAACCGCTCCTTCAGAGCTTTGCTTGGTGCAGTTATTTACCTTACTCTGTGATACTGAGCCCCTGGCTGAGGAATCAGATGAACAGCCCTACTCAGAACAAACGGAGATCTGCGGTCTGAAGTGATGCCGTCTTTCTCTCTCTCCCTCCCTCTTTTCATCACTGGTTTCTCTCCTTGTGCGTAGGTAGCAGAGAAAATGGGTTTCCCCCCTGGCTTGATAAACGAGGCTGCCGAGAACATGATAAAACTCTACAACCTCTTCATCCAGTACGACGCCTCCATGGTGGAAATCAACCCCATGGTGGAAGACTCCTCTGGCATTGGTGTGTCTCTCTCATACGCACATACACAGACGCTCGTACGCATAGTGGACACACAGACGCAGACTCAATGGTCCTTTCCCTTACATGCTTGGCCATGTCACTGAGGTCTTCAACCATCTCTGTCCTCAATAGAGAATGCTAGTTATTTATTGAGTCTCTTCAGTGGGAGGATCTGTGCCAATTTGTCCATAATGGTCATATTTGTGCTGGTCACACCATAAAAATGAGTGGAGACCATCTAGTGATGAGATCACACCAGCTGCTCCTCCCACCCGCCGCTTCCGTTGCCCTCGCTCAGACAACGCCCACCTTCAAACTCAGCCTTCCCTTTGATCTCAGCTACGCACCTGTAAAGTTTTGTGACTGTGTCTTGAACGGCTGTAACATTGTCGCAGTGACAAAATCTCTCCACTGACAGACGGACAAATATATGGCGAAATACGTGGCAAAGTACTCGCACCTTCTTCTGTGGTAGTTACTGCGACAGTAGGTGTTTCACATGGTGAAAATGATCATAGCAGTCAACACTGTTGCAGTGGGTGATAATAATAGCAGTTGCAGTAATCTGACCCATTCTTTATTGTATGTCCCTGACGACGATTGTCGAGAGATACTATGGTTTAGTTCCGGGGCCGCCGCCGCCCCAGTCGTGCCTGCAGAGATTTTCTGTTCTGGGCTCTGGAAGCGACAGTTATTACAGGAATTTTTTCTAATTTTGCACAGGTGGAGATATTTATTTGACAATGCTCAAGACCGATTTTCGCGAATTTTGGACGTCCAATATGGCTGCCGGCGGCTATTTTGTCCGAAATTTGGGGATCAGGGAGATACATGACTCGGTCCCTGTGGCAACCCAGTTATCTAGTGTAACTTGGAATATCATAATGAGATCAAGATATTTTTATGGAATGGATGTTTGTCGTGAAATACTACTGGTTATCAAAACATCAAAAGTTCACTAACGGGATAGCTGACCGTCATGTTACAAACACGTGGAATGATTTTCTTCTATAACTTTATCAAAGTGTAGATGATCATTTTAATGATGTATTTTATATGTACAGCTCTTTATATATCTCTACAGTCATGCCTGCGTGTGTTTGTGTCTGGCTTTGCACAGTGATGTGTATGGATGCCAAGATAAACTTCGACTCCAACGCGGCTTACCGGCAGAAGAAGGTGTTCGACATGCAGGACTGGACCCAGGAGGATGTGCGGGACCGTCAGGCTGCTAAGGCCGACCTCAACTACATCGGCCTGGACGGCAACATCGGCTGCCTGGGTCAGCTCCGCCTCTCTGTCGTGTGTGGGACGCTGCTGAAATGTTTGGAGAATGTTACACGGCTGTCTGCCTGCTTTAGGAGAAGGCTTGGATCAAGTCTACTCACTTAGACACACACACACACATACACACACACACAGGCTGACTTGTTCTTCACCTTCATGGCATTAGCTGTGTAGCGCTGTAGAAACATGCAGTGACAGCTCTCATATGGGGATATCAAAGGACTACATAAGGAGAAAGGGCTGTTTTATTCTCAAGTAATAATAATAATAATAATACACTTTAGTTGTTTAGCACCTTTCATGTAAGTAATGCGGCTTTACTACAGAAATTATATGCACCATGTGCTTCACGCAAAAAGACATAGAATGAACATAAAACCCACTTGTAAAAACGAAAGTGCATGTCACTATGTCTATATATTGAGAATACTCTTTGTGTATTTGTTTGTGTGTGTGTGTGTGTGTGTGTGTGTGTAGTTAACGGGGCGGGGTTGGCCATGGCCACGATGGACATCATTAAGCTCCACGGCGGTACTCCTGCCAACTTCCTGGATGTTGGGGGCGGAGCCACTGCCCACCAGGTGACGGAAGCGTTTAAGCTAATCACCTCGGACAAAAAGGTAAGGCAGCCTGATGATCTAAACAGATTTGAGAGGAGTGTGTTTTAACTGTACAGGTGAGGTGGGTGGGGCTTTTAGTCTCTCAGTGCTATATTTCCTGTCCTTTACAGGTGCTGGCCATCCTGGTAAATATTTTTGGAGGCATAATGAGATGTGATGTAATCGCCCAAGGCATCATCATGGCCGTCACAGATCTTGATCTGAAAATCCCCATCGTTGTTCGGTTGCAAGGTGAGGCTTTTTTTCCCCCCTCATCTCACTGAAAACTTGTTCTTCAGGAGAGCACCCTGGTCATTAACCCGTAGAGCATTAAATACGAATAGTGTTGCTCAATGATATAAGATATCAAATTCAAAGCTGTTGAAAAGAGCGGGTGAGCTCTTTTAAACAAGTGGCCAAATGATAGGTTTTCAACAGCACAAGATGATTTACAATTTATTGAAAATTTATTTCCGCACTCTAAGGGTTTGTTTTGGATCGAATGCATCCATTTAAAAGGACACTGTAGATACGTGTTTAAACTTTATTATGGAGAAGAAATAATGGTTATGGTTGTCGGTTTGATTTTATGGTTTTTATTAATTATGGTTTGTGGGTCTGTAATCGCGGCCATGATGGTGATATGAGCAGTGGGATTGGGTACTGATTACATCATTCTCATGATCTTATGATGATCTAAAATGCATTCACTCGCTCGCGAAACACACTCAGGCACCCTCACATACACACACTTCACATCAGCTTTTACACACTGTATATGCTGCTTTCTGTGATGGCCTGAGACGCACACATTCACGTGTGTTTCTCTTCCCTCACATTAAAGCAGCACTGTGCATCAGTCCCTGTTGTAATTGTCGCCCATCCTGCTGTTTGCAGGCACTCGAGTGGACGATGCGAAAGCTCTCATTGCTGCCAGCTCCCTGAAGATCCTGGCCTGTGATGACCTAGACGAAGCAGCAAAAATGGTACTGCCGCTGAATGACCTTGTGTTTTCATACCCACACCCCGCTGGATAATTTTAAAGGTCCCCTATTATGCCACCAGGTGCAAAGCTAATTAGCCATTATGAGCCTGTTCAAAATCTCCCCTTCCTGACGTCACCAGGGGGAGTGACCACCCAGAATAATGAAATCTGATTGACTGCTTGGCTGAAGTTGATCTGTTCTTCTTGCCTCTGGTAGGTTACTTCCCCATGTTATGTCAAGAGGGGAAAGATTTTGAAATTGCTTGTAATAACTGTGCACCTGGTGACATAATAGGGGACCCTTAAGGCATTTTTTTTGTTTCTGTATTTACCATCTCTCTGTGTCCGATCACAGCCCGTAACCCGCACGGTGCTTTTCTTATAGGTTGTAAAGCTTTCTGAGATCGTCTCACTAGCAAAGGAGGCCCAGGTGGACGTGAAGTTTCAGCTACCAATCTAAGACCGTCCCCCCTCCACGACCGGCAGAAGCACCTCGCTGTATAGAGTCATCCTGCAGGCATCCACCAATCTTACCCCATCACTTCCAGTTTTTCTTATTTTCAGTCTGTCATTTCGCGGTGTGGTGTGTCGTTAAACCTCTGTTACATCGGCTATGCGCCACTGGCTTCTTGTGGGTAAAAACGCAGACTGCCCTGGTAACGCTTATGTAGCCATATCTGCCCGCGGTGCTTCGAGTCTGTGCTTCCGAGATCGTAGCTTCCATTCGCCGTACTGCCGCATTCTGTTCAAAGGTAAATTCATGTGCCTCATATCCCGCTCCTCGGCCGGGCTGTAAGAGCTCCACACGGTTACTCGATCCTCCTAGTTTCTTTGCTTTCTGGAAAAAATGTAGAAAAAATAGGAACCGGGAGTATTTATACTGGCTTATATTATTGCCAAAAAGGCCTCTACCTTTACAGTGTGTTACTGGCATTCCGCATATGGGGATTTACTTATATTTTTGAAATCCATGGATCTGTCTCATTCATAAGTGAATCCTGTGCATTGGCTACACTGCTCTGTTCCTTTGTGTAGAATTACTCGTTTGGCACACACGGGCGCAGACTAATATTCACTCCACAGACTGCGTGTACTTGTTGGGCGTTGGGCAGTTTGACTCCAATGAAACCCAGTGGATTCTGTTCAATTTAATCTTCGTCAGGAGGGGCAGTAAACGGATTTTACAGCAGCATTGAGTCTTCTCACTCCTCCCTCTCTCCCCTTTGGTGTGCCTTTGATGGTTAGTATGGAAATTGATGAAAAGGGGAAGGAGTGGTGATAAAGCTTTCGGTGGGTCGACTTCTAGCTACTGAGATGGTCGCATGGGCCTGCTAAACCAGCCCGGGCTTTCGATTGTAACGGAGCAGTCAGATCAAGTTACGGTATTCCTCACGCGCAGCTGTCGCTATGGAAACATTGGCACCCTGTTTGTGTTCAGGCGAACGAGAGAGGGAGTTCATACTGTATGTACATATATCATTAAAATGGACTGTTTTAGAAGACATGTCATTGTATGAAACAGGTTGTGGAGGTTTCCTTTAAACCACATTGACTTAATATCCTCTTCATTATAATGTTCTGACTATTCTATGATGTTACTGTCAATCATAATGATTGCTGCTGGGATACAACCATTTTTATCTGCGTTCTTTGTCATCTGTTGCACATTCAGAGTAAGCACCTGTCATGTTGAAAATAGTGAAAAATATAGTGAACACTCCTAAAGGTGCACTAGAACCCCCAGGTATTCTGCATTGTTACTGGACCCAGTGGGGACTGAAATAGCTGAAGTGGGTTGCTGTCAAGAATGGTGTTAACTGTGGGAACTCGCGGACTGTGGCTTCCTGCTAGCGCTGCCTCACCCCCACCCGCAGTGGAAGCCTGTCAAGTGCTGTCTCTCTCTCTCTCTCTCTATCTTTTCAAACCCCCACCCTCCCCCCATTAGCTGCTGTAACCAGGATGAAGAGCGCACACATTTTGGACTGGTCCCTCACATCCCGTAGCCCTCCAGATAAAACATTTCCCCCAATTTTTAAATTTGTTTTGTAAATATCAGGACCGCCTGTCTTCTGTGTGTTATTTAAAAGGCTCACGGGGTGGGGACATAAGAAAACATTAAAGGCATTGAACACGTCGCTGGTCTGTTTTTTTTTTTTTTTTTTTCGGAAGCGCAATTCCTTGTATGGTGCAGAGTAAACGGACTGTTAGTGAAAATGACTTCACGGAATCGGTGAGGTACCAAACCGTTCGAGGGCCATGAGAAGAAACTACACCTTCTACAGTGGATTTTGATATCTTGAATGGCGTTACAGTGGGTAACTTTTATGAAGATAACTTTTTCATATTTGCTGAAACTGTCACTCTGTACTGACAGAGGTACATGATACTGGAAATCTTAAAAAAAATCTAGTAGATTTAGCTCCTCTCAGTGCTTCTAATGGCACTGACAAGAATCCACCTAATGGAGTTTCAGTCACTTATGCAACATGCAGTTCAGCCCTCCTCTGCACGTCCTCTTTCCCTTGGTCAGGAATCCAGTGTCATGGATGCCTGCTTCCTGGAGGAGGTTAAAAATGCTGTTTATAACCTCTTTGAGCTTTATAATTGATAAAATGCATCCTAAGTTGACATGTCTGTTTTGTTTTCGTTTTAATTTGCATTAATTGCCCATCTTATTTACCGTTCCATTTAATTTTCCATTTTTCTATCAATGTATTTTTAAATTCACTTATGTATTTGTTTCCGTATCATTTTCCCTTAGCATTTACCCCTATTTATTTACCCAAATGTACTTGTATTTATTTGTGTTTTCTTTATACTTGTATTTATCCATGTCTGCTTCGTTATTCAAATGAGAGGGCTGTCATTCAAAGCCTGTCATACCATCAACTTTTTGCCTTTTGGTTGACTGACATCAGAGTGCACAGAAGGCTAAGACAGTCAGAAAAATGCAAGAGAACTAAGGCGTTTCGTTATTCCAGTTGATAATGTCAGTCAGCTTTTTTGTGTTTTATTTTTTGCCAGCACTTATTTTTTGATATTGTCGCTGTATTTAATGGCATACTAATCAATTAATTCAATTTATTTTCGCACTTTCGGTCCTCCTTGAGAGGGTGTGAAATTCTGTTCAACATTTTCTTCAGGTGCATGAGGAATCTATAAGTGATGTGTTAAACTGGGGGAAGGGAAACAGCCAATAATCGAACCAAGCTGCTAAAATATCAGCTCCATGTCATTTCACTTCAGAGTGCCAGGGTCATAACAGTCTTGTAATCGTTTGGGCTAGTTTGCACAATGTTCCACTATGTCTCCCCCCCCGCTCCCCCCCTTTCTTTGCCTGTGGCCCTAAATATTCTAACGAGGTAAGAAAACAGGCATCTTTCTTGATGGACATCATGAATTAGGCAAAAGGTTCGGTCCTGTTGAGAGATCTGGCTGATGGGTACAGAAGCGTCTGAATCACTGGCAGTCTGAGTGTTAACTGGGGCAGCACCCCTGCACTGCTCCTGCTGGCCTGGGGGAGTAAGCGCAGCTGCAGATGCGCTGGACCATTCGCCCAGCAAAAAAGTTGCGGTAGTCTGATGGCAGCTCCTCCTGGGCCTGGTGGCAGCCACAGGTTCTTTGTTCCTGTGTGGGTCTTTCTTGTCATAGCATTTGGCCTTCAAGCGGTGCCAGAATACATAAGACACCAACCCCAAACTGCAGAGCAAGGGTGTTGTGAAACCACAGAGCTGGGGGAGGAATGGCATCATCAGAGAGTGTTTCTGGGGTGCAGTATCTGCCCCTGACACTCTGCACAGCTGCACTGAAATTCAACAAGCCCTTCAGGTTTACAGGATACAAAAAGAAAGCAGTGGAGGTGACAGCTGTATGGTGAAATCTTCCTGCCTTGCACTGCTTTTAATATTGATTTTAGAATCACTCGTAATATTTGCAAACGTGTTAATGATGGCTGAATAGTCAATGAAGTGCAAATGAATTTAAAAATGTATGAAGGAGTACATAATGTAGGGCCATATTCTATTTTTTCATAGAATCATCTCTCGGAACAATTAAATAAGAACATTTTGGGTTCTACAGAAGACATGCATCTTAATACTAATAATGAGGAGCAGAGGATCTCTGGGTCTGCAGACATAGTAGGTATGCATTCCTTCTCTGAAGAGAAGGTCCTGCTCCAAAGCTTCCCTTCATGTTACGTTTTCATCCCTAACCCTATTGTGTCAGCAATTTGTGATGAAAAAGGATTCAGAGTGAATATTTCATCAACGTGATTGAGGAAGAGAGTACCTTTGAAGTATAAAGCATAACCAAACATTCAAAGGAATATACAACCTCAAATCCACAAGAACTGGAACTATGTGTAAAGTGTAAATAAAAACAGTAAGCAGTAATTGGCAAATCCCTCTTTAACCGTGTCCAATTGAATGAAATTGTCCTCGGGCACTGATGCTCACTTGGTTAATTTCAGGCTTTAGTGTTCTGTAAGATCACAAGTGGCAGTATTTTTCATGCTTGGGTCCAACATTGGGAAAATGAAGACACCTTTAATGTGAACCATATTAGCTCTATTTTAGAGATTTTTCACTTGTCAATATTATTGTAAGGTCAAATAACAATAAACATCAAATTTGTAAATGCAGTAGTGATTACCAAGGTCAAAAGCAACCATGTCATAAACTAAAAAATTATAACTGCTTTCAAACACTCCCTAGCATGATGCAGTGCAAATTGAGGTTCAAGGTCGCTGAAAGGTCAAATGTGAATAGATGTTCAAATTTGCAATTAAAGTCTAATTACTTGCATATAAAGCATCCAGGTCCAAAGTTTCAGCCTTTTTATTACAGTTGGAATCTTATTCACCATATTTTCAAGGTTTTTTTTCTTTGTCAAGATCACTGAAAGGTCAAATGATGATAAACATCAAAATTTTCTCCACAATATTGATTGCCTGCCTTAAAAGTATGGGTGTACAAAGTTTTAGTATTCCATCTTCTTTCAAATGGCCTCCAGCATGATATAGGGTAATTTTAAATATGGTCGGCTGGCGTCCATGTTTGATATCGCGTTATAACTCCTCGAACAAACTTAAATCTGTACATCCATATGTACTTCCCTACCAAATTTCCCATTGATCCCTTCAATGGTTTGGCAGAAGAAGATCAAAGGTCATGCAGATGTCGACGTGTGATCCCATAGGCTCCCTTCGGCCTGTTGGACCAAGTGAGCAAAAAAAAAAAAGACAAAGACAATGAGCAATGTATTTACTGATCAAATTGGTTTTTATTTTTCTTTTTTTAATAATAGCCATTTGAAATGTGATGTCTGCAACATGTTCCTGTGAATTTGAAATTGTATAACATCACCTCTCCTTTTAATAACACTTAAATTGTTTTGGAACTCGGGACACAAATTGGTGGAGTGTGAAAAGTGGAATTCGTTCCCATTCTTCCAGATTTAGGACTTCAGGGGGTCACGAGTTAGGGGTCTCTGTTGTTGTATTTAGAACCTCATAATCTGCCACACATTTAACAGGAGAAAGGTCTTGGCTGCAGGCAGGCAATTCTAGAGCCCGCACTCTGACCACGAAGCCACACTGTTGTAATTCATTCAGAGTTCGGCTTGCCATTGTCCTCCAGGACCAAGCATGGGCGTTCCCTAAAAAGATGAGGTCTGGAAGGCAGCATATGTTGTACCAAAGAAATCTGCGCCTTAACTAATGTGCATGATGTCTAAGCCAAGCTCTAATCCAGCCCCAGACCATCACAAACACTTTTGAACTAGTCACTGATAACAGTCAAAATGAGGGCACAATATCCATTATTTCCCAAAAAAAAAAAAAATTCTCAATTAAATGTAATTAAAAGATAATCCACAAATTACTTGATTCTGTTTTTATTTGCATGTTAGATGCTGTCCCAGTCCTTATGGAAGTGAAGTGTCTGGCTGACAGATGTATGCCAAAAATATCTGCAAAATTTATCAGAACACACATTCAGGTTTCACAGGCTCAGTCAGGATTCTTCAGACAAGAATTTCAGGTTTATGAAGTAAACACTAATTACCAATATTATCTGACAGATAAAGGTACTCTGCATCTTGAGGACTATACAGAATGACACATTTACCCCCACTCAGTTGAGGCAGGGAGTTATCTTTCGCCTGAGAGAGAGAGAGAAGAGAGGATAAGGAGTGTCCAGCTGCAGCTTACTTTCCTGACTGCAGTTTGGTGCACACACTTTTCTCATTCTTTATTATTTCCTCTCATCTGTCACCTTCCTTCTCACTTCACACCACCTACTCCTCCTCGCCTTCTCTCACATCGTAGTGTGTCCACAACTGTTAACCACAGGAACAAATGTGAAACACACAAGATAAAAATTGTCCAGGCTCAAAAAACTCAACACACACAGACCAAGCTCCTAAATTCAAGTCCAGTCATAATTTTGCTGCTGGAATTTCAATCTCATGATTGATACTGTAAATCTGCCCGGGGATGTGATAGGATCCAATAGAAGTCGGGAACAAAGGCACTGTTGACTGTTGTGAAATAAATTATATCTTAGAGGATGCTTAAACATACTCATTAGCATTTAGTAGACTCACCCTTCAAGGGTCATCTCATAGTGTGCGCAAGTAGTAACTTTCCTCCTGAAGGGGACACAAACGAAATAAGACTCTGTAAAATTAATAACCCTAATATTCAAAATCCTCCTTTTAATTTCCTCTCAGTGATGTGAAAGGCCATCAATATAATTCAGAATTAATATTTCAGGTTTTAGTTCATTATCTGACCTCAGATGAAGAGATCCATGTGTTTGGTCTCTGAAGTGCTCTGGACAAACGTATCAAAAGGCAGGGTCCTGGGACAGAGCAGAAGAGATAAATGGAGTTTCTACTGCATCTGTGGGAGAAACAAAGTATGACAGCTCAGGATATTTATCAACAATGAACAGCCTTTAATTGAGATTGACTGAAAGTGCTTTACAGAGACCAGGGCCAGAACCCCTAAGGAGCAATCCAAAAGGCAACAGTGGTCAGGAAAAACGCCATTTTGAAGAAACCTCGGGCAAAACCCAGCTCCAAAAAAGGGGGAACCCAACTGCCTGACGTTGGCCTTGGAGAAATGAGGAGAGAAGGAGATAGAGAGCACAAGCTGGGATGGGGAGACAGGAAACAGGAGCAACATTTTACAGGGGAGGGGTTAGGAAGGGACTGAGCAGAACTATCAATTAATTATATGGTCTAAATGCATGCAAGTTTAACAAAGTTTAGACAGCCAAAAATACAAAAATGAGCAACAGTGCAGGGTAGGTCAAAGATTTGTCATCGGCACTGGACTTAATGATTCGTAATTGTGGATTATTCCCTCGGGAAAATGCCAATTATCTGCCGTGTTTATGGCTGCAACTATTAGATTAATGCAAGCAGAGGCATCATGGTCCATACATTTCCCAAAAAACCCCATAATTTGAAAGGCATGGGTGGATTTTGTGAAGAGGAAACGAGTGGATTTCACAGAGCCTGGTGTTGTGGCCGATCCTGCTCCCCTGTCAAATCATGTTCTCCCTTTGAGAAAGTTTTGTGATGCTGTTGCTGATTTAAGCAAATCATGTAAGAAATAACGTGACAGGCATTGATAAATCATCTTGCTCTTAAGAAAGTTAGCATACAGATGACCCCTCATAAAATGATGAATTTTGAAACTTTGCCATCTCCTGCAATTTGTCCTTCTGCATTATATAGCTCCTCTGCTTGGCAGTGATCACAGTTACCCCATGCTTTAACGATCCATTCTGCCACCAAATTCAGAGTAAAAAGTATATACCCTCTCCACACTATTTAGGGATATCGTTGCATTGCGTTGTTCGCGGAAACACGATTTGACAAGGGAACTCTTTGTTACACATGACTTAATTTACGAACTGATTTGTTTTGATTTCTTTGTGTATGTGGATTACTTGTGTTGTTACCAACATCAGGTGAAAATTTCATGTAAATAGCCCCATTAGAAATATATTTACTGAGAAAAATGATGACGCGTTCAATACTTATTTCCCCCGCTGTATATTTCCTGATGAGTGCGTAGAGACATGTTTGGGTAAACAGAAACTAAAACATTTCTGTTCTGGATCCAGAGTGCTGTTTCCATGGTGTACATGAACTTTCATATGTGAGAGTAGCTCTGTCAACACTGTCTCTGTTTCTATTGTTGAAATAGAGTCCTGAAATCTACTGATGGAAATTACTTTCTTTGTGAATAGACTACTTGATGAGGGCTTTGATCCTGCAACCAACATGAAAGCAAATAGTTGGTCGAGATTAGTATTGTGTTTTTGACATTCTGAGCAAACTGTATGGATTTCTACAGAAGTTCTGGTTCACATCTTCAAAGAGTGATCTTTTCCATTCCATAATTTTCCATCAAATACAGCAGGGTCTCAGTAATCCTGAATTCTTGAAAGAAAGGCTATGAAGGCACAGGCTTTAGCACATGCAGGCAGAGTCCATGAACCCAGTGAAGACTGGGAGGCACTGCTTCAGCTGGATGCAGCTGAAATCAGAGAGATATAGAGCCTGGATGTTTTAGGCATTGGCTGCTGATTAAGTGGTAATGCAGATATCTGAACTATGATTGGATACTAATTTCTCCTGCTTTAAACTGCTTTAACCCTTTTAGCGCTTAATAAATTTTTAAGGAATTAAAAATGTCATTATCCGGAGCTGTTGAAAACCTATCATGTGGCAGCTTGTTTAAAAGAGCTCCCAGGGAGCTCTTTTAAACAAGCTGCCACATGATAGGTGTTCAACAGCATCTGATTTTGATATCTTGCATCATTGGGCAACTATAGTTGCCTATAGCGCTGAAAGAGTTGAAGTCTTACACTGGTTACCTGTGACTTTCAGAGTCAATTCTGAGATACTTTTATTGGTTTATACATTTTTAAATGGCGTAGTTCCTGTTTGTATCTCTGGAATGCCTCTGAGACTAGATCCCGCTAGGTCCCTCAAGTCCTCCAGCAGCTGTCTCCTGGCTGTCCCATGGGTCATTGCAAACTCCTGAGAAGGGAGCTTTTTGCCATTATGAACCTATGGAACAGCCATCCTGGGGGTCTGAAATCTGCAGACTGTGTGGACATATTCAAGAGAATTCTAAAAAAAAAAAAAAAAAAAAAAAAAAATCAAGCCTTTTTAGTCAAGCTTTTATTTCAGTTTTTCATGTCAATTGGACCAGAAATTTTCATCATTGTTTTTTTTTTCTTTTTTTATACTCATAATCCCTGCACACAAACCCCTGCTAGACTGACAGAGAGAGGCAGAAGGCACTTGTTGGCTTTTACTTCACTGAGACTAACACGCGGAACATTTGTAATGCATGCCTGTCAGGCTTCTAACTGTTATGGAGCACTGCGAAACTATAGGAAATTAGTGACTCAGTCTTCATCACAAATGACTGTGTTTATCTTTGTTAGCTCCTGCCCACTTGTTCCCTCCAGTCCTTGCCTATGGAACACGCTGAACATCACCTGGCAGATGATAGAGATGACTCAGTGTTCAGATTTGATTGCTGATGTTGATCATGGATGAGTAATAGAAGTATTTGCCCTCTTCCCAATTTCTTCTGTTTCTGCCCTTTTGTCATATTTGAATGTTTCAGATCATCCAGCTAATTTTAACATTGAACTTGAGGGTACTCAGAGAGCGCAAACCTCTGCTTGCAGGTTTTGATCCACTAGCACTTATAATCAGCTGCAGAATCTGGATCTGTATCTGGATTGTTCTGGAAATTTAATAACCTCTTTGTGGTTTACTGGAGACCCAGAGCCTTGGAAATGGCTTCGTAACCCTTTTCAGACTCATGGATGTTAACTTTGTTTCTCATCAGTTTTAGAATTTCCTTAGATCTCAGAATCATGCTGCTTTTTGCCTGGCTTAAACGGCAAGACAGGTTCTATGTAGGTGATTTTTAGATTCAATCATGCCTATGTGTGTCTGGAGAAATTTATCCCAATTATCAATTAAATTTGTTTGATTGGTTGATTTACTAGTAGCTACGTACTTTTTCATACGGCCAGGTAGGGATTGATTGCTCTTTTCCTCTAATAAATGGCATCATCATTTACTCAGGTTATCATTTTCTGATATTAAAATCGGTTTGATGATCTGAAACATTTAAACGCAAGAGACATGTCAAAATAGAAGAAAATCAGGAAGGGGCAAATACATTTTCACAGCACTGTAGATGTTTTTATAATTTTATCTGGATTTTGTTCATGGAGTGTTTGCAGAAATTGAATGCTCAACTGCAGTACAAATATACACAACACCACACCATGGGCACTGCTGGCGCTGTTGCCATCAATAGTCATTGCTCGAGGGGCTACATCACCATGGTAATAACCATTGCAATATGCAGAGTGATATATTGGACAGCCTGGAAACTTTACACTCTTAAAGTGTTTCAATGTCTTTTTAATCAGTAATCTAATTTCCCAGTATCAATGAAACTCAATGTGTGCTGTCATCAGTGGGTATCAATCTACATTATGTGAATTGTCAGAGGAATATAAATAGACGAGGGTGAAACTTATACACATTTGGGTGCATGGGGCAGTTTTTATTTCCTGTGTCTTTGTCAGATGTTTTTCTTTGCCTTTGGCGCCCAGATAACGAGGATTCCAGGAACCCTGGGATTGTAATTTCACGCTCAGCTGTTGTCAATCTTGCAAATTATAGTTACGAAGAAAGTCTTCGATTAATCTGTGCAGTTTTAATTTGCAGCACCCAAGTACAAATTACTGCATATTATTCCAATCAGTCAATAATTGATATCATAGAATAGTAGTGCGCCAGAACTGCCAGCAAATAAGGAGAAATACAAAGGGGAATTTCTATATAAACAAACAAAGGAAAAAGAAATATTCACAAAACAGATCAATCTGTTAGATAATTTAGTGCATGACATTACAGAGTTTGTAAAATATTCCTCTTGCAGAACAGGCACTGGCAGTTATCACAATATTTTTTTTTTTTACAAAGTCCCATTTATTGGACAGATTACATTCAACACCGTAATTTGCCAATGGATAACTCAAAAAAATTCCACAACGAAGGTAGAACAGGAAAATAGATATTGATAGATAGTTATCACAATATTACACAGGCCAGAGCTAGTCATTTGAACCAGCATTTAAGAATAATTGGATTTATATAAACCTCTGTAAGTTGATTCAGCCTCCGATTGTGTAATCACAGAAGCTCACTAATCACATCACCTCTCCAGGATAATTCAATAAGTGAGATGTCTGCACAGCAGGTGCCCTCTCTTCCTGTGTTTGAAAACATCCAAATCAATCTGTCAGGATGCACATCCTGCCCATTCATGCGCTTAATTTAGCAATTAGAATAGCTTGTGATGAAAGAATCGGGCAGCTTGTTCCCTCATTAACTGTTCATAACAGACTCGTCCTACTCATGCTGATGACTGCGGTAGTCTTGCCTGTAACACAATCTAAGACATGCTTGAACATAATGTTTACAACATAAGCATAATATAAGTCTTTTAATTTGTTACTTTAAGAGTGCACAGCTTCTTGGTAATTATTTGAAGTACTATGACTCTTCAGGCCCGATAAACATGAAGATCTTTTATGTTTCAGAGAAACTGTTTTCACCAATATTTATACAAATGAAATAATGTTTATTTTGGTTTAGTCTGAAAAATAGGACTAGAAATAATTTTGAAGGACTGTTTTAAACTCTGAAGAATTAAGGCATTTCATAAGCAAAGATGAACCGTAATGGTCCTTCCAATTTTTAGCTCCCTGAGGGTGTACTTTGGGTTTCATGAGAAAAAAAGTTTGGAAACTTTTTGAAGTTTCTCTCCAAAGGTATATGCTTGAAAGGAAGAAACAAAATGGAACACTCTGTTCTGAAGATGAATTATCCCCCAATTTCATGCACTACCATCCAGGGGGAAGATGATTCACTCTGGTAAACTGCCGCACTCTCGAGTCATGTTCCACATTTCACTAAGAAAAAAAATCTCTCTGATCCCAAGATCATGGAAAAGCCACAATCTTGGAACTAGCGTAGAAATCGCATCACAGAATGTTTGTCTATGTTGAATCAGCCGGCTTCTTATAGTTAATGAGAGGCAAGGGTACAACTATGGTCGGTACCCCAAGATGTCCGCAGCATTCACTGCGAAAAAAGACGAACGAACAGGAGCATAAGACATCCAAGCACAAAATATGCCCTTGTGACGATGATAAATTGTATTTTTTTTTTTTTTACCTTGGGTAGACTGAGGAGGTTTATTATTGGACTAACACCAAGTGCTTTTAGAATGGTTTGTAAACTGGGGGGTTGAGTCCTAAATGAAAGGAGTGAAGGGGAACTGGGATGACTGCCAATCATGCCCGGCTTCTGTTGTCCTCGGTCCTGGAGATTTCTCAGATGCAGCAATGCTGTCCTAAATGAAAACATTATTTGTTGGATGCTGTGATTTCAAGGACGGCCATCGATAAAAAGATTTTCATAAATAAAATTATGTGTCATTTAAGTGGTGGAAAAGAGGCACCTGTGAGATGAATCTTCTGCCAAAGGTGGTGGGGGCGCAATCGTGGGTCTGTAGGTGTAATTTTTCTCTTGGTTGAAATTTGCAGTCTTTGGGGAGGGGGCGATTATGTGGCAATGATTCACACAGTGAAAATAATGCATAATTTACTTCTGTAGATAACAAATACATTTCCTTCATCAAAGGCCATTGGTAACATCCTTACATATATGGCTACACTCTAATCACATTCTTATTGGAATTCTTGAAATTACATTCATGGTACTTCCAAAAAAATATTCCATAAATACTGTAAATTCCCCAATTTCTTGATGCTTGTTAAATATTTATTGAAATATTTGGTAGATTCAATTTTCTCAGGAAATATACCACCTTTTCACAGCAATCAATTAAATACAACTCGCATGACTGAAGGTAATTATTGTGCACTGCAAAGAAAGCTGTGAATTAGACACATTACTCTACACGCCCTGGATTAGGTTTGCTCCAAGAATTAGAGGCATTATGAATCAAGGTGATTTCCAAGTTCATTGGTTTTTAATGGACAAATTGATTGTAGGGACATTTTCTACAGTGTTAGTGTACTTTTTGTACTTTGGCTGCAGGTAACTCATTAATATTTTCAGTGTAAAGACTTATGGGATGGTGCAAGCATGGATGAGAGGAGAAATATTTTATTTCATTATTATTATATTAAATGAAATATTATTTCATTACTCATTATAATTTTGAGATCATTGTCATTCTTAACAGCTTAACCTCAAGACCCCAATTTCCATAAGAATTAACTTGCAGCCGCATATCATGCATTCCAATACATAAACATCACAGGGCTTTCCTAATAGCACCCTCAGTGGATCCTTATGATTCAGCCTGGAAACATAGAACTGGAGGCAAAAATAATCATTTTATAGCAACAAAAAGGAAACAAAAAGGCTACTGTCCATAATCATGGCTAAAATGTGAATATAATATTGTATTTTAGCATGTTTGTCCTTACTGTAAAATTAACACTCAAAATGACCCAGATTTTTGCAGTATGTTTACATTCTTGGCTCTTTTTAATATTCAGTGCTTTCCAGACTTTCCAGTTTGCCTTATGACATCTTCACCGATGAAGAAGAGAGCCTCCTGTTAGGGTAAATTAACCACGCTGCCAGGGATTCCCATAATATCACATCTCTGCGGGGGGTTGGTGTGATGCAATTTGCATGTAGTTCTCCCCGGGCTCAAATCTGTTTTTTAGCCCCGGGTAGGATCCCCAGAGTATGCCAGTTAGGCATGTTGCCACTTACTTCTTGGTACATCAGAATGCCAGGCTTCTGTGAAAAGAAAAATTTAGCAGAGTAATGATGCAAGTTGCCCTGAAAAGTAAGCGCTGTTTATTTATGTACAGTATATATGTCAGTCTTTCTAAACTTTTCTTTATCAACACATCATGTGAGTTTAAGTTCTTATTGAGCTGGCCGATCAGAGAGAAAATATTTCTGGTATTTTTAGGATTTTTTGAAAATTCTTACTTTAATCAAGAAATTAAAACATTGAATCAAGGACACCTGTGAAATGCATATCCCCAGAATCTGGCAGGGTCGCGTCCACCCATAATAAAGAGTGTATTCAAATTTCCAATTGGCTACTGGCCTGTTACTTTAAGGAGTGATGAGGGCACAGAGGCTGAAGGAATGAGGAGGATACAGAACATAAAGTCACCTCACATACTGATCAGCGAAAAGCAACTTATATTGGTGTAGTTTTTTTTCATAAAGCAGTTTGAAACGTCATACGATTACATACTTATGACTCCTGTTTTCAGTTACTGTAAATGCACTGTCGTTTCCAAATTATGTAAACCCACTGTGTACATCACATTACTGAGAACCAAAAATAAGGCATGGGACTAAATGCTTAACAATTGCATGTCGAAATTGCTGTTCAGAAATTAGCAGCGCCGCAGCACTGATCGGGTGAAATACGTGGGAAATGGGTTATACAGCACAATATATGAAGGAATTAATTCAAACCTACTTTTGCGCTCTTTGTCTCTCAATCTAAACTGGAGCTATGTTCTGTGAAGAAACTGTGTCTTGTGTGTGTGTGTGTGTGTGTGTGTGTGTGTGTGTGCGTGCATGCTTGAGTGCGGTGATCCCTTTAGATAGTTCTGGAAATCAACTGAAATAAAAGTAAAATTTAAAAAATTTAAATTCGTGCACAGGGACAAAAAATAATGTATAACACACGCACAACAATGCTACTGATTAACACGACAATGGTTAAACACTGCTGATGCCGGTCCAAATTAAAAATTATTGCTAACACTGCAACACAGAGGGTGGCTGTCCATTTGGTTTATTCAAGTCCAAATAATAACATATTATGCAATTAAGGTGAATGGAACCATTTAGTTAAATATGATTAATAGTCTCATCCTATCAGATAATTAAATTCGTCATAAGGTCTCAAATCTCACCTTAAGGTAAATCAGATTTAATTTTCAAATGAGAAAAATAAAACCCTGTCACGAAATCATTAATATGTGCTGGCTAAATGAAGTAGAATGTGTATTTTTAGTGTATAAGCATTTTGTTACATCATTACAGGTAACTTTATGGTATTTACTGCATTTCCTCTTTAAGGTATTAGATTTTGCAGTTCCAAATCTCTAACTTCAGCCAGCAGCCTCTTCAATTATAAACCCAGCCCAGTCCCTCATTGCTTTCACCTCACTGACTCCCATTTACATGTACGATGGGTTCTTTTCTTCCAATATTTCTGAATTCACACTTGACTGATTCTAAAAAAGAGGTGTGACTAACGTGTGACTCATGTATCACTCATGGAACAATGCAAACTCTGTAGGAATTCACTTTTTTTCCCCCCCAATTTAATTAAAGGATATTACGATTTCAAAACTAAATGATGAAATACAAAATATGAAAAGCTATCGCCATTTACTTGCTTCATCCCTATCAATTGGGTCTTTCATGGCTGGTTTTAACAATTAAAAAAAAAACCCTGTCGAATAATTTTGAGAATTACATTGACTATCAAGAAGACAATGAAAATTTGAAACACTGCAGCAGATCTTGATTATTTTCAAGGAAACCTTCAACCTATGGTGTGCTATGACAGCAATAATATTTATGCTATGAACACTGCCGAAAACAGATATTTCAATAGCCAAGAACCACACCACAGAACTGAATCCAATCAAGGATATTTATTGAGCAGGTGTGTATGTTTGAATGCAATAAATAATGGAAAGATGAAGAAATACAGATAAGAAAGTTGGCGGTGTGGAGAACTCTTTGGCAAAGCTTTCCCTGTAGCTCCTGGGTTTAGTGACCCACCAGGAGCCTGTTTTAGAGATGCTGAGGGACAGAAGCAGGGATGGGAGTGTTGAAACAGGTGAATGATATTAGAACAGGTATTGTGGACAGGGAGGCTTTTCTAGGAGAAGTGCAGAAGGGGAGTGTTGGAGACTTCTTGGTCCTGCTCCTGAACTTCAGCTATTTACCTCCATTTATTGCCAAACTTCCTCTGATCTGACGCTACTATACTTGTGTCTGCTCTATTTCAATTAATATTTTGACACAGGTCTGTTGGCCAGAACATTCCATTCTATTGCAGTTTATCCAAATTTGCTTTGTGCTCAAGCCTGTTTAGGAGCATGTCCCAAGTATTATTGCACATCCCAAGAGAAAATTAGTTCGTGTAAAACAATCCACATTATTTCAAAATGAATTAACCACTAATTATGCAAATTTTTGATGATTACATGGACAGCATGGTTGCCTTGCTAAGGAAAGAATCCATGTTCTCTCCTGGCCACATATGAGGTTTGAAGTCTCCATCATGGATTTCAGCATAAGAAGATCGTACTTCATATTAGAATGTAATCTGATTTTGTATTTTAATTTCATGTTGTAATTTTATCCACATGAAGATTAAGGTTATCATTGACCTCTTAACTTCCACCAACTGTAATGCATTCCTTTAATGTTTTTGTTACACTTTGTATGTTCTAAAAGTGATGACGAATTAAATTCACCAATACCACAAACCCCACCCATTCATTTATTCCCCCGCAAGACACGGGTCACTGATCTGTTCGAAGACCTTACATAGATACAGTAATATAGAAACCAAAACAACAAGACACATTTCACAAAAATAAAATACATTTTTGAACATAAATGTCCACAATTGTGAAAATGTTTTATTTGCAAATAGTTTATTTCACCTATGACACATCAAACACACTAAAAGTTCGATACTTCAGCATTTTTTTGTTGGGTGTCAGAGGGATAGGCTGTATATTTCAATACACTTGCTCAGCTCAAAGAAATGTGTTTAAATGTCTCATATTTTAAAATCTGCACAAAATTGCTGACTTTGCTCTTGGAGAGGTTCAATATTAGAAGTTCAATGCTAGGAGGCAATTTCTTTGCCTGCAACTCAAATTAGTTTTGCTCCATGCAGCAGAAAAGAGGTAAAAATCTGTCCACATTGACTTTCCAAGCCTAAAGTTAAAATGATTTAAGATTGTTGGTGACCCCAGTGTAACGAGCAATAAGGAGGGTTGGGTTAGAGAGTTAATAGATCTATATGAGGTCAAAAAATTGCATTGATGTTAGTGTGCATTGTACTCATTGTTATAAACTGGCACCTTTTTTGCCAGTTATTTCAACAATAATTTTACAATCAGTTTATAACAGAGGTTCAGTATATGTTAACTGTAAACTACAGTTAAATGCGCACAGGACTCTACTTACAGTTAAACTAACAAGGAGACAGTGCATTAATTTAACTGTCGATTTAGAACAGTGCTTTTAAACTTATTTTAAAAATGTATAAGTTCCATAAAAAAATCTAGCCAGACATGGTACAATCAGAGCTTTGGATCAATTTCAGAGGAGGGGGGAGGAACAAACCCTTGACCTTTCAATTTCGGCAAAATATGGTTTCAAAGGGCAGCGACACTTTCAGAGGTTTCCAGCCCTAATGAAAGGTGAGAGACTGCATCCCATTTCTCCCAGAGTGACATCACAGTCTGACTCAAACACAGCAGGACACTCCACAAGAACACAGGAGCATGCAGCCTTCTCCACCAATCAGCATTAACCCCCCTCTCCATCTCAGCTCATTCCCTCAAATACTCTCTGTGCGCCAGATCATGCCCTGATCTTACCTGAGAGACCCTGGACAGTCACTTGATGTGCTCCTGCTGTGTTGTATAGGTGGAAGCTGATTCAGGCTTAATTAAAGACCGATGTCATGTTCAGGTGAAGGTTCTGGCTTTATAGTTCAGAACATCAGACAGCTGTTTCAATGATGTCTCTCATTCTGCTTCTCCCTTTGTGTGCACTTGTGTCTCAAGCCAAATAGCCTTAGTTCAGATTCAGTCATAGACCTAGTCCTTGTATAGCATGGTGCAGAGCGGTCCAATAAGCATACTTGTAATCTTCCATGTGCATACTGGGTCATAAGATCTTCCTGACAATTTTTGAAAAATGTAATGAATTAATGAGTCCAACAGCTCTTTCCCAATCACATTTTTTCTAAATAGTTCAAGAATTATGCTTCAGAACAAAACTCATCATTGTGACAGCGGTCAGGGAGAGTCCGAAGAGAAAAATATAAGCAGAGGAAACAATTTCTGTTGAATCGTTGAATCTTTATGTCATACAATATGATACATTTACACTTTCCAAAGTTAATAATTCATGCCACCAGATTAACATCAACAATACAGTTTGAAGTTAAGCTTTAACCAAATGCCTGGACCGACAAGACTCTTCACAGCTGTGCATAGTATTTTGGACTTTTGGATTGTCAGATTTCCTTTCTACAATGTGTCCTTGTATATCTGTAACCTTTATTTCTGATGTCAAGGTGATATAAACCAATTTATTTTAATTTTATTTGAGTATCATTATTATTCTCTTTTTTAATTTAATTGTATTTATTTATTTATTTTAATTAATTAATTAATTTTTTTCCCCCTCTTTCTTTTTTGTGGGATTTAGGATAGATGTGGGCGGTGGGTTCATATTGTTTAAAAAGAAATTTTTGGTGCTGTCAACAATCTCATAACTTATTCTTGTTACATAAGCATCAGGGCCATTCTCTGAAATATGAGCCTGGAAGGTCAAATTTTCAAATAAGCTCCATCAAATAACTAGTGCATTTGTTTCTAACAACTATTATTCTAGTTAAGGATGGCAAATGCCAATTTCAGAAAAATGGAATTTTGGGGCAAAATTTCCCAATTTTAAAGTCCTTTAGTTTTTCACCATTTTTTGAGATATGGGTCATTCTTGAAATTAAAGTCAGCTTTTTGTGATTTGAATGAGTGTCAAACTCAGCAGCAGAAATAATCTATTGTTGAGGTTATTTTTCAACTTTTGCAGCAAAAGTCCCTGCAGACTTAAAAGTTGCCCTTTTTAAGGGGTCAAAATATATGGTGGTGAATGATGTCACACACGTAACACATGGCAACAGAAGTTTTTATAAACTTAGTAAATCTTAGGGAAGATATGAAAAACCTGATATTATAAATTAATACCATACCTTCCATGCTTGGAGGGCATAACTTCCTCAGTGTCACAAATAGAATCTGTTTTATAGCCAAAAATGTACCAGTCACACACGTAACGCGGTGTTACGTGAGTGACATTTCATGTTACATGTGAGACCAAAGTACAAAGCCTATGCTATGACAGGACATCCATGACCCGTTTCCTTTATTTTTAGACTAATAAAGGTTTAGTTCACACTATTTTCATGATTTTGGTCGAGAAAAGGGGCTGCAAACACAAGAAAATCTTCATGAAAATTCTACATTGAAATGATAAAAAAAAAATAATACTGAGGATTGAAAAATGGCTGGGGGTTAAAACAATACATTTTTGAGGATCATAAACTCCTAGACCACAAGTATTCTTCATCTGAGCATTAAATCTTATTTGGCTTTGAAAGAAGAAGCCAAATGAGACCGCTCTCCAGGTAGCTCCTTAAACACACGCAGCCCTCAAAATGGCCGTCAGATCATAAAATAATCATATTTTTAACAGAAATCAACTTCTGATGCATAAAATTCAATATGAATTAATGAATGTCTGGTTTAATTTAGCAAGAGTTTATCAATATAGGCGCAGCTGGACATCAGAGGTCACCAGTACCCTCTCCAAACCAAAAAAATGCATGATAAAGTTCAGAGTTTCGTCCATTTTGCTACAAGCCGTATCAGAAAGCATACTTACTCATTAACGGAACTTCTTATTTTATGGTCAGAACGTTCACTCTGACGGAAAGCTTGCTGTTTACAATTCCAATTTGAAGGTGACTAAAACTAACCTGTGAAATGTTAATGTTGTTCACTTCTGTCCACCATTTTAATACTGCCAAACCCAATATTCTTCTCATGAACATTGGCTAGTACAAAGGATGTATGTTGAACACCTCCATGCTTACTTACAAGGACCTACAATAGCCACATATATGATTTTATTTAAATGAAATGGACTTACGCATTGCAGGATTTGCACGCAGTCACACACGTAACAAAGGCATCACACACGTAAAGCATGCAAATTAGGTTGTACTATGCAAATTAGCAAGGTATTTTTATTAAAGTTTTAATTAATGCAAACAGGAATAACTACTGCTAAAGTTGATGAAGCCAAAGTGTCATAATCTTTGTTCAAATCACAGAACTTTTGGAACGTAAATTAAATGTTGACCCATTTTCTGTGTCACACACATAACGCAGCCTCTTTCTGGTCCTGTACTTCCAATGTTTTTGGCAAATATCAAGTTGATGTACCACATTGATAGTTAAGCCCGGGTATCTTGTGGTTGTCCTATATTGATCCCCATCTGCAACCCAATTAACGTATAGTGCATTGAAAAATGTCAAAAATATCTTCCAAATGTCACACACGTAACGCGAGAATCACCCATCCATAAAATGTTGAAACAAAGTTAATAATTCAAGCCAGATAAAACATTGCAGCTGATTTAACACGTGTGTGTACAATTTTTTGTAGTATGCTGTCACTCCTATAAAATTTGTCTAGTTCTTGAGACAGAGATGTTTGGACAACAAATGTGTTCCCTCTTTTTGTGGGTTGGGGATTCAGAAGGAGGGAATTCTTTTGCCAGTTGCCAGGAATTCAAAATAGTTGAATGAGGAGTAGACCTTGGACTTAGGTCATGCTGCAATGAGACCAAACAGTAGATATTCCTGGGAACTGTGAGTCATCGCAAATATCAGACAGGAGGGTGGCGGGGATGCTTCAAGGTCTGAGGATGGAAATTTGCCCAGCGTGAAATCAATTGCTTCTGTCTTTGCTCTCTACATTCTCTAATTTCTATGCTCAGGCTCTACATATTCAATTGTACCTTCTTTCCTGTGAGTGGTGATAATTTCATTTACTCAGCCTGTTTATTTGCCCTTGTACATAGTCACCCATTGAGACAATACAGAAAGGCATTGACAGCCACTAATTTACATGCACTTAGATGGCGTGGATAGATGGTTCTGTCAGATACATGAGTGGTTATCTTTTCCAGCACCTCAGAAGAATTGGAAAATTTCACAGTCATAATTATCAGCTTGCTACCTTCTCTCCACTTTACTAAATACAGCCAAGACCACCCTAACCCTCCCACTCGCAACAATCTAAAAGCTTGCCAGTATAGACTTCAGCCTCTGGACCTCAATAAAGTTTTTCTTAAAACAATATAACGTACAAAATAATACATTTTTTTGCACGAATGACAGACACCCCTTTCACATAAATATTTCCCCCATGTTGAACTTCGACCATATTTGAATAGATGAAAACAATTAACCTTGTGGAACATCCAAAGAGAAATGGTTTTGTGTACTGTGATTTAAGTTTAACTAGATAATTGGGCTTCAGAGGGTGAACAAATTCCTAATTTCCAGTACCTGGTTCTGACACAAAAGGGTGGGGATGGGGTGGAGGGGTGGGGGCAAAACAGGGAGAACATTGATGGTAGATCACACAAAGCAGAGAGGAACCCCTCCTTCAGGAGTACAGTGATGTTATAGAAAAAGCTGATAAGAAGAAAGAGAACTAGAGGGTGTGTCTGGAGGGCTACATCACCCTGCCCGATCCTCACCAAAAACTAATCACTTCTTCCCTTCCGCCAAAGGATTGTCCCTACCAAATTTGAAGACAATCCGTCCAGAATTGTGGCCTGTAGAGTGCAAACAGACACACAGATAGATAAATAAATAAATAAACGTGACGACCACATACACCCCCACCGGGGTGAATTACACACACATCACATATAGGTGCAAGGCAATCAAATAAAACGTGTCAATGGAGAAAGAAGGGATGCCTGCACACTTACTCCAAGCCACCAAAAATGATGGCGACCAGACGAAGATCCGAGTTGGATCGAAACGTCCCTATTTAATAAGTAAAAACTTTTTTTTTTTTTTTTTTTTGCTGGCTTGGAGTAAGTGTGTAGGTGTCCCTTCTTTCTCCATCAAAAAATCTGGGCCAGTATCACTTCCACCCTGCTGCAGGACCTATGCTGTCATAAGAGAACAAGGACCAGTGTCGCCCCTTTCTCACTGCTGCACGGACAGCAGCACGTTTTTACTGAAGTGATGTCACCCCTGCAACTGCCACAGAGCCAGTGATGTCACAAATGAAATAGGACCAGTATCACCTGCACCCCGCTACAGCAGACCCTTTGTTCTGGACCCTCTGTGTCCTGTTCCTTTCTGAATATAAACTGTTTAACAGAAGTACAGCAAGTTCATTGAATGTGTGAGGGAGGTTGGATGAGGGAAAACAGAGTTGTACAAATAAGTGTCTGTTTCAAATTAAGTGCGTGCAAGCCTGTGTGTGCATGTGTGTGTTTGCGTGTGTGTGTGTGCGTGCGCATGTGTGTTATCAGGGTTTCACAGCTCTGGGTAGGGCTGCTAAATACTGGGCTCTCCACTAAAACTGGGTGTTTCAGGAGGCTCTGTGGTGCATCCATAGGGCTTCTGTCTTTCTCTTTGTTCATTTACATTTTCAGTTGAACATATTACACACCTTACACTTTCTTATTTGATTCTATTAACTTTAAAATTTTAATAAAAATGGAGCGTCAGTGTTAGTTCAGACAGGCACGGAAGTCAGTCTTGGTTCCACCCCTTGTCCAATCGCATTGGACTTCAGCGTCACGTACTTAATCTGCGTGTCTTTTTAAATTAGGCAGCGCTCTCCATCTCAACTAACCAAGCTCTACCATTCCCACCAAGACCCATTACAGATCTGCGCAAACATCCCCTCCACCTCCCCAGCCTCCTCCTTTCCAACGGCACAGTCTTTGGCAGTACTTGTACTCGTACTCTTGTCTTTATATGGTATTGGCATTGTTTTGTATGGTATCGGCATTGTTTGTAATCTGTATTGTCATTCGTTTCATTTCGAGCGCTGGCTGCTGCTGTCCTGCTGTCCTGATCCGGTCCTGATCCAGTTCTGCACCATCCTCGGCATGCCACTTCCTGGTGCTACAGACGCCACTGTTCAGATGGACTTAAATAGAACTCTTTTGCTATTTTACTCTATTTTGACTTTATTTTGTTAACATTTAGCTAGCCCGCAGAGGATGGGCTTCCCCACTATAGTCTGGTTCCTCTTGAGATTTCTTCCCACTGGGGAGTTTTTCTCACCACTGTTTGAGGATTTTTCTCCCTACTGGGAGTTTTTTGCCTCATTTGCTGAAGTGGGGAATAGGCTGGGCACTGCCCTTTCATTTATTTAATCTCTCAATGTAAAGCATCTTTGTGACAGTCTGTGAAAAGCGCTATACAAATAAATTGAATTGAATTGAAATTTTAAACACAGTGAACCAGGCTCTGCTGGGGGGGTTGTGATCTCCTGGAATGTCTGTGTCATGCTTACTCCGATTGTTCCAGAGTATCACTTGAGCAGAGCCACCGCCAAATTCAAATGTATGTCATTCCAAATAAATAGTTAAATCTGACGTGAGTGTCCTGTCTGAAATGAAATGAAGTTAAAATTCTAATTACTATTCACTACACAGTGTGAATAACTGTGACTACACAGTGCTGGAGGGAAAAAAAATCCTGTTCCAGGGAATGTAATTTTAGGTACATGCAGCTGTTTAAGTGACACAACAATTTATTTCCCAATGTTCTGTGTATTGCGCTGTTCGATGTTTATAGCATTGTTCTCAGGTGAAAGGGAAAGAATTTAGGCTATGCTGTACTTGAATATCTTTTTCTGGAAAACCACACAGTACATGCCAGAATTGATTTTCCAGTTGCCTCCTCTGTTCTTATACCGTGTCTCACAGCAAATCTGGCAGAAAAAAATGTGGCAATGTGTGCCAATATGTCATGGAAAAAATATGTTTTGGCTGATATGGGTGATTTTCCAAATTATACAAGACTGATGGCACTGGGCTGTTCTTCTGTTGCAAAGAGAGCAAGAGATTGTCTTTATAGGAGTGAAGAGAGAGAGAGCGAGGGATAGAGAGAATGAGAGAGCGAGAGAGAGAGAGAGAGAAATCACTCAGCAGGAGAGAGTTCAAGAGAACACAAACCATATGTCCTTGTGTCGGTCTGGAGTCCTGTTTGTCGATGCATGTCAGTTTGGCTGAGGATTTGAAAGAGGCTGGTCAATTGTGGAAATTATTTCTCATCCTGAGTCTCTGTCTTCAAGGAGAGGAGAAGAAAGGAACGATTACATTTTCCTCTTGTTTTAGGAGGAGAAGTGGGATGATTGATGGATTAGGGTCAGATAAGAGGTAAGGATTTGACTTGATACGATACTTCCCCTCCGCAGGAGTGGATCTTGACTACAAACTGCCCGCGTGCCCGATAGGGAGAATCGGCAAAGAGCTAATGCAGTCATGTCCCTGTATTTGAGTGTAAGTGTGTCACTGTCTCTGTAGAAGTGAGTTTTTTTGGTTTGTTAAGCTTATTCTGTGAGTGAAATAGAGTAAGTTTGCCCTCTCGCTTGTTAGTCTTATTCATCCGTTCGCTTTGGCGCGGCACAGTGTACATCTGTGCGAGGAGGGACACCTGACTGATCCACTCTGAATTTCTCCACTTTGAAGAAGAAAGCCACCTTCCACCTGCTCACAAGGAACTACTGTTTGTTTGCAGCTGAATGCTGCTACACAAAGCAAAGGAGCAGACTTCACCTCTTATTTCTCTTTCTGTTTCTGCTTCATTTTTCTCACTGTTCAGGATCAACATTTTTGCAGCTGAAAGAGGTGTTACAGGAACTCGCCTTCACGAAAGGTTGGGTATTCTCCTGCACCTCACGTGGAATAACGCAGGTGGAATTCAGAGAGAGCTGCTTTTGAAGTTAGACCACTGCTGCCGCAGGCGAGGGTAAGATCTGAAGATTAGAAAATCGGCCGTGTGTGATGAGGCTCACCTCCCAGCTGTCGGTCTCCTGTGTTTGGGAGGTGCGGAGCCCTGCTGGGGGGCTGCAGTAGGGGCAGGGGGAATGAGCCAAATCCCCCCATACCACGGGTAACTGGCCCCCGGGGGAAGGTGTGAATGATGAACATTCTCGCTAACGCTACGGACCTGAACTCCTCGTCCCCTGCAACTGTCACCACACTCCCACTCATCCCAGACTGGTGGTCCCCTCAAGGAATTCTGGGAAGGGGAGGAGGAAGAGGAGGAGGAGGAGGAGGAGGGAGGAATGTTTCTCTGGGGTGTAATGTTTCTCTGGGAGGTTTTGGCGGACTATTGGGGGACCTGTCCTACGAGGCGGGGAACAGTGAAGGGGCAAGCCTCTCAGGTACGTGGTGTGGCCCCTCGGTGAAGACAGACGCCGTTAGCCTGAATGAGGAGAAACACTGGTGGGCACTGCTGATCTTGGCGGTGATCGCACTCACCGTGACGGGGAACATTCTGGTCATTATGGCCGTGTCTCTGGAGAAGAAGCTGCAGAATGCCACCAATTACTTCTTGATGTCACTGGCCATCACTGACTTGCTCCTGGGCCTGCTCGTCATGCCTGTTTCCATGGTGACCATCCTTTATGGTGGGTGCTGCCATTTTCCAGGAGGCTTGGGTGTGAAGTATTTGTTTGAAAAGGTTTGTCCTTTGCAATCTGCTGCCAAGCCTCTCGCCTTTTAATGTGTTTTGCTCTCAACCTGCTCCCAATTAAGATCGCCTGATTAACCATCTAAAATGTATTTACTGAATAATCAAGACCAATACATGAGCCAATTATGATTAAGAAATTATGGCAAAGAGATCACCAACAGGCTACACTTACAATGTAAATGCAATACTAATATTGTAAGGATGGCAATAATGCAAATAATTAATCCAAAACTTACTCAGAATTCCCTCTCCCTTTTTACATCTTTTAAGTAGTGTAATTTATTTTAACTTATTTAAAAATGTTTTCAGTGTTAAAAAATACATTTAAAATGGAAATGTCTTCTTAAAGTTATTTAATTACAAACATTGGTGAAAAACTGCATCACTTATTAGCCCAGCTAACATAAACGCCATTTTATGAGCCAATTCAGAATCTCCAAAAGATTTAATGATGTTTTAATGTGTATACAAAAATGCTTGATAACTGTATGATCCAATGAACAATAATGCCAGAGTGGCAAATTGGCCTGTTGTTCCACTGATTCATTTATTTAAAAGAGCAAATTAAGGTTCAGTTGTTAATTAGACGTGAACAAGAGCAGTTGCACATTCGCAGCTACAATGCCATTATAATTAAATTATAAAATTACCAAAGTTTCCATGCTAGTCTTCTTTGAGGCATTGAGGAACTATTCAATACTCTGAAGAGGACTAACGTTGAAAGAATTGGAAATTTGATCAACTAATTATCATCCCATTGTGGTCACAGTCCTTCTCTCTCCTGATAGGGAAAAGTAAATGGGAACCTGTTTGTAGTTAATATGCTTTTTAATGTGAGGTTACTGAGGGGCTTTTACATCTCCTACGTCATGGCACTGAAAATCCCGGGTGGCAGAATTTAAAGACATAAGTAGCTGCAAGTGCCCTCTGGTGGGGAGAGGGGGGTACTGGGATTTCATCTGTATGAACTTCAATTAATAACTTGATCCACATGTTTATACATATGGAGGATAAACAGAGCCTTACGTTGAGCGTAAGTGCTAGTGTTGATTTGGGCGCCATGCGTCCCCCATTGGTACAGATTGGCATTTTCTTTGTTTATTAAGATGCACATTGATTGTGGCCCGCATCCCCTGCTCCAGAGCAGGTGTCAGACCTCTCTGTTTTCTCTGATTATGACTTTTTTCATTTTTTTGTCATTCCTCTCCTCCCTGGATTTCCAGTAGCGTTCATTTTAACTTTAGATTCATTGTCATGCCAGGTCCTACAACTCATTCATGCCAATTTAGCAGTGAATGAAATTAAGGAAAATACAGTGTTATGAAAAAGAATTTGTCACCTTCTCTACTTATTCCATTTTTGCTTAGTTGTCATATTTAATGTTTCAGATCATCCACCTAATTTTAACATTAGACAAAGACAATATGTGAAAACACAAAATGCAGCTTTTCAATGATTATTTCATTTTTTGAAGGTAAAGAGTTGTTCAAATCTAATATAACCCATGTGGAACAATTAACTGTTCTCCTAAACCAAATACCTGGTCGTGGCGATGAGTCATTTACATAGCTGTGGAGGACTTTAGGCCCACTCTTCATTTACTGATTTGTTTTAATTCAGGCTTAATAGAGGGTTTTTTGGGCATGAATTGCCTGTTTAAGGTCATGCCACAGCATCTCAATTGGATTGAAGTCAGGACTTTGACTAAACCACTCCCAAAACCTTCAGTTCATTTCTTTTGAGCCACTCAGAGGTGGAATGCAAAAATAGAGGTAATCGGGAAGGGGGGAGCTACTTTTTCACAGCACTGCACTGTGCAGATAATGAGATTAAAAGGCAGTAAGAAGTTATCTTGATTTTTAATCCATCAAGTTTTTACTGTTGATAAGACCATGTAAAAAGATTCCAGAGCAATAATTCACACATTTACAAGAAAAGTACCAAAAATGTGTGCGGGAAACTGGAAAGAATGTTGAGCTGCTCTTTAAAAAGCAGCCATGCTGAACTCTTTGCTACGGTGGGTTACGCAGAACAGATCACCGAAACACTATGAAAGGTGGCCAGCTGTTCAACTGTGATGTGTGACTCAGATCCTGAATGCATCATTTATATTAGTTTCCTAGACCGAAACAGCAGAAGAATGTAAAAAAAAAACAAAACATTTTTCCCTTCAAGCTATCTGTCAGATCCGCACCATAGTACTGAGAAATGTGGACATCTGTCTCTGTGTTCTGATTTCTGTACACAAATACAATTTGGGGGGGAGGGGTTTGGTTGGTGTTCATGCCATGCATGTGTGAGTGTGTGTGCGTGTGTGTGTGTATGTGTGTGTCTGTGCGCGCATATGTGCCTGTGTTTGTGCGAATATGTGTGTGTGCGTGTGCTGGTGTGTGTTCATGAACATGTGTGTGTATTTCGGCTTTGCTTTCTTTCCACACATCATTCATCTACGTCCTCAGAAGACAGAAATACTTGAGTATAGAGGTTAACCCTTTATCGGGCAAGGAACCATATTTGATAACTTCAGTCGGCATCCAAAGTGGCGCCCCCATGCCTCTCCGTGAGGCAGTAGACCCGCCGCAATTTCTCCCAGCCAATCAGAGAAAATCAGGCTATATCACAGGCAGTGACATCAGGGTGTTCGACCAATCAGCAGTGGTCTAGAGTGTCTCAAACTTCTTTTCTTCTCCAGACCTCTCACAGTGCGGTTGTGTGCCCTTACCCAATCCCACTCACAAGGACCTAACATCATTACTCACGAAAGAAAATTGATGAAAACTCACGCATTAAAAAGTTAAAAAGGTTTGCTAAACGTTGAGATAGGTGTTGTTTGTGTAGGATTTCTAGAACTTAGTGAGATTTTGCGTGAAAAACAAAAATTTGATAGTGAGGCCATATTTGATCATACGTGCTTTTCACCTAAGCCAAGAGCAAGTGATGGTTAGACTATTTATGGACATACGCCCAACGTACGGTACTTTTTTACAGTCAGCTTCTTAGGGTATTTTTTAGTGCCCTATAAAGGGTTAAACCATGTGCTTACAGATTTCTCTCGATGCCAGAATGTATTACATCGGATATTTCTTTTTCAATAAAGAAACAATATGTCTTCTTTGTCCATGGAACAAACCACGGATTCTTGAGAGAGGCTTAAGAGCACTTACACATTGCTTCATTGCTTATTTTTAAACCAGGTGCTTCTCCTTTTCATGTCTATTGCACAAATGACCCTATTAGGGCTTTAATATATCTGAAATATTTTCACACCAAGAATGAATGCTCATATACTCATTTAACCTATAACACCAACTAATGGTTTTATTTTATGTAATATGTTATTTACCAGACTACTCTTCACACTGCAATACCACATTATTAGCCTAGAACCGGAAACAAATGAATTAATCTGGTCCTAATTGCTGGAAACACGGACACATTGAAACAGAACCTGGAGGATTAAGCGCACTAAGACAATCAAACAGAAAACAGCCAAATCTGAATTGTGTTTTTTAACTTCAAGATGTGAGTATAAGAGAAAAAATAACTACTCAGTATTACTACACCACTTCTCCTATTCTTACATTATCCAGCATATCAATATTGAAATGGTCCATAAAAGTCATACAGCACAATATATTTTTCTACAAACATTTTATAGTTCCTGCTCAGATAAATATTCTGTGACAAGAGATGTATGGTTTCCTTGAAATATTAATTGAGATAAGTTTGATCCTTGGGGAATTAGGTCTTGCTTAATGACTATTTGATCCCACTTTAATGGTGTCATCAGAGACCCGAGTTTAGCCACAAATGAGCAAGTCTCATACCCTGAATGAGAAATTAATATTTAGGTCTTTGCGATTTAAATGCCTGAAAATGTTTCAGCAGGCAGCCAGCATATGTTTATATGATGGAAAATTAACATCTAAATGGTTATTCCAACACATTTTGAAACCTCATCTCAGTATTATATCTGTATAACAAAGATAGAAAAAAAGTCCTGCTTCCATTCTTTTACAGCTCTTATTCTAACTTCCTGTGTTCTCATATCCATTGCTTTTACCTCAAGACACCACACCACCACAGAATTGTTCTGCACCAATGCCACTGTGAGATATTCCTGAAATAAGATCTCTCATTTCCTTAAAATTTCCTTTGCGCAAGATTAACTCCATCGCCCAATTCTTCACTCGCACAATCGTTTGACGCTTCTCACCTGAAGCATGACTCTTTTTTTTTTTTTTTTTTTTGCGCTGCTTCTAATATTTCCCCATAAAGCTAAAAAGCTAATTTCTCCTCAGTATCACCAATCTCATCATCCATTGAATAATTAGTCATTTATGGCAGTCCTCTTTGATTAATCTCAATGAGTGTGGTATCGTATCGCCCAAACCCTAATAGGAGATGATGGGTTTTGATGGTAATTTTGTACATTTGTGGCTTTTTTGCTCATTTGTTGATTTGTTTATCGCCATCACTACTGCAGTCTGTGTCATGTCCTCCCCTCCTTCCTTTTCTTTCTCTCTTTCAGGAATAGCCTGCAGACCTGTTCTGTTAATATCTGTTTGATGTAAGCAATGACTTGGATGTAAGCAATTTCCGCAGGATGAGAAGCAGGATGATTTCTCTCTGGGCACAGCTGCTATCGGGAATGCTGCACATGGCTAGATAAGCCCTCTGGAATTAACACACAGAACAAAGACTCATAAACGCTACGCTTATACAACTTTGCAAGAGAAGAATTTGAAAGCGAGTAAAGACACTGAAAAATAAATAATGTCCTGGCTGCCAGATGCAAGGTGCATAACCTCTGGCTGCAGCTTTGGGTCTCAGCATTAGGGTTAAATGGCCTAGTCCCTGCAACTGGATGCAATCAGTAGAAGTGCAATCCCACTTTAGCACACCATTGCTGGGATGAAATTTCACGTTTTGCAAAAACCGTTCTAAAATGATAACCCGACTGTGTTGATAACAATAGTATTAAAAAAACAATGTCTCAACAATATTTTGATATTTGCCACCATGTCCTGGTAACTTTCAATATTATTAAATTCCTCCTGATATTTAACTTAATTTTCACTCCTGATTAAAGTAAGTCAGTGCTTCCCTTCAAGTCAATGCTTCCCACACAAAGGAATAAACAACACTATATAGCCGAAAGTGTGTGGACACTCTACTGAAACCTCACTGAGTTACATAGGAAATGGACTGTTTCAAAATTCTAAATATCTGACATTTTAATTGAATATGAGCTTGTTGGTCGATATGGGCTTATTCGACACTTTCATCTGAGAATGTTTTCATACAACTCTGCTCCGTCTTTGGTAAATAGTTGTCCTTTCTGCGCGTGCCATCACCCCGCCTCCTTCATTTCCCCTCCCCACCTTTCAAAATCCTAGTGATAAAACTGATTTGAATTTCTGTACCCTCAAATGGAAGCTGAATGTCTGTGCTTAATAGGCCATGTCAGGGAAATGTAGGTCTTTGTGCTCTCTTGGTCCAAAACCACTTTTATTATTCATTTTCCTTCAGCTGTTGTTGATGTTTTTTCCTTTTATTGGGAAAGAGTCGGGACTGCATGAAAACCAGTTTATCAGTACTTCCAGACAAGCTATGGTTAAAATGAAAATCCTAGCGCTTTCATCCTCTGGTCTTCCTTTGTAATCAGAGTCATTTTACTGCTTGTCCGACAGGTTACCGCTGGCCCCTGCCTGCCACACTCTGCCCCATCTGGATCTACCTGGACGTGCTCTTCTCCACGGCCTCCATTATGCACCTATGCGCCATCTCTCTGGACCGCTATGTCGCTATTCGCAATCCCATCCAGCACAGCCGCTTCAATTCTCACGCCAAAGCCTTCCTCAAAATCATGGCCGTCTGGACCATCTCTGCAGGTGAGGCTTGATTCAGCGATTATGGCATCAGTAGACTGTTACCATGTCTGTGGGAATGACTGGCAGAATGCTAGCATGTGGGGTCAACAGATCTGTTTGCACTGCTCGTGCAGCCGAAACCAAAATGGCACTCGGGGCTTCCCATTATGTCAGTTTCTCACAGGTCCATGTGTGGGCCAGTTGAAATTTACACTAAATCTGAAAAAATGCTGTTAAAAACATCAAAATAGTCAATCATTCCTATAAGGTCAAAAGGTAGCCAACATCCGCAGTTATATCTGACACACATGCCGTGACTGTCTTTAAATATCATGGTCATCATTGATAGAAAGGTGGCTCTTTGATTTTAGGGCCAAGATACATGTCTCTCAAGACCCTGTAAAATGGGCATTAAGCTGGTGAATAAATGGCATGAGAAATTACAGCTCTCATAATGGAAGGAGCATCTGGTCCTCTTACTGCATCGCGATTATAGTCATTTTCCCATAATGACGGGTCTGGCTGCTTTGGCTTGCATTGTAAGAACCTTCCAGAAGTATGCGACAGAGAGCTGGATGAATGAAGCATATTGAATCACTGAAGCAAGGCAATTATGCCTCCATGGATCGATTCGTGACAGAACCAAGCATTGCGGCCTCCTTAATTTTACGAATTTCATTGATTTTCCAACCCCCAATCTCTCTCTCTTTCTCTCTCTCTCTCTCCCTCATCCTCATTCCCTCTCACAGTCTCTCAAAACAGCACAGATGCTGATGTATTTATGTATGTAACCGTTTGCGTTTCCTCAATTTCTGCTCTGTTAAGAGGATTATCATTGGTCCACTTTCTTTTCCTAATCCACAGCATTGCAATGTGCTATTTGTGAATACAAATGTTTCAGAAAGGGCTACAGTGAGGTTGATGAAGGGATCCTGTATGTCGATGCTGTAAAACCGTGGCGGTATGAAAAGGGGGGGATATTGGCGGTCAGTTCCCTCGTCTCTCCACTCTGTTCCGCCTCTGCCAGGCTGCTGTGTGGTGGAGATCAGGGGCAGTTGAAGTTGTCTGTGGGGGATCTAGAAGAAGTACGATGGCAGGACCAAACTTTGATTCCTGTGCTCCTGCTAGTGTTTTCAGGGTTTGAAATTCTAAAAGTAAGTTCTTTAAGTTGCCCTGTGTCATAATTTTCTCAGTTTTGTAGATGCTGATAGTTATCATCGCTGTATCTGGATTCTCACTCTTAACTGCAGTTTCCTCCCATTACAGACACCCTGATGGCACTGTGCCACCCACTCGGGTGTTCAGAATTAAATATTAGGTTCCTGACCTCATCATTTTAATAAAGACCAGCAAACAGAGTCTCAGGATTCTTTTCCAGCAGCTTCTGTCAAACTTCTCTTCTTTGAGATTCATTTTTTAGCTCAGAAGGGCAGTGGATTGGAAGGTAGTTAGCCAGAGTTGAGCAGTGGGGGACTGTCTCTGATTGACTCATACTGGGGGAGTTGTCTGTATACAGCACTCTGACTGGTTAGATTATCTCTAGTTTTGATTGGCTCTCACTGGCCCTTATTTGAATGAAGTAAATGACAATGGAATCGAATAAAAACAATGGAATCCCAACTGTCTTAACTGTCAATGCTAAACTTAACTTAGCCAACGGATTATATTTGTAAGAGCTTGCAGACTGATTAAAACATTAACAGTATATCAAAAATACCTGTGAAAGATGAATTTTCTGGTTTTCCCAGATTTTTTTATATTTTAGTTACAGATACTTCCCCCTCAATTTCTTCAGTACCGTAGATAGGTGTAGATTTGCTTACGAGAACTGTCACTGTTTACAGAAGAACAGTTAACATGTCGATGTGGGGAAAAAAAAGCTTAGTACTCCTTAGGAAAGTGATAGCGCCTTCTGTATACAGCTGACTGCAAAAATGTTGTCCCCGCCCTTTAGTTCTAATGTTCCTCTGGTAATTAGCTAACAAATTAAGATGATTAGCTGCGTTACATACCAGGTTTTCTGCCGGCATTCAGTGAAGTTTTCAGATAACAGCCATTTTGAAAATGCTCCACTTTGCAAACTGCGCATGCGTGATAGAAACATCTGCCCATCAGCAGACGTCTTTTTTGCTGTTTTTGTTGATTTGCGCATGCGCGGTTGCGATTGTGGCCATTTTGGTCCAGAGGAAGAGAGCTAAATTCAAAAACTGCACACAAATGTATTTTTTTGTCCACCAATCGATAGACATATTTATTTCAAAATGCAGCTAATCGAAGGATAACAATCTGGCATACCTAGAGAGCAACGGTTTATTGGAAGGTAGGGACGAATCATATATTTTAGGAGACGTTTTAGGACATCAAATCTTGATAATCCCACATGAATCCTGGGCTGCTTTTGTCCACAATGAGCAGCCAACCTGGACAAGATATAGATTAGTTCTGTTCTTGTGTCTGTTCCTCTAGTCACTGTTGTCCGCAGTAATCCTTACTTAATCCTTACTTGTCTTTGTTTCTGATGAATTGCTATTACTTTGAAGCTGTTTTTCTTTTCATTGCTTTCTTACTGCATATAACTGTAAATTTAGACATTTCACTCAGTATTAAACAACTAACAAATCAAATAATCTAGGAGCTCTTGCAAAGCAGTATTTATTGCAAAGCTGCAGAATTCTCTATCTATCTATCTATCTATCTATCTATCCCTCTATCTCTCTCAATCGGTCCAATGATATTGGGAAATTTTAATTAAAATGTTGCTGCATTGATGAAAGAAATCCGTGGCAGGTTACCATTAAAGTGATGGATAATATGAAGTAGAATGTGCAGTACATATTAATATGACTGAGTTGACATATAAGCATGAATAGTTACACATAATGATCGTTGTATTTATGGTGGTCCATCAGTGTCTGTCACTTTGTGGCAGAATAATATGTACTGTGCTGCAAGTGAATTCTTATCTGAATTGGATTTGCGGTCTTTTTATTCTTTGTCACAAAAGAAAAATCCTTCATAAATGATTAAATAAATACTCTGTAATTGTTAAAATGCATGAATTTAAATGTGTTAAATTAATGAACTGATTAATTAATAAGGAGATTAATTTAGTCTCTCTCCCTAAACCCTTCTGTCTAACTCTCTCTTCGTCTTTGCAGGAGTTTCAATGCCCATACCTGTCTTCGGCCTGCAAGACAAATCCAAGGTGTTTAGAGACGGGAGCTGCCTGCTAACGGACGACAACTTCGTTTTGATTGGCTCCTTCGTGGCCTTCTTCATCCCCCTCATCATCATGATGGTGATGTACTTCCTGACCATCAACGCACTACAGGCGGAGGCCACGCTGTTCCTAGACCAGCTGGTGCCCCGACCCCGCTGGGCCCTGCCCCTCAGCGTCCTCCCGTCGGACTCGCTGTTCTCCGATAATCTCTTTGGGCGCTTGCAGAAAGGGCGGAGCTGGAAGCAGGAAGCGGGGTTTCCGCTTGGCCGCGGGGCCATGCAGTCCATCAGCAATGAACAGAAGGCCTCCAAGGTCCTAGGCGTGGTCTTCTTCCTGTTTGTGGCCATGTGGTGCCCGTTCTTTGTCACCAACGTGCTGGCAGTGGTGTGCAAGAGCGCCTGCGACTCGGATGTAATGGCGGAACTGCTCAACATCTTCGTTTGGGTCGGGTACCTGTCGTCCGCTGTCAACCCGCTGGTCTACACCCTCTTTAACAAGACGTATCGCTCCGCGTTCTCCCGCTACGTACGCTGTCAGTACCGGGAGGAGAGGAAGCCCCTCCAGCTGATCCTGGTCAACACCATCCCCCCACTGGCCTACAGCTCGTCCAAGCTGCCTCTAGAGCTGAGCGCCCCCCTCAGGTGCACAGACTGCAGCGCGGGGCCACAGGTTATATCTGTGGAGGCTTTGAGGAAGAAGGCATCAGACCCCACCGGAAGCTGGAGTGAACTGGAGGACATTAGTCACGTGTGAACATGTGTCCATTTGCATTTGTTTTTAAAGTTTATCTATGAGGATTTTACGTGGACAGTGCATAGCAATGTCCGTGTTTCTGCATACTATTTACAGTAGGTCTTCTGGATCTGAAAAAGTGCTGAGAAACTTTACCTGGATGTCAAGCAAATCATTCAATTGACTTCAAATGTCTCGTGACAGTGAAACTATTTCTGTTGCTTCCGCATTGTAAATCAGTGCGCTCGATTTGAATGAAATGATTTTAGAGTATTTACATCAAAGTCAGTTCATCCGTGTTGGAATTACAACATTTTTACACAATATTTTATTATCCACCCCTTTTCCAGCTACACCATGCAGAACAAATGAAGTTCATATTTTCAGGTTGTCTTTTTTCCAGTGCATTTGGTTGGAGCAGTTGTTTTCATATGTTTGTACTGCACACATCTATGAGTATATTTATTTTGCGCTGTTGAATTAAGTGGTATTGTACATACTGTATCTATGGATTGCTTGTATATTTCTGTTTTTTTCTATCAAAATGTACCATCACTCGCATCAGTCTTATTTTTCATTCTTCACATTTTAGGTTATTCAAAAAATGAGTGTTCTAAAATCTAAGAATGCTAGAGCAGAACTGTGACTGGGCTACAGACACGTAGCGTGGACATTCACTTCAAAGAGCTGTCCTCCTTTGGATCTACCCATGTTCAGCCAGGAGAAAGCAGTCTAAATATGAGTCCACAAATCGATCAGATAATGTCAACTCTGTGAAAGTGGGTACAATACAGCTTAAAAACAAACTGAAGAAGGTGACAAGACTTGGTGACTGAATAGGAAAATAAACTGGAAACGTGTCGCTCTTCTGGAACCTCCAGAGAAAAGTGACCATCGTCAAAGCTGGCAGTCCCTGGTGTTCCCTTCTCAGGGATAGTACTAGATGAGATAGTACTCCTGGTGATACAGAACAGCTGGAGATCTGACACCAAGCTGATAGATGTAGGGCGGCTGGATTTGAGGAGCCTGAGCTAAGCTGTTTGTACAGGAGAATAATGCAACTTAGTAGAACAAGCCTGAGGGAGGTGGGTGGACAGAGGACTATGATGTGAAGTCAGCTCGGCATTTGTGTTCATGAGAACAGCAAGCAAACATCTCAGCATGGCAACCTTTAGCTGGGGGCTTTAAATTTTTCAAAGTGAAATGCCAGGGGCACCAGCTGCTGGCCAAAGGGGAACAGGGGGTGACAGGGCAATCATGAGGGGGGTAGTGACTCATTATCAGGGGTCAAGGTGGCAGGTGCACTGGCAGTGGGGTATCAGAGCCACCTGTGCCACGCTCATCAGCAATCTCCTTTCATCTTTTACCTGCTCTTATTCCGCTGTTCTAATTAAGCATGTCCCCCACTTTTTAAACCCATAAATAATTTATATGTCACAGTCTTTGATATTAATAATTTATTCCCTGTCATTATCCAAAGTATTTTTAGACATGAATTGCACATTCTAACATTAACCAGCATTTGAATGACTGCACCAAATGCCTGCATTTATTTCTGAAATTGTGAATATTTAAAACTATGCGTCATCACTGGCTTTCAGAAACAAATCAAGGCTGTGATGTCTTTAGTGATTGCGCTGAGAGAATGTTTTTGGAAAAACAATTTTTGCTTATTGTACAAAAAAATATAATTTTAGTCAATAAATTTTGTTCACCGGCTCCCTCACCCTCCTCATAGAGCTGACTGATTTGGGGTGTAGGACAGAGTAAAATGAGTCCTATTCTGCCCCGGAAAAAAACAACCCCCTTCATCAATCACGTTGGCTAACAACTCCAATGCCTTTGAGACCATTTGGCTAGGATTTCGTTTACAGCTCCATTTGAAATGTTGTCGTCTTTCTTGTTGATTTTCCCTTTTTTGGAAGCGTACTTGAAATGAATTGATGAGCACGCCATGGGAGGAATCGGCGATGCAATAAATTACGTACATCAGACCTGGTGGCAAACAGCGCTGTTAATCAAATCGCTGTCCTCAAGGGTCAAGATTTGTTGGTTTCCACCCTCGCTTTACCTGGGAGTCAGGTGTGAAAACAGCCTTGCCAAACAAAGGCACAGATTGCTCGGTTAATTACCTGACAAAGTCCCAAAAAGCGAACCAGAGCCATATTTGGGCATTAACTTCCATACACAATCCTCAAAGCAGCTGTTTCAGAATCAGCCGTCACGTGTTCAATCCAGCACCATTTCATTTCACAAAGCGCAATGACTTTGTAATCCTTAACCAAGCAGTGCCTCCACAAGCCAGCCAATGAGAATACTAACTGAAACTAAGCCAAAAATTGGCGCAATAGCTCAAGATAGTGCTTACACCTTTTGAAAAAAAAGTTTTTTTTTTTTTATTTTTATTTTTGAATCGTAAAATATTATACACACACCAAGAGCATGACTTAGGATTTTCGTAATATTAGAACTTTTTGGCCAGGCATGTTTATGTGCTGTAGAGAGAAGAGAAGTCATCACTATCCCCTGCCATGAGCACCTTTTTCTGACAAAGAAAAACTGCAGTGAAACTTGAAAGGTTGTCTCTATTAGGCACTATGCACAAAGTAAGATGTTTCAACCCAAGGGCCATAACTCTGTTGATAAAAAAGCTACAACATCGGTTTTCAAACTCAACCTAAATCATGACTAGTTAAGCAGGCACGGAAAATTAGACTCATATATCTCTAATCATTTTTGAGAAAACTTGTCTCCAACGAAAGTGTGATGGAAGGACGGATGGAAGGGAGGATGCACAGATGGAACCCAATATTATTTACCCTGCACCACTTTATGGTGGGGGATAAAAATTAATAGCTGGATGGGGTGTGCAACTTGGACAGCCATGATGTTTGATATATGTTAAAACTCTCAAACAGCGAAATGAGGTCAACAAGAGACTCCTCATAGCCTGTACTCGGGCCGGGTCTACGCCTGGGCCAATCGCGAAACCGCGCGCGCACATGAGCAGGACAATCGCGACCCCGAAAAAAAAAAAAAAAGAAGAACGGAGCCGAAACTTAGACTAGTGGCCTACTGGCTCGAGTAATAATCTGCGTAACTGTCCTATTACCTTCATCGATCAAATAAATTTGAGTTGAAACACAAACTACTGCGCGTTACATGCAGCAGTTCTCCGAAACCAAGATTACAGAACCTGAACTGGTGTTGCAAGAAACAGCAAGTAAATGCTGACATCTACTGGTAGCCTGTGGCAGTGGATCTTACACTCAGTCCAGGAGGGACCGCTGTGTTTGACGGTGTTTATGCCAACCACACTTGCAATTCCAGAATTTTGAAAAGACGCATTTTTTACTTTATTACTTGTTTTATGTTTAGAGGGGCAATTTATCCTCATAAACCATGTTTCTCCTTTTAATAGAATAGAAAGTAATTTGCGATATAGTACAATATGAACATGGAACTCTTCAGGGCATGCCTCACTATTTCTGACATAATTTGCTTCAGATCAGAATTACAAAGTTCCAGCTCCCTAAGTGTACACTGAGCGGCCAAACTTGGCAAACAAATTCCTCAAAACTTTTTAAACATTAGGTAGAACCCTGTAATTCTAAAGTCTCAAAATTGCACTGTTGCTATAGGGCCACCATAGTGCCAGTGTGTAAAAGCCTGCAGTACTAACATCTGGCACTGCCTGACGTAGACTGGGAGTTTCATTACAGGAACCTTGAGTCAGCGTGACAACCTGCTTATGAGTCCATCAGCTAAAGTGCAAAGTGAACATGTATAATCTCCTTCAACAGCAGTAACAGAGATGTCTGAACTTTTTAGAAACAGAGCTTTACTGGTAAGATAGTACTTGGAAAACCCTGTACAGTATATCAACAGTCATTAAGGCAATAGTTTGGACAAATGTCATGCATTTCCATCAAAAAATGCTGTACAACAAACCGTCATATCAATTTACAACATACAATGAAGTATAAAACGTGTTTGACCATATTACATCAAAAGTGAAATATAACAAAGTCAGCAAAATAAAAAATAGTATTAATTCTTACCACAAAGTTTCTTGTCTCATATGCAGAAATGTTTAAAAAAACACATATCACAAAAACACCATAGTAAAAAATACAGACTTTCTTTACAAATATATTCAACTTGCCATTAAGAAATTTAAAAAATAAAAATTATACTTGAATTGTGAGAAATAATCAAGATATTACAACATTACATACTGGTAAGCTTACAAACAAAAATCAGGCCAATAATTGTCCAATACTTTTATACTGAGGAAACCAGACGCTGATGAAATCTACTTTGGATAGACACCTAGAGAGAGGCTGCATTTCAAAATGTACATACTGCATGCAACTTCATGCTTCCAAATATTACTGCTTCTTTCCCACACGGCTATTTCCTGTCCTCAAAAAGATGAGAAATCTTCCATTATATAACTGACAACAGGTCAGCTCCTGCATCTTCTTATAATCAGTATTATAGTTCAAATTTTGGTAAAATTCATCATATCACAAAAACGCAGTGGAAAAAACCACAATAATATAATACTTCCCAATGAGTTTGCAACATGTCTATAAATATCAAATATTCAACAGCCCTAGTGTGAATATTGAGAAGGCGGTCATTAATAATCAGAGGCTTGGTGTATATGTGCAGAACACAAACATAGAAAAGAGAGCACATTAAACATGTATCTACAAGCACTTTACAATCAGATTATCACATCATCAACCACATGCTTCAGTTAATGGACTCCTCAAATTCTCTATATTCTCCAAAATTTTGTTTATTGTGGCTTGTGAACGAAATTCAATTTTATTTTGAATACTTTTGTAGGTCAATTTAATTTTTGGTTAATTAAAACATTATACTGTCTTTGGCAATGGGAAAAATTACAATTTAATGTTCGAGTGTGACTTTATACTGAGCGTCATTGCACCATACTTATAAACTGAAAAGAAAAAATAAGTACTGCCAACAGTCCTGGAAACATACTGTATATTGGCATCTAGTAATAATGACCGCAAAGTCTGGAGTAAAACTACAAATACATTCCATGCATCATTTTTTTTTCACAAAAGTGCAAATTCTGTCTCTAGAATTAATGGAAGACCCATGAGCTAAACCTAATGCCCCAACGCTGACTGGTTAGTAGAAGAGGGCCAGCTTTTTCAAAGTACTTCTTTCATCACAGTCAGGCAGAGAGGATATGGAAAGACTAAGAACATCAGGCTGATCATTTTTGCGATTTAGTCCCAGGCTGTGACAATCTAGCTGTAAATCAACGGACCCAAATCTGGAAAGCAAACTGAATTTTGTTTCTGTTCGTTGTGAAAGTAATGAAGGTAAAATTTATATTGCAAAAGTTAAATTTAATAACATCAACAGTGCAACAGTGCTCTAATTTATGGTCCCCACTCTCTTCTGTGATTGCTTTGGATAGTGGGGTGACTCAGTGACTGGAACATAGGAATGTCTAATCAGACCCCCTCCTCCCCCTCTTTAAAAATGCAAACTAAACACACTCCTCTCCACAGCTGCGGGAGGAGGCTAAGCGCACACATACATACATAACTATTGCCAAATGTTCTTCCTATATTCGAGTACTGTTATCCATATTCTGTGACAGCCTCTAAATTCTGAACAAAAAATCTGAGGAAAAAAACAGGGATACGTAGTTCAAAACCATGTGACAAATATATTAATTGTATTTGTAAGAAAAATTACATTAAATCCAAAGCACAGGTTTAATCCTTCATCCAACCGAGTAGGTATTTAATAAATAAAAAATAAATAAGAAAGCTCTAAGTGATTGTCAGACTGGTCACTACCCTGAAGGCTTAAACACAAACTCCCAATTTCAATCGATAGCCTCACAGGCAATAGTGTATTATACTTCAGGACAGCACCTACTAGTGTTCAGTGATGGGTCAGATCCTCATGCTGGTAGAGTGAAGGTTAGTTTTCAGCCACTTTGGTTGAAGAGTAGGAAAAGTATTCCCATATTAGTAATATTGCAAGAATAAAGAAGCAAATCAATTACTTAAAAAAAAAAACTCTTGTTGCTTCAAAACAGCTAGTAAAATGTCTTTTTTAAATGTCTATCCCAGAAGTAACACTCAGGAACACCTCCTCGCAGTCACCTGTCTGATGTCCCCCCTGAAGGTCACCAGACTGAAGCCCCCCCCCCCCTCCCTCACGTCACCGGACTGAAGCCCCGCCCCAGGTCACCAGTCTGAGGCTCCACCCCTGGTCACCTGACTGAAGCCCTGCTCTCAGGAAATGTTCAGTACAAGGACGGCCCACAGCTCTCCCCTTTCAGGTAAACAAGGACTGTTTGAGACAGGTCTCATCCACCAGGGCTTGTACCATCATGCTGACCTTCACCAAGCCTTTCCCTTCAAGTATGTGATGCGGCAGACACAGCCTCTCCTGCAATAAAGAGAGAGCCCGCAGGAAAAGCGTGAGAGAGCACTACAGAAATAGGCAAGCAGAAGAGATTATGATGGTGCTGACTGAATTGGTGTACAGAATAAAAATGGCATGATAACAACTGAATACCCCTTGCGGCAGCCGGGCTGAAAGGGTTAAATGTTATCACAGTCCACAGGTCCTGTGTGTGAGCCCCACCATGGACATTGAAATAGGTTTAATTAGCAGATCATTAAAATAGCAAGATCAACTAAGTGAAAGATCAGTCCTGTATCAGACGAAGCATAAAACTGCACTCAGGGTTCGATTATAAATTAGCATTCAATTATATATTCAACACTATTCTCTTAAAAGAGGACTAAAACATTTTGTAACTGGAGTGGCTAATTTTCACGCATGACAATGCATGCAGTCAACCGAAATAAGAAGATATGATAAGACCAGAGGACTGCATTCATTTGTCCATATTTGAAAACCACAATGGTACCAAACTCATCTTTAAAAATACAGACGTAAAAAGCTATTTCACTGGAACTCCTTTAATATAATCTCTCATAATTTGGTTTAAATCAGAGCTTTTAAGTTTTTGGTTTCACTGAATGTCCTAGGTACCATGTAGATATTTGTGGTGTCAGCCCCTACACACAAGGGTAAATGAGGTCATTTTTTTTTTCCTGTATACTTTGTTTTAATGACCCTCAAAAATACAGTTGTATTGAAATACCCATGCTGCATATGTATGTATTGTATTCGCTTTGATACATACTACTGTATTGTCGATGTAGTAGGTACAAGGTGTACATATTAGCGGTGTATAAACAAATCAGACATACTATACGGCCACCATCTCACCCATTACCTGACCCGGTTTACCAATAACGTTGCATAACCTTCCCTAGGCGGAAATTTAAGACACGGCTTTACCTCAGAATTGGTGGCATTTAGTAATACAGGAAAATACAATGTTCCTGTTAATTTCATAAATTGTCTAATACATGTACCTTATCGACAAAGAGCTGTCACTCCCTCTGTCGTCATGAAAATAGCCCATCATCTCAGAGCCAGTAGCATTATGGGATAGCACAGTGTCCATCTGTTGCTTACAGCAGAATTCCGCCGAATGCAGTGGGTCATGCAGGTATCGTTCACATACAGTTTGATCCATACAGAGGTTCCAGAGATATTACAAATTTTGCTTATATATTTTTGCCAACTGTACAGTAAACATGTACAGGTATTCAGATGCACCCAAAGTATATGTGTACAGTACGTGAAATCTACAGTAACAGGGATGCCCTATCTTCTCTATGAATGAAAAACTGAGTGATATCCCCTATATCTTGACAGCAGCAAACCACTCAGAGAAATTGACCAATAGTTCACAAAAAACCCTAACTATACATTCGTTCACTGAGCAATATACAGCGTCATCATTCCGTCCATTAAAATGACCGTGTTCACAAACAGCATTGAGGTCCATATCAGACAAGTGAAAGCGCTCAAAGCAAAACCCAAAACAGGTGAAAAGTACAACTTTCAGGTAGTCATGGCAACAGTGGAGCAGCGGTGAAAATGAGAACAGAGGAGACCAAAAAGCTCACCCAGCGCAGTGCTCATGAACCTAATTTCCCCTGAAATCATCAGCAGCTAAACTTTGCCACTAATCCCAACAAAATCAGGCCATTTAGTTAATGTCCACTACCTCACCTTGGCTGTGCCAAAGGATCACCTATGTGGCAGTTCGAATAACTCTGGAGACTCGCAGTACAGCTGGTGAACAACTAGTCAAGGCTATATACGCGCTTAGAGGGTGTCGAGTTCACCATAACAAGAGCCAGAATAACCAAAACATTCATTGGGCCACACACGGGGGAGTGCATACTACAGGCAAAATATTTACGCCCTTAAACTGAGTCCAAGTTAGCAGAGGTTTTTTATTTATTATTTTTCAAATAAATTATGTACAAAGAATCAAAAAACATATTTACAGAACAGTAGTACAATTCAAGCAAGTTCACTCAACTACATCCTAAAAATGGAAAGAGAAAACAATGAAATAAATGACAGGTAGATTGCAGAGGTTTTTGAGCCAGAGCAGAACTGAGGAAAATCCCAGATGCTTCACTGTGTCCTCATTGTAAGCTCCTCTGTTCACTCAACCATATAGGCCTCCTTTGTCTTGGAAGAGCCAGAAGGCAATTATGTCTTGGCTGTAACTGCCTGTGTGCATAATGGTACTCTTGCTGTCCAGTTCATGATCTCGCTCTAACTGTAATCGATCAGGGAGTCCGATAACGTTCTGATTATTGTTGAGTATGTACATGGTTCTATTCCGATTCTTTGTGTTTGAGATAGATTCTGTTCAGGATTATGTTCTGATAGCTGCAGACAATTTTCACAGACATCTTTAAATTGCCATGTTCATGATTACAATCCTATCGTAGTGCAGGTTCGTTATTCTGTTCTGATTGTTGATGATCATGTTTGATTATGCATGATTATGCTATGTTTATTATTGCCGTGATAATATTCAGGTCTCATCAGCATGTCAGACAATGGGTAACGTACTTTTTCATTTGACAAAAGAGGCTACTTGTGTTCCTTGTGACTATTTACATGACTGAATCACATCGGAGCATCACATTCATACATATTGAAAACAGAAGTTCTATTCTGCGCATGTTACCACATTCTGTCTAAAATAATATACATTTGTGTTGTGCCCTCCTTTATATTTTGGAGTGCTGCACACGGCACATGTGGTTATTCTCTTACCTTTCTGTAATGTGGGTCGACCATAAGAGATGTTCAAGGTGGCAAGAGGACCCAGTGAGTTCGGTTTAAGAATAGCAATGTACAGCAGCATGACAAAATGATTCAGCGCCCAAATGTCTGGAGCAGGCGATCATGGTTACATGTGTGAATGCATGTCGTTCAGTACCATCTCTCCCCAACTAACTCACAACATCCATGCAACGTTGCTGTAAAAGCAGAGCAGCATCGATGTGGGGATGTTACGTGTTAGTCCGGGGGCGGGCCTCTTCTTCAAAAAGAGGGAGGAGCACGCGGAAAGAGGGCAGGGCGTTCAGCAGGAGGCAGAGGACAGGAAGCCCAGGACAGTCGAGACTGAGGCAGGGTTTAGAGGCGGGGCAAGCTGCTTTATGTCAGCTCACTCCAGCTGTATGCAGCAAACAGCAGAGCCAGGCAGAATAGGTGCACGATACTCGAGCCAATCAGGTCCCAGAAGCACCAGGAAGGGGACGGGCCCCGGGAGGCGGGCTTATCACTCACAACCTCTTCCTTGGCCACGCCCCCAGCCAGATTCATGACTTCATCTGCGGCCACCACACCCACAACCTGACCCTCGGCCCCACCCACAATTTGGGCCACACCCTCGTTCTTGGGCTCAAGTGCCACCAGGGCGAGGACGGTGGTCCGCACAGGTCGTAGGTCGGACTGCAGGACGTCGTACGCAGAGCAGAGGGCAGACTGGAGGCCGCCAGGAAGAAGGAAAGGAAGGAGAAGGAAGCCATCAAAGGACAGAGAGAAATAAAGCAGGAGATTAAAACAGAGGTTTGAGTTTGTGTGAGTGCATGCGTGTGAGTGCAGGTGTGCATGTACACATGTGAGTACGTGCGTGTGTGTGTGTGTGTGTTTATAGATGTGTGTAAGTGCACAAGTGCATGTACACGTGTGTGAGTGGATGTGTGTGTATATACTTGTGTGAGTGCACTTGTGCATGTATACACGTCTGAGAGTGCATGTGTACCTGCGAGAGTGCATGCCTGTGTATATACACATGTATCAGTGCACCCGTGTGTATACCTGTGTGAGTGCACATGTGCATATACATGTGTGTCAGTGCACCTGTGTGTACACGTGAGTACCCTTGTGTGTGTATACACGTGTATGAGTGCATGTGTGCAAGTACATGTGTGTGCACATCCATGTGAGTGAGTGCGCGTGTGCATGTATACGAATGTATGAGTGCATGTGTGTGAATATGTATGAATATGTATGAGTGTGTGTGTATTCATGTATGTGAGGACACGTGTGTAACGTGTGTAAGTGCACCTGTGCATGTATATGTATGTGAGTGGATGTGTGCATGTTTACATCAGTGTAAGCATGTGTGCGTGTATATATGAGTGTGAATGCATGTGCTCATGGGTGTATGAGTGTGTCCACATGTGCCTGCACTACAGAGTGATATGCATCCATGTTTTCTGTGAAAGAGACACAAGTTTCAGCTTTCTAATGCGAGGGATAAAACACGAAGTGAGTCTTCTTCTATTAATTCCTCATTTGTTGTATTCCTGATTTAATACCCAAGCTTACAGGTGTACCTACCCAGTACTTTATCAGTTTTGGTGAACACACACACACACACACACACACACATTTCCAGTCAGAAAGCAGCAGTGTTGAGTGAGGTTAAATGCGGGTGTTAGCAGAGCGATAAGTCGAAGCGGCGAGGCCAAGCAGTGTCTTTGCAGCAGTTGAACATGGCAGTGATCAGGCAGGTTCTGGCGCATTCACAGCCTCGCGAAGCCAGCGGTGGGCAGCAGGTGAGGAGGGGCCGGTTAGCGTGATTGACTGGAGCCGCGACAGCATGAGCCTCATGATCCCTGAACCCCAGCAAACCACACGTCAGAGCGCAGCAGAAGGACTAAAGTAAGCATCGGACAATCCACAGCAGTGAGAAAGCAACTGTCTGATAATGTACAAGGCGAAGGCAAATTTATAAAATGCTTTATAAAAGAACCAAAGCGTTGTGGTCAATAGTGAGGAGATTACTAAACATTCTACCAGGAGGTTACAGAATGGACCGGCAAACTACATAAGTCTATGATAGGCTATGCGCTTCAGGAGCTCAATGGTGACAGTTAAGTTTGATCAAACTCTTTATTGGGGCTGAGCATCTCTGGTTCTGGAGACCATTAGAGTTTGTGGGCTTTTGTGTTCCCCTAAAAGACTAAAGTCACCTCTAAACCCTCCCCCTCAACAAAAAATAGGACCTGTAGCTTACCGGCAAGCAATCTTATAGTGATGATACAAGTTATGAAAATCTCATGTGAAATTTGACCTTCGAATCATTGATCAATGTCAAGGTTACTAAATAAAAGTTCACATACATTTATAAGACCTCCTGTAATACTTTGTACAATCCTAAGCTCTGAAGCAGTTTTGGTGATACATGTCATCGAAAATTCAATATGTCAATTGTGAACTTTAAAGGTCAAGAAGGTCAAGTTAAGGGAGCTTGTCAATATTCTGAACAGTGAACACGTTCATTTTTGACGGACGCCTGTTCATTTTTGGATGCGTTCGAGGCTGCAAACCTGGTCACTGCGTTCGATGATGAACACCCTTCCGTTCATTTTCTGATACGCTCATTTCCCGATGCGTTCATTCTCCGATGCCAGCCCAAGGGCTGATGCGTTCATCTATGTGTGAAGTGAGCTTTTAGATTATGGGCGCGGATATTCTTTTGTGAACAATGACTGAATATGGATGACGGATTATATAAATGCTTGTACAGGCCTATTTTAAATTCTCAGTTCCTTAAAGTGAAATAGTTCTCATTGTCATTGTTAGGTTTTTTTTCCATGTAAAGTGAAATTGTTCTCATTGTCATTGTTCGTTTTTCTTCATATACAGGGTATAATCCGCCTGCTAAAGATCATTTGCCAATTTAAGTGATGCTTCAGGAATGGGATCATATGCGACCTACTCCTGTTCTCTGAACAAAAACATATTAAACTGTCGACTGAACAAATTAAGTATTAATCGTGCACATCATCCAAAAGTCTTGTCACCGGTATTCCAGCGTGTCGCATGAATTCAGGTCTCACTCCGTGATCTCATATCCCTGAACCAGCTAATCCCCATGGCATCACAAGACTTAGTCGTTTATCTTGCAACCAAGCTTATTCATTAATTGAACTTATAACACCCTTATAGTAGCCTAAGGGTTACATTCATAAAGGTAGAAGGGGGGAGATAAATATTTATTAACATTCAGACTGATTGCTGATTTTATAATAGCCTACTGTATACATGCAGAGGTTTTACTTTGCTCATCTGCTTATCTAGATCTGGACTTGTCGTCGGCAGCTCCCACAGAGCGGCGGTTTCATGTGTTGTGACTTCAATCTGAAAAAAATACTGTACAATAAATTAGAACAATATATAATATGACAAATGGTACAAAATCTGCGACAATCAATGGAACAAAATCTGAATATCATTGCAGAACTCATCGTGTACGTAGAGGGCTGTGAAGTGTGGCTTTTTTTTTTTTTTTTTTTTGGCTTGTGCGTTCACAAGTTCAAAAAGAAAGGATTAATATCGCGGATAATTTTGCAATTTTGTTATGAGCGGGATTAAGTTATCCTACTTCTTATACTCACAGAATAATATTGCAGTGTCTACGTGTCCGAAAGTCGGACAGGGTTTTAATATACTATTCAAAAAAAGTAGGGGATATTTTATTTTGAGATCAAAATTTTCACATATACAAAGGGATACGAAACCATGTTGTATAGTTCCTTACTGAGGAAGCATTTCCAAAGAAATTCATCACCCAAACACATCAATGACACTCTCACGATCTGCACAGGATGCTATTGATGATCAAGGGGGTTGTGCCACAAATTTGCATGACTCTGAATTGGAAGGTTAGAGCCACTGTAAAGGAAGATTTTGAAGAGAAAGCATCAGATTATCAGTGGTTGAAGTCGTTAATTAAACAGAGACCATGCGCCCGCCTAACACAGGAGGAGAGGTTACGTGCCCTTGGCATGCTACAGGTTGGCACAAGACAGGTCGTTGTGGCAAGGGCAATGAATGTTTCCCAGTCTGTCATCAGCAGATTATGGTCCAGACATCGTGCTACAGGGTCTGTTCAGGATAGACCACGATCCGGTCGACCAAGGGCAACAACTCAGGCTCAGGACAGATTCATCCGCACTATTGTCTTGAGAAATCGTATGGTAACAGCAAATCAGATAAGGTCTCAACTTCAAAGGGATACTGGCTTGGTAGTGAGTGGCCAGACCATCAGGAATCGTCTGCACAGATTTCGCTTACACGCCCGGACGCCCTCGTGTCATTCCCTGTTTGAGGGATCGTCACATTAGGGCCAGACTTCAATGGTGTCGTCATCATCAACGCTGGGATAATCGCCGATGGAACAACGTAATGTTCTCAGATGAGTCGAGGTTCACTGTGGACTTCCTTGACAGATGCAGGAGGGTTTGGCGCCCGGCGTTAACGTTTCCATGACGTTAACGTCATTAGACATGATCCGTATGGGGGTGGATCTGTAATGGTGTGGGGAGGCATCACTGCTGCGGCAGAACAGACTTGCATGTTGTTGCTGGGCGTGTCACAGGGCAGTACTACGGGACAACATCTTGGCACCCCATGTTGTGCCGTTTGCACGTCGTTATGGCCGCCGTTTCATTTTCCAAGATGACAATGCCAGATGTCATAGGGCCAGGATCGTTACAGATTACCTCCAGCAGCAGAATATCACCACATTACCATGGCCAGCACTCAGTCCGGACCTTTCCCCATCCCGAGCATGTCTGGGACATGCTTGGACAGCGGCTACGCCAATGTCAACAACCTCCTGCCAATGTCCAAGAACTTGCTGCAGCATTGCAACAGGAATGGAATAACGTTCCCCAAAATGACCTGGGGCGTCTCGTTAGGAGTATGCCACGCCAAATTCGAGCTTGTCTAGCCAACCGAGGGGTTTTACCGCTACTGACTCTGTTTCACAATGGTGGTAAATTTGCTGTGTGACCCTGTGTTTGTGTTGACCCTTATTCTGGAGAATCTGTCCTTTACTGACTGTACACAGGGTTTCGAATAAATTGACAAATGTTTCCTTAATGTTTTTATGTCATTTGTTTCCTTCCTGACCTCATGATCTGCATTTCATGGTACTTGTAAATCCAATATCCCCTACTTTTTTTGAATAGTATATAACTCCGTGTCCGACAGTCGGATGGTTTAAATATAACTCCGTGTCCGACAGTCGATTATTGTTTTTAATTTCTTCAAATCTACAGAATCTTTTAGATATTAAACGTGAATGTTTTGATAAGAGGGCTCAGTTCTTCAAGATGAGTACTGAGAATTTCAATCAATGTTTCTGTTTAAGCTCTGCTTAATAAAGTGAGTTGACATTGGCGTGGGACTTTGTGCATTTATGACAAATTTAGCGACAGTTTAATTGATTTGCTCACTGACTACAAGCACTATTTTATCTCTGGCGTGGAAATAAAGCGTGAATCTGTTCGATCCATCTGACTACTTTCTCAAAAGAGAGACCGAATAAAGACTGTTGTCTATCTTCAACGGAAGAAAACAGATGAATAAAAAGACCAAGAAAAGTCGAAAGCTATCAATTTGCATTTTGTGAAGGTCGAACACAAACATGGCCAAGTTTGTACGTCTAATAATTGCTGGAATAGCCTACTCAAAAAATGAGAACTTTATGACTTTAGGACACGGAGTATTTTAGGATCTCTGTCCGACAGTCGCTAAATTCGTCATAAATGCACAAGGTCCCGCGCCAATGTCGACTCACTTTATTGATCAGAGCTTAAACAGAAACGTTGATTGAAATTCTCAGTACTCATCTTGAAGAACTGAGCCCTCTTATCAAAACATTCACGTTTAATATCTAAAAGATTCTGTAGATTTGAAGAAATTAAAAACAATAATCGACTGTCGGACACGGAGTTATATTGAAACCATCCGACTGTCGGACACGGAGTTATATTAAAACCCTCTCCGACTTTCGGACACGTAGACACTGCGTAGAACTAAACTTGGGTTGTCGCGCAGATGATGTGATACAATGCGCAAACTATAATTTTAATGTATTTAATTTAATTTATTTACAATCTTTTGCATACAAATTGCCTTGCGGTCACATCATGATGTAGAATTCTAAAATGCTTTTTTATATAAGAAGGAAAAAGTGGCATACTGACACCGCACGGAAGTGATGTTCATTCCAGTAAAGTATTCACACAGCAACATTTGAATGTTATGGCTGACTGAACGTACCCCGGTACCATTGAATCACAATTAATCTCTGGTCTTGAGTGTGGAATCTGTTAAAGCACCTTATCGAACTCGACAAAAAGTGTAAGCGTATAGCGGAAGATTGACGATCGGTAAAGAAATAATCTTGAAAGTGGAGATTTGGTAGGATTTTTTAGTCGACGTGAAAACTGTCGTTTAATAGGCATATACCTTACAATATACTTCTAAATCCTGCAGGATTGGAGACGGGGAATTTTTTTCTCCTAAGAAGGAAATATTTATGCATGTTGGTGTAAATTTTGCGAAGTGGAGAGCACATTAATTTTGTAACGCGAGAGAGGGTAGCTCTGCGTTCGTTTTTGGATGCCGTCCGGTCAAAAATTAACGCATGTTTGTTCATTTTTGAACGCTGCCGTTCGTTTTTTAGCTGAACACGAACGGAGACTTGTTCATTTTTGCACGCCTGTTCAAATGCGTTCAGTATATTGACAAGCTCCGTAAGGTCAGCAAATGGACTTGAGATATGACTTTCTATAAGTCTCTGATACAAAGCTAGGCTGCATCTGTGACTGTTTTGGCAATACAAGACATTGTATTATGTCAAGTTTGACCTTCAAAGGTCATCAACAGTCAAACTGAAGGTAACCAAATGGAAGTTCATGTGTGACTTCCTTTAAGTCTGCGATACAAACTAAGGCTCTCTCTGTGACCTTTTTAGTGATAGATATCATTGAATTTTCACACGGTCAGGTTTGACCTTCGAAGGTCAATATGAAGGTCAACCAAATGAAAGTTCATACACGACTTCCTATACATCTCCATTACAAACCTACACTCTATCTGTTAAGATTTTGCTGATAGAAGTAATTGAAATTTCATTGTAAAGTTTGGCTGTTGAAGGTCACTGAAGGTCAAGTTCAAGGTCGCCAAATGAAACTTAATACATGACTTCCTATATGCCTACAATAGAAACCTAAGCTCTATCTGTAATAGTTTTGGTGATAGAAGTCATTGAAATTTCACTATGAGAAGTTTGACCTTTGAAGGTCATCAAAGGTCAAGTTCAAGGCCACCAAATGAAAGTTCATATATGACTTCCTATGAGTGTTCAATGCATACATGTTTCCAATCTTCCATATTTTCAAGCCTAGAAGCCTTTGAAAATTGTTACATTTTGCTCGACCTCAAGCTTGACCTTTCAAGGTCATCTGAGGTCAACTTTAACACAGCCAAAATATAGGTCATATATGACTTCCTAAATGTCGATAATACAAATGTATTCTCTACCTGCACCCATTTGGCCTGCACAGGCCATCTAGCATATTCATAAAGAACAGCGTCCCCACTAGACCCACTTCCTTCAATTCAATCAAAATAGCGCTCGCACTGTACATTGACGGTACCAAGGAAAGTTTATTGCCTAATTTAGAAAAAAATTTATCACGCAGTTTTTGAGAAATAATTTTTTGTAATTTCTCAGTCCTATCTTTAACATTGAGGCCAAAATTTCAAGGGCCCATAAAACGGACAAAAATGATTCCATCAAAAATCCGAAAAAAAGCGCTGGAGATATGGTCTACTAGTATGTTATGGCAAATTTACAGGAAAATTCATCTGGCCAAAAAAAGATACAAAATGTTCCGGACGACGGACAACGGACGCCACACTACGACAATAGCTTTTCGCCCCATAGGGCCGGTAAGCTAATAAAAACAACGAAATCAGTACGTCCCGAACCAGGGCAGAGATAGTCAGGTCTACATCAGACTCACTCCAAACTGCCAGGATACTCTTGTTACAGTAAGAGTCAGTTACTGAAAAAAAAGCAGCTATACTGAAGGCACCACACTGCCTTCGCCGTGATTACTGCTCATGCTCACAACTTTGACCGGAGTAAATCCGTTCAACTGCAAGTCAGAAGGTATTTTTCTTCTTCTATGATTATTGGCAATGGCAACCAGCTTACATTCTTCGTATCCCTTAGCTAAAGCTTAAAATAGCACTTTGAATCCATGAATTTCCATGGAAAGCTCCTTAAAACCCATTTCAGCAGGTATAGATGCCGGCGTCCATAAAACCCTAAATGTAATTCATAAATAATTCTGTAATTGAATTTCCAAATGTCTGGCTTCACTGGAATAATTTTCCACCGTCTCTGTAACATAAAAACTGAGTTATAAAGCCTAAATAGGCTCATGCGTAACAGGAAAAATTGGCATTATTTGTACTCTGTGCAAAGGGGTTAATATAAAAAGTATAATGCCGGAGTAAATACATCAGATTATGACTTGCGGGCAAGCAAATTCACTATCTTAGAATGTCAGTTCTGAGCATGTGCAGTAATCATGACACAGCTCCTTTAATTTGCCTTACTGAGATTGATAACTATGAAGTTGACTTCAGGTCTCATGGCAGAGAAGCGATCATTCAGTAACTGCCACTAATTTACATGGCTATTCTGCTTTGTTAATAAGCAAACTGATCGAAGAGCAACCATGAAAGTAAAGCTCCTTAGAACCATAAAACTGCATGAGTCCTAGCTAATGTGCAACGTTTCCACAACACTTCCTTGATTCTGTATTACCAAGAGACTGTTTTGGCAATGTTCCCTGAACATTATGGTAGGTAATGGGGGGTTTTTTCCCATTTTAATGAGCGAAGGCAGATTATTTATGAGGTGATGTTTCAGAAGCCAAAGCAATGTGATGATAGGAGATAATGAGATGTGACTGTTCTATTACCCCAGTGTTACCCTTGTGTCTATCACAGGGGTAAGGGGTAGGCAGTTCTGGAATTAAACACAGGCATCAACTGAACAGCCTCTATCACACCTCTGCCTGAGGGTGACAGCTAAACTACAACCATATGAACATTATAATTCCTTCTTTCCTAATTTTGAAGGCCAAGTTGTCAACTTGTGTATCATCACTCATTATGACACTTCCCTCAATATCAGGAAGAGTCACTGTGGTTCACAGATCATGCTTGTGTTGACAGGAGTGAAAGACAGACAGTTCATGTTCACCTTCACGGGCTGATTAGTAATGAAACTGTCCTGTTCTTGAGCAACACAGCAGCCAATTGTGCATCGGCCTATATATACAGTACTAAAAGGCATTAAAAACTCAACGAGCTACAATGTACATGATTTTGTGCAAATAAAGTAATAAGGGAAAGGTAAATACAAGGATATTTAAATTAGTAAATGTTAAGCAATACATACACCATTTCTTTGCCCACTCTGCTTTTTGTAGATCATTTGAGGAGTGGCTCATGTATCGGACTATCGCCCGTGGTCTGCCGACTAACCCATTTGTTAGAATTCACCATTTGAATTCTACTTCAAATATCCTTGTATTTATTTTTCCCTCATTACATTATTTGCACAAAATTGTATACATTGTTGCTTGTTGCGTTTTTAATGCCTATTAGTATAGATGGTGGCCAAACCTGACACTAGTGTAATTTACGCAGCCGACAAAGAGCAGAACATGTTGCATTAGCTTACAGCACAACACTCCCCAACCCTGGTCCTGCAGCGTGCTGGTTTTCACTGTAACTTTGCCCTTAACTGATCAGTTAAGTAACTGACAGACTGTACATCTGGCTCAACTCACTATGGTTCTAAATTGACCGTGAGGCTAGTTTGCCCATTTGCGCTGAGGTAAAAATAGAAAATCAGCAGATCATTGGAGTCTCAAGGCTGGTGAATCGTGTACTAACCATGTTAGTATCATTCTAATCATGCCAATATCCGTCAGCAATCCTGCCACAGCAACCGATCCAGGGTCAGTGCACTTAGGAGCTCTATGTGACTGAAGTAAGTGCATCACTCACCTGTGGGACGCCCAACTTCCTGCAGGCATCCAGGAAGTTCTCAACATTCCTTCGACACTTGGCCATACTCAGTTTGGGCTGGAGTGAGTGCACACACACACACACACACACACACACACAAAGAGCTTGGTCAGTGGATAGCCTACACACCCAACAGCTAACCCTCTCTCCACAGTACAGTACTGTGCAAAAGTTTTAGGCACCCTACACTTTTAGATATTTAAATCTGGCTTTAGATGTTTACTTTTTGTTTTCCTCATTAGTGATGCTGAAGATTGAAAGTATATTTGAATTCTAAATTCTAATTCAAAAAATAGTTTCATAACTAAATGTTGATACTTTATTCAAAACAGTTGATACAGGTAATGTACTCTTGACGGTGCCCTGATATCAACATCATCATGGCTGTCCGCAATTTGCTTGGAGGGAGAGACACAAGTGAGACAGTCAGTCTGCAGACAAACGTTGGCAAGTCTTTCATTCTGCTTGGAACAACCAAAAAGCCAATCATTTCATAAAACTATGGAACAAAAGGACACTGTCCCAAATTTTTACGTAAAGCATAGTTGCACCTAATATTGGTTTTATTTAGTTTTTAACAGTTTACAACTCTGTATAGGACATCTCTCAGTTATTGGAAAGTTTTAATTTAATTATTTTTGCAAGCATATTTGCCCTATGAAATTGCTTTAAATGTGCCTAAGACTTTTGCACAGTACTGTAACTCATGTCCCAGTACGCACCACGGCAGGCGAGGGTACATGGATGCTGTTGACGGAGCGCGGACGGATGTGGTTCACCAGGTGACAGAGCACCACCCCGTCCATCAAGGAGCAGCCCAGGTCTTCAGGTAACACCACCTTCAGCCTGCTCTCGATGTTCTACAGGAAAACATGTACACACAGGTTAGAACACACATACACAAACAGACATACAGTGCTTAACAAATTTATTAGACCACCTGTCATAAAAACGAGAAAACATAAAATGTTTTAGAAATTTGTCAAAAACTTGTTTAAAACTAAAAATTATATTGTTATTTCTTTGGCAAATAAAAAACTGAAACCACTAAATAGTCCTTATTCACACATAAAAACCAAAAAAACCTAAAATTTTGCATGGCCTCCTTTGGCCTTGAAAACGGCTTGCATTCAACCACTAAACCTAATTTTTATGTTCAGGAATGCAAGTAAATAACTGCTATTTGGCATCTTTATCAAAAAATAACAATGTGCTGTACTAATTTTCTCTGCTTTTTTGTAAAACAGTAAATTCAAAAATTCATGGATAACAATAATTATATTTTAGCATTAAAAATGTAATTTCAGTTAAAGAGCTTGCGCATACTGGTGGATTAACCATTACAGAAACATAAAAAAAAAAAAAGATTTTGGTTATTACCAATGCTATTAATTTAGGGCAGCTGTGGCATAAACCTTACATTGGGTGGTGGTCTGATAAATTTGTTAAGCACTGTACACACCCACGCACTCATACAAACACATATACATTATAACACACACAGGGAAACACACGGTGCAGACAGAAATAGAGTGAAACAGTAGCGCGCAGATGGACAGAGTTGGCAGTAAAAGAGGGAGTTGATAAACAGAGCTGGAGTTAGTGAGTGAAATGAGCTCCCATCATGCCTTGCCCACCTCTCTCAGCTGCTCCATCAGCTCCATCTCCTCCCTCAGCTGCTCCATCTTGCGCCGCATGGTGAATTGGGGGTCCATGGACTCCAGGCTCTTGGAGGTCCGCAGGAAGACTGCACCCCAAAACCAGGAGGGCCAGAGAGGCGACAGGCACAGTGAGGGACCGCCACACCCAAAGAAAGAGAGAAACGAGAGAAGCACCATTTCTTCATAGGCACACCCAGAGAGAGAGAGAGAGAGGGGGCAGGGTAGGGTCAGGAGGTGAAGGGTTTCATCACCTCTCTCAGTGACAGAACCACACAATGTTCATCATACCTGTGTTTTATCATCTTCTAAAATAGCTTAGTAATTTACAGTAGGTGTTTTTTTGTGTGTTGCAGCTCACATCCGCTTATTTAAGTCGCTGATGGGCTAACCCTTCCACACAGCTAGTTTACAACGTTACTTCTCAAAATGAAAACAATAAAACTAGAAGCCAGCGTCTAAGTCATTCCTGGCTGGAGCTTAACACCTCTCCCAGCACATGAACATATATATTTTTTTCCAAGAAACAAACAACACCCCAATAGAACACCAGCTGCTACAAAGGCACTATGACATTTCATGGGTTTTATACATTCACACCAGGCAGCCGGCTGATACGATCAACAAAGCCTTTTCTGTGAATCATTCTACGAATGTATTGTATAAATTTGAGAGCAACTAACAGGCGACTGGATGTCCAGAAGGACATGCTTGAGCAATAGTATATGCCAATCCTAACCGACTGAGTGCCTCCCATATACCTGAGCAGTGCGAAGCCAATTATGCACCGCTCCCGTGAGGCTGCTAGCCACAAGGTCTGGGATTTTGACATTTGAGTGAACCATACCACCGTATGTGACTATGCTCTTTTAGGGACTGCAACACTTATTAAATATAAATAATGAGCACGAATCCATCATATAGAAAGAGAGATGGTGTTCACATGACGAGCAGAAATCACATATGCAGATAATCACCAGATAACCAGGAGGGGGAACAGTCATAAAGAGCCCAGTATGGTTCTTAACACTCACGCAGAGTTTGGTAATGCCACTCATACTGTAAACAAAAAACACAACATTCACAGAACGTGAAAAATCTGGACATCTTTAAGGATGAAAATGCCCCGCACCCATAAACCAAGAGACTGTAGTGGCTCGCTGGTTTGATAGCCACCAGCACAATGCTAACATTATCAGTCTTCCCAGTGACATCTTGGCCCAATTCAGAGACACGAATAAACATGAAACACTGAATAAAATTAAAATATAATAAAATGCTCTAGAACAATGCTACAGCTGTTAAATGCCATGGATCTGGAGCTACACTCTTGAAATATCCCAGAGAAAATTGCTCTGAAGCCATTTCTAACAGGGGAAGTTAGAGTAAAAGACCTCAAAGCTTAGGCTGGCTCTTAAGCTGCCTCCATTCCATTAGAGGGCTGATACTCCCCATGGGAACATTATCTAAGGCTCAATATACGCTTATAAATAAGTGGGAGTAGGTGGGAGTACTCTCCAGCAGCCCAAAATAAAGAATCATCAGACTCCCTGGTAGCAAAATTACTTTCTTTTAAAAGCATTTTATTTTTAAACTTCTGTGAATGAAAAGCTTGTTCTTAACCCTCATCTGGAGTAACTGAAGTCCAACCATACGAACAAAAGCCTGAACACGCAAACTAGTACGCACACAGACACAAAAACCAAACACACTTCCACATGCATAAACATGCCTGCGCATACAAGCGTATCCACATGCACTAATAACCAAACATACACACACATCCACACATATGCATGCATACACAACACACATAAACACATGTACATCCCCACCCACCCCCCCTCACACATGCACACACACACACCCACAGACACAAGAGAAATACACTCAAAGATCCAAGACACATACAGTATTTCACACGGAAAATATCTAGTGCACTGCGGCCCATTTTTCTGATTGGACAGCATGGTGAAGAGGGGGCGGACCTACCACTGCTCTGCACGCCTCCTTCATCTGGGCTATTGGGGGAGACTCTATCAGCGGGAAGGGCCTGTGTGAGGGGGCGGAGACAAGGCGGGGGCGAGCAAGCCAGTGAGGTGGGGGCTACAAGGAAAGAGGAGGAGCAGGAAGGTGGTCGGGGGGACGGGGGGTGGAGCCAACAATTGGGGGGAGTGCAAACCCAGAAAACAATTAAGCAAATGAGCCAAAAGGTAATGAGGAGTGAATGACAAGCGGCACAAACAGATGCAGTAGTTGCAAAATGAGGGTGCAATTCCACAAGATCCCATTTTCCACAGGCGTAGGGGTTTATAGGTTTTCAGCAGGATTAGCGGGATTCGGAAAATAAGACCCAGTGTGAAGGGAGCAAACATTCGCGCAATAATCAAAATATGGGGAAAGATTGAGAGAGAGAACAGCCCACAAACAAAATACAGAGACATAAGCGAAACACAAAGACACAACAGAGAAGACACAGGAGGGTAAAAGCATGTTAGTTTTGTTTCACAGTTGTCTGTAATCACTTGCTGTTAGCATTAAACACCGCAGAAGCTAACGCTAATGAGCACAGGTGTGATGGATGCTGCTACAATTAGCCAAAGCTGGACCCAGTGCCTTCATATCGCACTGTGGGGGAGGGGGAGGGGGAGGGGGAGGGGGCACAGGCCACCTATTACAGGCACAAAGCAATAAGGCCTGACTGTCAGCACAGCGCCTTTTACGGTCTGACTCAGGATTCGGCTGCACTGCAGGTCCCTGTAGAAGTGTTCATGCAGACAGAATGCTCTCATTCCATTTTATTATCTGATGGGAGAGCGTTTGCCTATCGGCGGTTGCCCCGGGAAACGGAACACTCAGGGTGGTCTGTGGTAAAATTCCCAAAATGAAAAGCACTTCCAGGCATGTTAGCACTGAGACCATGGCTCTCTAAGCCTGATGCAAGGAAAGCCACAGGGGCATTGCAAGCAATCCATGAAATGAACTGCTTTAATGGATTAGTGTTGTAGCAGTGATGAGCAGCAGGATTAGGGCTGTGGTTGCCTGGCTGGGATAAGATGCGATGCAGCCAGGTGCTGACTGGCCAATGTGGACTACAGTGGACAGGTCATGGTGATGGACTCTACCATAGGTAGAGTGGGAAACACCAGGGTACCACTTGGTGCATCTCCTTTCTCCACCCCAAACCTTGGTCCCAGGTCCATTTTTCCAATCTTTTCTGTTCTCCAGTGAAACTATGACAGCACTATTTGATCATAGCTGGGATGATGGTCAGACCAGACAGTGAAGTGAGTCAGTTGCTGCTTAGGGATGAAGAGGGAGACTGTAGGAAACTTCTGAGTCAGCACTGGTTGGCCACTAAGAAGCAGTGCAGTGGTCCCAGTCAGAGGTAAGGGGGGCATGACAGCAGGGCAAGGAGAGACTACATTATCGTGTAACAGTGCCTCATCCACTAGGTGGAGATATAAAGCGAATCTTCCCCAGATGTGTGGGTAAATTCACAGGAACATAGATTCCTGCGGACAACCTGTATTCAGTTCTCCGCTATGACACTTTGGGACATCCTTCAGATACTTTCTCTCCATCTCTCTCTCTCTCTATTGCTCTCTCTCTCTCTCTCTCACACACACACACACACAAACACACACATATACAAACTCAAAAACACTTAAATGCACCCAAAACATTCCCGGAGCACCTGAGCTCAACTCACCTGACCGTGGTTTCAGCCCGAAAGGAGGAGAGCTCACAGTGGAGGATGGTGTGGAACCCCCACCTTCCCTCTGGACCTGGAGAAAAACACAGCGCCCTCTTCAGGGAAGCACCTGAATTACATTCATATACACAGCTACCATCATGCACACACGTACGCATACATGCGCGCACACACGCACACACACACAAACACACACACACACACACACACACATATATATACCTCATCTACACGTTCTTCAGATTGGGCTCCCTGGCCATGCATGTTACTCTGAGAGAGAGAGAGAGAGGGAGAGAGAGAGAGAGAGAGCGAGAGAGATTGTATGTGATCCCCAAGCACTGAATTGATCATACTGTCTACTGTGCAAACCCTTAGTAAAAACTGTAATTTCAAGAAGTTGAAAATATCACACGACAACTATTTTGGTATTACTTCTCGGTGACACAGTCCAGTTATGGGACTACTTCTGTGGCTCTGCTTTTTTTCAATTCCTACACTGTGCAAAGTAAGCCCCAGCTAAGAACTAACAGGTTTGCAAAAATTAGTCAGTCACAACCCTCAAATCCAACTTAATACACTGTAGCCAGCCAATCACAATCTAATAATCATGGTCTGGACAAAAGCGGGACACGTAATAGTATTAAAGGGTCACACTGCTCTTTCGGTAGACCAACTGTCCAACAGGACAGGCTAATTGAAAACTTTCGAAAAGGTGATTTAAGTAACCCCCAATCACCCACGAGCTCAGCAGACCCAGAAATTTACAGTCACAAACAGGTCAAAACAAATCATCCTGAAACCCACACCCCAGAATACCCAAAAGAACACTGGTTTTCCTTTTTATTTGGCATTAAAGTCATTAAAGCAGTAAACTGCAGAACTGTGCACTTAATAATTCGTGATTAGGCCCAAATGAGTTGTGCTGGTTTTATGGTGAAAACAAAAACCAGTAGACTTTACAGATTTTCTGGACCAGGGCCGATAAAAATGGAAATGGAGCTATATTAAATCTAACTAACAGACTAGTGAAGTCAGCAAGAGAGAAAAACCAACTGTATAATGTGCAATATCACCAGAAATGGTAAAACAAGCTAATATTACTCTGTCTGTTAATCATCAGAATAGACATTAGGATTTGTTTTACCCTCACTGGATCCTGCAATAAACCTTTTAGCAGGTCAGGATTTCCAGTGTGCAATGCAATTATTGGCCTTGAGCAATTGTGTGATAGCTTAAGGGACAGAGCAGGAAATTACCCTGTACTGTCATGTGACCATGCAGTCATACTGCCATGCTAGAGGACAGCAGCAACCTTGACAACTGGCTCCAGATCACCGGTTCAGGAGAACCCAGAGAGGTAAACAGGAAGGGCCAACAGTGGCCACAATGCCATTCCTCTGTATGTCAACCAGAATATACAGGTAGGGCTAATGACACAGAATCAACTGACACACCAGATCACAGTACTGAATTCTGTCCATTCCTTAAAATGCAGTTCAAGCCAATGAGGCTTACAGAGTCCATCCTGAAGCATTTCTAGGACTGAGTTTTAAAAAGATGAGGCGAAGGACTGTAACGGGGCAATGGAAGAGAGACGCAACACTTGTTTCTAGCTTGCACGTCCTACCTTCTGGAAGCCAAGAGGCTGGTAAACACAGAAGCTGCCTACCTGGTTAATCCATAGAATATATGCTGCAAATAGATGGGAATATGACATACACGGGATAGAACTGCAGAGGTTATAGTGGGGCAAAGGTCCGATAAGGACTGGGAGCCCATGAATTACCTGGATCGGTGCTTCTTTCTCAAACTGTCGGCAAGCAAGTCGAGCCTCAAGCCTGGTCCTCTCAAGAATCATCTCCCTCTTCTTCTGAAACTCCAGACTTTCACTAGAAGTTTCATCCTAAAGAATATAAGACAAAACAAGACAAAGCAGCCAATTAGGCATGGGCCGGTTACCGGTTTCAAGGTATACCGTGGTTTGAAAAAGTCACGGTTTCAAAACTGCTAAAATTTTCCATCATACCATTCCTGCGGTATGAGCAGTTTTTTATGAGTCGTCAAAGACAGAGAGTGCAGGTCAAGATTATTGTTGAGCTGCAGGTTTAGGCTCCCTTAAGGTACTAAATTTATTTTAATTTTATATAAAAGAATTCAATGATTTATTTTATTATTTATTTTAACTTAACATGCTAAACGTTTACTAATATACCAAATATTCTATATGTTGTTTAAAAATAAAATAGATTGTCTTCAATGGAGAAAAGTTGTTGTTTTTTACCTGGACTTTTCAAAATAATACATTTTAGAGCTGTAATTGCAATATCGCAATACCTTGAAACTGTGATATTTTTGCTAAAGGTTATCATACCGTCAGAATCTCATACCGGCCCATGCCTACAGCCAATATAACATTAAAGACATATTATGTAATGACCGCCATCAAAACTTTTACAACATAACAGTGCAACAAAGTGAGCAACACAAAGTTCAAACCAGGATTCATTAAAGCATCTGCTCCACATCACAGCAAGCATTAAAAATGTTCAAAGCAGCAGTCAGACCAACAGTCGGAAATTTTTCTTTTAAACACGGAAATTCCCACTTCATTACAAGTCGGACAAAAATTATTCATGTCCCAACACAGCAGCACTCCAAGTCTTGATAAAAAAAAAAAAACAGTAACCATAGCAACCACTAAACTACAAAGCTTTCTCTCTGGACTGTCACTGTAAACGAGTTCACTATGCAAAAGAGCAATAATCCCAGGCTGCAGTCCAGCAGCCATTTGGGGACACCAGACAGATATGGGCTGTATTTTAAAAGGCAGTGTTGTTCATTTCAACAGGAACATAAAGAGGGCCACATCCACTGCGATCATATTGAAGGGCATTCAAATCCAAACTCATCCCTTCAAAGGGCCCAACCTAACAGTTTTTTCCAAAGTGAGCAGGTGATGGTCACTTTGCTCCCACAATTCCCTGCAATAACCTGAACCTAGCGACTTGTGTGACTAGAAAATGACAGCAACAATAGCTAATAGTTGTAGTATTAGTAGTAATAATAATACTCCAAAACCTATAAATGGAAAGTGAAAGCCATTATCCTGTGCCTATGTTTACAATAGCGTTCACAGAATGCGACGGCCCCAAAATATGATGTCGAAGGGCATTCGAAATGACTGCTGCCCTTCAGAGTTTTCAGTACAAAGAAAAGTGCCTTCACAGGGTGTACGGCAGGGCTGCCCAACCCTCTTCCTGGAGAGCTACCATCCTGAAGGTTATCACTCCAACCAAAGCAAACCACACCTGCTTTCCCAGTTACAGATCTTGACGAGCAGCTGATGAGCTGAATCAGGTGTGTTGAATTAGGGTTGGAGTAGAAACCTACAGGATGGTAGCTCTCCGGGAGCAGGGTTGGGCAGCCCTGGAGTATGGTATTGGGATTAACTCAACGGAATTAAATGCTGCCATGGTCTATCAGGTTAAAGGGCATTAGAGACATGAGTGGACATGCAACACCCATCATCAGACTCGTGCCCAAAAAAGCTCAACTGTTCTAAAGGCTCTTTTCCCAAAACTGCACCTCCTCTTGCCAACAGCCTGAAATAACAGAGGGCCCAAGACTTGACCCTCCTCTCTACAACCAATGGGGATAGACCAACTTAGGTGACCTATTGTGTTTGAGTCATGAGACATGTTGTGAGTGCAAGCAGAGGTTATGACTACCCTGATGCAATAATGCTAGAGCTGAGGTGATATGGCCTAAAGTTCATCTCATGATATACGTTGAATTTTGGACAATGATAATTTTCTGTATACCACGATATATACATTGTGTCCTAATTTTAACTGAATGTGTTTTAAAAGGGGTACACATTTCCAGTGAAAATGAGGGTGCCAGCTTGATTGAGAAGGTGATAAAAGATAGCCTGAAACTATTTCATAGCAGCCCTGGGCCAGTGGGCTCTCCATGATGACCAGCCACGTTGTTTAGGCAATTTTTTTGATTCACTAATATCAACATGAATTGTTCTCTGCTGATATGAACAACATAGCCAAATTCATACCATGGCACACACTTCTCTCAATATATCCCTTACACCAATATCTAACCCACTCCTAAATGACAAGTGAACGTCTAACATAATAAAGTTAGACTTCTGTAAAAAAAAATAAATAAATAAATAAATAAAAACCCCAAATAGTTACCTTAGGAGCAGCCTGTTCACCCTCCTGGCCACTGCAGAGAGATAGAGGAACGTAATGAGAAAAGAGAGAAGCATATAATCATGTTCAGCTTGTTTAATAATCATATTTTCTGGAATTAATATGCATATGTTTACCTAGCCATGTTTGCATAATAAAAATCATTGAGGCCAAAACAGTTCCTTATCTCATATTTTTTATGAGAAATGGAATAAAAACAAACCACCCTGTCAAGACCAGAGCCTATAAAAATACCCATGCTACACTGGGAGCGAGAGAGCAGAAGGGCTTACTTTAACGCCTCCTCCACCATAACAATCTCCACTGGGTACAGCTGCACTCCGGAAGGATCTACGGGGTCCGTTTTCCCTCTGTAGGACAGGTGTAGGAGGAGAGAACATCAGGATCACCCAGATTTCCTGAAGTCCAATCATAAACCGAGCCCACAGCTATTCTGTTACAGCCCTCACTGATGATCTTTAACAAAAAACTACATGGCTACGTCAACCCCCTAAGCCAGGGACTGAATTTACACTGCTCTCCACCATGTTGAATCCGCTCGGTCATATTTCAGCAGGTCTTTAGTTTCAGTCAATGAATTAACATTTTGTATTAATGGCTGTATCGACCAGCTCATTCACTTATAAAAGGTTTAAGCGCAGCTCCTAAAGTCTGGCTATTACCCTTGAGGCTGGGGAGAAAAAATGGACCCATTAGTGCAGCAAAGGTTCTGCATCAAGCCTGAGCACCAAACAGCAGCATCTGTACTGGCCTTACATGTGCATGTCCCTATTGTTATCTCTTTTCCCTATTTTTGACTGCAAAAAAAAGCAATGTATTATGGTTATCTTTCCAACAGAATCTCACTCTGCATGGGCATTACCACAGCCAGTCACTACTTGGTGCAACAAAACACATAGAAGACTGGAACATTCTGAATTCTCTGTAAGATCATAGGCTTCGTCCACACGCACAGGCAATAAGGTAGCAGGATGAGCCATCCAGCATCTTATGTAACTACCACTGACCCACCTATCTGGATCCTGCAGCAGCTCCACCGCCTCTTTCAGCTGGTTGATCATGTCGATGTGGAGCTCTGTTCCCTCTGTGTCCTTTAACCTGTAGGTAAGAAACCGTAAATAAGGCATTTATGGTGCAGTACTACCCTGACAAAAAGGAGTGGGGTCAAGCTCCATAGCAAGGCTCATTTCTAAGTAGACATTTCTAAGTAGACTAAACATTCCTTTCTTATGTGGATAATGTATTGAGTGATTATAAGTTTACTCCAGATGAGCCTTGACAATATACCCACTGCTATGCAACGTCAAATTTTCTTTTCTATTAAAAAAAACTGAGTGTGGCAATTTTGGCTGAGCGGAGAGCAACAGGAGTTTATCAGTAGCTCAGTCCCACATAACAGCAAGCTTGAGAGAGAGAGGGGCGGGGGGGGACTCAGAGAGGGTGTGGGAAAGAGAGTGTCAGGGCAAGAGCAGTGTGCAAGAGGCTATTTTTGTTTTTTAAAATGCTCTTTGTTTAGTACCCGTCAATAAAATGCTGAGAACAAAGAAAAAAATCAAACACAGGAACAACAACAGAAGCGCACGAGGTGCCCGTAAATAGGACAAAAATAACACCACAGAAAAACATGTTAAAAAAGGAGGCGCAGTGTGACATACTGTGAGCACAGTATGTCGCCACTTGCTACAGCCTGAGGGTCTGTGATGGAATCAAAGCCATTTCAATAATGTTACTGACATGTTATGGTGATAAATTTATTTAAACCTTGAACTTTCGACAGACGTATAAGGGCGGGAGTGGAAGTAACAGGAGCAGGAGAGAGGAAGAAAAATAAAAAGAGCAATGGAGAGGGAATAGAAAAAAGAGAGATACCCACGACTGATCGGAGGCCCAGCTGGCGTCCTCTTCTATCCTGAGGGGCTCGTCAAAGTCTGCCGCTCGGCCCTGAAGGAGCGGGAGAACCAGTGCCTTTGTTACCACGGTAGCAAGAGCTGAGAGGCTAACTAAACGCCAAAGCAGGGAACTAACACGCATACAAATAAATTCCACAAATCAACACGCATTCCGCACTTGATGCTGATAAACCTATCTCAATAACATGTATCAAATTACAGTAGCATACTATACATGTAACGAAACTTTACGCAGAAAATTATGCTAATGTAACATCAGACCAACAAGAAAGAAAACATTCTGAACATTCTCCTGCAAATCCCAGTCGTGTGTTTAGCAGGAGGGAAAGCATCCTTTAAGACACGGAGAGACAAGAGCAAGAGGGAAACTGGTGTTCATCTCATCAGTTCAGCAAAAGATGAGTGTGTACACAGACTTCAGAAGCCAGCAGACAGTGGGGGTAGTCATCTAACCAACTTTCATGCACACTTAAAAATGCTGCCAACATATTTCTGCATTATTTACTGGTCTGTGTTTTCCCTCTTGAGGTTTACGGCCAACAAAATTCCTTACTGAGGCCATAGCTGACCAGAATAATAAAAACAGGGCCACACTGCTGAACAGGTTTCATGAGAAATGGACTTCAAAAGCTCATCCAAGCCCCAGTTTTTTTTTCAAAAAGACCCATGAAACTATTAACATCATAAGCACAGCAACTAGTAACACCAGCCCCAATATCCCCAGAAATTACTGCTTTCATAGGGTCCATTCTTTCAAAAGACAACTGCCACGAGATTTTTTGTTCTGATGCCGAAGCAGTTTTTGAGGACATCATTTAGGAAGAAAGAATCGATATGTGCTTCTGTAGATGGTCAGCAATGTCTTAACACAAAATAACAGGCTAATGACCCAGTTTCACAACTCAGTCAAAATGTTTAAAATATTTTTAAAGAATGTTCAGATAAAGCATTTTATTTTTCAAGTTTTCACTTCTGGGGATTCGTAAATGCGGTAACCTTGCCAATAGTTTCAGGAAAACTAAGAGGAAGTGTTACTCCAGGAAAGCAGGAGGTTGTATTGTTTGACGCCCCGAGAGACTTGCCTGAATGTAGCTGACAAACTGAGTACTCAATCCTGAATCTCTTGACCCGAAATGATCCTCCGATATATCACTGTGTACGGGCTTCACCAATCTCTGAGGAGAATCGCCTACAACAGGACAAAACAAGCAATAAATAAAAGCTTTGAGTAAAACAGAATAGGAAATTAACCAGTCAGCCAAGACGGTGGAAACATTCGCTGAAACTGCCTGACGGTTCTCTTGCACTTTAGAACTCACTGTAAACACTTCCATTGTGACTACATCTGCTCATGTCACCCTGGTATTTGCAGCTTTGCACTGGTCTGGGTAATTAGCACTTAGTTGTTAGAGATCACTGTTTCAACATCTGCTAAATGAATAGGAAAACATTCACATTCTCTCAGATGCTTTTAACAATAGTCTCATGCACGGATTAACCATACAGAGTTTGCAGAAAAAAATCACATTTATACCCACAGATACTTACTGACACAATTCAGGTTACAGTCCTTGCTTAACCCTTTAAGGCCTAATGCAAAAATCCCAGCAGAGAATCATGCTGCCATGTTTACCATAGTAACCTGTATTTTTCAGGAACAGTTGGAATTTTTTTTCTATTGCGCAAAACTTACAGTAATTACGGTACTTTCAAAATTACGCGCATATCTGTGTCGGCAACGACACGTTCTTAAAATGCGCACATGCTGTCCCGGTTTAAATGGGTTAATGGAGCAATGAATCATCCACAAGTCATCATTAAACACTGTGCAAACCTTTAGTCCACTTGTTTTCAATTAAACAATTTAGCCCACTAGTCTGACCTCATATGACCTGAGGCTCCGTTCATAAAGCATCTCAGTAAAGGAATGCTAATCTACAGTGCGCTTACCCTTTTGCAAAGTAAGACTATTAAATGGGGACAACTCCCTGTAAATGAGTATAACCAGTATGAGCCACTATGCCAGAGCTCATGAAATCTGGTCCCTGAATCCAAATCCAGACCTAGTTTTCTTCTCTTCCAGATAATTTACAGGACTATTTGTGCACTTGATTGGCTACAGTGTGTTTTCACATCTCTTAGGCCAAGGGAGGGTAGAAAGCCAGCAGGTCTCAGACCTCGAGGACCGTCATTTGACGATCCCTGCACTATGCTAATGAAATATCTTATGAACAGTAGTCTTGTTTCTTGGCTTAGAATGTGGATATTGGAATACTGACCCAAGATCAGATTCATTCACAAGCTCTGATTGGTTGGTGAAAGTACAAGAGCTGTGCTAAAGTGGGCCAGAGGCAAGTAATGAGTTTCAGACTGAAAACAGGCTCTGGCTCTGACCCACATAGAGACATTAAGGAAAAGTCTCTCTGATTGGCTGGTGGAGGGTGATTGACAGGGATTTTGTGAGAAGACTGTTACCTGGATACAGTGAGAGAGGGTGTGGCTTCAGAGTGGAAAAGTGTGGTTTGAACTGTTATTGGCAGCACATGAAACCTGAAATTTCTAAAACTCTCAGCTTAGGAAATATAATCTGTATCTTGACATCTACCAGGAACAGAAACCATAGAACACAAATATTAGCCTTGCTGCACATTCAGCTCATAGTTTTGGTCAATTTCTGAATCTCAACAGATTGTGCCTCCAGCCAATGGAAGATGCAAGCAATATCAATGTGAGCACCCACAGTCCCCTCCTTGTGTCAACAAGGCCTTCCAGCGCGTATCTGCACCTCCCATTCCTGATCTCCTCTTGGCAGGGCTTCCCCTGTTAAGTCTCCACCCCCAATCATCTAAGCGAATGACAGGCACAGATACTGCTATAAAGAGCGGATGGAACTCAAACTGTCTGTTGAAGCCAAACGGACGAGAAACGCCCAAGTGAATGTGCCGCTCAGCCACTTCTCAACTCAAACAGGAAGGGCTCTTCTTCCTCTGTCATCTTATCCTTTTCTTATCAGCGAAGATAAGCAACACGACGCTAAACAACCTGGCACTATCTGCACTACATTTCCACCTCAGGGGACAAGGACGATTCCCCAGCACAACAAACGCTGCGGTGTTACAACTGTGAGACCATTTAAACTGCCCGTCTGCTAGCATTACACCAAACTCTTCACCACCCAGACATGACCACCGGCAGGGATTGAACCAGCCATTTACTGCACAATTATTAGTCTTTTGAGCTCTTTGGCAATAGGAGGCTCTGTGTAATATTATGGAGTGTAGATGACAAGTGAACACATTTGTCTAACGTTCAGGGCACAGGCGTGGCCGTTATGAGTATGTGCTGCTATTAAGAGGTGTATTTACCCCACAGTTACCTGTAAAGGTGAAGATACTCCCAGTTTTACAGTCCACAGTGCAGGTGACTGTGTCGAGTGAGAAGCAGGTAACACAACTGCTATGATGTGGTTTAACATTTCATTAGCCATTAGGGTGGTACAAATGTAGTTAGAGTTAATATGTAATGCAGAGGAACAGGACCTAAAACAGGTGCTAGTAATACGTGTGTAATTACCAGGGCGTAAACGTTGTCACTGTTACGATTGTGTAATGCAGTTGAAGCGGGTGGGTGACACACATGTGATGGAGTACCTGTCAGATTAGAGATGTGCTCGCAGGAATCGTCCTTAATCAGACCCTCCTCTTCAGTGATATGGGACATGGGGACAGTGAGACTCAGGCTGTCCTCATCTGAGGGCTGAAAGGAGACGTGAAGGTCCAGTAAGCTTTTGTGTTTCAGTTACTGCTAACACAATCCCAAGCTGGACCCTTTCTGTGCTCACCGGTCATCAAAAACAAACTGCTCAAATGTTCAAACCACACTCCAAAACATGGTCAAATATGCCTGGAATTTAAGCACCTTTTATCATCTGAACATTTCTGCGCATCACTGAGAAATTGAATTGTAAAACACCTCGAGTCATTCAGGATAAAATAATTCCGTTACTCGATTCCATGTGCCAGAAGTTAACTTCAAGTACTACACAATTTCAGGGACTTCTTAAAATAATACACGCATAATCCTTGTGGAAAATCACCCTCATTGTTGTGTCAGGTTTTAATTATTTCATTCATAATTCACTGGTTAACTAAATACATCCGTCTATTCAGCAGTACGGCTGATAATGTGACATTACACACACAGAAAGAGGCAAACAAGCAAACATTGATACAGTGAGATTCAAAAATATTTGGACATCGACATGATTATTAAGGATTGTAATTTCAGCATGGCACACACACACAAAGATATATGCAAATATGTACATGCTCCATAGGAGTGCGCACACACACACACACACACACCCAGCCCACCTCGGTGGCCGATAGCCTCTTGTCTCCATTGTCGCTGCCGACTCCGGAGTCCGTTTCCTGCTTCTTATTTGGGTCGATGTCCTCTGTGCTGGAGAGGCAGAGAGCAGAGGATTGTGGGTCAGCTTTGGCAGGTCATGGCGGTACAGAGAGGTACAATGGGGCCCGGAGAAGAAACCTGAGCAGCCGCCGGTCTCTCTCTGACTGAGCGCAGAGTCCTGAGAGCAGTGAGGCAGCGCCAGTGTTTCTCTAACTCAGGCGCTCTCCAGAGACCTCCACCCTCACACTGAGGAAAGTGGGTCGGCACCATGCGCTCATTAGGTGCTATGTGGAATAAGAGGCCTAATTTAAGCCCTCACTCTCCACTGCCACAGATTCTTTGAACTTACTAGATATTCAGCTGTGTACAGTCTGACTAAAACTAGAGCATTTCAAGCTGAAACATGCATGGGAAATTAATCAGAAAACATGCGAGTGCAATACTGTGGAAATGAACTTTGTTCTTTACAGACTGAACTCCCCTTCCGGTCTTTCTGTGTTCTGAGTGGCAGAGTTTTCTTGTCTTCTGGATGTTTCCAAGCGCACTGATGCTCACCTGCCTGCAGCTGGGTGGGACAGGCTGAGTCTGTTTATGACAGGAAGGAAGAGGGCGTCGGCCATCTTGTCACTGCGACACTCCTCCATTGCCAGGTATTTGAATATGTGCACCCGACCCTTCCTGCAGATCTGGTGAAACAGAACACAGATAATGACACATTTATACGATGGAACATGGCCTGGCAGGACATAGATGCAGGGGCGGGGGGCGGTTCTGTGCATGTCTGACATGAGCGGGGGACAAAGCTCTGTGACAGGTGTGTCTGACCTGAGTGGGGGGGGGGCGGAGCTCTGTGACCGGTGTGTCTGACCTGAGCGGGGGGCGGAGCTCTGTGACAGGTGCGTCTGACCTGAGCAGGGGGCGGAGCTCTGTGACAGGTGTGTCTGACCTGAGTGGGGGGGGCGGAGCTCTGTGACAGGTGTGTCTGACCTGAGCGGGGGGCGGAGCTCTGTGACAGGTGTGTCTGACCTGAGCAGGGGCCGGAGCTCTGTGACAGGTGTGCCTGACCTGAGCGGGGGAGGGCGGAGCTCTGTGACAGGTGTGTCTGACCTGAGCAGGGGTGCGGAGCTCTGTGACAGGTGTGTCTGACCTGAGCGGGGGGGCTCAGCAGGGGGTTGTTCTCCAGCCGCAGGAACTGCAGGTGGACCATCTTCCTGAAGCAGGTGGGCACGGCGGACAGCTTGTTGCAGGAGACGTCCAGCTTCACCAGGGGCAGCTCCACCAGCTCTGAGAGGGGGAGAGAGGCGCTCAGCAGCTCAAAACCGCATCACAACATCACTGAAACATTGCCCTAAAATCAGGAGGCAAACATTATCTAGCAGTTCAGCCAATCCGATCAATCCCAGGTGGTTATATGCTCAGAGAATCTCAGACTTTAATTGACAGAGAAGAAACATCCTTAGCTGAGGACTTCTTGCTGGGAACGTGGCAATCACTCAACTGGTTCAAAATATACTCACAATAGTGGGTCCTTCGATACAAACATTTACAGCAGTAATACTGAGAAAACATTGATGCTCTGTAAGTTCACACCACCTCATACAATTCAATAAGAGCAGCAATGACTGCAGAAAGAGACAGAGTAAACAACAGCAGTAAAGTCAGACTTTTACAGACACTAACATCAATGAAACAGCTGCAGAGAGTCAGTTGCATTGTTTTTATTGATGTAAAATGCCTTTTTCAAGTTAAATAAAAAATAAAAAAAAGAAACTGCTGCAGAAACAACATAGTAGAAACAAGTGAGCTGAAGGCCCTTGGCTGCCATAGGAAATAGTGTTCCAGCACTGATGGTTCTCCAGTAAAGAGGCAATCTTCTTCCCCCGTAGTGTGAGAGGAGGAGACAGAAATTAAGAGTGATTGCTAGTGAGAGGCAGCCAGCATACTCCAAAGACACTGGCACGTCCTCAGCTATTAAATTAGGGATCTCAAATTCGCCATCAACCTAACCCTCCCCCCCAGCCTCAAAAATTCAAATGGAAGGATGTCCCGGGAAAAGGGCATGTGCCTCTGAGCCGGCAGCCAGCTACGTGAGGCAGACAGTTTTACTGCTGCCGAACACCGTCTCAGAGGCAAGATCTGTGTTTCTGCTGGCTGGCTGGCACTGCGAATGACAGGAGCTCCAGTATATAGAAAATTATTGAGCGTATGCCCTCCTTTTGTCGCAAACTTGGCCAGCGCATTTCTAAAAGGAGCAAAAACAAGTTAATTACCATAAATCACTTTTATCACACCAAATGCAGATTGTGTTATAATTTATTAAATATTTGACAAATTTATGATTGACAAAATAATCATTGGCAAAAAACTATATTCAGATCTCTATTATCCAAAATAGTACCAAAAATTATGCCAGGAGACAACAAACAAAAAACGTAATTTTTTGCACATCACTTTTGAACATGGTTTCAGATAAAAACCATGCTGATACGTAGCTCTCATAGAGTGAGGAGTGTATAGAGAGCCGAAAGAACCATGGTAAGGTTGTGTTCGGAGCTGTTAGAGGCTCTGGGGTGTTCAGGACTCCAAACAGAACTCAGGGTTTCACTGAGAACAGAAGTAAAGGTGTGTTTAGTGAGGCCTGCTCGATTCAAGGGGGTCTGCCCAGTTTTCCACCAGTGTATCCACCTCCCCATGAACTAAGTGAAGTACACTGGGGGGGGGGGGACAGACAGCAGGAGCATCTCAGAGACTACAGACCAAACCCGTCTGAACTGTAGAGGGAAGGCCAGCCAAAGCTAAAAACAACCACAGAAAATCATCAGAAAGCGATCAGCACACTTACTGTACAAGAGCCAGAAAAAACAACCAAAGACAACCAGGCGCAGATGAAAGAGGATTAGTCCCAGAATTAAAATATACATACAACAGTATATAGAAGAAATTTTTTTTTTTACTTTAATACAGGGGTTCTCTCTCTGGACTATTTAATTGGCAGTTACATGAAGACTGAATTTAATTTAAATAGGGCCCCAACATTTTGTTTATTATAAGTTATTACAGTTTGAATTTAAATGAATTTGGCTTACATTTGCTTTCTGCATTTGTGGTGAATGCAAATATAATTTGAGATGAATCATACCAGCGCAATTTGGGCTGGAGCAGTGGGGTCATGGAAAGAATGAGAGAAAAATAAAGATAGAGAGAGTAAGTGAGTTAGGGGGAGGGAAAGACAAAGAGAGAAAGAGAGAGAGAGAGAGAGAGATACTTTCTACAGGCTCATTTCCTGAGAGAGGATAAATTAAAGCCAAACAATTAGCACTTTATCTCACTGACGGATCCTTCATTAGCATCAGGACAAAATTACATATCATGGTGAAGGCCATTAGAGGGCAAGATCTAGATATTATTTTTAAATCCAGGAAGCATACTTTTTTAATTAGATTTAAAGAGAATTTAAAGCAAATTAACTTTCAAGGTCAAACCCTGGAAGCACTTTACAGGGAGTCTTTTAACAACTAGCTAAACTTCGCCAAAGGTCTGAATCCAGTCACTGTAAAGTTCTCATGTTGTTTTGCTAGCGCTGCAGCCGCATTACCAAGTTACCATGACATCACTATAATTGAGGGTTTGAACTTCACAGCGAGGTGAAACAAGGGTGATACAAGTCGTAAAAAGACTTGGAACAGAATGCAGTGAACTCTCTGTGAGCTTCGGAGTGAGTGGGCAGGAGAAGGAGGGTATAGAGGACAAGAGGGAAAAAAATCCTTTGAAGTCCTCCATGATGTCACCAGGTGCACAGCCAACTAGCCATCAAAATCTGTTCCTTTGTGACATCACTATGTGAAGTGACCACCCAGAGGCAAGGAGGAATGAACAACTTCAGCCAACCAGGCAATTAGTTCCTTAGTTCATTATTCTGGATGTTCCCCCCCCCTTTGAGATGTCACAAAGGGCAGATTTTTAAATGGCTTGTAGTGGCTAATTGACTGCACACATAGTGACATGACAGGGGACCTTTAAAATTCATAGCAAAACTATGCTGTTAGGAGGTCTCTTTTAATTCTGGGAACACTTTAATTATACCTTGCATTTTATCATTTCTTCCATTGATGACATTTAACAGTTTTTTTTTTATGGGGGAGATCTGCTCTACTGACAGTCACATAGGGTCACATGGGGCAGTGTTTCCCAATACTGTACCTGGAGTTCTGTCCAGCACATGCAAAATGTGTCCCTGATTTAACATACCTGATTCAGCTGATCAGCTCATTAAAGGAGAACTTATTGAGCTGAACCGAGTGTGTCAGATCAGGAAGACATGTATAATGTGCAGGGCGGCAGAGGTACTCCAGCAGCAGAGTAGGGAAACTCTGACATTGAGTATTCTAGAGTTCATCATTTCTGTGGTTCACAAACGGATACCAGTGAACATGTATACCTGTGATATCTGAGGTAGCCCGACAAGTCTCACCTTCGGGAAGCACGCAGAGGAAGTTCCTTCTCACACTGAGCTCTCTCAGGGCCCTCAGATGGCCGATGTGTGGAGGCAGAGTGGTGATCTCATTGCAGCTAATGTCCTGCAGGGAGATCAGTGCAAAGCAAACATTCTACTCCATATACACATCGCCACCACACAACAGTGACCACACTCTCACTGTTACTATTAGTATTCACTTAGATTAACAGAAACACGTACAAGCACAAACATTCAAACAGACACACAGTCAGTGGTCCAACAAAAGGATATCATAATAAGGATAGCGTGAGCTTAATAATTGTGTTTTACATAATTTAAGACAACCTGTCCATATTTTTTCTAGATATATCCCATTTTTTGCAGTAAATCAGCAGCGCTACAAGCCGGAGACAAGTTCCTTCTGAGGATAACTGCCTTTCGCCTGCTTGCCTGATTGCCTGCCTTTTGGCCTACCTACCTATCCATCCATTGAACTATTAATTTAGCTTAAGTGCTAAGTAGTGCCATACTGCTCTGATCTAAAATGTCAGCCTCCTCAAAGCTGACCTCAAGACAAGTGCTAAACCTGACTATGTCCCACAAATCAGCATCAGCGCACCTAATTTACGCTGGATACAGCACAGCGTGCGCACACAGGCACACACACACACACACACACACACACGCCCGCGCGCGCCAAGACGTACCAGCTCCATAAGGCCAGTGAGCTGGCCGATAGCCTCGGGAAGGCAGAGCAGCTTGTTGTTGCTGGCGTTCAGCACGCGCAGGGGCAGCTCACACAGACAGACCGGCAGCACTGAGAGCTGGTTACGACTGCAGGAGGAGACACATGTAAGCGCGTTAGACACACACACATACACGCAAATAAAGGCTTCCATACACACACAGATACTGTCAGACAAAATGACATGAAGAGCCACATAAGCACACTTCAGAGAAAAAGCAAAGATCATTAACAAACACTCAGTTGTAAATAAATAGCAGAAATCTGTCCTATAAATGATGAAAATCATTTACAAAACATTACCAGATTTACATCTCCCAAACTGCATTCTTAACAGGCAAAGAGGAAAAGAGTCCTGTAGCAAAGGGTTAAGACCACAGAAGAACTGAGATAAAGATGTCAAGTGTGAGTTCTAGCACTGATTAGAGATGAATGCTAGCTTTGAAAGAGCAGTCTGACAGTCATGTGATCATAGGAGGGAACTGACTTCTGAGGAGTACTGCAGGATGTAGCAGAGCAGGGAATTAAAAGAATTATTACTTCATGCAACATTACATAACTGTCTGGAAACCAAAAAACCCTCGCCAGCACTATAAAAGAAAGTTCCCCAGTGCTTAGAAAATCTAAACACAGTTTTCATTTTTCATATCACCAAGCTCATATCATAGTTTTTCTAAAATTATACTGTTTTTACTCTGCAAAATAAATAAAAGAAAGGCATTGTGAAGGTGCAGGCCAGATCTGCAACAGGGACCACATGCAGCACATAAATACAGCCAGCAGGTCTGGCTCGGGAACACAGAAGATTCCAGAACACAGGGAGCTTTCACGGCTCTCAGGTGAATTACAGTGTTTCATGCTCTCTCTCTGGACACATTATGTTCCTCAGATCTAAGAAGCAAAGGAGCTGTGGTAAAATACTATATGTGCGTGAGAGAGTCCGTGTGCATGGGTTTGAACGTGTGAGTGTGTGTGTGTTTGTGTGTGCATGTGAGTGTGTGTGTATGGGTTTGTGTGTATCTGCAAGCCTACGCTTCTGCTGTAGGTGAGTTATATCTACGGAGGTGTCCATGTTAGTGTGTATAAAAGCATCTAGGTCCACAAATGCATGTCCAAGCTACTGATGCCACTCCTAAGGCAAAAATGCTTTCTGTCAATCTCAGTGTCCCAAGGTCCCAAACAAGTAGTACTAAATCTAATGAATCTGTCCTGTGTACCCTGTCTGGGTGTCAGAGCCACTGCTTTTCGGAGATGGAATGACCAGGAGCCCAAGGAAAATGGTCCTGATGTGCGGTTCCTTCACACTGAATTCCCCTTTTCTTCAGGCAGCAGATTTGTGCTAATGAGCAAATCCAATTGATTCAAACTAAATACTGAAGAGGACTTTAACTAATTACTGAACCTGTACTGTCCCCTTCTAGTGCTCTTTACCATACACTGATGACAAAAGGGATTGCGCACCCTGCAGGTGATTAATGACATTACCCGTCATAACTCGGTCACAGCTAATGAATCACGCAGCCTACTTTACGTCCTGTGACAGGGATATTAAAAGGACTCAGATATAGATCAGCTGGTTAGATTTCTCTCTCTGGCAGCTTCCCTTCACCACAAGGGAAATCTCTCCCATTTATCCCAGGTCTCTCAGGGTGCAGCTCATTAACACAAACAGTATTCTATTTTGTTCTGCAGTAACAGAGCGATTAGTGCAGCCCAGATCCATCAGTTCTGCTGTGTGAGTGTGTGTGTGCTTGTGTGCAAATGTGTGCGCGGCTGAGTGTGCGTGTGTGTGTGTGCGTGTGTGTGTGTGTGTGTGTGTGTGTGAGCGTGAGTAAGAATACATGGTTGTCACTTATTTCCATCTGCCAAACAGACATTTAGGGTTAGGGACAGGATTAAATTTAGAGTTAGGGTTAGGTTCGGGGCTAGAGCTAAGGTCAGGGTTAGGGGTCAAAGTTAGGGTTAGGGACAGGATTAAAGGTAGGGTAAGAGTAAGGTTTGGGGCTATGGAAGGGGTTAGGGTTAAAGTTAGGGTTAGGGAAACCAGAGACAACTCATGTAAATCAAAGCTGATTACCTGAGATAAGACGACGTCATGTCAGTTTGGCGGATGGAAGTGACAACCTGCATGCATCCTGTGTGTATGAGGGACTATGTGTGTGCATATACAGTATGTGTGTGTGTGCACATATGTGCGCAGGTGTATGTGCCAGCATGTGCGTGCACCAATGTGTGTGTTTGCATGTGCATGTGCCTAGATACCTGTGCGTGCCTGTGTGTATGCGCATGTGTGCCTGCACATGCATGTGTGTGTACGTGTGAGTGAGCTTTGTTATTATGGAAAATAGTGCTGCACACAGGATCTACCACAGTTAGACCAAAGGCTCTGAAGCTTAACCCTTAGAGTGCTGAAATAAATTTTCAAAAAATCATAAATTAAATTATCTTGTGCTGTTGAAAACCTATCATGTGGCGACTTGTTTAAAAGAGCTCCCGCAGAGGAGCTCTTATAAACAAGTCGCCACATGATAGGTTTTCAACAGCTTTGAATTTGATATCTTACATCATTGAGCAACACTATTTGTATTCAGCGCTCTAAGGGTTAAGACAGGACATCTCTCCTTGACTATGCTCTACTGTGGCAGCAGGGCACAGACAGCGAGGTAAACAGGAGAGTTACTTACCCTCTCCATCCTCCTCCTACCCTACCCACCCCCTCAGACAGAGTAGTGGCACCTCCCTCTCAGGTCCCTCCCACTCCCACCCCCCCCAGAGTGACAGCATAGCAGCCCGCCAAAAGGACACTGCCCCTGAGGAGGGACACTAATGCACTGAAGGCCTGGCTCTCTCTCTCCTTCCTGCAGTGGATGTCAGTACTGGTACTCATGGACCGGAGGGACTGAGTTTGTGTTTGTGTTTCTGTTCTGTCTGACCCCCTGCCGCCACAACTTCCCCAGCGGCTGTGTGCTTATGTAATTAGCTTTCTAAAAAATCCTGATTACTCGCTTGTCTCCATCTCACTCACTCCACTCTCACAGAACAACACACACAAACACACATACATACTTGCCAGTCATTAGGCTGACAGCTGGAGAAGTGAGAGACATGCTCAAACCGTGACAGCGTCATCAAGCATTACCCATCGCGCTTGGGTTTAACGAGCATTACGGCTGGTCCCAATACACCTGAGGCACAGACCAGAACCGAGCCCTTAAAACCATTAGCGACTGAATCCCCGTCCGCTCCAAAAACACCCCTCGGTCATAGTCAAGTACACCATATTTAGGTACAGAACTGACATCACTCACAGAATGTAGTTTAGCAGTTGAAAATAAAAAAGGAATGGCTATATGCAGAAGAATGACACAACCACACATTTCCGGATGTGGCCTGCACCTTAAAGGGGCACTGTCACGACACGCCCATGTGTGAACTTTCATAATATGCAAAGATTTGCAACGGTCACTAACTCAAAGATTTACAAAGAGAATCTTGTGGATATTTTGAACTTTGTGTATGAAAGGATTTTTGTAGTGTTTTGCTCTCCAGCTTTTGCTAACTATAATAATAAGACAACCATACACATTTATTTAGAACAAATAGAGACAAATGAGAAAACGATTCCAGAAGAGGCAACCCACTCATGTTAAGGTCTTTTCATTGCTTAAAAAAATTGCTATTTTAGCTTACTTCCTTGCAAAACTAAAACTAATGAAGATATTATTACCTTAGGGAACTGATATCCCCACGAAGTCTGACAGCACTTGTTCTACAAAGAGAACAGAGCAAAGCAATCGGGGATGCCCGTGTAAAAGAGAAAAAATCGCCTGTTCCTCTCTTTGCCATTGTGGTACCACGTCAAAACCGTGCATAAATAAAAACTCAAACCTGCTGAGTCTTGTTTGAAATAGCTCTCCATAAGAAAAATGAACTTACAAGAATGCCAAAACAGCAACAAAAAGTTCACAAGAATGTTAGGACTCTGAAACAAAAATAACTGCTCAAAAATACAAAACAATAATCAATCTAAATGACAAAACAGCTGAACTACTCTTGAGGGCAAGAACTGCACTGCTAACACTTAATGCGCACACATCCACAAAATTCTTTGCATCTCTTGAAATCACAAGGGTAACGATTTCAAGATTGGAGTCAAGATTCGCGAAAGTGCATGTTGTGATAGAGCCCCTTTAACATAACAGTTATGTAATGAAATTTTTCTTGGAAATTACACTATGCTCCCTAAGTGACCATGGAATGTTTATATTTTTTTAAAATATTTGTCCACACTATTTAAACTACATTCTATGTTTATAGTGCCCAGCATAAACACAATTGTCGAATATAACACTGAAATATAATAACTCGCACAAAAGGGAAAATTTCCTTTCAGACACACAGCTTGGCACATACGGTTCATTTCAAAACAAAGACCTAAATTATTGTATGATGTAAGGACTTGCTCTCTCCTGATTGGTCCAGACGAGCCCCACCAATCACCGTAAACAGTGACATTCACCGCGCGAAAGTGCGCAAGAGATGAATATAACAATTCGACGACCTCGTGCTAATAGTAGATTAGGCTTCCCGCAGGGGCTCCTGACAGTGCCCGTATTTCGTGTCGCTTCGTCCCTGTGAGAAGCTTTATGTTAGAGTTGTCGCCCTTTCCCTTATTTTATATGTTCAAGTAGGGTCATATAATAAAACGGTTATTGACTTCCGTTATTGGTCAATCAAATGATTTATGATATTCACTGAGAACTTGTCCAAGGTGGATAAATCATTGGATTCACCTCAACTGAAGTCAATAATTGTATAATATAAAATCCTGATTTGTGGTGCAAGGTGATATATTCCCATGTATTCAGCAGTGCTTAACGTCATCGCTCACAGTTGCAAAATGCACACCCACACAAACACTGTCCCATTGTATCAAGAACCAAAAACCTACATATACACCTCATCATTCAACATGCCCCACCCCAGACACACCCACATATCAATGGATGCTTCCAATAACGCCAAAACAATAACCCTCATGAATCTGCCCATCATGTGGCCTCTCTAAAACCCTGCTACTCTCTGACCCCTCTCCTTTACCAACAGATATTTACAGCATAAGCATGAGAGCATGACCCTTTCACCTCGACAGAAACACACTTTACTCCCCTCCAGGGCTCTGGCAGTTAGGTGCAGCTTGTAATGATTATTGCAGGAGAGAGGAAAAAATGTTTCATTGAAGTCTACTGCGAGCCAAATCTAACAAAGATGAAAAGCAAAGAGGCGGCATTTAATAAAACGGGAGGCGTTTCGCATTCCAGAGAAAATCCCAAAACACTGCAAGAGCGGTCGGAAGCTTTGTCAACATGACAGGAGGAATACGAGGATTTGGGGAGGTATGCTTCAGTTCTTACCGCAAGCTCTCAGGCTTAATCTGGCATGTGGCAAATGTTTCCTGTCTTCCCTTAACTTCTCAAGTTCATTGTATGTATTACATTCTTAGTTCTTACCTTACGTTTAAAGTGGTGAGCATCTGCAGGTTGATGATAGACTCTGGGATGCTTCTAATGCAATTGTGATAGAGGTTCAGCGTTTCTAAGGAGACGAGGTGACAAACTTCAGAGGGAACATCTGTCAGACGGTTCTTCGACAAGTCTAGCAAGCAGAGAAAGAGGGAGTTACTTTAATCCAGTTTAGTACATACACAAAACAAGACGTTCAAACATCAAACACTGCTGGGCCATCTCCATCTTGACCCAGCCCTGACCTCTGACCCCTCGCACATCCCCTTCCAGGTAGCTATCCCCATTCCTCTAAACTCCACAGTAAAACAACCAATACGCTATGAGAACAGAGAAATTCAGTGAAACATATGCAGAAAGTCTGAAGCATCCTTGAGTTTGGAATTATGGTAATACCACAGTCCTGAGGAGTGAATGTTATGGAGGACATTTGAGGTCATTCCGCCACCAGAGTCTTCAGTCACCTGATTAGAGAACAGCCACTCAGAGGGCACTTTCAAAATTCACTGCATACACAGGGGGTTTTGTAAATATGCAAATGTCAGAAAAGGGCTTTAACATGAATGTTTCAAAACTACAATTACATAAATATCTACAAATTTCATTTCTATTCATTTGTATGCCTATAGTAGTTAGCAGCACATGTCTGCTTAAGAAAGGCCATACCAGCAGCACTTTGCAATGTATTGTGAGTCTTCAAAGCAAAGCTGGTATGTATGGCGTTTCCGATGATTTGACCACCCCCCCATATGTGATCACGATGTGCGTTTAGGCTGTAATTACTCAGAGATGCCACAGCTGGGTCACATACAGCAGTGAAATGACTGACAGCGCAACTTTCAATGGATGATCAACCCATTCTCTCCAGTTTCTTAAATTAGTCAACTGAGGAAACGCATCGCTGAGCCAATCATAATTTGAGAAGAACAAATGGCAAAGTTTCGACCCACATGAAACACCCAGGAGACTCCAAGCACATTTAGCATTTTCAGCAACTACACTGCATATTTCCAAATGAAACTTGCCAGTGTATCCAAAAAAAAAAAAACTATAATGTATTACGTGCAACCCACAAATGTAACTCAGAACAGTCGCATGGGTCCGTATTAACCTATTTCAATGATGAGCAATAAGCAGATGCAGTTACGCACATTCACCACGAGGTGTCTCAGTAACAGTCAATTCGGAGACCAGGAGGCCAGCCACAGATTCAAGCGCTAGGTTTGAAAGCTCGGAGAGAAACTTCCTGCATTGAAGAACCAGAGAAAACAACAACCTTCGATATCAGTCCAAGAACTGACCAGAGAACACAAGCAGCTCAGCGGTCTGCCATTGTTTTACCAAGGTGATTTAGTGCACTCAGCAGCAGTTTTTTTCTGAGCTAAAAATATCAATGTGGAAGTCTGTGTTACATCATAGCTGCAGTCAGGGGAAATTTTAGAGAAAAGAAAAACAAAACACTAAAAGAATGTTTGTTTTTCATCAATTCCAGAAAGCGGTTTGAGGTTTTTATGAAAAAGAGCATCCAGATCTGGCAGGACGAAATAAACTGTTCACAACTTTGAATGAACAGCACCTACAGCTTTGTACAAATTAGCATCCACACTTCTGTCATAAGACACATCCAGCCAAGTGTCAGAAAGTGTGAGATAGCTTTGCTCCCACAAAATGGCTCCACAGAGAGATGACAAGCCATGACTAACATCCACACTGCAGTACGGTACTGTGCTGCCAAACATGAGAACAGGGCTCTGATATCACCATGTTGTTCTGAGAGTATCCCTACCCCATCAGCCTAGATTGTAGTCCCCCCCAAGCACATCTGGATGGACTGATGTCTAATGACAAGATGAGTGTGGTGAAGACAGTGCTATTCCTGGAGGAGGAGAGGAATACAAGCCACTGTAAACACTAAACAGCAAAGCCCCTTTTCATGTGGGCTCATCCCTGTCTCCCTGCACCCCCCTGGGGACATGGGGCTAACAGCTGCATCAGGGTCCCATCCAAACGGAGGTACCACAGACCACTAGAGCCTTCCACCCCTATTGTACCACAGACCCCTGTCAGTGCTGAGGGTAGGCTTCATTTCCCAGAAATGGAAGGATTTCCAGCTTCTCACGGTTCATCTGGCCAGCTGAACTCTCACATATTCAGCCACAAAAACAGCCACTCCACAGCTAGTGAACTAACATGTTCCACTGCCTTGTGAGTCTCAGATGCCGGGTGCAGGCTAACAACTAAGTCCCATGAAAATCTACTGCAAGGCTTTGCAGTGGGTGTGTTTGTGGGTGTGTCAACAAGAGGTTTATTTAGCAGTGTAATGTATTGCAGGGTATGCAAAGTATGCATTTAGCCTTAGCGTAAAGCTTTCGCACAATCAACCATCTCGGGCGCCATCCCCTGCAATGCTTTATTTGGTTGTCTGCCGGAAATAAGAGTGACACTCAGATGCTTCTGAATGTGCTCAGAGTTGGACTGCTCTTGAATGAGTCAGTTCCTGGCGGCTCATGCTGATTCATTCACTAAACACAGCAGAGGCTGCCTTCGCCATAGACACAGACCGCTGTAACTTTGATGCTGTTGGTCATTGTAACACAGCCAGCAGTATGTTAGCAGGATGTTCCCTACACTGTAAAAACAAATGATAAAGTTCTGAACATATGCAAAAAACTTTTTTGTAACATTTTTTAAACATGTCACAATGTTTAGATTCAGTTTTAAAGTGTATTCAACAAATTTGAAAAACCTTGATCACAACATCCAGAAAACATCAGTGTTTTGAATGGGAACACCTATTTACAAAAATAATTAGCAGGCATTTAGCTTTTACACACTGGTGTTTAGATTATAGACATGTCACATGTTCCACAGTTTTACAGTGTAAGCTCACTTACATTGATCATATTGCAAGCTAAATTCTGCCATCAGCGCAACTCTTTATACTGAAAACAGGTACCGTTGAGTATTCACAGACTAGCACTTATTCTCTCATTCTGGTTGTGGTTCTGGTGTTGCTGTTATCTCACACAGAATCCAGTCTCCTGTTTTTGTTACGCTGATGTGCACTTTATGCACCATCCCTTCTATGGCACCACAAGCAAGACACTGCAGGTAAGACCTTTTGCCAGTGAAATTCATAAATCCACAGCAATAATGCCCTCAAACTTTGCGAGAATGACTGCGTATCATAAAAACAGGGTAAAGGACAGGACAATTCAATGCTCAGATTTCCTCCTGCAGAGATAGGGCACTGGTATGGTGTGGGAGTGGGGGAGTGCTTGTTGCAGGTTTAAATACAGAAAGATTTAAAGTTCTCCTGAGCAGGATCTGACTTGAGTTAACCAGATCCTTGAGTTGGTATCATCAATTACTCAACTGTGCTTATTACTGGTTGCAAGGAAAATTCAGGAAAGGAAAAAAGTAAAGATTTTTACTTTGCATTTTAGCATTTTATACTAGATGTATGCATATAAAAAGCCACAAAAGTTGTGTTCCTGTGTGCCAGTGTGTCGCAAGTAATTTTGCACCGATGCAATCAGCCCTTGATATAAACATGGAGTAAAATCTGCCAAACGCTTGGGTTTTTAAATATAAAGCACTGCTATAGAAACTGGAACAAAAAATGTTTTAATTGGAGTTTTCTGAAGGCCTTGAGGTTAGACACTGGAGTCATTCATTTAAACAAGACAGGGCTGAAGTTTCAAGGTCAAGGAAAGTCACAACACACATAACCTCCTTCGCTGCAACAAAACTCAATCTTGGAGAGACAAACACGCTACTAACAGACAATCTCTAATGGCTATGGAGGAGTGTTGCTGAGCAAAGAAGGCTGTAGGTTTACATCCCAATGTACAAATGGCCCTGTAACTCTGAATATGCCAGTTCTTCTCATCAAGGCAAGTTCATGCAACAATTCACTGCACTACTGTTCAAATAATCTCCAAAATTAAATATTCAGTACACTCAAATGTTTCCGAGTTCAATGAAAAAGTGAACACGCAATGTCTGCACAGTTCCTTTTTATCAATTTTCATTGGAAAATACTAAATATGACAACACTCACCACAAAACTCAAAGAGAAATTCCTATGAATCACAACCGAACACACACACACAGCACTCTGGATGACAAGGTAGTGGATGGTCGGTGCTAAATTGAAGACCCCAGTGCTATAAGCACTAAAGTCACAAAATGTCCATTTTGAAAAAAAATTGAGGAAATCAACTTGGGTGGCAAATCAAATTCAAACAGCTTTGGTTAGAGTTTCACAATTTTGCTCAAAATGTCATATACGTGGAACCACTTTACCTCATACACACAAAGAGATGGCTCTCTCGCGCACTTTAAAAAGGAGAAATAACAGACGAAAACAGCCATGTAAAAAATAGAGAATAATCACCCAACAGAAAACATGCTCTGTGCAGTTTTCACTTTGTATATCAATAGCAGGCACATGGATGGTTTGAGAGTTTCTGCTGAATAAAAACTGCCAGAAACAGTTGACACTACTGTAGAACTCCTGATAAGAAGTTCCTGGAAACAGTATGATACAGTATATTTACAGTGAAGATCTGATATTCCGCCCTACTGCAGACACAGCGAGATGGCAAGACGGCTGCGCTGTCACTATGGATGTTCGTACTTTGATGCACGTCCTGTTATCAAATGCAGGTTCTATGCTCTGCAATATATATACAGAACCTGAATAATATACTACATTAAATACTTCATTGTACAGCAATGTGGGTCCTGTGCCTTGCAATATGAACGCAAAACCTGATTTATATACTATACTGTACTCTAATGCAGATTCTGTACTCCACTGCAGGTTCTGTGTCCTGCATTACAAACACAGAACCTGAATTAAATACGACACTGTAATCTAATAAGTGGTCTGTATCCTAATTCTAGCTCTATTTTGAGCATTGCGAGCACCATAATTCACTGGACAGTGGCACATTTTTTTGTTATTTTGAATATTTTAAAAAAGAGCCATCAGGACATGGTATATCCCCCCAGCCTCACATCTTCGGATTAGCAAAAGGCACCACTTCAGGTCATGATTAATGTACACACCAAGTTTTGTTAAGAAATATTGAACGGTTTTCAAGTTATGCTCCGGAAACGAAATGTTCACAGACGGATGGACGGACAGACGACCGCACCCATGACTATATCCCCCCGCATTATATGCCAGGGGGATAATAATGTGTAATATAATAATAATTTTTAATATGCGGTCACACACCCTTTGCAAGTAATGACTGCTGAAAGTCTGTAATGCATGGACATGACCAGACGCTGGGTATCTTCCCTGGTGATGCTCTGTCAGGCCTGCACTGCAGCCATCTTCAGTTCCTGCTTGTTTCTGGGACTTTTGCTTCCAGTCTCCTCTTCAGCATGTAAAATACACCCACTACTGGACTGAGATCTCGCGATTGACTCAGCCAATAGAACCAATATAACCGAAAAAGTGTTACTGTCCGATGAATTATGATGCTCACTGTAAATCAAACTAAATAACTAGAGGCACTCGTAGAGTGCAAACCTCCGCCAAGGCAGCACAGTCCAAATCTTCATGAGTGGGAGCAAAGTTGAGTTATTGCGTGTCATAAGATTTCAAGATGGCTGCCGTGGTGGCCATATTGTTTCGCTGATCGCGGTGAAAATCAATAGGGTCCTTCCTTGATATGATAGCAGTGCACCCACAAAATTTCAGACAAATCCGTGCATTACTTTTTGAGTTATGTTGTTCACAAACAGACAGACAGAAAGACAAACAAACGGGCAAAAACATAACCTCCGCCCCAACTTCGTTGGCGGAGGTAATAAGTTGGTTGAGTTGGCACATCAGCAGCAAAATAACATACAAAAATCTAAATAGCAATATTCTTCACAAATCTGTTTAGCCAATGATTTCACAAGCCTTTATACCCCGCATTCCTGTCCAGGAGAATGTGTTCATTTCCTTAGTATATTTGCAGGAGCCAAGCACACACTGTGCCCGACTGCCCTGAGGACAGCCAATCAGGGACCAGGAACTGAAACAGGACACACCCCACTTCCCCCTCCACCCTCAACACCTAAAGTCCATGCATTAGAGCACTCTGTGTGTATTTCATAACTCTTCAGTGAGAATCAGAGGCGAGGTGTGTGAAGGCACACAGGTAGAGTTTTGGCAGCAGGGCACCATAACAACTCGCTCTATCTCCACTCAAGCTCCAAACGGAGTTATGTAACCCTGGGAACGCACTGGCCCAAGACTCAGCGTGGCATTCGGCTCTGTTTTCACCCAGCGCAGCTGCTGACGCTGCCAGGCCCAGCGAAACAGGAAGAGGCCTCCCCTTGGCTACTCCTAATGAAAGGGCTGGTATTACACGTGCATACACGCGCGCGCACACACGCACACACACACACACACACAAATTTACAAGCATACATATACCTGGGTGCACACACAAGCTCAACCTTGCATTCACACACAAGCACATATGCGAACACACTGATGTATGAAGGAACAAAAGCACACAAACCTTTGTCCACATCCAAGCATCCACGCACAATCATGCGCAGAAAAACGCGAGCGTGTGCACACACACTCTCATACGCGCACACACACACACTCAAATAAGCAGAGTGTCACCTTCAATGAAGGTCCAGGTGCTCTTTTAAAGTTAGACTAAATTACTTTGCCAATTCCCTGATATGAGGCTGCTCGTAATGCATGTCCTGAAGCTTACAGTTTATCAAGGTAAGAAAGTAAATAGCCCACATACCTAAGACCCTCTCAAAAAGGTGACCGGGATTCTATGTGTGCAAACACTGATAGTCTGCAGTCAGATTTTCTGAATTTGCACCCCAAGCGCTCCATTCGTCACGCAAAGCAGCATCCCTTTCTTTAACGGGAGACCACGGCGGATTACAGGGGGCGGTAATGCGCGACAGCCTGCAGCGCAGTCGAGTTAAAGCGGACCCCGGTTTCCCCGGGAAATAAGCTACAGCTACAGCAGCAAAACGTAACAACCCACATCAGAGCTCTGAGGATAAAGAGAACTGAAAATTAATATTGCAGTAGCACTGAGTTTTAAAAAGGCAGCCCAAATGCACAGAGGAGTTTCAAAGAGAAAGAAAATACCACCACAAATTCCTCGGACGCTGCTACTTACTCCGCGTTTAATTTACTCACTTTCAGCGGGAGGCCGTGGCCATGGAGCGAAAAACGAGCATCGCGTCTCTTTATGATTTCTCAGGGAACATTTACTTTGCCTTTTTTGTATTTTGTGGAGTCCCACTTCAAAGCAGCAAGCACGCAATGAGAAAACCACCCGAACACTCAAAGTGTGGTTTTAAACTCATTTACAAGCGTTTGGAGAGAATTGAACACAGATGCACAGACTCCAGAGAATTAACAGAGGGGACAAATGATGTGAACCCGCATCACAGAGGCATGCTGGGAGTTGATTGCTGCTGGCAGAGATTGTACATGCTCAGCAGATAGTCAGCTCTCTGGCTCTCACCCTGCACCGGTAAAGCTGAAACATTTCCATTAATGCGTTTCTAGATTATCCTGAAGCGGCAATACCTGCGCTCTGGATGACAAGGAAGTGGATGGTCGGTGCTAAAATGAAGACCCCAGTGTTAAAAGCACTGAAGTCACAAAATGTACATTTTGAAAAAAAAAACTGAGAAAATCATCTGAGGTAGCTATTCAAATTTAGATTCATAGGTAGCTGCTCAAATTGATGGGCATATATTGAAGACGTTTTCCCATCCTTACCTCAAGGTGAGAGGAAATGGGACTTAACCCTTTCGCAGGCAAATTTTGGCCCAGATGCATACCCCCACGGACGGATTAATTTTGGGTTTTTACCAAAATATGATTGTTATTCAAAATAACAATAAAATAACACCAAATCTCATAATAAGTTTCCCATAACTGATGTTTTTATGTTTTAATCCTCTCCAGAATCGCTAAAATCGTTTGGATCCAAGTCACTCCCGCTCTCTGGATATTCAAACTCATCGTCAGAGTCATTCAATAAAGCAAAAACTTCATCCACGTTGTATTTACGTTTAGAAACACGGCTAGAATGCGGCTATTTGTACTGTCGATGCCATGTTCACATGTCCCACAATTTGACCGGAAGTAGTCTCGTATTTAGCGTTTTAGGAAATCCCATGCCTCGTTCACGGCTAAAAATACAGTGCTGGGTGACCTGAGAGACAGCCAATGGTAATGAGTGTAACTAACAAGGGAATTCCCGCAATCGGGGAATTTAAAGAAGACTTTATAAAACACGTTGGTTAAAACGACAAAAATGTCGCTGTGCCTGCGAAAGGGTTAAGTACTTCTAGAACAAGGCACTTCAATTACACCAAGCTGGAAAAAAGTGAAGAGGACTGAGACAATGGAGAAGCTGAGTGTGTCTTGAGTCTTGACCTGGGATCTCAGACTCAAAGCTTGGGGGGCCACTAGGTTTACAGGTGTTTTTGCCCTTGAATATTTAAGTCACTGATTGGATAAAAAGGCCGCTTCAAAGGCCAAAAGGCAGTTTTAAAAACCCAGGACTGTATTTTGAGATTCCAAGTCAAGTCAATCCAGTGGTTACAGGCCTCTGATGGCTGCTAAGTTTAAATGTGTTTTTGCTCTTGAATATTTAAGTTGTTGATTGGGTGAAAAGGCTGCTTCAAAGGCCTGAAGGCTGTTTTAAAAGCCCAGGACTGGATTTTCAGATTCCAAGTCAAGTCAATCCTGTGGTTACAGGCATTCTGACCTTGAATCTCTTTTTCTGAAGGTACAGTGGCATTTTCTGCATTCTCACAGCACACGCATTTCTGTTTGGAAGAGATGAAGAGGATGTGTGTCTGCATGTGTGTAAGTGTGGGGTGGGAGAGTATTATGCCAACTGTAAAAATTAAGTGACAGGAATGGAAGGAGAACAGTGAAAGGAACAGGAATGACCTTTGACCCCAGGGGAATTTTAACAGTCCCAGCTAACTTTCCATCTGTCAGCAGTTTCATTTACACACTGGCTGTGCTGATGTCTCTACTACATATAGACCACAGAGCACACACTCCTCACCCAGGAACTACTTAACCCATTAAAACCGGGACAGCATGTGCGCATTTTGAGAACGTGTCGTTGCCGACACAGATATGCGCGTAATTTTGAAAGTACCGTAATTCCTGTAAGTTTTGCGCAATAAAAAAATTCCAACTGTTCCTGAAAGCTGAGAAGCTGTGCTTCAGCCCAAATACAGGTTACTATGGTAAACATGGCAGCATGATTCTCTGTTGGGATTTTTGCATTAGGCCTTAAAGGGTTAAAGGAAAAAAAACAGGTATTCTATAAACCATTCACACAAGAGAAGCAACTAGAAAGAGAAAGACAGTGCATTTCTATCTATTCTGTCAGTGCACCTACATGCAAGTGTGCGAGAGTGCGCATATGTAAGTTGGGCTGTTCTTAAGAGATGTTTTAAGCACTGCACAATGGTTGTGTGTATGTGTGAGTTAATGAAACAGTGGCCTCAGGCTGGGGTATGACTAACAACACTTGCCTGGAGTTAATGTGATTCAGTCAGTATTCTCTGTTTGCCTCAGTACAGCTGTTCCCTCTCTCCAAGCACTCCAAAAGCAACATGAGTTCAAGCTGTCTGCGTGCGTGTACGTACACACATACGCCTGCATATGCTTGCCTGTGAGCACACTTTGTGAGTGGATGTGTTCACGTGACATGATGTGTTTTGTGTGAATGTGTGGGTACGTGTGTGTGTGTGTATACGTGTGAGTGTGAGTGCTTTTGTTTCTATAGTGTCAAGTTTTTGCAGACCAAAGAAACAGACAGGACATGGTCCAGCAGCTGACTTTAATATTCTTAAGTCCAGGACTAAAATAGAAACAGAAAGAAGCCAATGCACACACGGAACTAGAGGTGGTTTCCCAGTCATGTTAGCAGGCATCAGTCTTCACCAACGACACAGTGCTCCTCAACTGAGGGGGATTGAGAAAGATTGAATAAAACTGAGGACAAACTGTGCTCACCTACAAATGCATACAAACCCAAACACACTCAGATGCCCACCCATCCTCGTAAAACACACACACACACACACACACGTACACACACACACACACACACACACACACACACATACATGTACACATACACACACACAAACACACATACACACACAACTCATAGAGCTTGCTCATGGATTCACATAATTCTCTCTGTTCTGGGAATTCTCTGTGGGGATCTGACAGGAAGTCGAGGGTTGCGCCATGCGGGTTTGGCTCCGGGGAATTCACACGCGGTAGAGCTGAGTGTGTGAGGAGGAGGAAACAAGAGAGGAAGGGCCTGCCACTCACAGCCTGATCACGCTTTACACCTTCCTTTTATATTCATCGAACCACCCTTTACACCTTCGTTTTATATTCATCAAACATACACTGCCTATTCATCGTGTGTTCCTCCTAAGACAGGTTCCTCCTAACAATGCCAAGCCTGAATAACAAGGAAACTCCAAGCACTGCGACAATTTAGACAAGGAAACAATTTACTCATTGCCCGATAGATCAAACTTAAAATATAGCTAGAGTGCGTTTTTACTGGCAGAAAACAATTATGTCTCCTCCGGGGCAGGGAACATAATCGCTTATTTTATGACATATTTACTCTGCTTGAATCTGTGCCACAAACCCAAATTAAGCACGCAGGAGGACTGTGGATCCAAACGAAGGCCTCGTAGTTCACTGTGTTCAGACTGCTCTCCTGGCCCACTCGTCAAAGTCTTTGCCAAGAGCTCTCATCGTTCCTAAAAAGTGTTCAAGGTCACAGGTATCAGTTTCCTAGAGACCCTTGGAGCCACCGAGGGGCCACAGTGGACTGTCCTGGAGAAATGGGAAGGTCCCGCCGGGGTTGTAGTTACTGCCTGTTGGTTGGGCAATAGTGGCTCTGCAGCACTGGTTGATTGACACCACTAAGCTCCTGGGAATTTTTGTTGTGAGACTAAAAGAAAAGAAGTTCCCAGAATTCTCCTGATTGCAGAGGGCTCCTCCTTTGATGAAGACAGGAAGTGTACCCTCCTGGTTCCTCAATGTGCGGAAGTGCAGCAGCCGCGCAGGTCACTTCCTCTACAGGACATAACCCCAATTTACACCCCTCACTTCCTGGTCCCAGCTGCCATTTCCTTTTTTCAAGTACTCTTTTCTCCTCTCTCTCTGCTCCCCTCCATTTTCCCACTCTCTCTAGATCACTCTCTCTCTCTCTCTCTCTCACACATACACCATACACACACACTCTCTCGCTCTCTCATACACACACACATACACACACACTCTCTATCTCTCTCTCCCTGTCTCTCCCTTGCTCTCTCAGTTCCTGTAATTTGGGACCTTGTTTTCATCAGTCGGGTAAACTCAGATTCCCGTGCATATCAGCTGCAGCACAGGACAGTAGCGAACCCCAACTTCCTCTGATCACCATTTCCGTTCAGCTTTGATCTTGTCATCTGGTCATCCTCTCCTCAAACTTCCATCATCCCCATCCATTTCACCAATCCTCCCACTTCTGCTTTCTACCTGGCCTACAAGCACATTCAATCAGTAATCGATAACTTTTTCAGCAGTTGCCATCGCGGGTGGCCACTGTCATGACTCTCAACAGGAGGATGCCCAAGCCTAAAAAAGAGGACAAAAAGGACAACCAAACGACCTCCATTTCAAAAGGCATAAATATGCACTGTCAAAGTGCCATTGCCACTGTTAGCTAATAAAAATGCAGACTTCATTCATTGTAGCGAAGATGTAGTCTAGCTAACTGTGCTCTAGAGCTCACTATTTTTATCAAGAGGACGACAAATCGAATTCTGTCCGGATGTTGCGCCGAGTCCCGGACATAAAGCTGAAAGGCAGGACTGTCCTTCCAAAAGTCAGACGTCTGGCCACCCTATTGCCAACCCACACAGTGCTGCGCTCAGCGATTTTTCCTGATGGAAATCAAACCAATATTTTCAGAGACACAAACCTGGGGTCAGTTTCGCAAAGCAGGATCACTGAGCTAGCTAGATAACTCCGCTAAGAAAATCCTGGGACCCTCCACAACCAGAGTGTGAGAACATAGACTGAAGGTTACAGAGCAGTTCTAGGTTTGATTCGGTGCAGTTATTCCGTTACCTGAGTAATCCTACTCCGGCCCCAGAAATCACAAAGACTCAAGACATGTAAACACACCATCACCCAGAGGCTGAAGGCAGCCCAAACACTGAGACAGAACTGAATCAGTCCTGCTCAGGAGTGACAGACGAATGCGGGTGAGAAGCTCACTGAGATCTAGAAATCTCTCAGGAAGCCTGGAATCAGCCCCCATGCGGAGAATCCCAACTCTCAGCATAGGAATGACTGCGCTCCTTATCGGAAAGGCTGGGCGGTGCTCCCAAAAATAAACACAGCAGCGCTGAAGGACTCCGATGAGATGATTATAATGAAAGGATGCAGAAAATAGCCATTCTGAGAAGGTATCCGGTTTCACATCCGAGCTCACAGGCAAACAAAAGGACCTTCTGGCACTCAGCCCCAAACCAGAGCATGCCTTGAATGCAAATTCATATCTGGGATTCTTCATCGCCACGATACCACAGCAGTATGGCCAAACAACTTATGGGGGTGAATAATACCGTACTTTTTCTCAGCTAAAAACTAAAATAACATACTTCTGCATCCCTTGTCACCTTGTATGATGTGATGAAATAATGTAATGATTAGCATGGACAGTTATAGAGTATCTCTGCCTGCAGGGACATGTCCAAAACAGTGCCAGACCATGTAGCTTACCACAGTTACAACTGCTACTGCTATAATCACTACTGCACTAACAAAAACAACTAAAACATTGAAGAAACCTGTAGTGAATATTAAAATTACAGACTATTCACAGAAAATTATTTGGTTATATTTTTATGACGCATGAACCTATTGAGAAAATGCAGAAATGTGTTGTGAATGTAAAGATTGCAGATTCACAGAGAATAATTTGTTTATATTTTTATGACACGTTTCCAAAGTTGCCTATCCTGACCCTGACCGCTCCCCTCTGAAGCATGTCAGCAGTCTCTGTTCTCCATACCAACTAGAAACACAGTGCCAGTCTCAAACACACACACACACGCAGATGCACACATGTTGGGTTTTCATGTCTTGTGGGGACATTCCATAAACATGCATTCATTCCCTTACCCCTTTCTCTGACCTTAATCCTCAACAGTGCGTACCTCACCCTAACCCTAACCTTAATCTAACCCTCACCTTATCCCAACCCTAACCTTAACCCCTAACCCTAAAATAGCTCAATTCCCTCTTAAGGACCTGAAAATGCCCCATAAGGATAAAGAATCTGGAATTCCATGTCCATGGTAGGTAAACACAAACCAGACATACACATGCGCATACATGCACGCGCACACGCACACACACAAACACACACCCATGCACACACCCTTAAACTGTCTCTCTGATCAGAGTCTGACCAAGATCAGGCAGAGCCACCCATATGTAATCCTACCCATAATGCCCATCTGTCTAATCCCACAGTGACCACACAACAGCTGAGTCACAAAACACTGCTCAGCTTCTGCTCTTCACAGATAGAGCGACACGGGAGGGATGGGCGGGGAGAGGTGTAGAGACAGAAAAGAGAGAAACAGAGGGGTAGGGAAGAATGGAGAAATTGACATATGAGAGGTGGTGGAGAGGTCAAAAGAGGAAAAAAACAGAATAAAAGAGGGATGAGAGAAGAAGAGGATGAGAAGGGAGTACAGTCATGTGTAATGGTACAAACATTTTTATGAGGAAGGGGTGGAGAGGAGTGAGAAAGATGTGGGGAAGGGACATCTGTGGTCATGTGATTTCAGATGGTGGGTGTGGCACCTTAGTGTACCACGCACATAGGCCTGTTCATACAACAACAGCACCTAGGCACACTGCCACAGCATCACCAGCACACACCAGGGGAGACTGAGTGTGAGAGAGAGAGTGACAGAGTGCATAAGTGTGTGTGAGGGGGGGTGAATATTTAAGGGCTTTGTCAGATGTTGACTGGAAACACCATCTGGTTTCCGGCCTTCTTACTAACAAGCTAACAGATGAACAAGCACAGACACTGGAATTATATTACCTGTACAGTACACAGACATCTGCCGCCCTGTCTGTAAATGTGTTAGACTCCTGCCTATACGTGGCTGAGTAGGCAGGGGCAGAAACACACTCATGGGGGCGGTCTGGCAGTCTCAAAAACTTTCATACCATTTGCATTACATCTGTTCCCTAAGGACAGAATCACTCTCCCAAAAAAGACCCCCCACAGGTTCACTAGTAACTGGCTCTCAGCCTGCCTCTCCAGGACTGGAACACATTTCCTCTTCACCTCATCAGCCTTGGTTCCCTCCTCTCACCTTGATTTGCGAACATCGCATTTTACGTGACTGCCTTTCAAAATACAGCCAGTTATTAAAATGAGTTTTCAGATTCCGAGGAGGTTGTGGGCTCTAATCCGGCCTGAGGCCTTTCCGTGAGGAGATCACATGTTCTCCCCGTGTTTGCGTGGGTTTCCTCAGAGTACTCTGGTTTCCTCCCACGGTTCAAAGACAAGCATGTCAGGCTAATTCCACACTCTAAATTGCCTGTATTATGAGTGCGTCAGTGAATGGTGTACGATACCCACAGTAAATTGGTGGGCAGTCCAGAGTGTGTTCCTGCCTCTCACTCACTGCATGCTGGGATTGGCTCCAGCTTCCCCCTGTGACCCTGACCAGGGATAATGAGCTTATTTAAAGGATGGATGGCTGGACTGCTGCTGAGAAACAAGAACTCATACATGACTGAAGATGATTAAAAAAACAGGTGAGGACCTATCGCACCACCCCTGGCAGAGGCTGCTGGAGTACCAGCGTACAAATCATCATAATACAGCAGGAGCAAAACCACTTAAACAGCCGATCCTCAACCGCCCCACCATCGCTGCCTGTTAGCGCGCCGATGGGGCGACAATTTGCAGAACAATGGTTGGCTGCCAGCTGCGCTAACAATGGGCTGTTAGTGTACAAGCTGCATTTACTAGCTGAGATTGCAAAAATAAATTTAAACCGAGGCAACTGCTCACCAGCTGAATGCAATGCAGTCTCTGATGCATTCTGAAATACTTAACCCTTTAACAAGTCGATTTTCTTCCGCAATGCTGCTCCACTCGATGAATTTTTTTATGAGTAAACTAAACAGTGACAATAATCTAACAAAAGTTCCTCTTAAAATCAAATGACGCACATTTTTCTTTAAAATATTTATTAACCATATCTGCGGTTATATTAAAGACTTTAGCAAATATATAAAATAATGTTGTTCTACCAGTAAGCCAGTGAAAGAAATATCTTCTGACTGGCAGAGGGGTCAAGAATGAATCCCAAAAATGTGCTTTTTCTCTATGCTTTCATGATGTGAGCCATCTTTTGTCTCCAATGGTAATTAATTAGAATAAAAGGACAATATTACAGCAGAGAGAGAGAAAGCATCATCAGCATTCAGTCCAATTCAGAGCACAGTGTGTGAGGACTTTAATGGCACTGAACAGAGAAATGGAGAGAGCAAGGTCACAACCACAGATATCTGAACTCACAGAGATACAAACACTTCTCCATATTTAAATCCTGAATCCAAAATGGCACAGAAACATCAAGCAGTCATGCAGTGAATCTGCAGGGTCAAAGCCTTTTCAAAAAAAAAATCTCAGAGACCAATTATTGGTCTAAAATAATGCTGTCTCAGATATGACCGGCTGATACTTGATCCCAATTCAACACTCGTCCACTGAGACATTACGGATACAAGCCCTGGGATCGAAGATCAGTTTTTCATTTTGCCACAAAGTTGATAAGGTGCACATAAGGGCATTTGGACCTGATCCTGGATCAGCATTCTTCTAAGATTCTACATGAATTCAAGTTTGAAGGGTCATTCACTGTCCTCCAGTATTTTACTCCTTCCTCCCATAGAATCGGGAAGACCCTGACTGACTCCACCATCGTTACATCACATCTCACTTTGTCTTAGGCCTTGAGCTGGTCCTTTGAAGTAATGCCTGCTTCAAAAGACCTCATTAGCAGCGGATGAGGTCATTGCCCACCAATCATAGTTCTGCTGTGCTAAGGAATGTTTACCTGGTCGCTAGGGCAACCGCGGTTCAGCAACAGCCATAGATGGAGAGACAGCAGGGGCAGTGTACCTGAGTTATTGTCGCTCCGGCTGAGAGCACTGGTAGGAGGGCAGTGTGTGCCTGGCTGTGAAAACAGCCCCAGGTCAGGCTGATTTACGCAGGTCTCAGGTTTAAGACTGCATACACACTCTGCTATGCACTAACAGCTGGATTTTACTGGAGCTCCCTGTGTAAAATACACTCTTAAGTTCCCTTTGTGTGGGAGTTTGTACATAACCCAGCCGTCCAGAGTGCTGCAGTCCCCTGACCTGACCTCTCCCTCACACTGGAGGAGACTGGCACATACTCACCTGCACCGACACCAGCGCCTCAGCAGGTGTGTGAGTACGCTGGTGCATACATTCATGCATATATATATAAATATATACGTATATATATATATATGTATAGAGTATACAGTACAGTGCAAAAGCTTTAGGCACATTTAACGCAATTCATGAGGTGATGATGCTTGCAAAAATCATTAGATTTAAGGTTTCTGAATACAGAAAAATGTACTATAAAGTGCTGTGATGATGAATAAATGAATATTTAGGCTGTATACCCTTTGCCCAAAAGTTTTGAGATGCTGGTATGCAGTTTTGTAGTTTTATAAGATACTGATTGTTTGGTTTTTCTCAGCATACTGGAGAATATGCCACATTTCCTCTGCAGGGTCACAGTCTCACTTGTGTCTGTCTCTTCAGGTATTCCCAGGCAGCCTTGATGATGTTAAGATCAGAGCTCTGTCATGGCGTATTATTTGTATCAACTGTATTTAGTGAAATACAAAGTTCTTTGGAATTTTTTTTTTTTAATAAACGTGCAGTGCTTCAAATGTGCATTTATCTACAGCACCACTAATATGGAAAACAAAATTTTACATCCAACATCAAATTTAAATAAAAATAAATTAGGGAACCTAAGACTTTTGCACTGTACTGTATATATTCAGGAGAGGGTATGTGTTTCCATGCCTGCATGCATATGTGCATTCAAATGCAAAAGCATGCAGAAGTATGCATGCGTGCGTGATTATGCTTGCACGCAGCTGCCTGTATGTGCATGTAGATGCATGCGTTTGTGTATGAGTGTGGGGGTCCAGGCTCCTAAGGGCAGTGTTGAACGAAGAGGTGCCCTGTTTTAGCTGTTAAAAACCTTCTGAGAAACAAGTAGGAAACACGGCTGCTTCCGGCTTTTTTAAGCACTGACCAGCAAGCATGCACATACCCTCATGCTTTCCCACAAAAACACGTACCGGTTTACATGCGTACCCATACAAATACATGCATGCACACACACTCAGACGTACAAAAAACACACACATGCACCAAACACTAAAAAACATGCACATACAACATACAGGGGCTCATTTACACGTATGAACACACACATACACACAATCACATATTGCACAGGGTACAGCAAGAGAGCACAAGTTAGCCCTCTTATTGTTCAGCCTGCAGTGATTTACAGTGGCTTGCCACACTTCCTGTTGTCCTGCTGTTACAGTAATATCACAACTGATTGAAGAAAAAAACTGTCCTTTTTTTTCTGGTGAGTACTCGCGTTCTGGTTCTCATACACAAGCACAAATGCACACCAGCTCACTAATAATTATATTACTGAAAAATCAGTGACTGTTGCACACTATCATGAAAAAGCCGTGAGAAACAATTCAGATAAGAGGCTTTGGCTTTTAGTCTGATTGTTGTTGAGATTATTTTCCAGAAACACAAAAAAGGATTGACTTGCTTCAATGCAAGTGCCGGGCATTTAAGCATAATATTCCCCAGTGAGAAAAAACATGCTCCATAGAAAATGCGTTCCTGGAATACTTTGGAATTTCTACACACACAGCACAATGGCACCCCATGGGACTACGGTCAACTAGCTTTGCATACGTCATTATCTCTTATCTCTTTCAGCAGAGAATTATCCTAATTAGGGATGGTAATTGCATTCAAAATCTGATTGGCTATGCACCAGTGAAATAAGCACAGACACAGACATTCGCACACAGAAACACACACACACACACACAAACGCAGATACAGTGTGCCACAAACCAATTTGCAAGCACTGAAATAAATGAATGCACAGAAATAAAAATTACTCAGTAGTCTGTCAGCTCAGCTGCTCAGTATCCGCACACTCTCCCCTGGGAGTCGAGACGTAGCTGAGACTGGGGCTGTGTCACTGCTGTGTTCCTTTGCCAGTACACTCTCAGGGGTGAGAGGCTGTTTCCAAAAAATAACACCCCCCCGCATGCTCTGTCACGAAGCACACCCCACGCGCACACTTCATTCTCACTAAAAACCCTGCTTTAACCGCAAGCCGCGAAAATGCTGTCACCTGTGCAGCCTGCCCACAGACCAAACCCAATGGGACTGTCAGCACAGTGTTTCTCCTAGAGTAACCTTGCCCTCTGCTTCGATCACAGGGAAATACGGGCTGCAACTTGCACTTGTGGCCTGATTTATATGGGACTTAGGCTTGTGCATAACCTTTCAGCATACAAAACAATATACTCAATGATTAATGATGGTAGTTTTTGTCGAACCACTCATTAGTCGTATTGTTAGTTTGGCATGAGCAAACGATTTTTCTCACAATGACAGAAAATAAGGCACATTTGGTACCAGAACACTCCCTTTCGAACCCCAGTGTAAATATGATCAACAGCGAAGTAGCTCAGAGGAAACGTCTCCATTTCAGGCAAACCTGTAATTTTTTGATCAAAATTATTGTTGAAGGTGCACTATGCAAGTGTGTTTACTTTCTGCGCGATTATATTTTTGTCTCAATTTGCCGACATCTCTCCACGATCCGCTAGCTGCCTGCCCCTAAATTCACAGTAAAAAAAAAAAAAAACCCGGGCTCTGGAGACCGCACAGGCGTCACAAACTGCAAATAAACACAAGGGGCACAGGCTGTGCCCCATAACATAACAAACCGTCCCGGCCAATCACCGACAAGAGTTGACAGTTATGGAAGCATGGGAAGGAGGGAACTATGGGAGGGAGGGGTGGGCTACCTCTGTTTTGTTTGAGTTTGAATTTCAACAGAAGTGAAAGTAAACAAACTTGCATAGTGCACCTTTAAGTCTTCGTTTTACACCCCTAGCTGTACAACAAAATTCTGAGTTTAGAATCAAATCCAACGATGCAAAATAAACCGCATTAGCGAGGCAGTGCTCCATACCACACTTTTTACTGCACTTTTCATACTTAATATCAGCAATTGCAGTTCCGGGCTGGCCGTTTGCACAAACACAGAGCAGTTGGTTTGGGCCTTATAGCAATCATGTGTCTCACTGTGGAGTCCAGAGTTAACCCACACTATGCCTACATTGTTGTCAGCACAGTGGTTATATAAATGAATTGCTTTCGTATAATTTTAAGATGCGGTGAAGTACATTAACAGCTGATGGCCCTATTTAGCCTGAGGTGTTTTTTCAAATACCTTTTTTTTTCAGATACCTCCGGTTAAATCACCTCTTTTCTCTTTTCCCATTCTGTCCTCTGTACCACCCGGCGCACAGGTTCTGTACACTTGTTTTCCCCATTGGAAAAACACAGGCAATGTTCACAAGCCCATCACGTCTGGGCAACATGATAACGATTTATATTTTTATTCATTTTTTATTTTTTATATTTTATATTTCTGTCTGCAAACTGTTTTATGACTTAAGTTTTGCATAATATCTCTCTTTACATTGGGTTGTCTGTAGTTCTGACACTGAGTGTGAAGTTTTTGGGACTTTGTACAACACTTTCAGAGCGTTTTCCATCCATCCATTATCTATACCGCATCTTTCTCACTAAGGTTGTGGGGAAGCTGGAGCCCATCCCAGCTGACTACGAGCAAAAGGCAGGGACCCACCCTGGACAGCACTCTAATCCATTGCAGGGCACTCACACCACCCACAGGTAATTTAGAGTCTCCTATTAGCCTGGCATGCAGGTCTTTGTACTGTAGGAGGGAACCAGAGTACTCAGAGGAAACCAATGCGAACACGGGGAGAAAATGCAAACTCCACACAGGAAGGCCCCAGGCTGGGTTTGAAATCACAGCCTTCTTTCTGTGAGGCTGCACTGCTACCCACTGTGCCTCCGCGCTGCCCTTTTAGAGATTTTTGTGCCACACAATTCAGTTGCTACCGATCTGGAGTGCATTTCCCAAAAGCGTAGTTGCTAACTAAGTTAGTAACTTCCACAGTTCGTCCATTCACGGTCAGTGGTCCCAACTATGTAAGTTAGCATCTGTGCTTTCGGGAAACGCACCCCTGTGTAGGAGCTCAACATTCTTGTGCAGGGACATCTAAGCCCAGGTGCGCTTCTGCTAAGGTCTTTGCATACTGTCACAACGTCTTCACACCTGCTACTCTGGAAATACAGAGACAATGCAAATCACCCTCAGAAAACCTAGGTTTTCAGTAAAAGTCATTAGGCTTTACTCAGCAAAATACAGTGTTGAGTACTCATTACTGCTGTTGAATTCATGCCCATTTTGGGTAAGAACACAACAGCTGACTTCCTCCAAATGCCTCACCTCCCAATCTCTGGAAACTATGGAGATAATGAATTAAAGCAAATAGTTTGGAATTTTCAATATTCAACAACAGCGGGTATAAAAATAACCCTTAAAGTTTTCAAACTGTTATCATTGAGCACCTGGCAGCATCATTAAATCAGTTGCCTTACACTCCCCTTTTTCTTTGATGCCCGCTCAGGTGAGACGTCCGCTGCACTGCGAGCAAGACAGACGAAGGTTTCTGAGAGCAGTTGGCTTTATCTTATGAGCCTCTTCCTTATTTTAAATCAGGCCTACTTTGATTAAAAGGGTTTCCTCACCGTCCATAAGTAACAAAGTGTGCTCTGTTTGGTATATTAATTATTAACTTACTTTGTGGATGCCCTGCGTTGCCTTTAAAAATGATCAGGGCCTTGCAGCCGACAGTGACACAACTAAGAGCCTAAGTTCCGCAAACACGAATAAATGGCCAACAGTTACCCTCTGATCAAGAAAATATGAAACCGTCGTTAAAAACTGTCAAGAGCCGACGCTGGCATGTGGTCACAGACTGTATGCAATGAAAACACAAACGTTGTCATAAACTAATCGTGACGGCGGTCACAACAAAAATATTAGCTTGATATTTAGCTAGGAAACAAAAAATGCCTCTCCGACATTCTGAGGAATAAGTGGGGAATTTCCAGGATATCCTGTTGAAATTACCCAATAGTAAACACAATCTGAATGAAAAGTGCACCGAGCTGCCTTTGGCATACCGACCATGGTTAAGACAACTGGATACAACAGACTAAAACATAGGATTCCTGATTAGACTAAGTCGGTAATGTTCATGCCACAGATGTTGGTATCTAAAAAGGAAACCTGAGCACCGGGCTACATGCTGACTTTCACCAATGTACAAGGCAAGTTAATTGAGCATCGCATGTTTCAGGATAGTTGCGCAATCTACGCTAAATTCACAATGCACGTTAAAAAGACAAAAATTGCAGTGTCCGTCCATTCAAGTTAAAACAGTGAGACCAATTATCACATACCGCTAACTGATAAATATGTAGCAAAAGAGCAAACGTATTCAATTTTAGAATTGGAATTCCAGGAATAATATAGTTACTAATATCCGCAATCAGAAGCAACGGAAATTGCGCCAGAGTGAGATGACAAGTAAATTACAGTAAATCGCCACATCTCAACAAAAATATTTACCTGCTTCCACAGTGTCAGTCAGATCATGGGTCAATGCAGTCGTTGGAAAATCCTTTAATTTTCTGGCGCTGAGGTTTAAAAAACCTGAGTTTGTTGCTTCCTCCAGAGCCCGTTCAAGCGCTCGGTTCATGGGTACAGTACTTGGAGACCCCAAATTACTGTTACTTTGGACAGATCCTGAGGAGAGTTGGGAATGGGGACGGGAATCCCGTCCCATTGTCGCCATTCTCGCCCCGGGAGAGGGTAAATCAAATGCGCAGTAATTTTGTATCCACTCCGAGCAGCGGTGGACTCTCCTACTGAGCGCGAATTTCTTCTCCAGCGTCTTGCTCACCACTGCGGCTGCGTTATTTACAGTACAATTTTGAACAACAGCCAACGCGACAAGGAGTCCAAATTTAGGCGAATTGCGCTGTCTGCTGGTTGTAGTCAGAACTGCGTAGAAAATTTTCTGCACTTCTTAACAACGAAAAAAAAAAATGAATCAGTGAATCATGTACTCTTATAATATCATTTTTATAAGAACGTTGAGACTGTAAATTCTCAGAATTAAGAGCATGTTAGGGACATCCGGAGGCTCAGAACGACTAGCCAGCCCATTGACGTAACCAACTTGGTTCCAGATAATTAGAATGGACAGATTCTTCACTGAACTGTATTGCTTAAATTTGCTAATTGCACAAGAAGACAATGTCTAACACAATTATTCATGAAAAACGATATTTTTAACAGATTTAAAAAAAAAATATTGCAGCTGAAATCCTCTACACACAGGCACAGCCGCCAAAATAGACGTCCTTTACGATGTATAAAAAACTGAAACTAATCAAAACAGTCGTGGCACAACGGTATTGCTTTTACTGCAAACTGGCGACAATTTCCGTTCAGCATCTATTATTGCGCTCCAACTTTCAAAACTGAAACTATCAAGAACTGTAACTAAAACTTTCCACATAAAATCAACATGCGCAAGCACTACTTAAATGTGACGGCATTGAAATATGTATCACATAGGCACAAATGCATACCAGTGTGGTTGCCCGTATTTATAGGCGCAGAGCACCCTCAGATTCGCACTATCCACTGGAATGCCTGTCACAGATGAACAAACACGCTGTCATTCATGCAATGGCCAGCTCAGCTGGCCTAATACCGAAATATGATTTTAAAAGAGGACTAAGGCTCCTGTAGTCCAACGGCCAAAGACAGAGAATTGTGATGGGTGCTCCACAACAAATATCAAGTTATTCTCGCAGACAGTATCGGACAAGAAGATTTTCGAAATCTTGACATTTTTCAGGAAGTGACCTAGGTTTGACCTCCAAAGTCATTCAAGGTTAAAGGTCATGATACCAAATGAAAGCCCTTATATGACTACCTATCTGTTGTCAGTGGTATTTATATCAATTTCTCCAATCGTTTCCATTATAGCCCATTGAAATATGTCACAATCCTTGTGTGAATGCCTCCTGTTTCTCTTCCTATTCAGCAGCTTGCATGTCAATTGAGACTGTGGCTCCTTCGATTGGTTTACGTCTTGAATGTATTCCCCTCCCCGGCTATGTCTTGTTTCATTTTTACTTCCTAATAACTCTGTGAGGTGTATTTAAACCCCCTGCTCTGAGCTGCAAGCCGCTGGATTGTAATTTACTATTTCTGCTCAGAAGCAGTGATCCCAGTAAAAAAAAAAACCTCCCTGTCTTTATTAAGTGTAACGTAACCATTAATGACAGCGATTTACAGAAGCTTTCCTCACTCGAACAAGCTTCCAAGCCTACTCAGGATCCAGGCTTGTGACTGCATTGAAGTTAACTCAGCTCAATAAGTTCCTCTGTCCATTTTAATAGGAAGAAGCTCCCATGCCTAATCAGGGTCCAGAATTTAGACTGCATTCTTGTTAACCCAACCAAGTCTGTTCCTCTGTCCAGCTCTTAATCCTCCAACCATCATCAGGATTGGAACCAAGTTCCCCTCGAACTACTCCATCCTCCTGTGGGACAGTTCGGCGCTGGTAAAGTGTGCACTCTATCTGGCTGTTATCCCAGAAGCCACTGGCTGGCAACTGGCAGCCCAGCTTCCCCTGTTACATCTGTGTTGAACTGTGCTCTCTACCTCTGGGGTTCAACCCCTACCTCTTCTTCTGGGGTTCCATCTCCAATCATTAGCATACTGCTGTCAATAAAACTACCAATTGGGCTGTACTCTGCCTCCGCACATGATTTCTGGTGTGGAACATAACAGAAATATGCCCAATATTGAGTTATGGGACAATGCAAACTGTAAAAAGAAAATTAAAAATTCAAAAAGCAATATTTTCAAACTCACCAAACAAACTTGGTGGACCTTGTCACAAGGATGGTCCACGACAAAAACAAAGTCATTCTGGTGGATGATTACGGAGAAAGATTCTTGAAAAATTGCTAACAACGACGATGACGGACGCCACTTCACGCTAATCGCGGCCAATCGCGATCGTCTGTTCATTGGGGCTTTTGGACTACAAGTACGACTCCTGTAGTCCAACAGCCAAATCAAGTGATTCTGAGGGACAGTTTCCATGAAGAAGATTTTTGAATTTTTCCAATGAGTGACATTGGTTTTTACTTCCAAGGTCATTTAGGGTCAACGGCAATGATTCCAAATGAAAGCCCTTATATGACCTATCTGTTGTCAATAGTATTTATGTCAGTATATTCAATCGTTTCTATCTTAGAGCCCGTTAAAATATGCACAATATTTAGTATATGGGAGAATTAAAAAAAAAAAAAATAAAAAATCATCCTTCCATCCATCCATCCATTCTCTATACACGCTTATTCCTCACTAGGGTCGCAGTGGGAGCTGGACTCTATCCCAGCTGACTACGGGCGAAGGCAGGGACCCACCCTGGACAGCTCGCCAATCCATCGCAGGGCAAAAAAAAATCTATATTTTCACATTCTTTGAACAAGCTTGGTAGACCTTGTCACAAGAATGATCCATCACAAATATAAAGTCATTCTGGCTAATGGTTCGTAGAGGATTCTTGAAAAATTGCTACGACGACGGATGCCAGACGGCATGTCATGCCAATAGTCCATTGGCCCCTTTGAGCCGATTGGCCACTTGTTCAGGACATTGGACTAAAAATGGTCTTAGGAGTCAATGTTCAGTTTTCTTTTGCTTCTCTTTGTGTTCTGTTGTCCTAGTAGTTCTGTATTTTAATAATCAGTTTTGATTCTTTACATTCGCTTTTTTATGTTGAAGGATAAATGCAGGGTGGGATATTATTGTATTAGCAAATCTGTTTTGACTTTTCATCTGGTCCTTTGCTCATCAGCAGATTTGTCCTGGGCCTGTATGCCACAACGAGCTTCTCGCTGTCAAGACAACTGGATCACATGTTCAGACAGGAACTAGCTCAAACACACATACACACACACACACACACACACACACATTGAGATGCAGTAAATGTACAGGGTATTATTCCCTGATTGAAAATTGAAATTTAGTTTCTCCACCTGGTCGTTCCTTTCAGGCGTGATACTGTTTAAAAAAAATTGACAGCTTGTTAAAATCCTACGATTGCAACTGTGGGTGGACAAAGACCAGCACACAAAGAGAGCATCCAGGACTGCCATTTGGAACTACGATTTTCAAACAGCCAGGTTTCAAGCTACGGTAAATTAAATTAAGCGGAGTGTATCTACAACCCCGGCAGAAATTGTCACCACACATACAGAATGTTCATCTGGCTTTTCTACTTCATAACAAATAAATTGGGGTGTGTTTCCCAAAAGCATAGTTGCTAACTCAGCAACTTAACGTAGTTCGTCCGTTCACAGTCAATGGTTCCAACTATGTAAGTTAGCATCTGTGCTTTCGGGAAACGCACCACTGATCGCATATGACACAAATTTTTGTTCATTAACTTAACACTTCATGAAACACAACTCATGCAAATTAAATTTAATTATGTTACAACCCAATTCCGAAATAGTTGGGACAAAGCGTTAATTGTGAATAAAATCAAAATGAAATGACTTTCAGATCACATTCTATATTTACAATAGAACATAGATAACATATCAAATGTTGAAACTGAGACATTTTACATTTTGATCCACAAAATGAGCTTATTTCAAATTTTCTGGCAACAACAGGTCTCAAAAAAGTTGGGACACAGGTAAAAAAAAGGGCTAAAAAAGCAATTAATATATAAAAGAATCAGCTGAAAGAACATTTGCAAGTAATTAAGTTAACTGGTATCAGGTGTGTAACATGATTGGCTATAAAAGGGATGTCTTAGAAAGGCTGAGTCTCTCAGAAGTAAAGATGGCCAGAGGCTCTCCAACCTGTGAAGGCTTGCGTAAAAAAATTGTGGAATACTTAAAAAACAATGTTCCTCAACATCAAATTGCAAAGGCTTTGAAGGTCTCATCATCTACAGTGGATAACATCACCAAAAGATTCAGAGAAACTGGAAAAATCTCTGTGCGTAAGGGACAAGGCCGAAGATCTTTACTGGATGCCCGTGATCTTCGGGCTCTCTGACGCCACTGCATCACGGCATGATTCTGTCATTGACATTACTAAATGGACCCAAGAATACTTCAACAAACCACTGTCTGTCAACACAGTCCGCTGTGCCATCCACAGATGCCACCTAAAACTCTATCATGCAAAAAGGAAGCCATTGTTGAGCATGATCCAGAAGCGCCGCCGTGTTCTGTGGGCCAAGACTCATTTAAAATGGACAGTAGCAAAGTGGCAGAGTATCCTGTGGTCAGACGAGTCCAAATTTGACATTCTTGTTGGAAATCATTGGCGTTGTGTCCTCCTGGCTAAAGAGGAGAAAGACCACCCCTCCTGTTATCAGCGTTCAGTTCAAAAGCCAGCATCTCTGATGGTATGGGGATGCATTAGTGCATATGGTGTGGGACACTTGCATGTTTTAAAAAGCACCATGAATGCTGAAAGGTATATCAAGGTTTTAGAGCAACATATGCTCCCCTCCAGATGACATCTATTCCAGGAAAGGCCTTGTGTATTTCAGCAGGACAATGCAAAACCACATACTGCAGCTATTACAACAGCATGGCTTCGTAGTAGAAAAGTCTGTGTGCTGAACTGGCCTGCCTGCAGTCCTGATCTTTCACCGATTGAGACCATTTGGCGCATAATTAAACGAAAAGTCCGTCAAAGGAGACCCAAAACTCTCCAGCAGCTGGAAGCCTGTCTTAAACAAGAGTGGGATCAAATTCCAATGGCTAAACTCAAGAAACTTGTCTCCTCAATGCCCATACGCCTCCACTCTGTGTTAAAAAGAAGAGGGGATGCTACACCATGGTAAACAGGCCCCTGTCCCAACTTTTTTGAGACCTGTAGCAGCCATCAAATTTGAAATGAGCTCATTTTGTGGATAAAATTGTAAAATTTCTCAGTTTCAACATTTGCTATGTTATCTCTGTTGTATTCTGAATAAAATACTGGCTGGTGTGATTTGAAAGTCATTGTGTTTTGATTTTATTCACAATTTACACTTTGTCCCAACTATTTCGGAATTGGGGTTGTAATTAATGGCAATCTTTTTTTTCATAATCAAGTAGAGGAAAAAAATATGGAATCACCTTGTTATTGGCATTTTTTTAAAATTTGCTGGCACAAATCTGAAAATTAGTCAGAAGTTAAAAGAGGGTGCTTGCAGACCTTATCAAGGTGTTGGACTTGGCTAAATGAGCGGGAGCATGGCACTAACAAGAAAGCTGAAATTGAGATTAAGAAAAGGATTATAAAACTGCTCCAAGAAGTAAATTGAGCAATGAAAGTGGCAAATGATGTTTTTTGTTTTCCAGGCATTTTTTTCCCCTTCTTGATTATGAAAAAAAAAAACATTTAATTACATTAATTTAATCTAATTTGTTAGAGATGTGTTTCATGGAACCTGAAAGTTAAGCTAGTGAACATAAATATTTTTTCGTCATATCTGCGATTAGTTTATTTGCCATGAAGCAAAAAAGCTGGAAGAACATTCCCTATGTGTGGTGACTCCATAATTTTTGCCTTGGATAGTAGGAAAAGTCTTGTCAGAAGTGGGATTCGAACCCACGCCTCCATTCGGAGACCAGAATACCCCTTTGTGAGGAAGGTTTTGCACCTTGAGTCTGGCGCCTTAGACCACTCGGCCATCCTGACAACTGCTTATTGCGTTGGATAATACTGTACAAGTAGAAAGGCAATGCTTATATCAACCGTGTCTGCTATTAGTTGCTGTTCGTTTTATTAAAGCCATGGAAAAAGCTACCTTCATTCGCTCTTAGCAACGTCCGTAAAGTACGACAGCACAAGCTGCCAACGCGGTCTTTCATATGAATTTAATGTAGGTAGGCAAAGATGCAGCAAACATTATTCGCTACTAACGTTAGCTTGCAAGTGTCAGATTGATTATGTTTGCTCTAACCGTTTTTTGGAAGTAACGTTCGCCGGCGAGCCAACGTTAGCTAGCTATCAGCTAGTCGATGCATTTCTATGATTGCTAACGTAGTTAGCTAGCTAGCTAAGGCTCTCTGGTTGTGTTGCCAGCGCTTGTGATCACTCTCTCTTTCATAAGTTGCTAAAGGACAAAGTAACGTTATATTCTAGCTAGACCACATTTACTTATTCAAAGCTTCTGAATGACCGGCAGCTAAACACAAGTTGGTAACGTAAACTGACTGTGTGGCGCAACTATTTACTACCTAGCTAATGGCATTATTAACAGGTCCGCCTGCCGCATTGCGAGCGAGAAATTCTGAAAACCGAGCAGAAGACTTTTTTTTTTTTTTTTTAATCAATCTAGCCTCCGGAGGCGTCAGTTTCAATAAGAAATCATGTTAAGCGTGAATTCTGTTCAGCATCATTTCATGAGCATTATGGTTACTTGGCGCTTGTAAATATATATGTTTGATACTTCAGAACGTTTGTTTCTCTTATGGCAGTAGAAATCTTAATCCTCAATCCCTACGTCTTTCTGACCTGCTGAGTCTTGAATATTCCCTGAACGAGTCCGTTTTTGGAATGTTACTTCCATGGGCTGGATAGGGCAGGAGAGAGGATAAAGTGTTGCATTTGTCCTGTGGTTAACAACTACTAAGTAACTCACTGTTAAGCCTTCCAGGTGTGTTACCGACTACCACAGAGCAGCAAGAATTTCTTCATATGATCTGGATTCCACAATTATTGGTCAGTCTGATAAGATATTGGCCGTATTTAATACAACAACTCCCCTCTACCTGAGAGGACACTTTTCAATGTCTGGAATTCGACTACCTGATAAAAGCACGTTCTGTGCAACTGAATGGAATCCAGATGAATGTGTATGCATGAAACACTCTTTAGTGTCAACCTAACCATCACAATGTGAAACTTCTGAGTCATTTGCAATGAACCGTATACATTGCTTCTCAGTAAGTAGGCTTGAAAAAGCCACCTTACTGATCTTCCATCCATCCATGCACATCTGTTCCGCATTCTCCTCAGTACCTGTGCAGCATGCCAATCCATTGCAGAGTATACACTTCACTCACACACTCATTGCTATGAGGAACTTGGAGTCTCCAGTTAGCCTGGCATGCTTGTCTTTGGTCTGTGGAAGGAAATCAATGCGAACAGGGGGAGAATATGCCAACTCCACACAGGAAGGATATTCCAAGTCAGGTTGTTTGTGATTTCAGAATGGATAGCTCACTTTTATTTTTCTTTTATGCATTTTTTTTTTTGCATCCTAATTTTCCCATAGACTTATAATGGACAATTAAAAAAAACTGCTCATACTCATGCAATTCCATAGCTACAAACATAAAACTTGATATGTAGTTTCCTGTTTTGGTCAGATTTGCCATTTTGACGTTTTTAATGATCTTCCACTTCCATTCCTCCTTTTTCATCTGATTTTTCAGCTCCATAGATTTCTATTCATTTTCAAAAGCCCTCATACTCCCACAATTTGATGATTAGGGTCTCAAAACTTTCTATTCGGTTTCAGACTGCCCCAAGGGATGATGGATGCTGATGTTTTTGAAGCCCTGCCTCCCTTCTATTTTCATCACTTCATCCTTCATTAAACTCATTTTGTTCATTTACAAAGTGAAGCAACTTTCCAGCAAGTGCCTTTAAACTCGGATGCTGATATCTCTGCCCTCCCCACCATACACTCACAGACACAGAGAGCATTTTTCTCTTTTTTTTATTATTCCACCCCACATAGTTAACACATGGACAATCTTTGATCCTTTATAACTTTTGAACTGTTTGTTGTGGAGGGTTGGGTTTGGGTTGTTGGCCTTATGAGAAAAGGATCACATGTTAAATGATGCAGCGCCACCACTTTTCTGATTGGTTGACATTTGATCTTTCATAATTTTTGAACAGTTTGTCACAGAATTTTGGGGGTTAGGGTGTTGTACTCAGAAATGGGTTGGTCATTGAAAGTTAGAGATTTGGTTGTTGGCGTCAGGAAAGGATCACGTTAAATGGTGAAGCCCTCCCCCTTTCCTTAATAGGTTAATATTTGATTATTAATAACTGTTGAACTCTTTGTCATGAGGCATGCTTGGCTGATGCAGTTGACTTCAGATAGTTTTCTTGTTGGGTTGTGGGTAAATTACAGTGGATGACAGGAAATGGCTGTTTTCCGCCTCAGACTTCTGGCCACATGATGTTCATGTGATAATCACTTGCGCCTCTGAACTCAATCCAGATCAAGTCAGATACACAGTCGAGTGCAGCTCCCCAGGGGCAACTGTGGCAGTTTGGCAGCCCATAAGGGTTCACCCCCACTGCTTAGCCGCTTGAGCCCTGAAAAACTAATTTAGAAAAATAGCCTCTCAGTCTTCTGGAGATGATGGATGTTGTTAAGATTTTCAAAATGATAAACTTTATTTTTTTAAAAACACGTTTCATGCATTTCTACAGACCCATTCTGTTTAGCTGGTTGCACAGAATGAATCACAGCAAAGGTGGCGAATGCTGCATGACTTGCCGTGGCAAAGGTGTGACTACTGAAGCTGTACGCAATGTGGAAATTGTTCGTCTCAATGACTAATGGATTGATTCCACCCTAGATGCCCGAGTCAAGTCTTCTACAGACATCTGTACAGCCATTTGTTCCAGAAAACACGTCTATAGAGAGTTAAGGGTTTGGTTATTGAACCCGGGAAAGGGTCTCATGTTATTTAACACAGCAATGTCCCCATTCCTGATTGGCTTATATTTTATGCTTCAGAACTATTGAACCATTCATCATCGCGAGTTGGAAACTAGGTTGTTGGACTGGTTGGACTTAGGAGAGGATCAAAAGTGAATTGACTAAGCCCTGCCCCATTTCCTGATTGAATAATATTTAATTCTTCACAACTATTGAACTTTGTCAGTGTGAGTCTGGAGTTAATAAAGCCCTGCCCCCTTTGTTGATAGGTTTTGCTTCTCTCCTGTGTAACTATTGATCCATGTGTCATTATGAGTTGGGGGTTGGGTTGTTGGACTCAGGAAAGGGTCACATGTCAGTAGAGATGGGATTGAGTTATTTTAAATGTTAGCATAATTTTAATGACAACAGTTTAGCTTTGTCAAGTCAACTTAGTTTGTTTACAAACTCTAAGTTCTTTTTATGTATTGATGTGGTCTTAGTCCTGTCAGAAATACTTCTGTTGATTGCAGGCATCTTTCAGTCGATGTGCTTATTTTGGCATTATTCCTAAAGATAGACCAAAGCACATTATCATATGTACTTACAGTATGTCACATGCCTTGGACAAAGCAGTAGTTCTGCTTTCCATTTTCCATGTCTCTATTTGGTGTGCACGTGTGCAGTAAGATTTAATCTCTCGGTATTTGACAGAAGTATATTCTCTTATCGACTTCTACCAGCTCTTTAAACCAAATGAAGTTTTGAACCAAATGTAACATTAAGCCTTTTCATCTTAATTTGACTCTCAATGCGACTATCAATATACAATACTATATACAAATGGTTTAGGCCATGCTTGCAGCGAGTATGAGTAACTGTTGTTCAGCCTCAATTACAAGCTAGTAGTCAGGATATGTGTGACCACAGAGTACAGTAGATCAGTCTGCGTTTTAATATCACTGGCACTGAATGCAGCTTGTAACTGGATGTACAATGGAATAAGAATGGAAGTTGTGCTAGTCCCTTCATATCTCAATTAACCATCACGACTCATCTGACTGCTAGTATGACAACAGGCCATCTGTCTGTATGCACTTGGACTGGGTGACTACAGGTTGAGGTTCCTAATGGGGTGTTTCCACCAACTGTGACATAAATTTTGGCATTGCTTTACTTGTCTTATCTGCAAGATCATTTGTATCATCATGTCATGTCTATCATGCAATTTGCATCACCCAGCGCGATTTTGTATCTCTTCATTTACGTATTTATTTATAATTGGAACACACTCTGCGGTCCTCTTTTTTAAAAATGGGAACCACCACCCCAGTCTGCCAGTCCGAGAGCACTATACCCGACATCCAACAATGTTAAACAGGCGTGTCAACCATGACAGCCCGACAACATCCAGAGCCTTCGGCGTCTCAGAACGAGTGTCGTCCAACCTCAGTGACGTGCCACTACGGAGCCTTCTGACCACCTCAGTGACTTCCACCAGGGAGATGGGCTTAAACTCACCCAAGTCCCCTGCTCCTGCCTCCTCAATGGTAGACAAGTTTGCCAGATTCAGGAGTTCCTTAAAGTACTCCTTCCCCCGCCAAACAAAATCCCCAGTCGGGGTCAGCAGTTCCCCATCTCTGCTGAAAACAGCCTAGGTGAAGTCCTGCCTTCCCTTGCTGAGTTGTCTGACGGTTTGCCAGAACCTCTTTTAGGCCACCCAAAAGTACTTTGACATAGCCTCCCAAAACTCCTCCCAAATCCGAGTCTTTGCTTCGGCAGCCACTGCGGCTGCAGTCCTTCTAGCATGCCGGTATTTGGTGGCTGAGTCAGGAGTCCTCGGGGCCAGCCAAGCCTGAAAGGCCTCCTTCTTCAGCTTGATGGCTTCCTTCACCGCTAGTGTCCACCAAAGGGTCCTTGGGTTGCTGCCATGACTGGCAGCGACAACCCTCAGGCCACAGCTCAAGGCAGCCGCTTCCACACTAGAGACTTGGGACAGGGTCCACTCAGACTCCGTGCCCCTTGCCTCCCCCAGGATATGGGAAAAGCTCTTCCAGTGGTACGAGTTGAAAATCGTCCAGACAGGGTCCTCTACCAAATGTTCCCTGTCAACCCTCACAACACTTTTAGGTTTACCAAGTCTGTCTGGCAGTCTTCCCGGCCATCTTATCCAACTCACCACCAGGTGGTGATCAGTTGATATCGTTGCCCCTCTCTTCATCCGAGTGACCAGGACATACAGCCGCAGATCTGATGACACAATTACAAAATCGATGATCGACCTTTGGCCGAAGGTGTTCTGGTGCCAAGTACACTTATGAACACCCTTATGCTCGAACAAGCTGCTTGCTATGGCTAAGTCATGCCGAGCGCAGACATTCAATAACAAAGCAGTGCTTGGGTTCAGATCAGGGAGGCGAGTCAGAGCGTTCCCCCTCCGCAACCTGCAAGCGTGTTGTGAAGACCCTCTTGTTCATCAGAGTTAACTCCAACACAGCCGCACTCAGCCGACCTGCCCGCCACCTCTCACCTTGGGCAACTTCAGAAAAGGATAGAGTCCAACCCCTATGAAGGTGCTTGGTTCCAGAGCCAGAACTGTGCGTAGAGATCAGTCCGACTAGATCTAGTCAGTACCACTGAACCTCACGCACAAGCTACGGCTCCATCCCCACCAACGTGGTGACATTTCATGTCCCAAGACCCAGTTTCCATTTCCATGGCCCAGAATGCAAGGGTCTCTGCCCCTATCTGTCACCCAGTCCACAATGCACCTAACCCTTACTTCTCTCCTCGCAGATGGTGGGTCCATGAAGAGATGGCTCCCTGTTGCCCTTTTGGGCTAAGCCCAGCCAGGTCCAGGAAAGATCCGGCCACCACACGCTCACCTATGAACTCCCCTCCCAGGTCTGGCTCCTGGAGGGGGCCGTGTCATAGGAGACTACTGAATCGCATTTTGTTTGGCCCCTCACCTGGGACCAATTTACCATGGGAAACCCCACCAGGAGCAAATGCTCCAGGCAACATAGCTCCCAAGATCCCAGAGGCATGCGAACTCCTCCACCACAATACGGTAATGATTCTGGAACCAGGGTTTGAGTAATGTAGGCAGCAAAACTAGTATAGTAGCAATGATGCCATTTAGAACATTACAATAATAATGCACATTTCTTGCTCAAGTGGAATATTTGAATTTGTGCAGTACGCAAATTTCGCATCATCAGGTTGCATCTAACATGGATTGGCGTCGCCTAGCGTGATTTTGCGTCTTCTCACATTTATTTGACTCCTTGCATTGAATATGTGCATATTCCGGTTCCATGAAAAATTTGCCTCGTGTTTGGTGGAAACACTCCTTACCGTGTATGCCCACTGCCCATAAACTGACCAGTAACAGAATTTACACCAATTCATTGTCAAAGGGAAGCAACTGATTCGCTGTGCGAAACATGCTGGGATATCTGGTGATGTGTACCAAACTGGCAGCGCGAAGATAGAGCATGAAGAATTGAACAAATTCAAACGGCCCTGCAAGCAACTGACAGGGCAGGGCAGACTCAAGTTTACACAAATAAATTTTATATGGTGGGCGTGCACCATTGAGAGGGAAGCAATTGCAGTCAAGAGAATGGGAGAGGGTAGTGACTTCTTCAGCAGACAAGGGGCACTGTAGTTCTGAAATAGCCTGTAGGTGACATGAACATTCCAAACTGGAACGCAAGAAAACTGGTGAACAAAGATTGGTCAAAAATGAAGAAATGAAATTAACATCTTTTGCTAGGTTATGTTTTTGTTTCCCACTCACCGACCAAGGTGAATACATGAGTGAAGCGTGTGATGCACAGTGATTTACAGAGAGAACCACCTCATTGCATTAAACTGAGCACTCATGGCTATCAATTTATAGAGCAGGATATTTACCAGCTGCAATAGCAAAGCTGGTATTGTTTTCAGTCTATTCGTATTTCTGTTTGTCACCAGGCCAAACCGTAGCAAAGTTACTCTGAGACTACAATTAAACTATCAGGAAAGCGGTTTTGAGCATTTTTCCAAGCGTTTGTATTTTTGTCTGTCTGTTTGAGAACAATTCTTGTGAATACGGTAGCATTGCAAACTTTTAAAATGCAGCCTTCAAACATTAACAGGTGAATAGTCGTGATTAAAAAGGAAGGCTAAGTCCGAAGATGGCGTGTTCCGAGTATGCACTCACTCAACGCATTATACTGGGGACTCCTGTGAAGACGAACTGCATTACAATGACGACTCCTCACATAGCGAATGAGTCAAGCCGTATAATGCTTCACTGCCGGAGTAACATAAAAATCAGTTTTGATACAAAAGTTCTAGTTACATGCAATGCTGATATTGTTGTAAAATGTCATTTTGTGAACAGCCGTACTGTAAGCAATGCCCGCTTCACTATCGCAGCCGGTGCAATCCCAGGTGGTCTGCAGTTGAATGTTGAGACTGAATGAATGCTTTTTATTTGCCCTCTTTTTCCATTGTGGATGCCCAGTTGACCACCAATGATACTAATTCCAGATTTTCGTCCTCCTTTTGACAACCGTTCCAAATTGACCTGGGACAACCAAATTAATCTAAAGCATAAATCTAGACCTATGTTTCAATTTGAATGGCCCCTGAACAGAAATTTGCAAGTAAATGCACACAGTTCTGGAATGCTGTCCAGTGAAATCCTATTCGGTCATTTCGGACACTTCTCATAGGCACATTGACTTTTTATTTGAGATCCCTGGGAAACATACACATTATAAAAATAAACCATTTCTATTAAAAAAAAAACTTGGTAACAAAGAAAAATTTAAGGAAGTAAAGATTAAAACCACATTGTTTTAATGTCTAAACATATACAAAACTGAATTTCTGCCTCTTTCCACCAAATGTAAACCATCAAGACACCGATCAACCCAAGCACACTAGCAGCAAAAACACACTTTATGGGATAATGCTGGCCCCTCATGAGATTCAGAACATTTCAAGCATCAGAATGTTCCAAACAACCGAAGGAACAGAATTGTGCTTTATCTCGAAAATTGAAAGTAGAGATACTGGTTTCCAAAAAAATTGGGGCGCTGTAGAAAATGTTAATAAAAATAATGCAATGATTTGCAAATCACTTAAACCCTGTATTTAATTGAAAATGGCACAAAGACAACATATCAAATGTTGAAACGGAGAAACTTTGTCTTCTGAAAAATATCTGCTCATTTTGAATTTGACACCACTGACAACACGTTTCAAAAAAGTTGTGACAGGGGCAACAAAAGACTGGAGAAGTTGTATGATGCAAAAAAAAAAAAAAAAAAATTTACACCAGATGATACATCTCACAGCTGATTAGATTAATTGGCAAGAGGTCAGTGACATGACTGCACATAAATAATCTTTCAGAAGTAAAGATGGTGAGGGCTTCACCAAGACTGCATGGGAAAATAGTTCAACAATGTAAGAGGAACATTTCTCACCGAAAAAAGGAATTTGGGAATTTCATCCTCTATGGTACATAATATTATCAACAGATTCAGAGAATCTAGCGCAGGGATCCTCAAATCTGGACCTCGAATCCAAATCCAGCCCAGGTTTTCTGTTATCCCAGGCAAGTAAATGAACAGTTGGTGCCTCTGATTGGCCAGACTGTGTTAACACCTGACTCCCAGGTAAAGGGAGGGTGGAAAACCAGCAGTCTTCGGACCTCGTAGGGTGTGATTTGAGGACCAGGGATCTAGAGAAATCTGCGTACTCAAGTGACAAAGCCAAAAACCAGTACTGAATGGCCATGATCTTCAGGCCCTCAGATGGCAGCGCATTAAAAGCAGACAGGATTTTACAGTGGAAATCACTGCATGGGCTCAGACACACTTCTGTAATCACTATAAATGAATACAGCAGTCGCTGCATCCACTAATGCGAGTTAAAACTCTGCCATGTAAAGATTAATCCATACGTATGCAAGGTCCAGAAATGCTGCCGCCTTTTCTGGGCCTGAGCTCATTAAAGATGGCCCGAGGCGATGTGGAAAACTGGTTTGTGGTCTTATCGAACAAAATGTGAAATTCTTTCAGAAATCATGGACACCGCATCCTCCAGCTTAAAGGGGGACCATCCAACTTGTTATCAGCACAGTTAAAACGCCAGCATCCGTGATAGTATAGGGAGCATCAGTGCACAAAACATGGGTAGCTTGCACATCTGTGAAGATAGAATTAATGCTAAACCATATGCACAAGTCTTGGAGCAAGATCTGCTGCTGTCCAGACATCTTTTTCAGGGAAAACATTGCTTAGTTGAGCAATACAATTCCCAACACCACCTTTTGCACGTATTACAACAACATGGTTTTGCTGTAAAGGAGTCTAGGTGCTAAGCTGACCGGCCAGCTGTCCACACCTGTCACCCACTGAAAATATTAGGCACATTATGAAAAAAATTATATGACAAGGGAGGCTGTGAAGTGCTCAGCATTTGAATTCCAACATCAAGCAAGAATGGGAAAACATTTTGCTTTCAAAACTGCAGCAGTTGATCTCCTCAGTTCCCCAACACTTACAGAGCGTTATTAAAAGAAGAAATGCAGCACAGTTGTAAACTTGTCCCTGTTCTAACTTTTTTTAAATGTGTTGCTGGACTCAAATTCAAAATGAGCATATATTTATTAAAAAAAACAATAAAAATTTCTGTTTCAACTTGTGATATGTTGTCTTTGTACCACTTTCAATCAAACAATTTAAATTATTTGCAAATAATTGCTTTCAGTTTTTATTTACATTTAACACAATGTCCCATTTTTTTGTAAATGGGATTTATATCTTTATGCAAGCACAATGCCACCAGAAAAGGAAAAATCACAAAGAGCAGAACATTATTTTGTAAAAGTAATCTCAACATGGTTTTAGCTTCATCGTAAAAGGCAAGTTATTGATATCACACAACTTCGGTAAATGCGATAATACTGTCTGTGCTGTGATGCTCCTGTAAACATCAGGAATTCTGCATCAATCCACTGATGGAACTGATAGGCCAAGAGAACCATCTGAGTGAAATCTGTGAAACTTGCTTGCTTTTGTACGCGCTTTATTCTCAATGACAATTTTAATCACAGCCTTTTCCAAGCTAAGGCAGTTACCCCATGCCATTCTGATTGGGTACAATCAAATGTGAAATCATGGCACAGGCATGAACAAGCTCATTTCCCTAACGTAACTCATACAACAGTTATTGATTAAAGTAAGGGGGATTCATTGAGGTTAATGATGATTCCAGTAAAACATTAATATATGGATGATCTATGAGGTATTATATCAGTTACTTGAACAAAGTCAGTTAATTCAGTTAAATTCTTGTATTAGCTCCACTGAAATGCTATTTATCCCAACAATGGGACTGTGCATAAAAAGGGCTGTAATTCACCCAATATGGATGCAAGTACCCTCAAATTAAATTCATCCAATGTGCTGGAACGCAGTGCCAAAGCGACTACAATGGTCTCTCAGTTCCGGTACTTAAGCATTTAGAAAAACTGTATTATGCATGTGGCATTTTTTGGGAGTAAGTCTGTAGATGGAAATCTTGCTAGTTCATAAAAATGTGTGTCTTAAACAGCACAGTTCCCTACATTGCAAAACCAGAATAACAGCAGTCCAGTACAGCTGGCATGAAATCTCGAGACGTTTCGTTTGTCAGGACTTAATATCTGCCCACAGGCATAAACTGACTCTGCTGCCCCATAGCTCACCAGCTTTTCCGACAAAAATAATGACTAGCACAGTTTATACATGATTTAATTTACATTGAGTACCATAATTCATTGGACAGAGAAACATAGTTCGTTTTGGTTCATTACTCTAACACCTTCATTTTGAAAGGATACAATGACAAAAGCGAAGTGCAGCTGATCCGCTTTTGTTTTAGGGCGCTGACATCAATATTGGATAGTTTTGAAATGACAGCACCTTTTGTACATTGTGCTCTCATTTTTGGGGGCATTAAAAATTATTGGACAGTTTAACACAGTCTAGTATAATCACTTTAAATAGAGCATCGCATGTCCATTGCATGCAATGACTGCTTCAAATTCACGATGCATAAACGTCACCAGAAGCTAGGTGTCTTCCCTGGAGATGCACTGGCACCATCTTCAGTTCCCGCTTGTTTCACATAACTTTCCAAATTCAGTCTCCTCTGAAGCATGTAAAATGTTCAACTGACTCAAGGCAACCGACTCAAAAGTGGAACCAAGAAAAAACAAAAAATGTGTCACAGTCCAATGGATTATGGTGCACAGTGTATTTAAGTGAAGACAATCATCTTTGTGGAACCCTTTGAACTGCCCTCATACGGTGGTTTAGCTGAAGAGTGAAATACAGTTTATATTTGGTTTTAATGTCATTAATAAATTCCAAAATATATCCCATTGCCTAGCTTAAAGTCACTCCTGTCACCACCACCACTGCTAGCCATACGACTGCCACAATAATTGCGGAGTTAGAAATGCCCAGTTACAAAGATAAGGACATCGCAGACAAGTTCACATGCCACTTTGAGTCCACATGACTGAAGAACTACACACACACACACACACACACACACACACACACACAAAACAAGCAAAGTTGTGTCTGGAGGTGCAAAGAAAGTGCCAATATCTTCTCTCCTTAAACCACAATACCCAGCATTTGGAGAGCAACAGCAAGTATAGATTAGGAAATAAAAATAAAGATTTTAGTAAACTGAAAATTACAACTCTGAACCATTTCCTGATTTTAGCTACATATGGATAGTTCTGGAGAGAGATCCGTGCTGTTCTGTAACCACCCACCCCCACCACCATCCCCACCCCCCAGGAAGACCAAACCCAAGAAAGATGATGCAACAGATGCAGACAGAAATGTTACCCAGAAAGAAACGTAAGGCATAAGGGGGTGAAAGATCACACAGACACATCAGAGGGCAAAAAGACTCAATTCATTCCCATCTCCCCGATCAGTAATCATTTGAGAGATAGAATCATTTTGCCTTTTTGCACACAAATAGGGAGAGGAAATGGCCTCCAAGCTCAGGTTCAGCTCGGGGGTGGGGTGGGGGGGTCAGGATGCCACTGCTTGAACAGGATGAATCAGGACCCGGATCATTCTGGAAGCCCGGTGTCTTCCCGCCTCCCAAGCTGGCAGTGTGAATGTGCTGGTCAATGGAGCTTCGGCCACAAAATGAGGCCAGCTCGGTGTTGCCTGTAGTGGCCACAGGAGTCGTCAGGAAACCACAGGGGTCATGTCCCATAGCTGAGGAGGTAGAGAGAGGACTCGCGCTAACTAAAGGAATGAAGAGCCATTTCTCTACAGCAGGTACTGCCACTTAGTATGAACTCTCCAGAGGTGACATCAAATCCCACAACAGTGGAAATGACCCGAAACTCCATTCAAATAGAGCGGAGAAACCTTAACAGACACTGCAGTATCTTGTCATACAACCAAAATTCATTATACTTCCTAAATTGACAGAATAGCACTTAGCACCACTTACCCTGCTTTGACCTACAGGAGCTCTCTGGCTGAATGTAAACAGGCACAGTGGGGTCTCACCTTGATGACCCTGTCAGTCCCCGAGGTGAGCAGCCAGCCTCTGGTGGGCTCAAAGTGCATACACAGGACACCGTGCTTGCTGTCGTGGAAGGTTGCCGTGGGAGCGCGGCTGCAATACAGATAACGGCATGGGGTCAGCACACACGCAGCCACGCCAACTTGATCAACAGGCAATAATTCTGGAAAGCAGAAACCTTAATACATCAAAATAACATCTGTTGTATGTGCATAAAAATGTGCTGGAATACAGTGCAACAGAAGAAAATAAGTCCAGTATCCGGATATAACTTGTCAAGATATTATTTAGTTTTTGGGGAACTCTAACTCTTTAGAGCTTCGTTATTCTTGAATTTCAAAAGCTGAACTAAACTTTTACTCTGGCTACTTGGAAGGTAGCTTGAGTCTACTTTTTCGTCCACCTATCTGTCGACGTCGAGAACTGTTAATTACCCAGATGTTTGGGTATCGCTTCATGAAAAGAGGCTACGCACAAGGTTGCAACCCGTTTCCATCTGGGTCAAGGGTAGCCCTAGTGTACATCTTTGGGGAATCTAGTTTTATTTCAAAATCAAAGCACAACAAGAGGATTTTTCTGCCAAAACCTCATAAATGCTGCCATTACGGTATCTCATCAAAGTTCAGCTGCATTTCTGCAAACACCAGGCCAACAGAACTGGATATAAGCAGCAGTCTGAGGAGCAAATTTGAGTGGAATGTGAAAGGAGAACCATTCCCCCGTCAGTTACCCAATACTCTTTCACTCTTTCTCATCCGTAAATGAGAAGCTACAGTTTGCCATTGAATTACAGCAATCCAAATGGTTCCAACTAGAGTCCCTAGATAGACTCACAACAGCTCGAGACCGAGAGCAATTGAGTTTCCAACGCGCTAACCAACCTGTTTTGCTCAATGGAAATTGTTGGATTTTTTCATTCTTTACACGAGGGATATGTATTAATTTTGGGGGAAAAACAATAAAGCTGCTAGCAACGACGGTAACAAGCATAAAGGGGAAAATGACATGAGAAAAGGAAAATACTAATTCACTTTGAGACGGCGCCCGATAACACAGTAGAAGTAAAATGGCTTCATAAGACATAACCAGATTTTCTGAAGCCCTCATGTCGCAACAGTCCATCTAGGAACTCCAGCTGTAGCAACCTCCTACATCTTACATGAATATTTTGGTCAATTACGTGGAATTTCTTCAATTGAGGCTAAAATAAGCGATCAGCTGAGAAAGAGTAAGTGCATTTAATGTGCTCATAAGAATGTATGCAAGTTTGAATCGTTAAAGGGCATCATGTGGACCAAGTGTCTAGACCAATACCACGATGAGTCAATCAGCGCAACTCTTTCGTGCACTGGCCTCGCTGAAATGAAAGCCGTAATAGTTTCCATCACTAAATGGTGTGTGTGTGTCGGTGTAGAAAGGGGCACACTCACTCTTCATCAGTGATAGATGCGTGGCAGCGGTCACACACTCGCACCTCAAACTCAAACCCCATTAAAGGGATGGAGGAGCGCTTCGAAGAGCACTTCCCGCACACAGCCAGCCCACACTTCCTGCAGTGGTGCTGTGGGCGAAGAACATAAGTGACTGAGGCTGCAGCCTCCCTCATCGATCTCATCCACAGAACACTGATGGCTTCCAACAGACATCTCCGTGAGCAGCTACGTAGAATTGATAGATGATCATAGATCGAGGAAGAGAAAAATCCCTACATAGCTTTAGATGCAACTTTAAAACAATATCACATCTTACCAGATGCCCGAAAGTGAAATTTTAGAGTGCGTTCATACGTAGCTCTTTAATTTTCAAAAAAAATGCAGCGCTCAGAGCACATTTTATGCTTCATGAAAAAGCACTCCAGGGAGCAGAGTGATGGGCAATGTTATCACAGACGTGGACGACTCTTTAGCACAGCTGATTTTTGTCCGTTTCTGCCAGTTGGGCTTATTTATTTATTTGGTTTTTCTTGTAGTGAATCAGCATAAAAATGCCACAGAGGAGGCTCCCTGCTTTGAGTTTTGCCATAGTCAAACCATTTTCAACACCGGTACTTTCAGTTCAATCTTCACTGTCGTTGTGATTAATCAGGAGGTCATACACACCTTCGTCATGACTGATTTGTGAAGAAAAAGCCAGTTGATGCCACAGCACTTTTTCTAAACTTGAGGGGGGCATTTTTTTCCGGAAAAAAAAAAAAAAACACTATTTGAATGTACCAATACTGCACCTTGTGCAGAAAATGTACAGTGCAATGCAAAAGTATTTCCCACAACAACGACTCCCTGAATAAACAATACATACATTTTTGAACGATCATTTCATTTATTTAAGTAAAACAGTTATACAATATCAACTGGCTCTCTGTGAAAAAAGTTATTGGCCCCTTAGTCAGGTTTGATCAAGATTTAATTGATTATAGAAAAAAATTATTCTGGAACACACACAGGCTTGAGTTCTGCTCGCCATGTTGAATCTGAACATCACTTAATTATAATGGTTCCATGACAAAAAAATGTTATCAAAATACAGTGAGCACCAAAATTCATTGGACAGGAAGACCATTTTGGTTCAGTGCTTTTGCACCTTAGACACAATGACAATGACATTGAAGATAACTTTATTTTGGGGTGTTTTCATCCATACTAGATGTATTATTCAGGAGTCATAGCACCTTCCGCAAATAGTCCGCCCCCTTTTTTGGGAGCATCAAAAAATATTGCACAGCATAACAATGTAGAATCAAAAATCATTCTTAAATATTTGGTCAAATATTTGGTGTACACTGTACACCAAAGCACATTGATGACATGTCTGGAAAGTCACACAAAACCCCAGAGAAACTTTAAGAAAAGGCAAGTCTTGCTTGCCTAAGATAAGGTCAGAGTTTAGGATTCCTAAACTAGATACAGTCTTGGCCAAACCAAGAGGAACATATAGGCTCACACAATGCTCCAAAGCATTTAGGGACATGTCCCTGTGGGACTGATAACTCTAAAATGGAGCACTTTGTTTACATCTGAAACGTAGCCAACACTGCACTCAAAAATAAAAAACATCACACCAACAGTGAATTATGGTGGTAGTAGTGTGATGATGTGGGGATGCTTAGCAGCTTCAGTGCCCAAGTGGCTTTTCATGATTTAAAAAAAAACATGTACCAAAAATCGAAGGATATTGTCCAGTAGTTAGTACATGACCTGAAGCTCAAGAGGAACTCTGTCAACTAGCAAGACAAAAAGCTGGAGCACATGACTAAGTCCACCGATGAGTGGCTCAAAAGAGGCAAAATTGGGTCCATGCTTGAAATCCTACAATATGGCATAATTAAAGTAATTTGACTAAAAAGAGTGAGCCAAAATTCTTCCAGTGACGTGAAAGACTTACATTATCTCCAATCTCTGGATGCGTTTGGCTGCAGTTGTAGCAGCTGAAGCCGGGCAAAACCAGTAATTACGTTTAGGGGGAGAAGTAACTTTTTTGCACGGGTGATATAGGTGTCGGGTAACCTTTTTCTTTCAATAAATGAAGGGCTCATTCAAAAACGGTTTCCTGGGTTTCCTTGAGGTTAGTCTTATATTGCCATGAGAACAATGATCAGAAACCAGTTAGGGTGACAAATATGCAAAAGCAGAGAGTATCAGAGGGCAAATACTTTTTCACGGCACAGTAAATCACATATTGAAAGTAAACTACTCAATAAGCATGACTACCCTGCCTGTTCAGCGAGATCTACAGGTTTTAAGTTCAACCCTAAATGTCCATTGGTCTTTCTTCCCTCGGCTTGTTACTGCTCTAGGTGCTCAGCCATTGTAGAAATAGCCCTAAAATTTGAAAAGGTTATGCATATTGGATGTTTCCAGAAGCCTATTTGATGTCAAGGTCATAGGTCCAATTTTGACCTCATTTTTTGTACTTTGAAGGTCAGCCACGTCCACCTGCAAGGCACGCAGAGGGGGGATATAACATCAAGCGCAATCTAGTTTCCTTTGTCATTCAGTGATCGTGGCCGTCTGGAAGAATATTCGCATTTCATATTCACACTACCAGTGCAGTACCACCACAGGGAAAGGGTTAAACGTTATTCATAAACTAACTTTAACAGACCCAAAGCTGCTCAGGAAGGGGTCAGTAAAATAGGGATCACAAAATCTGGACCATGAATCCAAATCCAGCCCTTATTTTCTTTTCTCCCAGTTAATTAACCATTTAACAAAACTATTAGCTATGCAGATTGACCAGACAGTCTTTACACCAGACTCCCAGGTAAAAGGAGTGTGGAGAGTCAGTAGTTCTCAGACCCCGAGAACCATGATTTGATGATTCCCGATGCAAGAGGACAAAGGTGGGCTTACCTGCCGCAGCCCGATCTTCTTGACGTCCCACATCTGTTTGAAGTTCCAGAAGAAAGGCTGCTCGCACTTCTGGCAGGAGTCGCTGTCCTGCCACTCAGGGGTCTGCAGAGGGTCAATCAAGCATCCACATCTCAGACCAGGACACCAGCATTTTACAAAGGAAGGGACGCCATAAATGATAAGCCACCATATCAAAGTACAGAAAACACATTTTAACACAAAATATTAACCTCTAGTGACTGGGCCATGAACGGAATGCTGACTTTACAAATGTGTGCGGAAAGAAATCATCAGCTGACTTCCTCAATGTGACCCCAGAGAGTGTGACCTCAAGGCTGAGCTGGCTGAGAACGAACAGGATACTGCCACCGCCCCCCCAAATCTCTCTCCCTCCCTCCCTCTCTCGCTCTCAGTTCACAGAGAATGAGAGCAGGAGGTAAAAGCCTGACTCCTATTCTCACCTCCTGTCTTGTGACGTCCATGTTCCAGACGACGATGCACCCGTCAGAGCTGCAGGAGATGAGCTGTCGAGTGTGAGCAGCACAACTCAGCCCCTGTATCTTCTCACTGTCACAAAACACACACACACACACACACACACACACATCACCAATACAAACATACGCACACAGAATATTACACATTAACACCACAGACACTTAAACAATGATGTCACTTTAGCCATACACATGCTTGTACTGTATATTATTTACCACTGCAAACACACAGGCATACACATACAATATTAACTATGAATAACACTTATACACACACAATTTCACATTATCAATACACACACACACACACACACACACACACACACAACTTGACAGACAATGTCATGCAACCAGTAAACACCACTGAACACGCATACCGATACAAACATTACTAATGCCCACAGCACACATAGTTCTACCCCTCCGCACAGGCTGGTCTGTGGCCATTCTGTGTGGAATACAATAGGCCATCTCAACGAGGCTGAGCCTCTGAGCTAGCTAGCTTCCTAAACTTCCTCATAGACACATCGGAGAGTCCAGAGCAATTGAAAGCCTCAGTGTTCTTTGAGAAAAGGCTCAGTCACCCAACTTTGAAATGCACAGAGAAGGACAAAAACACTCAAACCAAACAAGAATACTCAAACGTACTGACGAGGCACAAAAAAATTTTCTCAGACTGCGAACACAGAAATAGCAGGCTAGCTTGTCCAACCATTTCTACTTCCTGACGGAAAGCTTTGCTTCATTCATTCAGCCCCTACACAGTTCACAGCTTGAGCCACCCACAAAATAGTTAAATGCTCAGCCCTTACAAAAAAACTTGAGTACAAACTGCAGCACAGTGATCTGCATGAATTGGCATACTTCAAATGGGTTCAATCATTTGCTACATTCATACTAACAAAACTATGACCAAAAATATTTGACCTCTGCCACCGCCGCCGCCCCCCCCTTACTTGTGGCCCTGGAGCTCGATGGCGGTCCCCTTGCAGCCCCCAATGTCCCACATGATTATGGAGTGGTCGGAGCTCCCGGAGAACAGCAGACGCTGGACAGGGTCCCAGCACAGAGACGTCACACTGCCTGGAGATGGGACAGAACCCACACGCATAACAGAGCGGTCGATCACAAAACATCTCCGCCACAGTCAGCTCCACAGTTACAGGAACCACTGGAAATGCGCTTAAAAAAAATATGCATAAATGAAAATAAATCATCGCACAGAGATAAACTCAAAATATAAAACGTGAGAACTACACTCAGAAAAAAAAGTAACTATTTGTACCTTAAGGGGTAAAAGGCTTGTCACTGGGGCGGTACCCTCAAAGGTACTGTTGTTGTACCCCCAGAAGTGGGTACTTATTTGCTTAGGAACATAAAAGTACCTTTTAGACCCTAAAAAGGTTCACACAGGTACCTTGAGGTCCTATAATTAGCCCTAGGGGGTATATAAGTGCTGAATGTACCTTGGGGAACAGAAATGGACTCCTGCTGAACCCCTATTTCTGAGAGTGTACTGTACTCTATCGACCAAAATTAAATTCATTCAATTTAAAATGAATATCCTCCAAATTACAACCCCAATTTCGAAATAGTTGGGACGAATTGTAAATTGTGAATAAAATCAAAATGCAATGACTTTCAGATCACATGAGCAAATATGTTATTTACAATAGAACATAGATAACATTTCAAATGTTGAAACTGAGGCATTTTATATTTTTATCCACAAAATGAGCTTATTTCAAATTTTCTGGCTGCAACAGGTCTCAAAAAAGTCGGGACACAGGCAAAAAAGGGCTGAAAAAGCAATTAATATATAAGAGAATCAGCTGAAAGAACATTTGCAAGTAATTAAGTTAACTGGCATCAGGTGTGTAACATGATTGGCTATAAAAGGGATGTCTTAGAGAGGCTGGGTCTCTCAGAAGTAAAGATGGCCAGAGGCCCTCCAACCTGTGAAGGCTTGCGTAAAAAAAATGTGGAATACTTTAAAAACAATGTTCCTCAACACCAAATTGCAAAGGCTCTGAAGGTCTCATCATCGACAGTGCAAAACATCATCAAAAGATTCAGAGAAACTGGAAAAATCTCTGTGCATAAGGGACAAGGCCGAAGACCTTTACTGGATGCCCGTGATCTTCGGGCCCTCAGAAGCCACTGCATCACTCACCGCTATGATTCTGTCATTGACATTACTAAATGGGCCCAGGAATACTTCAAGAAACCACTGTCTGTAAACACAGTCCGCTGCGCCATCCACAGATGCCACCTAAAACTCTATCATGCAAAAAGGAAGCCATTGTTGAGCATGATCCAGAAGCCCCACCGTATTCTATGGGCCAAGGCTCATTTAAAATGGACTGTAGCAAAGTGGCAAAGTGTCCTGTGGTCAGACGAGTACAAATTTGATATTCTTGTTGGAAATCATGGGCGTCGTGTCCTCCGGGCTAAAGAGGAGAAAGACCACCCCTCCTGTTATCAGCATTCAGTTCAAAAGCCAGCATCTCTGATGGTATGGGGATGCATTAGTGCATCCACATATGGTGTGGGACACTTGCATGTTTTAAAAAGCACCATGAATGATGAAAGGTATATAAAGGTTTTAGAGCAACATATGCTCCCCTCCAGACAACATCTATTCCAAGGAAGGCCTTGTGTATTTCAGCAGGACAATGCAAATCCACATACTGCAGCTATTACAACAGCATGGCTTTGTAGTAGAAGAGACGATGTGCTGAACTGGCCTGCCAGCAGTCCTGATCTTTCACCGATTGAGAACATTTGCCGCATAATTAAACGAAAGTCCGTCAAAGGAGACCCAAAACTCTCCAGCAGATGGAAGCCTGTATTAAACAAGAGAAGGATCAAATTCCAATGGCTAAACTCAAGAAACTTGTCTCCTCAATGCCCAGATGCCTCCACTCTGTGTTAAAAAAAAAGAAGAGGGGATGCTACACCATGGTAAACAGGCCCCTGTCCCAACTTTTTTGAGACCTGTAGCAGCCATCAAATTTGAAATGAGCTCAAATTATTGATAAAATTGTAAAATTTCAGTTTCAACATTTGCTATGTTATCTTTGTTCTATTGTGAATAAAATACTGGCTGGTGTGATTTGAAAGTCATTGCGTTTTGATTTTATTCACAATTTACACTTTGTCCCAACTATTTCGGAATTGGGGTTGTAGAATTTATTGAATAAATAAATGATTTTAATAGGTTCCATTGGAGCATTCATAAAGCATTTTATTTTTTCACTTGTTGCCATCAGACCACTTCAACCCCAGCTCTGTACAATACTCAGATAAAAGTGAAAAATTGACGCAACATAAAAGGAAACAGCTTAAAACTCCCAAAGTGTATTAACGGCACCACAAACACCACCTTTCTATCATATTTACATCAAGGCTACACTCAACAGCAGCGCATACATGCCACTGTACTTTTAGTATTTAAGGATCTACCCTACCACTGCCAAGGCAGAATCTCTGTAATCATCTAATCAATGCTCATCCTTTAAATATTTATAGTGGGTCAAAGGGCAACATCAGTGGAGAACATTCATAAAATAGCCATTCCGTTACCGGTCAGAATTTTGTGTAGGTAAACGAGAGGTTCAGAAGGACAGTGGGCACTGGCTGCGGGCTTAGTATATACAATCTTTCAGCTGAATTATTTGTGTCCTCAGTCAGCTCCTGTTTGTACAGCCCTCTCCGCTCAAACAGTAATGCTCCAACTCAATTTTCCTGAGCACCTGGACATACCTGCATGCCCTTTAAACGTCGTGACCAAGCTGCACTTGTCCTGCTCCAGTTTCAGGATGGTCACCTGACCTGAGTGCTCGCCCACAAATGCATGTCGCGTCTCCACATCGAATCTGAAAGGCTCTGGTTAAGTATTCAAATGCTCATCCCAGTTAAGTTAAACACAGTTCATTTAGTTGTCACTAAAACTGGCTTTCGTTATTCGATATGCATCTCACGTTTTGTAGTGACAGCGAAAAAAATAACAAGACAAACACTGGTAGAAGTGAAGTAAATCGTAACAATATTGGGAAAAAATGAGCATGAAGCATGAAAACATAAAAAAAGGACAGAAATAACAAGACTTCAGCAAGGTTGACAAGGATTGCCCTAGGTTACGATGGTAGGTGTCAAAAACATGGGTGGCATGGTGGCATAATGGTTAGCACTGTTGCCTCACAGCAAGAAGATTGTGGGTTTGATTCCAGCCTGGGGCCTATCTGTGTGGAGTTTGCATGTTTTCCCCATGTTCGTGTGGGTTTTCTCCAGGTACTCCGGTTTCCCCCACCCACAAAAAACATGCATCATAGGAACACTCCAATCAGTACCCCTGAACAAGGAACTGGCTTTAAAACTGGAGTTGGTCCCCGGGTGCTGTTAGGATGGGTCAAATGCAGAGGATAAATTACCCCACGGGGTTCAACTAAGTGTTTCTTATTTTATCCTATTAAATAAACTAGACCCTGTATTACTTTACAGGATAATGTACTCCCAGCAGCTTAACTCTATATCCCTAATCAGTTACACACAACAAAATCCAAATAGGCATTGTTTTCAATGAAAGATTTCTGACTTGCGTCATCTTGATAAGTCTGTGATAATGGCTGCACATAGCATGCTGAGATAAGATGGCACCTTTACAGGCTAAACATGCCGCTGCCTGAACCCCCGAAACCTCGTCCGACAGGAAATATCTGAAGCTGGCATCAGCAAGAGGGAGTTTAAGGACCTGTATGAAACAAGCAGAGTAAAAACCAAGAAATGGCCACTGCAGAAAAAAAGCTGCTCTTACAGAGTTAATAAAACAGCTGCCATGAACCACCCACGGTTCAGCTACATGCAGGTTTTAAAGTGTACTACAGTGACACTAAACTTCAAGAAACTTGTGTTTACATTTTCAGCAGCAAGTTCAAAATATCCCTCGGGAAGAGAAGTGAGAGCTGTGTGCGAACAACTCAAAAACCCCTGTGCAGCACAACTCAACTGCTGCACAAGTACAGAATATTTTTTAACTATTTTGCTTGACTTTATGACACAAAACAGGGTGTCGAAGCCCAGTGAGAATACCTTTTGTGGCAATTCCATAAAAATCTGGGCACATTGTAGACACAAAAGTAGTAAAACCACAGAAATAGATTTAGGAGAGCCAGCAAATATGATGGCAATGTTGACTTCAAAAACCGAGCATGGAGTTGCCAGAGGACGGCAAACAAATCTGTTCCCTACACCCGACTACCGTGAGTCAACATAAACTTTGACCCAAGCTACATGATATCATCCAGACATGAGCTTTTTTGAACCACAGTGGAAAAACTAGCCCCCTCATTGGAAGGATACTGCAGGCCAGAGACCCAGGCAGAGGTACGGTATCCGCCAAGCCTTTGTCCACTCTCTGAGCAGTGCCAGGTGAAGTTCTTATCCACGCCGGTGCTGAGCACCCATTCCATCTCCAGGACAAACAGTACCACAGTCACCCGACCCTGGTGAGCTGGACACACACACATGCACACGCACACACACACACACACACACACACACGAACACGCATATACACACCCACCCGCATGCATGTGCGTGCATGCGTACACACACGCACATACACATAGATACGCACAGACACACAAACATACACCCACATATTTACAAATATATACACACACACCAGCAAGTACACACATGCACATACACACATATGCATGCACACAAACAGACACAAGTGCACGCAGACACACACCAGCACATGCAGACGCACACGCACACCCACACATGAAGAAGCAGACACACACACACACACACACCCCCCATATATATGCACATGCACCCACATACACACACACAAGCATGCATGCAAATATGCACACGTGCACACACAAAACAAATGAAAGTGCACAAGAATGCATACACATTGAATAAGTTGCACAAGGGCATAACTGCCAGTTCAGAGAAAACAAAGCCATAATCCTTCTCTAGAGTGGAATATCTTTTATGTTTCTACACTTTTTATGATACCAATTTCTTCCCAGTGGTACAAAACAGCATTGCACACCATAACATACTGTTGAATGCTGCATACACCATGAAAGAGCCAAAATTGAGAACGTATGTTTGAGCCTGCGCTGCAGGGTAGCCAGGATGAAGTTGCCAGGAGTGAAAATGCAATGGGTGACTGAGGACATAATATGGGTAACTGCCATTACATGCCTTTTCAAACTTGGCTGCATGCATTCCTTCTATCCACAACAAACAAGTACTCATCTGTAGGGAAACCATTATTTTTAAAAAATAATGTTATGCCTTAGCGAGCTACCTCAGGGCATATTATGATGATATAACCACAAAGTTTTCCCAGTAAGCAGACATGCTCTGACTTAAACACAAACATACCAACTTACCCTGATAATTCTTTGCGGGGGTCATCTTGTTGTAGTCTTCAGCCAGTATAAATTCCTAAAAGGAGAGAACAATCTGATTCAAGCAAACAAAATCGTTCATGCGAGCAGTAGAGTTTAAAAAGAACAAACACATATAGACAAATTGCTAAAAAATGACTAGAAGAGAACAAACACAGAAGAACACAAATCCATTTTGATGTTTGATACCAATGTCATACCAACTAGGCTACTGCAATTCTGCATTCATAGTATTCACAGAGTCAAAGATAAAACCCACAAAATGTATTTGAAAAAACTCTGGTTAGTGATGCAAATGAACAGTAAGCTATGTGCGACATGGCAGGGAATGCTAGCAATGGCTGTGAACTTTTAATTGCCACAATTTGCAAATTCAAGTTAAAGATTAAATGCTTTTGTTGGGATCAGTTCAGCAACATCAGCAGTGGGCTGGTTGGGAGTCCCAGAACTCACAGGTCAGAGGTCGGGATCATAAAAATAGAATGACTGGAATGAGTTCTGTACTGGACAGTTCGGATGAAAAACAGACCGATGTTAATGAGTGTAAAGTCTGCACCAAGGATGTGAAAATGATACACTTTATGAAAGACAGAAAAGATTCACACGTAATATTTGTAAAAATGATTTTTCCAATTCTACTTCCTCATTGACCCCTGGAACCCTCGTCATGTACAGCACAATAAAGGTGCAGCACAACTTTATGGAAACCAGCCCATGTTGGTTTTAGTCTGCACTTGAATGGGAAATGTAGAGTAAGCGCATGCGGGAAATGGCATCAGCAAGACCATTTCCCCCGTTGTAAACCAAGCCTTTTGCATGATGGCTATTGTAGCACAAAATGGCTGCCATAAGTGACTTACTGACACTACTCCGGTGTCCATGCCCACAGAGAGGCGACGGGTCTCTGGGTTGAAGGACATGCAGGTGCAGGAAGCTGTGGGAGGGGTGGAGTGGATAGGTGGTTAAAGACAGCTCATTACATTATGGCCCATATCCAGTCCATATACAATTCATGTTCAATGCACATGACAGTTCAATTCAACTCATGCTATAGGCTTACTTGACCACAGGACTTTGGTGAGCCAAGCAAAAGCAGGCTACCATCACCAAATTTATTTGTGAGTTAAGGAGGGTGAAATATTGATGGAGCCCAAGTCACGCATGTTTCTATGGTAACACAAGAAACCCAGTATCAGTACATCAGTGTTACACAGCCATAACCCCCCCCCCCAACGCACAAACCTCTTTAAACAGACATCACTCCTTGTCTGAGGCGTGCTAAGACAGTCATATTCTGTGCTACAAGCGCAACTACGACAGGAGACCAGAAGTCTGGGATCCAAACTTGTGGAAAATAGCCTGCAGGTTTCTGAGCAAATGAGAATGACTGGTGCAGCATGCGTGACGTGTTGCTGTGTGACATGATGGTTCCTCGTCCCGCCCCAAAACACAAACCCACCGCAGGCGCCCACACCTCAATAACACTTCCTAGCAAACGACCACAGAGAGATGAGACCGTGCAGTTTTACTAACCGGTCAACAATTATAAACATGGTTCCACCAACAAGGTAAAATACAACAGCAGGGTGAATGAAAGAATAATAATTATAAAATGCAAAGAAGCATTATTACAATAAAACTTTTAATATCATAGCAAAGGTACTCTAGAAGGTGCGATTCACAAAAAAAAGCATCAAAAAACACATTGAGAAAATTAATTGATCATTAAGTAGTATGAGAAATGAAATATGAACTGAAGTCCAAGGTAGGCGGTAAAAAAGTATGTTTCCATTTAAATAAAGATAATCTATCCATTCTCTACCGCTTCTTCCTCACTAGGGTTGCAAGGTAGCTGGAGTCTATCCCAGCTGACTACGGGCGAAGGCAGGGACGCACCCAGGACAGCTCGCCAATCAATCACAGGACACACACACCATTCGCTCTCACACTCATTTCTATGGGCAATTTAGCATCTCCAATTGGCCTGATGTGCATGTCTTTGTTTGTGGGAGGAAACTAGAGTACCCGGAGGAAACCCATGCAAACACGAGGAGAACATGCAAACTCCACACAGAAAGGCCCCAGCCGGATTCAAACCTAAAACCTTCTTGCTGTGAGGCGGCAGCGCTTACCACTGCGCCACAGTGAAATGAAGTCTTACCAGGCATGGTGTGGTAGATGCTTGGCCAGTACTGCCCACCGTCTCTCTTCAGCCATATCCGCACTGTCCTGGGTGAGAGGGCAAGCAAGTAACCATAAGACAAGGAAAAACATTCCGGAAAGATAACCCTCAAGGTCAGCAATGGTTTTAAAGTAAACGGCTTAAAAAGAAGGCCCTTACAAGGTGCAGTTAACTACAAAATGTGGTTCATATCACGTTGAATGACCTGCTTATAGTAAAATTTGGACTGGCTTACAATGCCCTGCAAACTGACAGTTATTTGAGTTATATATCCCTTTAGATGACCATTAGTGTGATATAGCCTATTGACCCTTGAAGGGATTTCATGATGGAAGCGTGGACAAGCCAACACCTCCAGGCCAGAGAAATCATGTGTGCTACCACAGAGCTGCAAGAGTTTCCTATTGGGACACCAAGCAATAACCCATGAAAATATCCCACCATATCAGCTACATCGGCAGGTTTCATATAACAGCATATCTCCAGTGGCTCAGCCAACACGTCAAGGTGAAGCAGGGACAATTCTGCAGCAACCTGACCTCAGCAGAAGCCATGATTTTGCATTGACTCGAGTGTACCATAGTTGGATGTAGCAAAACGGAGGAGAAATTGCCCATGAGCTCATTGTTTGAATCTCCATTCAAGTAGATGGCTGCCATTAGGCTACTGAACCTGATTTGTAGAAGAAAATATTCATCGTTAGTTCAGAAAAAAATAAAAAGGAACAATTATATTCAATGAGCTGAAATCAGCCAAGAAGAAATATTTGCCATTTCTCACACAGCATTGCCAGAAAATGAGTTTATATGCTCTGATCGCAGTACACTGCCACAGGTCACCTTCACCTATAAGTGAGAGTTCAATTAACAAACTAAGCACTTTTTACCACCCATCTACAAACAATCAACACTATAAGAATATTTTCACAACACATAACTGCAAAAGAGCAAAAGAATTAAACTTTCCCATCAATCACTATGTGCGTACCGCAAAGGAATGGAAAATGATTTCACAGCTCATTTTAAGCAGACACAACACATGATTTCAGGATCCATAACAGGAGAAGTCCCAATGTGAAGCATCATGCTCTCTCTTCAATAGGGGATACTTTGACATGCCATCTTCAGTTAGTACTTTTATCACCAATTAATCCAGGAAAGTGATTAAGTCCGCCAAATTATTGCTCACTTCTAGAATGCATATTAGATGGGTAGGCAGGGGATCGGCTTCATTAAATGACTGAAATCTGAGGTCCCTACTATACTTCGCCCAATAATGCACCACCAATGAGAACTGCCACATATCATTTTCGCTCACAATCTTAAGTTCTCCCGTTAAGGACCCCTTTCATGCAACACACAAGCTCACGGGGGCGATAATCACAAATAGACAATAAATGTATTGCGCTTTCCTTTGTACCATCAAATTTTTACCGTCCTAGTAGTTCATCTTTGTTGCTACATTTTTCAAAAAACTCGTGTTGATCTCGGTTACCAACATGCGCACTGTGTTATTCACTGGAAAAACAATGCATGAAGCACAGTAGGCAAAGTTCAAATTGAAATTTGGTAAATGTGTGCCAAGTCCAAGTAAATTTTTTATTCCTGGAAAGATCATTAGACTAACGGGTAGGGTTTAACTTGTTGCGACATGACTGGCTTACGGCGTTAGGCTAGATAATGACAACAACAAATGATTCGTTACTTCCCCCAGTGCAGATAGATTAGTTTGGCGCATATATTTATATTTGGGGATCATGTTAACAGCTCGTCGTAAGTTCATCAATGATCGCTGCAACGGCTGAAAGTATCAGCAACCAAAGCAGATCGACCCTACAAATACGCTGCAAAATGGTTCAGCAAAACACCATGTTTCCACTCACGATGGTAAAACGTCTGTTCAATGCAGTCATCAGCATGCAAAGTTGTGTGTACAAGCCCAGACGATTGAATGTGCTTCCGTATATGAAACCTGCGAGGCTGCTAACAAATTGTTCTGACCGCAGACGTAGCCAGCGAACATTAGAAATCATAAAGTAGTGAGAGGATGGCAGAGCAAAACGTCCAGAAAACATATGATCACAACAGACAAGCAATAATGTCCAAGGGCAGCGAAGGGAGAAAAGTAGCGAAACGTTTGCAAGCTCAGTTGGCTCAGACAGATGTTAGCAAGTCCACGGCACCCAAAACAATTTACTCCGACAACCTGCACAATCCTTAACAAGCTACGTAGTTGGCCAGCAACCGACGTAATGCACAAGACAGTAGACAAGTTTGAACACAATTCTTTTACATATGGTATACGCTTTACCAACCTGTCCTCCGACACAGTGACTACCCCATCTTCTTTGGGAATTATGACCGCAGTGCTCACAACATCTTGGAAAGCCTCGATTTTACCCAGTAGAACGGGTTTGCGAGCCTGGGGTCTGGGGAGAATTGTGGCAGCCATAGAGATCCAGTATCTCAGAGACAGATTTTGTGTCTTAGTAACATAACATCTTCATTGTTACAGCGTCGGAGTTTTAAACTTGTGCAACAACCCGTGCGCGACCGTCAGTTACGTGGGGAATCAGCTGACACTGAAAATTTACTGCGCGCCCACATTCTCAAACCCAACTGCGCTTGCGCATTGAAATGTCCCAGTTGGCGTCAATACAAGTGACAGAGGGTGCATTTCAATTCTCTCATTTGTCCGTCGGATGTCCTCGCTCCTCTATCCTCGATTGAACCGGAAGTTGTTCCGGATCCGCCATCTTATTGGCCGTATCAACGCACTGACACAGCTTATTTCTTAAGTAGAGAGCGGAGCGAGGAGGAAGCATGGCTGTATTACAGTGACTGGATGCGGTTTCCAAAAAATGGCCGTCCGTTCATTGAATTGGAAATTGCTCAATGGGACAGCACGCCAACATGTACCCCCTAATGCAGATGCCTTACATGGTTTGCTTCACTCACACACCAATGTCTGCACACTCGAGCAAGGTTTTGTGTTCAGTGACGTAATGGCATTCTGCAAAATAAGCCGTTCAGAAGCCTTGTTATATGGTACTCTGTTGGTGTTTCCCCTGTCAAATACAAATAATAAAAATTGCGGGTACAGAAACCCCGAAAAAAAAAAATGGTTGATAATGACATTTGCTTTCATGTAAAATAAGAATCGGATTGAAGAAAGAGAAAATACATGTTTATGGAAAAGCCAAATCGATGTTCCTCCAATTATAAGAAGTGTGCTCTCCGTAACTACTGCTGTATATTCCTCAAGCGAACTGTTTGCATGCTGTACGGAATGCTACCATTTATTAGAAAAGTTATCAATATAATGTCCCATAAGGAAATCAAGCGACTTTACAGTGATAGTGACCGGCCCCTCGTCAACCATCTACCCACTGAAGCGCCCACTGAAGCGTGCTGCTCTGCATCTAAAGAACTTGTGCTCGGTAAAACTTCAACACAGAAGAAACCTGGAAAATTCCTCCTTTTGAACATTTTCAACATGTTTGTGTTGGTTAGCCTCCATTGCCGAAGTCTTATGTGGTTCATTTCCCGCCCATGCTCCCACTACAGAACGTGCATAAGTAATTAGCCGGCTCCAGAAATCTCAGTTTCTTTGAACACAAAACTCTGCTTTGAGTGCGCAGACGGTGGTGTGTGAGCGAAGCAAACAACCTAAAGTGGTAATCCATAAGATTTGAATTGGCTTGTTTATATTGACATCTTTGGCAGTAAGCTGTAATTGCAGGTGCGCTTCTAGACCTCGTTTCCCATAACTCTTGTTGAGACCCAACAGTGTCGCCTGTATGACGTCGGTAAATTGACGGCTCTTACCAGTTCCACGCCTCCTCAATTCTCATGCAGAAGGGAAAGATGCTCTTTGACACGGCAATTGAACTCAATAAAAGTGAAAATTATGTGACGTTAGTCATCCATTAGCGTCATCTCATTCCAGTAACATGTTAGGCTATTATGATGAATCGATTAACTTACAGGGCTGCCAACTCTCACGCATTCGCGATGAGAATTTGTGCTTCATTCACGTTCCCGTGCTAGTCAGTAATTATTCAATCAACGAAATGCGTGTTTCATGATCGTTCAAATTGTTTAAATGAAATGAGACCATTTGAAACATTTTTATGCAATTCCACTGCTTCCAACCCCTGAGTGAAGAAAAGCGTGAGAATTCCGGAATCATAATTGTTCTCATATTACTAGTGGCGAAATCCACCATAACACATGTGAAACTGATAAATTTCAATGTACAAGGACTTCAATTCCACCTGAGGATCTCTACAAACAGTCTGATAGAATAATTTCTGACTACAGCATGGGAACGTGAATATGTCATTTATTTGTGAAAGTTGAGAGCCCTGTGTAAATAATGAAAATGGTATTTGGTTAACAGGTAACGTTATAACTTTTTTTTTTTTAAATAGAAATAATTTGTTGAGGCGGTTAACGTAGTTTTTTTCCCGTTTGCTTCCTGAAATTACTTTATAATTTTAGTTTCAGTAGTAGCCTCAACAGAGACTCAGCTAACATTAGTTTCTACTGTGCACAGTATAGCTACACAGTATGGTATTTGCCGTATTTGCCATTGCCATTGGGTAGACGTCAGAAGGGATCCAGTAGCGGTACTTTCTGCTTCATGGACGGCTGCATTTTTAACGGTCCTCCCTTAATTCCATCCGTAAAACTGACATATAGTGTTAGGGACAAGTTAGATTTATGGTTAGGGGATAGAGCCAAGGTTCAGGTTAGGGAAAGTACCGCTACTGGATCCCTTCTGACGTCTACCTTGTCATTGCTTCTCCCGGGGTTCCTTACTTCCTACAAGCTAGCTAGCGGCTCCTCCTACCTTCTGGACAGACCAAACACTGCTTACTGACGTAAAAAGCGTCACTAGATGTGCGCCTGTATTTGAATGTAGCGGGGGAATGTCGCCACAGACATACTGCTTGCTTTACCTGGCAAAGAATGAAATACAAGTGCTTTCATTAGTGGGTCATAGGCCCAATCACCGTTGTTATATCCCCCCTCTCTGATAGACACCGACTTAATAGACAGTAACGAGATGGAAATCTTATGGATAACCACTTTAAGATGTCTGCAACGGAGGCTAGCCGACATGGGGCCTTTCTTTCCAAGGCACGCGGACATGCGCTGTTTGACTTTTATCTCACGCGTGCATAGTTTGTTTCGTATGAACACGCTGCTGTTAGTGGTAACCTCGCAACAGCCCTCGCCTGTGGCTCCCCAATCTCCCTGCGCGTGGTCAGGTGTCCAAGACATGCCACTACAAATTTATGCGAAAGCAAAGCAGTAAATGACACAAATAAACACTGGCTTAATGTACAGTGCAGTTTGGAAGTAGTTCCAGTATATATTATCTGGCGAAAATTACATCAGAAAATTACATCAGCAAAACAGGTGACCAGCTATTTGCGCTACCCAGGTATTGATCATTTACATGTTTGCCAAATAAATACACAGTCTGGCCAAAAAAAAGTCACCACTTGGATTTGACTAAGCACATAGGTAAGAGCCTTACATTAGATAATCACTGCATTCATTAATATGTTTCAGCTGGCAACAAGTTATTGAGCCCTTACTGATGCAATGAGTGGCCTCTCATTTCTTCAACAACCATATCGGAAGACATATCCTGTGGTTGTGGAAAAGATGTTACTCGATTTCAGAAGGTTCAAATTATTGGCCTGCATATAACAAAGAAAACATCTGAAACTACTGCAATTGGGTTAAGAACTGTCCAATGAATTATTAAAACTTGGAAGGATAGTGGTGAACCATCATCTTCAAGGCAGAAATGCAGTTGGGAAAAAAAACCTTGAATGACTGATCAGAAATCAAATCATGGTAAATTAATATTAGAAAATGTCTGTGTTTAATAGTGAAAGTAAGAGCATTTCCACATGCACAATGCAAAGAGAACTCAAAAGACTGGGATTCAACAGCCATGTAGCTTTAAGAAACCACTTATCAGTGAGCCTAATTGGAAGAAAAGGCTTCAATTTGCTAGGGAGCATAAAGATTGGACTCTGAAGCAATATATAAAGATCATATGATCTGATAAGTCCGGATTTATCCTGTTCCAGACTAGAATGATGGGTGCATCAGGGCTAGAGAGGTGGATGAAGTGAAACACTCATCATGCTTAGTGCCTCCCAAACCCGTAGGGGGGAGTGTTGTGATCTGGGGTTGCTTCAGTTGGTAAGGTTTAAGATCAGCAACAATATGTTCCCAAAAAATGAGCTGTTCCCTGAATACACTGAATTAATAGGTTTTTCCATCAATGGATTTTTTTTTTCCGATGGCACAGGCATATTCCAAGATGACAATGCCAGGATTCATCAGGCTCACATTCTGAAAGAGCGGCTCAGGGAGCATGAGACATCATTTGCAAACATGGGTTGCCCACCACAGAGTCGAGACCTTCAGCCCATTGAGAATCTTTGGAATATGCTGGAGAAGACTTTACGAAGCGGTCCAACTCTCCCATCTTCAATACAAGATCTTGGTGAAAAATAAATGCAACTCCGAACAGAAATAAATGTTGGGACATTGCATAAGCTTAAATCACAATAATGCCAAGGCAAGTGCATGCCGTAATCAAAGCTAAAGGCGGTCCAACAAAATATTAGTGCGAGAGACTTTTTTTTTTTTTTTTGGTCATGCAATGTATTAAGCTGGTGCTAAGGCTTCACTTACATTATGCTATCCATACATCAGGAGCAGCAACACCCACTCTATATCAGGATAATGCTATCGCAACATGATATAATTACAGTACAATATTCCTGCCTCAAGAGCGGAATTAAATTATATTTATCAGGCCATTGCTGCGGTAACATAATATACCTACAGTACACTATTCCTGTGTCTAGGACAGCTTTGCACTGTAAAAATCAAGATAATAACTGGGCGACATTATATACCCACAGCACAGTATGGTATTTATGCAGCAGGAGCATCACTACCCAGTGCGAGGATAACCAGTGTGTGTACCCAGCAGTGTTGGGGGTAACGCATTACAAAGTAACTAATTACTGTAATCAGATTACATTTATCAGTAACGCAGCAGTGTAACGCATTACTTTGATTACTTAAGTAATCGGAGTACAGTTACTAACAAATAAATAATCTAGTTACTTGCATTACTTTAAATTTTTCAACAATCGGCAGGATGAGAGGCCAGAAAAAATGTCTTCTTCTTCTTCCTTTTGAGTATATTGGCGATTGAGATCAAGGACAGAAAAACACATCAGACGTCCTTTTTCATGCATGTTTTTGCCAGTACTGTAGCCTTGTACTTGACTCATTTTATGTGAAGTGCTGTTTGGGCCAATTTTTACAACTTTGCTGTTGGCTTTGCTGTATTAAACAGCATAATAAAGACCTTGTGTGTGCCCTCCTTACAAGAATAAAGATTTGTGCTGATCTGGGCATATGCCAGGTTTTAACATTATGGTTAATTAAGTTATGGTGAATTTCAGATGATGGTGCTGAGTAATCCAAAACTAATGTAACTAGTAGTGTCACTATTTAATTTCAGCAGCGAGTAATTAAGTAAAGTAAGGGATTTCTTTTTTATTTTTAAGTAACTAGTAATGTGTAATGCATTACTTTTTTAGAGTAACTACCCCAACTCTAGTAACCAGTATGTGGCAGCCTGATACTGTATCAGCAACATTAGTTCAGCAGGATTTTGTACTACTTAACTGACAGCTCTATGATGAAATGAGCGATACACAATCATTGATTTTCAAACAAGTCAAAGGACAAGTGGGGACACTGCTGTTTAGCAAGTTTATATTTTAGCATACAATGTTACTAACCATTTTTTATTATGTTCAGCAGTTCGTTAGATCACTTTTGATCCCCTCTTTTTTGACACGTCTGAATCATCAAGTTCGATCAACTTGCTACAGTAATGCTTTACTACAACAACCACTCAGCTTTTATTATATTTAGATAAACTCGTCTCAGTATTTGTTTACAAAGCTTAGATACACTCACTCAGCCATTGAAAACATTCTAAATAATAATCATAAAATTCTCTCACCTCTGTAAGAAGCGTGCTTCTCAGCTGAAGTTCTGACAAGATCTTTCCCTCCCTTTTTCAAATGGAGCTGAAAATCTTGGGTTCTGCCTCTTCGATTTTATATGTCATCTCACAGGACCAATTGCATATTCCTTTCTGCCTGAAAAACATTTTTGAGTAAGAGAAACTCCTGTGAACCCGCAAGTCGGACAACATTGCCTCCTAAATTAACAAGCTGGCAACTGGTAAAATTAAACATAGGTACTCGTTTGCCAGGACAACATAGGTAGTGACTATAGTCAACATGAAAGTTATATTTTCTACACACCCGGACTTCAGACTGTCATTTGGAAAAGAGATTTACAAAGAAAAGCAAATTCGGCCATAGCCTCAGAAAATAACACAGCTGTATACGAAGTGATTGCACAACAATAAAACCGAGATATTGGTTTACTGTGATCCGCATAGATCGCAGACCGCACGCGCTAGTCGGCGTTTTTTTTTTTTTTTTTTTTTTTTTGTTCTTACATTCCTGCCGTATTTAGCTCAAGCATGCGTACTAGCATTTTACAGTTACCAACTTACTTGGAAATGTCAATCGTGCAGCGTCTATTGACCAATCGGTGATAACATAGGTCGACACGTGGTTCTCAAAACCCGCTTGGGAGGCGGTGCCAAATCTCGAACTGGGTTTAAAACCAGTGAGTCGAGTGTCAGAAGCGATAGGAGACGCAGGGTACGGGCGGGATGGCTAGGGAAGTGTCACACTTTAGTTTTTTTGAACTTTTAGAATAACAAAACATCAAGTATCCCTAGTCAGTTAGTAACATTCCCAAGGTGCAAGGTTTCTTGTACATAATCAAGGGAAAAGGACGTCTACAGTCTCTGTTCTTACACTTTTTAAAAATGTGTAAGATAGCGAAGCTATCTCGCTAGCCACATCATATTTTAGCGACTGAAAGGGAACAAAAGATTTTTATTACAGCAGGTTGTTTTGACACGAAGTCCATACTGAATGTGTCACCAATACAATGCCCGTGTTACTTTTTCTGATAGACACCTCCGCTTCAATGAACCAGCGCACCCATCTGGGCACTACCTATCTGGACATTGCCAAAGGCGCTGTTGAGACTTTTATGAAGGTACTGTTATCCCGAGAGACTTCATGCAATGCGGTCTGAGACTCATAAGGGATCGGGGTCGGTTAGGTTCGTCTCGCCGTTATTTTTGTGCTTTTTATGAATTAACACTACTTCTTTTTACATTTTTTCTGCAGCTCAGAGCTAGGGATCCTGCGAGCCGCGGGGACAGGTACATGTTGGTTACTTTTGAGGACTTTCCCCACGGAATCAAGGTAACGTCATCGTGTTTCGTTCCCAAATCCAAAATGTATATTTTCGGGACAGTTAACTTTAACGTTCCCATGTTGATCGCAGCTCTCATTGATGAGAATCATATGAAATCGCATGAGAGCTCGTACCTCCTCTGAAACATGGCCGACATTTTGTTCCAATATGCTGCAAAGAACTATGGGGGATATAGGGTTTTTTTGGGTTTTTTTGACAAAACGTGCCGACTTAAAGGCGCGATGAGTGTGTGACTGGGAACAGTTTGACATCCAACATGATTTTGACAGTTTACCTTTCTGTCACCGGTGGCTCCCATGCAATTTCAAGGCTATAACAGTCTGAGCCAAACGTCAGACTGAATTAAGAATGCAATGTTTACATGCCTGATTATATAAGAGTTTATATGCTCCTGTGTAATCTTTTAGGAATGGCTAATGTTGCATTTACGACCAATGCTTTTTCAAGTAGTGGGTTATAAAGTGTTAAGTTTAAATGATTCTGCTTGTTAATTATCATTCATGAGTACAGTATTAACTTCCCTGCCTTTTCTTTAGGCTGGCTGGAAAGAAAATCATGCCACATTCATGACAGAACTGAAGAACCTCCAAGCAGTTGGACTCACAACAGTTGGCCAGTCCTTACGGACAGCTTTTGATTTGCTTAATCTCAATAGATTAGTTACTGGGATAGACAACTATGGACAGGTATGTTATGCATAAAAATTGAGCTGATGCACCTTCCCCATCTAATTGCCAGCTCAAAATCAGTCTTTTAAACCCCACGCACTTGCATTTTGGAAAAGGCTCTGTCAGCAACCCTCTCGGCCCACTGATATGGTTATTGGACAACACCAAAGTCATTGAGCAAATGTATAATTTCAGTATTTTCATATCCATCCTCACCATCATGTCCAATTGCACTTGGTGGTCATTGTGCTGGGAAACATTTTTCATTTGTATATTCTTTTATTTTTTTCGATTTATTTATTTACCCTTTTGTTGCATCTGTTCATTTAGCTTGGAACCAAATCCTTCTTGTATCATCACCTGAGAATCTGCAACCTGCGTAGCTGAAAAAAAAAAAAAAAAAAACAGCTATTCCTCCTAGTCTCTTTTTATGCATTAATTTGAGATGGTCTTTTAGCGGCTCCTGACTATAGACGACACATTAAAATGACTGACCAAAGCACTGGCAGGTCCCTGCATCTGGAGGTGTAGCTAATTGAATTTTAGCTTCGTTCCTTCCGCGAGAGACTTACGAAACAGCAGATTTTGAAACAATAATCAAGTGGAACATGAGCAGACATGTTTACTTATTTTCTGCTTCTGGACGTTTCCTGCGGAGCTGGAGGGTACAAAGATGACATTTTTGATGAAATTCGGGGGGTGTGAAGTGGAGCCCTTTGTCTTCCGTTTTTTACTGCTCAGCCGTAGCTTCTTTTAACACCCTGCAGGGCCATTAACTTCAATGGGGCCAGGAGGTTGTGAGGACACTTAGACAGGCAAAAGGGGTGTTTGTTCTAGTTGTAATTCTTTAGAGCATGGAGCTTCAACAGGTTCTTTGACAGGTGTGGTCTTTTATCCTCTGGAGCTGGCCAAAAGGAATGTGTTTGTTAATTTTTGGTGAAACTCTTCTCTCTTTTTCTTTCTTTACTGCCGTCATTTACCGGCAGGGCTTTGTGCCAGTAGTAGTAGCCTGTCGATGTTTGCTGCTATGGCAGTATTGTGGGTGAGATGAGATGGGGTTGTGAGAGGGTTGCTGTGGGTCTTGCAGCAGCACCACCTGCAGCTCCATCACTGAACAGTATACCGTCCCGAACCCTTGTCTACTCTTCTCAGGTTAGGCAGCAGCTAAGGGGATGGCGTCTCCTCTAATTTGGATCAATTTGTTCTGGACATGAATTGAAATTTAATTGGTTGAGAGATCTCAACAGAATTCCTATTAAAATGTTTTGTCTGTGTTCAGTATCACCTCACAAAACCACAAAAGTAAATTGAAACCATCAGACACAAGTTCACATTGAGGATGCAGATGACCCATAACAAATGTGCATAAACCCCTAAAACTTGTACAACATACACAGCTCGCCTACAGTGGATGCGAGTGGTATGTATACCTTTGTACAAAAACACAAAACATAACCACTCATGGGCTAGTGGTGTAATCTGCCCTTCTCTAAACAGACCCTGGAGGTGAGCCCCTGTTTTGAGGTCTGTATGGCTTTAACTCGATAACTGTGGTGGGGAATGGTTTCTGACAATGGGTGGAGCCTGACAGGGCTGCCGTGGGCTTGTGGGAAGGTGATAGAGGGAGCAGGTCAGTTTGGGGGCAGGTATCTGCTCCAGTTAATTTTGTGGCCAGGCCATGCTCTTTGTGTCGCCAGGTGTGGTTCGCTAGCTGCCCAAGTTGCAGGAGACATGGTTATGAAATGCTGGAGGAGATTGCTGATGAATAACTGCAGTTGTTGCGGCAGTTAAAATATCCATTTGGTATTATTGAGGTTGTCAAGGACGCCTCTCTTCACTGGGGATAATGTGCCATTTGTTTAATGGTTTGGCAAATTTCACAGTGAAAGTGTATTGGTATTCCGAAAGGGATTCCGGTGTAGACGTGCATTTGACATACCAAGGACAAAGCTGTGAAATGGCCCTCTTGGAGCAGATTTATTAAATTCTGTCTTTCAGCCATCCTTTGTCTCCCAGAGGGTGGCTGTTCAATTTCCAACTTTGTACATAATGCATTACTTATGTGCAATAACAGTACTGTGATATCAAGTGGCACGTTTTATCTTTTATTGTTGCTTTTCTTGTAAACGAAAAAAAAAACTGGTTAGATGGTTCGCTCTTCCAGAGCTGTGGATTATGTTCATTGCTAACCCTGTTTGTCATATTTCCTCTCATCATTTTTTAATAATTCATATGAAATCAAGGGTATTGTGCTTCAGTGGTTGTAACACTACTGCAGAGATTTCCTTTTAATTGCACTTGCGGTGCTTTTCTCCTATCAGTTTCAGATTTGATATGGACCTTGCTGACAATGAGTGAACAAAACCATTGCAGTTTTGGAAACAATTGCATAATTATTTTGTTTTTAATTAATTCTTATGACTGGATAAGGCCCTATTCACATTTTAGTTGCAAAGCTCAAGTACATGAAAACACATTGGTCCTTGTTTTAACTGCACTCAATATTTTTTCATATCTCCCTCAGCAGAACAGGATTCTGAGTCAGTAGGAAAGTTCCAGGGCCTGGGTCCTTAATGCGATAGTGCTGCCACTTTGTGGATACAACATAAGGTTATTTTAAATGAAAATTGCACACATTTTACAGTCTTAAACATGTCCTGTTACCCAATGGCTCAGTTAGTATTTTCATGATTGTTTACTGATATGAGTTCCTTTGACATAAAGTTTCAGATGTATTAGAGATGCACCTGTAGTTGCAGGCGACCAACTTCTAGTTTTATTTTTCTTTTTCTTTCAGATGTAATGAATCTGTACTCATCTGGTGTGACTCTGCTGTAGCGAATGGGACAGTTTTTTTTTTTTTTTTTTTTCCTCTAACCCGGGGCTTATTTTTCATTAGCTAGCTGTCCAGTTTGTACCTGTGCCGCCATTAATGCACATTATTATCGTGTGGCCTAGTTGAGCGCTGGTCTCAAATGAAAGGCACCTTTTTTTAGCTGATTGTTCAATTTGCTTTACCCCATACACACAGTGTCAGTCAAGTCAGTTGTAACGTTCCCAGATTTCACATACAGATAACGACTTCCCCAGTGTACCCTAAAGCACAGATAACGACTTCCCCAGTGTACCCAAAAGCACAGTCACTGTTGCCTTGGGGTATTGCAGTAGTTATGAACGGTCTGATATGTTATGCTCTTAATGTACCTATAGGTGCCATAAAATAAATAAACGAAAGCCCTGTGGATAGTTTTGATATTCAGACCCAAAAGCAGATATGTTTGTATATTTTATTTGGGGGCAGTTTCACTGACATAAGCTAAATTTAGTCCTGGGCTAAGGACAGTTTTGTGTTGATTCTTCATACTAAATACTATTTAGTTGAGACAAAGCTTAGTCTGTGTCATTGAAATCAGCCCTTGGACTACTACATAAAATTTTAGGTTGTAACATTCTTGGTATCTCAGGTCTTTACTTGAATACTTTTGATCTTGCTGTATAAATTCAGTTTTGCATTGGATATTTGTATATGGTTATCTTGGTATGTCTGGGTACTGCTATATGTTGCAATTTTTTTTTTCGCTCTCAATTTGCACTCATTCTGAAGCCCATGTTCCTCTACATATTTCTGAGATGAGCAGTTGGAATGATTAGTGGTGTTCCTGCAGCTTGGCTTAGCTGGTAAGACTTTGAGCAGTCTGTGGCTGGATGTTGGCTTAAAGAGATATTGGGTGTGGTGTCCCAGAAAGACATCTGTGGTCCATGTCTCTGCTGCTTGAAACAAAGGAAGTGGAATGTGGCAGTTCTGGAGTTCAGGTTGTGCCTACCGCTATATCTCTCTATCGCTACCTCTCTCTGTCTCTATCTCTACCTCGAGATCTCTCGCTCTATCTCTCGATTTCTATCTCTCAGAAAAAAAAATACCCTTAAATCTTACGCAGCGACCTTTGTGTTTTGCTTCCGTGTATAAATGTTTAGGGATTTTTCTGCTTTTTCATTAACGAGGGTTTTGCCGAGGGATGGGTAGAATGGAGGAGACAGAGAGAAGAATTCTGGAGAGGCAGAGAGAGAGGGAGAGAGAGACAGACTAGAGATTAGGGCTTGTGGCTGGATCAAACTGCCAATGTAATAAACAAATCAGGCAGCTAATTTGAAGAATTATTTTAGTTTGCATTTTTACAGTGTGAAACATGGGCCTTTCTGTCTCCGCTGTTTGTAATCCCATCAGCTGGGCTGTATCCTCCTACAGCTGGTGTGAATGAGTGTCCTCGCTGCTGAGGTAAATTGGCACATTAGCCTTGTGTGTAAATGCGCATTCATTTAAATCAGGATAAGAATAAAGTAATTACTTTGGGAATTGTGTGGGACTAGATCTTGTGCACTGATAGGGGCAGAAGGCTGTGTGTGTGCGTGTGCATTCGCTCGTGTGTGTTTTTCTAGATTCTTTAAGAAAACGCATGCTAAATGCCGGTAAAGTAAGGTAAACATACATTGAGAAGTGTTTTGGCTCTTTTCCTATTTTAACTGCTGTTGTCAGATGTGAAGGATGTTGGGGAATTTTAGTCGTTTCGTGTGTGTGTTTGTCTCTGATTGCTCTTTTTGCTTCTTTGCAGGGCAGAAATCCTTTCTTCCTGGAACCCTCCATCATCATTACAATCACAGATGGGAGCAAGCTGACCAGCAGCAGTGGGGTGCAGGAAGAGGTCAGAAGGGATCTTGGGAGATATAGTTTTTTCCCTACAGTTGCTTGTGCGAGGTCTGGGCTCACTGTACAGCTGAACAGATTCTGCTGCCCTGTATTTTAATGGGATACTCTGACATAACAGAGGTCTTTTCTAGAAAACAAAAGGAACTGTACCCATTCTTGTGCATGGCAATGTGTATAGATGGCTAATCGTTGGAGCTGTACATATGCAGTAGATTGGAGTGGGAACCACCAAGTTACAACTTGTCTTTTTTTCTTGGGTCAAACGCAGGCGACAAACAGGGCCACGGTTGCGCTATCCCAAGGCCAAGGCTACAGTATGTCCACAAGAATGCGTTAGCATTTTAAAACGCAGAATTTTTGCTGTTTTCGCCTAGCATTTACACTACTCCAGCATCTTTGAACCCCTAAAATGGAGACACTTGAAAACACTGCTGACCATGTTTTTGTTTTAAAACTCTGAGATTGCGTTTTAGTGTGTGGGGGCAGAAAACTGAGACTTCCGTCAACGATGATGCAGATTGCTTCCTGTTTACATCGGCATGTGCATGCCAACTGTGCATGAATGGCCATGTGATATGCCTTTTCATGCTCGTATGGGCAATTATTTCTGAAACGGTGCAAAGATGTTGATGTGGATGGAGATGATTTTGTTTTCAAATACCATTTCAAAATGAAAACGTATCATTCTGGACATCGCCCAAGTCTCATACGTTTGTCAGTGCTTTTATTAACCCTTTCCTTTATGGCTGGTGGAAGGATGAGTCAACAAAGTTATGTGCCTTTGGCTCATGAGCATGCATTTGTGAAATGTGTATACATTTAAGTGTGCTAAGGCTTGATGAATCTCAAGGCTGCCCCTGTAAACCACAGTTGGCTGGTGTTGTTTTGTTTTTTTTTTTTTTTTTTTCTGCAGCCAATCGGCAACTGATTCAGACCCAAGAAACAAGGTAGCCTGAGTTGGCCTTCTACTGCACAGCTTGAACAGATCAATTACTGCAGTACTGAAGTGCTGAGTGTGCAGAGTTCAGAGGACCATTTAACTGTGTTGGTCGAGGACTGGGAACGAGTGCACTAACCTGACCAGGGGTACGTTTCCCAAAGCTCTGGTTAGTTAGCGACTAAGCTTTTGGGAAATGTACCTCTGAGTTGCAGGCTGTTGGGTGTGGATCTGTGACATGTTGCTTGTGTGACTCCGCCCCCTCTCCCAGCTCCACCTGCCATTGACCACACCCCTCCCGGGCAGCGAACTGACCAAGGAGCCATTCCGCTGGGACCAGCGCCTGTTCGCATTGGTGCTGCGCATCCCTGGCCACACTCTACTCGGCCCCGAGCCCCTGGGGAGCGTCCCACCCGATTGTTCTGCCATCACACCCATGTGTGAGGTCACCGGAGGTGTGTTTCGCCGGCACTGAGGGGAAACTGGGCTTTGGGTCTCTGTGCTCCCTCTTTACATCATCTGATCTCTCTCCCTCGACTTTTCTTTCCTCTCCTCCTCTCCTTCCCTTCATCTCCCCCGTGGGGGGAACATTACATTTAAATGAGTCTTAATTTTCATTGTGCTTTGTAAATAGTGTCCTTGGAATAGTGTAATAAATGGGACTTTTAAAATCTCTCAATTTTCATCGCCTTGCTGTCATCCTCCTCTCTACACTCGCTCTCGCTCTCGCTCTCTCTCGCTCGTGCGGTGTCTGCGTTTCACTCCAGGGGTTAAGCTCAAAATCACTTATTAACTGTTAATAAATGACGTTGAGGCATTCATAAGTAGATGGTGTTTGCAAGATTGCATGTGTTCAGTAGATGATGGGAGATTAATCATCCATTTTTGATTTTGTTTCAGAGTCTGTTTTCCCCATTTTATTTCCTTGATATTTAGTTGTTTTTCTGTTTCAGGCTGCTGAAGAAATGTGTTGGATTTTTGTTTTGATGTGACAATGTATTAAAAATGGGATTTTAGAAGTCAAAAGTCAAAAGGTGTGTGTCTCTCTCTCTCCCTCCCTCTCACAGGCCGGTCCTACAGTGTTTTCTCCCAGCGTATGCTGAACCAGTGTTTGGAGTCTCTGGTACAGAAGGTCCTGAGTGGGGTGGTGATACACTTTGAGAAGACCGGGTCGGACCCCTCACCTGTTGAGGGTAAATGCTGGTCCTCGCACCTCACTGGCGAAAGTCACCCGAGATGCACACTTTAGTGCTTGTGATGGCTGTGATATGCACACACTTTCTTGCAGGTTTGGCATGTATGATGTAGCCATTCCAAAGGCTGTCATTTCCCACTGCCTGATGTGTGTTTTTAGTAGCCTACCGCAATTAGGATCCTGGCATGATTTTGCTGTTCAGTAAGCCAGAGTGTGTGTGGTGGCCAAATGCAAAAAATATCATCTAGGTGCTTAAATGGTTTTGAATGAGGTCTGTGAACGTTTGCATTTACTCCCTGCTTCCTGATTTCAGACGGCCCCCTAGAGGTGAAGCCTGGACCTCAACCCTGGCACAGCAGCCACAAGCTCATCTATGTGCGCCCCAATCCCAAAACTGGGGTCCCCCTTGGGCATTGGCCAATTCCAGAGGCATTTTGGCCCGACCAGAACTCTCCAACTCTGGTAGGGTGGGGGATGCTGATTATGGGTGGAGTTTTGAAGGGATGAGCATTATGTGTTTGTGTGTGTGTATGCATATTAGGGTGGATGAGTGTATGTGAGTGTGCTTATTTGGGTGTGTGAGTGTACTATATGTGAGTGTGCTTATTGGGGTGTGTGAAAGTATTTGAGTACTTATTAGGATGTGTGAGTGTATTTTACAGCACTTATTGGGGCATGTGAGTGTGCTTATTGGGGTGTATGAGTGTGCTTATTGGGGTATTTGAGTGCGCTTATAAGGGTGTGTGAACGTGCTTGTTGGGGTGTATGAGTGTGCTTATTGGGTAGTGTGAGTGTGCTTGAAGGGGTGTGTGAGTGTGCTTATTGGGTAGTGCGCTCACTTCTCGTCTCCGCTGACAAGCTCTCTCTCCCTCTCCGCTCCCTCACACAGCCCCCGCGGTTGGCCCACCCTCAGGTGTGTTTCTCCTGTGTGGACGCTGAGCCCATGGTCATAGACAAGCTTCCCTTCGACAAGTACGAGCTGGAGCCCTCCCCCCTCACGCAGTACATCCTGGAGAGGAAGACCCCCCACAGCTGCTGGCAGGTACACACACACACACACACACACACACACACACACACACACACACACACACACACGCATGTCTCACACACACACGCACCCTGTCTGATTCCTACCTGTCTGAAGGCATGTTTATGAGTCAGTCTGTATACAGGTTTGTGTCTGTAACTCCTTCCTGTGAACAGGTGTGTTTGTGTTCCTCTTTACCTGTGTCCAGGTATGTGTTTGTAGCTCCCACCTGTATACAGGTGTGTGTGTGTGTGTGTGTGTGTGTGGCTCTTTACCTGTATCCACTATAAGGATATGTATTTGTGTAACTCCTACCTGAGTGTTTATGTGTAAGTATTTCTGCCACATTGTCAGGGGAGTTTTGTGTCTATTTACTTACCTGTGTTTTCCTGTTGGTTGCCGTCTCCAGGTGTTTGTGTGTAACAGTGCAAAGTACAGTGACTTGGGCCAGCCCTTCGGGTACCTGAAGGCCAGCACCGCACTCACCTGTGTCAACCTGTTTGTCCTGCCGTACAACTACCCCGTCCTGCTGCCCCTCCTCGGTGAGTGCCCAGCCCCATGCCCTGGCCCCGCCCGTCCTGCCCTGCTCGGGCTCTGTTTCTCATTGGTGCACTCTGTGCTTCTCATCATTTCAGACGACTTGCTGAAAGTGCACAAGTTCAAGCCCACACTAAAATGGCGGCAGTCCTTTGAGAACTACCTCAAGACGATGCCTCCATACTACATTGGGGTGAGCTGACAAGCCTGGCTGGTGGGGGGTGTATTGAGTGTGCTTCAGCAAGGATTCATGGCACTGAAGGAGATTGTACAGCGAGTGAACCCTCTGCATCTGATGCATGTCCATATCTGAGTAATGCACTGGTGTGATTTATGTTAAAGGGTCTTGATTAGATAGACAAAAAAATGACATGACTGAGAGTGAATATTATAAGCTTTAATCTCCTAATACTTGGCAACATAGGACATTTTGGCTCTAAAGCCTTAATGCTGGAGGCCCCCAGAGTCCTCATTGATTTGAGGGTCAGTGTCTATTTTTTTTTGAAGAATCATGTTACCTGGAAATGCTTTGCAGTAGTTTGTTTGTGTAATAGATAGTGTTGGAGGTGAGTTGGGGTTGCACAATGGAAAGTTCTGGAAGTGAGTCAAAAATTGATTGAAAGTTCTGGGAGTGAGTCAAGACTGTTTGATGGAAAGTTCTGGAAGAGAGTGGGGGTTGTGTGATGGAAAATTCTGGGAGTGAGCTGCGGTTGTGAGATAGAAAGTTCTGGTAAAGAGTTGGGGCTGATTATCTGTTCACAGGCTTTGAGGAAGGCGCTGAGGACTATGGGAGCTCCAAATCTGCTGGCGGAGAACATGGACTATGGCATGAGCTACAGTGTGGTGTCCTACCTGAAGAAACTGAGCCAACAGGTACTGCCTCCGCCCGCACCCCCACCCCTCCTGTGAGACATTCCTGCTCCTACAGCTGTCAGTTTAAATCATTTCTTCTAAATATTGGAAGTCACGTATACAGATATCTTACTGCCTTCCTGTTTGTCAGGTCACTGTGGATTGACTCCAGTATTTGTTCTCTGACGTGTTGGTTATATGAAATAATGGTGCTGGTGTAGAGGGAGTCTTTTTCAAAATGTCATTATGTTTTAGTGTTAACTGATAAGCGCGTGTAGAGTCTGCAGTGCTGATTACTCAGACTGTTGTTGTTGTTGTCTGAACTCGGCCCAGATTGACATGTCCCAGTTCTCTATTTCATTTCTCAGACTGCTCTGTGTGTGCTGCTTGTCTTCCTGGTTTTGGTTCTCGTTGTGCTCAGGATAGGTTCCTCGTTCGCGTACTGCTTCCAGTGGATTTCCCTGCTTCTGTTTCTGGCTCTGTTTTCATTCCTGACCCTGGCTCTGGTTCTCTGTGCATTCCTGACTGTGGTTCTGTTTGTGTTGGGCCTTCCTTGCTCCGTGCTCTCAGTCTAAGCTGGAGTCGGAGAGGGTTCTGGCGTCGGTGGGGACACCGGCTCCCCCAGAGCCTGGGGTCAAGGTCCGGTCCCGCACCAGCGGCATATCCCTCGCCCATCGTAAGGACTTCACGCAGCTGCTGCAAAGCATCATGGGAGATGGACCCAGCTGCCTGCTGGAGCTCAACGCCAAAGAGTTCGCTGGGTTTCACCTGGCCACTCTCAACAAGGTGAGCGCGCACTCTGCTCTGCTCTCTCTGTCTGTCTATCCATCTGTCTCAACCCGTCACTTAGTCTTTCGGTGCCCGTTCTTTGCCCTGCAGAGCTTGAAGCCACAGAGCTTCCGGAACGCCTACGACATTCCCAGGAGGCACCTGCTCGAGCAGCTGAGCCGCATGAAGAGGAACCTGCTGAGGGCCGTGGGGAACCTCCTCCGCAGCCAGGATGAAGGTGCTCTCCACGCTCCAATCCTCCTCTCCCATCACCCCACTCTCCCTTCCACACTCTCTCCCTCTCCTCTGTCCCATCACTCTCCTCTGTCTCTCAACGCCCTCTTCTCTCCTCCTCTCTCTCATCCCCAGTTCCTTGTAATCTACTCTCACTTTTACCCTGTTTCCTCCCCCTTCCATTTCTCTCCTCTCTGAAATCCACAATTCCCTCCCATGGAATCACTTTAAAGGCCCCTGTTGGCACATGCATACATGCAGTATGTGATATGTATTATGCATCACAGCTGTCTTACGATTCCCGTCTGTTCTCTGGCTTCCAGACCAGCTGCACAGTGTCCCCATCGCCCAGATGGGAAACTACCAGGACTTCCTGAAGAACAGCTCGCCCCCACTGAGGGAGGCCGACCCTGACCAGCCCAAACGCCTGCACACGTTTGGCAACCCCTTCAAACTGGACAAGAAGGTCTTTCCTCACTTACATGTGCTTATAAGAGCTGCTCTGATTGGCCAGTGATGTGTCAGGGCCAGTAATGCGCAAACAATACGAGGGGGAGGAAATGTTATCTTAAGAACTGGAGTTCTAGATTTCTTGTTATGTTTTCCTCTTTGTCTGGTTTGCACATTGTTGATACCATTGAGTGTTTAATAATTATTGAATATACGGAATAGGGCAGGTGTTTTGGCATGGATTATCTGGGGAAAACTGACCTATGTTGTAACTGATTGACCACATGGCTCATATAGGTAATATATGGAGCTCACATAGATAATATATAGAGCTCAGAGTGCGTGGAGTTGCAGTATGTGCACAAATGTTTTCAAGGGTTGCAGCAACCCGTTTCATGAAGGGATGGATAAAGCTGTGAAATGGTCCCCTTTAATGCGCATAGAAGGTGTACAATGGGCCCCGATGGAGAAATGTTGTAGAAATTCCTTTGTTGATTGTCGTCTCCTTATTGACCTGTTCTGTCCTCAGGGCATGATGATCGACGAGGCGGACGAGTTTGTTTCTAGTCCCCAGAACAATCGTAAGCGGCCGGGTGACTCCGGCCCACTCAGCGGCGCCCCCAAAAGACGGCGCTGCATGTCCCCCCTGCTGCGGCCCGAATGGTCCTACACGCCCCCGGTCCTGAGCAGCCACCCCCAGAACATCCTCAATGGACCCCTGCCTGTGGCCCCGCCCTCTTACCCCACCCCAGCCAATGGGACCAGCCCAGCACCTACTTTTGGAGGTAGGCTGCCCAGGGCTAGCTGTGAGGCTCTGCTGGGGTCGCCTGCTCATTTTCCATCGTCCAATAGAGCAGGGGCCTTTTCCAGAGGGGGCATTACTAAGTTAGCTACATAACTGCTCTGAGTTAAACTCGGAACAGCTCCCCTTAAAATCTTAGGTCTAGATTTGGGAGGTCTGGGTTTAAATAGTGGAGTTATCCAGCTAACTCAACAGCCCTGCATCATGAAGCCGATTATTGCTATACATTTGAAATACCTGGGTTTTATCTCTCTGTGTTCAGTCGTCCACAAATGAAGCTAACCCACAGAAAGCCTTTGCCTCATTTTCCCACTGAGCATGTTTGCATACTCAATGTCAAAAAGTTCAGGTGAGCATCAGACCTTATAACCTCTGGCAGTTATTGCACAGCTGACGACTTAAGGGCAGATGTAGACATAGAAGGTCTTGGCCCTTGTAGGGAACGTTCAGGACAGCCGTCCTCTTCAGTCCTGGTTGCTCCATGGGATTGGTGAGGGGTATGTGAGGGGGAAGGAGAATAAAGGGTTAATCAATCACCATGACACCATCACAATCTGCTCACTCCACTCACCAACTGATTTATTTAAAATATTAAATATTAAGGGCGGAAGAGAGACAGTTTGCTGGGGTAATTCAGGTGACGTGCTTAGGTCTCGGGTGCGATGTCAGTGCCTCACCAGGGAATCTGCTGCTGGAGTTACAAGCTCTGTTCTAAAACCACTAAATTATTTAACCCCCTGAAACCTATGGAATGACATTCGGGTGTAATCGCTTCATTCTGTCGCGTAGAACTTTGGGCCCATTTTAAGTTCTAGTGGAGATCCAGCAGATGCAGAATGTGAAAAAATGCTTTTTCTAGTAATGAATCTACTTTCGAGAAAAACTCTGATTTTTGCTTGAATTAAGGGGTAAACTGCTGTTCATTATTCTATAGTATCCTGACCTGCTGTATGCTGGCTCATTATTTACGATAGTTGTGATGAAGTTTTGTTTGAATGCTGCATTAGTTTAGAGACTCAGTCACAAGTACCCTTTACATCAGTGATCACCAGCCCTGTTCATGGAGATCTGCTGTCCTGTTGGCTTTCGCTCCAATCCTTGTTCCACAAAAGCAAGACCTACTGCTGAGCTGCTAATCAGCAGATTCAGATTTGCCTGATTAAGGTTGTAAGAAAGATCTACAGGATGGTAGACCTCCAGGAATTGGGTTTCTAACCACCGCACGGCTGAGATGGGCACAGAGTTTGTGATTTGTCCCTCTTGTAGCATCTGAAAGTAACCACGGTGTGCTGGATGGCGTGTTCGGGAACCACATGGGGGACCACTACAATCCCGAGAGGGCCCCCGAATTTGACGGATATCTTGGGACGGAGAGGGAGAGCATGAGCTGCTTAAACCAGGAGAGTGAAGACGATGAGGAGGTGGAGCTCGTGGAGGGGGAGCGGAGTTGGGCGCGGGTGTATGACAGGGAGGGGCTGTCTGAGGAAACCCTCCTCCGGCCCTCTGCTGGTCAGCTGAAGAAACTGCGCGACATGGAGTACCAGCAGAGCAACGCCAAGCTCAGGGTTCTCATCACCAAGGAGATCAGGAAGCCCGGGCGACGTACGTACTAAGTGGTAGTCTGTCCTGCCTCTGTTTGTGAAGGGAAATCCCAATATTTCAGTCTGTCTGACAGGCGGTAGTCCTAATCTTACGGTACATTTTGAAATGCAGTCCTTGTGTTCGGCCATGTTCGTGAGGCGCTGTCTTAGCATCCATTGCTGAAGTCTTATGTGTTGCGCTTCCCTCCCACCACAACATCTGCACACTGGAGCTGGGTTTTGTGTTCAACCAATCAGAGAGAAGCGCTGACATTGATGACGCAATATGCACATACTGTTGTGGGAGGGAAGCGAACCATGTAAGACGTCTGCAGCAACGGAGGCTAACCAACTACAAAATGTTGAAAACATTCAAAACGGTGGAATTTCTCTTGGTTTCTTTGGTGTTGAGGTTTTCCTGAACACAACTTCTTTAGCTGCAGAGCAGCGCACTTCAGTCGACGCTTCGGTAGTTGGACGTTTGCCAAGGGGCCGGTCGCCATCATGATAGTCGCTTGATTTCCTTTATGGTCTCATCCAGCTGGCTTTTTATTCTTGAACTTTTCTAATAAATGCTTAGATCCTGTGCAGCACACTAACAGTTTGCTAGAGGAATATACAGCAGTATTTTTGGAAAGAACACTACTTATAATTGAAGGAACATAGAGTTGGCTTTTCCCATATTTGCCTATTTTCTGTCTCTTTGATCCAATTCTTATAACAAAAGTTATTATCAAATTTTTAGGAGTTTCTGTACCTGCCATTTTTTTTATTAATATTTGACAGGGGAAACCCAAAAGGACTATCATATAACAAGCATTCTGAATGGCTTATTTCGCATAATGCCACTACATCACGGAACACAAAACCCGGCTCAAGTGCGCAGACGTTGTTGTGGGAAGGAAGCGAACCACATGAGACGTGTGCAACGGAGGCTAGTGCTGTCCCGAGTAACTGGCCATCTTTGTGAAGGGAAATCTCAAGATTCATCCGTGATGCTGCACGTGAATATGCCCGATGGGCAAGACAAAATCATTAGCTAATACAATCTAAAAAATCAGATTTCGAGACAAAAGTTTCATGGGGCGAAACGCGTAGCCTTGGAAAGAAACAAAGAAAATTTTATCAGGCATCCAAGGCCTTATGGAAAGGCAGGACTGCCAAATTTGAGACGAGAATATTAAAGCGTAGAAGCACATTGTTTAGAGTTCTTATCTAGCTGATGCGATCAAAATCATTCTGTCACAACCACCCAGTAGACACGGCGATCTGGTGTTAGAAATTCAAAGGGACAGCACTCCTCCAGACTGCCTCTATTGGTTTAATGGTGCTGGCAGCAGCAAAATGGCCATGCAGGTAATTCTCTTGAAAGGCCTGTCAAAGCTAAACAGCAGAGCATCAGTGGCTGTGTTTGCCTGCTCGGCGTGTAATTCGAGTCTTCAGATTACATGCAACCCTCTGGAATCGTGATTTGTCAGTGCAGGTCCTGTGCTGTAATTTGTTGGTCTTTATTTGCCTACTTTTCTGACCAACTCTGAGGGTGCTGCAGCAAAATTGATGTTTTTTTTTTTTTTTTTTTTATCATCTCCATTTTACAGGCTTTGAGGGAATCTTCCATTTCCTGAAGCGGGTCCAGGGCAGCCTGGAGACGCGGCTCATATTCCTGCAGAACATCATCAGAGAGGCTGCCAGGTTTGTGGTTTAATCCCCTTACACCACTGCCTCGCAGCTGCTGGCACTAACCCCCTCCGCACAGCAGGCTGCTGCAGTAAAATCAAGTCTTCTTCATTGTCTGGAGTGAGATTTCATGTCTCCCCCCCTCTGCACTGTGCAACACTCCCTGTCCTGAGGTGGTTTGCCCTTCATCTGGGGAATTCAATGATCTGTTTATTCGACAGATATCTGCTCATCTTGTAATCTTAAGTTTTAAGCAGATCTATATTAATAAAATTCTGTCAGGCATCTGAAAAGATGGACATTAACAGTTAAAAAAAAATACAGATTATGTACCTTTTTACTGTTTCTGTGATGTATATATCTAGCTTTTCCTAGTCTGAGGTTTGACTTGATGGCTTTTTGGCTGGTTGTCTGTCCCTGCCTTGTGAATTTGTGGTTGGTAGCTACTCTGTCGCTTTTGAAAAGGAATTCAGACGTCCCTCTCTTCCCCATCGGCAGGTTTAAAAGGCGGGTCCTGATCGAGCAGCTGGAGAACTTCCTGGAAGAGCTCTATCTGCGGTCCAACCACATTAACCAGCTAGACTGACCCCACCCCTTTGCTGCTCAGTGGGCCAATCATGAAGCATCTGGACTGACACTGTGTGCATTTGCATATGCTTGTTTTGCACTGAAGGTCTTGGGGAGGCTTAGCATTGAGTGGCCCCTTTCCCTGGGATTGGCTGAATTCACCGTGTTCAGGGATGTCCCTCCCAGGTAAAAATAGTGAATGACAGGATAATGCTGCAGCCTTTCCGTTTTTACCCTGACCATTTCTCAAAGCATTGGCTGTATCCTTCGAAGACTGCATTTTTAGGCTGCAACGTCATTGCACGCTGTAACATTGTGAATGCGCTTTCGAATACAGCTGAGAAATGGAGCCGTCATCTGGCCTTATATCAGACAAAATAGCTCTGTTTCCATGTTGACAATGACATCTGATATCAAGCAAGTTGAAGGCTGCATTTCTTGACTACTCAAAAGCGCGTTCACAGCGGAACAGGCTACGATGACGTTGCAGCCTAAAAATGCAGCCTTCAAAGGATGCAGCCTACGCTTTTATAAACAGCCCCTGACGCCAGGCAGGAAGAGTGATCTTTCATTAAAATGTGGGAGGAGTTACCTGCTTGCTGCTGGTTCAGAACCTACTGTGTTTGTGTTTGTTTGTGTTTATTTGTTCCGTTCATACTTGACCCAAAAGAAATCCTTCAATTGTTGGTTGACCTTTTGGCATTTACTGTTTTCTGCAATTTTGTTGGTTTAGTTTTTTTTTTTTTTTTTTTTTTTTTTTTGTCTACGGTGAATCTTAAGTTGTTCCTGTTAATTTCTCCGGAAACTTCTGTTCAATTTTCGGAGTCTGGAGATGAAAGGATTACACTGAACCCCTCCTCTCCCCTCCTCCCATATTTGCCCATCTGAACTTTACCGTGTTACCATCTGTGCGCAGATCTGTCTGCTATAAAGGGCGGGGGAGTGCGGTTTGAGTCAGATCTGCATCTGAAATTACAGCAGCCATGGAAAAAGGGCCATTTATATGGCATTGACTCCTTGGCTGGCCTGCCTTTCATTCTCTTAATTCGCCAAATATTTCACTGCTCACGTCTCCCTCTACCCCCATCACACCCCTTCTCATGAGGACCAAATATTTGCCATACTTGTTCCTTATTAAAGGACTTCTCAGAAATGCATTACAAAAGTATTTTGACTATGCTGTGTACAGGATGTAAATAGCCAAATTTTGAGAACTATTTGTGTCTCACTAATGGAATTCCTTTTTGTAAGAGTTTCATCGAACAAAGTTTCTATTTTACACTGTAAATTGCTCGTGGTAATAAAAGATAAGAACCCTCTAAAATTGATTCAAAGTTGGCTTTTTTTTCCCCTAAAAGAGTATCATAAATTAATGAGGTTCTGTGTAGCTAATGCTTAAAACCACACGTCCTCTGGAAACTATTCCATCCTTCAGTCATGAAAATGGCATGCAGTTCCTAGCTCTACCAGAGCAGCATGCATCCTGTTTGTGGACACGTGAACATTTGCTTTAAGTTTTCCTGGTTTTGTCAAAGTAATAATTAATTGGAAGCCTGAACCTGTTTTTCTTTCGTCTATAATACTGTGCGCTATCAAAAAAAAAACATTTATCCAAATGTAATTTTAATTGGGTACCATTTTAGAAGAACCATGTCTCTACAGAATGTTTTTATGTGTCGTAAGACTGCTCTGTGGGCGGTATGGACAAGAGTTTTATCACCATTTGGGATTTGGGATTTTTCCCACGGCGCCCAAACTGCCGCCTTTATCTCTGCGTTGCGAATTGTGGTCACTTGCTCGCTCATTCATAAACTTCTAGCAGGACGCATGCACATTACGCACTATGGTTCTGCGCAGTTTTGCACTTGTTAGTATTCAAGGTCATTTCATTGGTCACCTGCTCCTTAATTGTTAGCATATGAAGGTCTTCAGCTGCTATGCATGTCACGCTCATGCTGAATCTGTCCCAAAATGCAATGCAGTCTAATGGAGACGAGGCAAACCCTGCAACAAAAGGAGTGCTGCATCTTCCATGAAAAAGAACATAATCAAATTTTATTTACAAGTATGTACAAGAATGTCGTCCCTCTTGCTGAAGTAGGAGCCGTAGTAACTCCAATCCACCCCCAATAAATATAATTTGTGTTTGTGTGAGTGTGTCATTGGGTTTGGAGGCAGGAATGGCGTCATCTGGCTCACACAAGCACCGCTGGGTTCATCACCCGCCCCATGAACAGCACCGAACCTGTGGGAGAAGAGTCAGGATTTTAGCAGCCCAGCATTTTAAAATCTAAGTCCTCTTTAATGCTGTATTTGTGTCTGCTCTCAAACCACAAGCACGTAAAGGACCAAGACTTTGGCAAGACCAGAGGGTCTGAAATGTGATTTGAAATACAAGTAGCATCAGCACCCACGTTAATAAAAATGTTCTTGTCTGTAAGGCTTTCGGAGAACTGCTGAACAGAGCAAAGCAAAGTTGCACCGAAACCAGGCCTGAACATTTATAATGTGATTGAATTAAACCCTCCCCGGGGAAGAAACAATCAGCCCTCAACTGGCAGCAAGCAAAAACTTCTTAAATTGGAGGAAAATGTAGTGGAACTGGACTATACGGGTAGCTCATTGTGCCAGCCAATCCGGTGTAAAATGAGCAGGATGGATGTTGGTGAAAGTAATTAGTTCATTATCATAACCTTTATTTAACTAGGAAGTCACTGAGATTACAACCTCATTTACAAGTAAGACCGAACAAGACGGGGTCAAAAAGTTATAACTGATAAGACCAATTTCTGATGGAAAAACGTGGCATTTCAACACTCCTTGCAGTTCTCATGTCAACAATTCATCATCCATTAAATGTTTATCAGAATGCACAAGCACGGCCCAATTTAACCAGTAAATAGCTGGAAGTTCACTTTACAGAAAAAAAAAATGGATTGCATCTAGATGCGCTAACTTGTGATTAATCAGTACCCGTCTTGGTATTGCAGGTGAGCCGCTATTAGACATTACATTTTGAAGAAGGCAATTTTATAAATGAGGCCCCAGCTTTGACCAGGAATCATTTCCATCAAAAAAATCCTGCCCCTGTTTATTGAGAGAGTTCAGTTTACCAACTGCAATGGTGACACTAGTTCTTTATCCTGCACTGGCCCTAAAACTGGAGTCAGTTAACTTGAAATACTTTAGCGCACCTGATACCAGAAACATTCCAGCAGAGTTCTGACAATTCAAAGAAACCTACGAACTGGAATAAGGAAACATTTTTGAAAATTTCATTCAGTGTGTCCCAATTTTAACAGCTTTCAAGGAGTTTAGTATGCTCAAACCCAGGTCTGATCTGAATGAGGTCTTACTCTCTGGGAATATAGAAGGTCAGATGGCTGCCTACCTGCGCTAGCCTCTCTCAGGAGGAAGAGGAAGGGTCGATCAGCCTTGAACACGGGAGCACGTGACCGTTTCAGTAACACCATCGCTGTCAAGGAAGGAAACATCCAGAACAGAATGAGCCTTGGGTTAGATAAATGATACGGAGCGGGAATTACTGGTTTGGGTGACGATGGGGTGTGGAACAGGTCTGGCTAACACAGAACATTCTCATTACGTTGCTCCAGCGTTGTGGCAATGATACAGCAGTGGTTGCAGGGTTTACCTGTAGATGCTGCTGCTTTGGTTCCCTCTTCAGTCACCTCGATTTTCGCCTCATGGACGGCCTCTGACACGTACAGGCCATCCTCTGCTCGGGGACAGATCAGGGTACAAATGGTCACATCTCTGTCGCACTGTTCTCCGAATTTTCTGAGACCCCACAATCCTGCTTAGTGCTCAGGCAGGGCAGTGAAGACTTCCAATCTTTTTTTTTTTTTTTCAATTAAATAAAAAAAAAATCATAGAGCAATATGAAAAGATTAGCAATATTTACCTGACATTCCGCCGAAGTCTGCTGCCGAGGGATCAAAGATGTCAGAGACGCCCAGAGAGAGCAGCACTGACTTCAAGTTGAATCTGTTCTGGATCTTGAACCTGCAGGAAATCATATATTTAAAATATAGTACTGTTGATCAAGCAGCTAAGAAGCCTAATCAGGTGAATTTGGTGCTAAGGCACTGTAATGTAGCCAGAGCTTGCAGGTCCATAACCCAACAGTGACACTAACTGACTTGCTTCTGTAAATAATAGCTAAATAATACATGGCTCTGTTTGTCCAAGTTCTCTCTCTCTTCTCTCTCTCTCTCTCTCTCTCTATATATATATATATATATATATATATATATAGAGAGAGAGAGAGAGAGAGAGGCTTTAATTACACAGCGAAGTCCGAATGGTATTCTAAAGCCATCATTTCTACACTAGTATCATTCCCATCCCCCCCAAGGTTTCCTCCACTCACCGGGGCAGGAAGATGTCCATCTTGGTCTTGCGCAGGCTGCTGGCCCAGAGAGCCACAGCGCGGGAGGTGAGTTGCGTCTCCAGGTGAGCCAGTGGCAGCTTTCGCTCGCTTGGCAGCGCCACCATGAGGCTGAGGGAGTCGCCCAGGTAGGGCAGCTCCACCACGGCGTACCTGTGATCTGTGGGGGTTCGGAACTGACCTATGGAGAGGTCACATCAAGCAAGCTCAAAGGAGCAAGTCCGCAACTTACAATTACAGATAATGAATGCTCTAAATTTATATAGGTAATGTTTTTTCTTCAGAAAAAAATCTGGAAAAAAAATCCAAAGAGGGCAATTACTGGGCACTGAATTATTTCGGGAAAAAACTGAGTCACGATTAGATCGTTTGATCAAATGTCAGCAGGCGTCTTTCACTGTTTTATACAAAACACAACACATGAAGTGACTCAATGTTAAATTGATGAGGAGACAATAAAACAAGGCTGTGATGTTAGACATAAAAATGACTGAGTCAGACATCTCAAAACTGAAGTAACTTCAGACAGGAGTGTGTAATTCTTAACTGTTGATGTGTGAAAACCAACAGCACATAAAGTATTTAGGACAGTCCCACTGCATGGGCAAGATGAGCTTAAACAGGAACATTTGCTGTTCAGAAATTCACCCTGGAAAGTTATGTGGCTGTCAACTTCAACGCTGTCAAATCTGAAGACAAATTATTCCAGTGCTCATGTACTTAGTTTGCATTCTTTCTTTTTCAAAGCTGGCACGTGTGTATTTTGGCAATGTCTGCAGTAAAAAACAGACATTAACATTGCGTGATTCAAACAGTAGGCTGTCTGATGTGGATGATGATAGGCAATGGAAGATGCAGAGTAAATTCTCCTCTGGTTTCCTCACCAAAGTTGACTTCTGAGGCCTGGTACATCATGGGCACTTTGACGGCGGTACCATCCGGGAGGCTGAAAGGCAGGGCCCGTGTCTCACCAAAGAAGAACTGCCTCTGCCATGTTCCCCGAAACGCCACACTGCTGACCAATGCCATCTTTGTCTGTCCCCATCCTGATGGGTCACCATGCACGCCTACCAATCCTGCAAGCTCCTCCCCAGCCAGGGCACTGGGGGTGTGGCCTGCTGGAGGATAGACCATTGAGAACTCACGGTCAGGATGTGGCTTTATCCAATTTCAGTTAAATAAGATAAAAAAATATTACTAATGAAACCTGGTATTTTGTGTCACAGGACTTGCCAACGGGTTACAAAAAATGTTGCTTGTCAAGCCAACAATGACTTAAAACGAGCAATCAGTTTTTACTCGAGAGAGGAAAATTGAATGTAACCATGAGACACAAAATGTTTTGTACTGTGTGAATAATTCTGCCCCACCGAGGCAACAGGAAGTAAATCCATCAGCAGCCATTTCGAGAAAAATGCAGAAGTTTGTTTTTGCTTCTGCTCGACACAAAGAATATCCACTTGCATGTGCCGAATCTCAGTAACTAGGGCGAATTTCGTCATGATCATGCTTCTACTAAATCGAGTACCACTAGTAGGTGTATGTTATGGTCTCGGTTCAAATTCGCCAAAAAATGGATTTGCTTCCTTTTGCCTTGGTGGGGCAGAATACTCCTCACCTGAACCAAGGCCACGCACCCACTGCTGCACCTGTCCTCGAGTGTGGTTTGGCTGGCTGAAGTTAGTGTGCACCACACTGCTGTTGGCCCAGGCCGAGGCCTGCTGTGTAAACTCCTGGGACAGCCGCATGCCGCTCTGAACAAACAGGGCGCAGGACAGCTGCACACCAAAAGCTTGGGAGGAGTTACTGAGGCCCCCCTGGACCTGCTGCAGGAAGTCCTGCATCCGCATCTCTGCAGAGCACAACAGCGATTGATCAGAGAAAGTGACGACGACAACAACGCAGGTTATTTTTAGAATGCCAGTGTATGTTGAAGTCCACCCATTCAGTTACATAAAAATGTTAATCAAGCAATCCTGCTACACTGTACAGAAGGAACAGGGGGCGGCAGGGTCTTGCACACTAAAGAAACAAGTAGTCAAATAACACTTCATGATTTTTCACCATTGAAAATCATGTAATAATGTAACTCAGGATGCAAATTTGGAATGGAAAGAACAGGCATTGAATATCACTGTGAATTTGGCTGAGAACACCATCGTTCCAGCTCATTAAATAAAAACAACTGAGTGCAATTAAAAACAAAATCTCAGGGGGGAGGGGTAAACACTAGCTCTCTGAGGCATTTACACAACCAAAGCGCAACCACAGCAGCTACAACTTTACATCAAAGTGATCCGGTCCTGCCTACAGATTGCTACAGGTCTTCACTTGAGGTATCTGTAGCAAACTTGTCCAAATCTCATTGCCATCTCTCAGCCGATGCTAATCCCAGAGCTTTCATTCTGCTTGTATTTGCACAGCCCTGAAAACTGGTTAGGTCTCTTCGGTAGTTAGGTGGATGACTTTATTCTGACTCATACTCCCCCCCCCACTCCCTTTCTTTTTCTTTCCCTCTCTCTCCTTCCCTCCCTCCCTCCCTCCCTCCCCTAAGATCAGGTAACAGACTGAAAGAGACCCTCTCATGGGCCTTCACATAAATAGCTTGTTCCTCTCTCATTAAGCCCAAGTTATATTCACCAAGGTCTCATTTGGCAGAATAGCATCTCCTGTAATTATGTGTCATTAGCACAGGAATGATATTCAGGGGTATATTTGTTCCAGACAAAAGACTGCACTCCGGCAATGATCATTTTAAATTGATCATTTCAACCCATACATAAACCCCTCTACATGAGCTGAGTTGCAATTCCTGATTTAGGCTCTAGCTGTTCTATGATAATACTGTATCACTATCTCTGCTATCGGCAGATGGAAGCACATGAGTCTCTCTATCCGTTCCTCTCCCCTCAGAGAAAGACAAGCATACCAAATTAATATTCTTCACTGTAAAATAATGCTGAAATTCCCGCAGGCACCAAAAAAGGTTATGTGCTGAAGGATGGCAGCGGGAGAGGCCCATTTGCTGGTGGCTTGGCACCTTGGCACAGTGTTTGTGCTTAGCATTGGCTTCTTGGCCACCGAGTTACTCAGCATTACCATTGGTGTAATGGGATTATGGGGGGTGGAGGTGGGGCGCTCATTAGGGCTCCAGACACCACTCTAAGCCCCCCCCGACTCGAGGCTCGAGGGGACTGGCTGGACTCTGCAGTACCAGGCTGACACATTACTTCGCAAAATACCCGCGACCTGCTCTTCAGCAGGAGGGCTAATGGAGGGTCTTGTACGGCACAAAACTAGTTATGATCACATCACCAAATAGGGATTTTGCTGTTGTCTGTAAAAACCAAGGAACACTTACAGCAATCTCAGTTCTGCCCTGATCTGTAAAAACCTAGCAAGTCGGATTGACCAATTATTGAAAAATTGAGAGAAAACTGGTGGCAACTGGACCTAAGCTGTTAGAAATTAATAATAATGATAGTGGTGGATTAAGTAAGTCTTATAGGAAGACAAATCAGTACATCAAGACACATAGTAAGTCCAAAAATAGTGGCAAAGCCACTGCGCCCGCTTGGCTAAACATGGCCAAAATCGAACTTGACCTAGATTTTCATCCCATATATGTGCATATTAAATATGAAAAGGATCCGTGAAAAACCGAAGGAGCTAGAGCTCTGACAAGGCAAAAAGTTTACAGACGCATGACAGACCACCAGGAAGGCATCTAACCACAGCATAAGCCCAATTGGCCTAGAGACCAGGCAGGCTAAAAATGGGTCAAACTAATTTTCTTCGAGAAACAGACTTGCTAGGTTTTTAAAGACCAGGGGAGAGCTGTAACATTAGTAGTAATAATATCATTAGCAAAAGGAATAAAAGTAAAATAAGCAGAAGGGCTAATAGAATGTGTTGCCATTGTAACGTGAATAGTGTGTAAATTGAGGAAATCTTACCGTTGGAGTTGTACTGCAGCGCCCCCTCCAGTTGGGACAGGGTGTTGCCTCGTGCCCCAAACTGCAGCAATCCCAGAGACACGGATACGCTGGCTGGAGAGACGATCAGGTTGGAACTGTTGTCGGTCCCTGCCACCATTTGGTAGAGGCTGACAGCAAAGTTGGTGTGTAGTTCTTCTAAAGATTCCCCCACACCCCCCTGCCCCCTTTCCACCAACCAGAGGCAGAGGAAGAGGGTGGTCATCAGCGTGCGACACATGACAGCATGGGGGTAAAGGCAGTCGACTGGACTGGAGGAAGGGATAGTAGCAGCAGGACTGGGGCTAACTGGAACACAGTGGAGAATTAAGACATTAGTACCAGCACCACAGCCAAGAGTGACACGTAATGTTTTTGTGCCCCGCATTGCACACACATAAGTAAACTTCCATACTTTGCACTTGCTCATTTCAGTATCTTCTCTCTCCATATAGAGAATGTACTTAGAGTTGCAAGTAGAGATGTATCATTTACAGCTTTTCCCACCCACATTCCAGCTTCGACCAGCCTAAACTGGTCTCAGCTGTGTTTCAATAGATTTAACTGCTCAACCAGAGTTTCACTAGCCAACACCAGCTTACGCTAGCCGGAGACTGGGTGGATGTACAATTCAAATGATTCGAACCCAGCATCCATTTGGAGAATTTTTCAATGCAAGGAAAATTGTTCACCGTGAGCCTCTTGGCTTTAATATTAAAGCACTGAAAGGTGCATTGATCTCACAGTCTACAATTTCCATGAGAAACAATTCTCCATATTGATACACAATAACTAAAATAGGTCATTAAAATGCTGTTGAAGTGAAAATGAATTTATGTTGTATCCAGTAGCCGAAACCTTGGCCTATGACATCCAAATGTCCCGACTGAATATGTTATTTAAAAATGTTTGGCTGTGTCATGAATAACTTAGAATGATTTTAAAAAATTTGAAATACTATAGGCTACAGTAAAAGGGAAAAATAAAGCAATTAGAGAGCCAAAGAGAGCGTTTAAATTAATAATGCTGTCATCTGTTTTTAAACAGTCATCGCTCTATGCACCCACTACATTACATTCCTTTGCAGTCAAGCCACGAAAATAGTGACATTTTACTTCTCTAATATTTACTTGTTATTAGAAAGTACAACATATCACAGCCTGAATACGGTAAACCCTGGTTAGAGTGGTGAACTCAAAAAAATTGTGTATGCCAACTTAATGATCTTGTGTTCACAGCACTTAAAAAACATGGAAAAATAAATAAATAAATAAATAATAATAACTTAACCTTATTTTCTTGAAGCTCCTTCCATAAAATGCAATTAAGTTGGCTTGCACAATTTTTTGAGGTGATCAATTTCCACAAAACATTTGAGTTCACCGCACTGTCAGGGTTTAGTACAGTGAAAGACTGCGAGTCATTTTCATCTGGACTTGAAATTCTGCAGTTCTGAGCAGCCACTCACCAACAGGAAAAGTGAAGTATCTCAGTCCACTGATACTGTGAATGGGCAACTCTGTTTGCTTTACGACGTTGACTGGCCTGTCACCTGGCGCTTGCTTGATATAATGTCCTCCTTGAATGAGTAGTTGCACAGTATGCTGTCCGCTATTTGTCCTGCCGGCTGATTGAGCGCTGTTCAGTCATGAGACTGCGTTTAAAGGGGGACGATACGTGTTTTCACTCTCTTTCGGCGATGTCCGTACCACTCGATCAGAATTCCAGCCGGCGACTGGGGCTATAAAGCGCCAGGCAGAGAGAGGTATGTCACTGACCAGCAAATCCGGGACGGGGCTCAGAAATCACACGCGGGCGCACACACATGTCTCGCGCATGAAACGCGCCGCAAGAATTCGGACAGAAGTTGTGCGACACATTAATTAGTTCCACAAAAGAACAGACTCGTCCTTTTGATGTCAAGAATCCAAAGTCATCTCAGACCGCCAGTATAAGCCGCCAGACGATCATTATCTACGAATAATACAACCATTATGAATAATTTCTTTTTTTTTTTTTTTTTTTTGTCAAAGCAGTTTTTTTTTCTTATTTTACCCGGGGCAGCTCCTTTGAGAGCATGTTTCATCTTTTAAGGACGCCTTGGGAGAAATGACAGCTGGAACATTTGTGAGACGGGAGGCATAGAGAGAAAATAGGGGTAAAGCCCCCGGTCAAAAAATTTGCGTTAATTAAAGTGCTGTGAAAAAGTTTCTGCCCCCTTCCCGATTTTTGCTATTCTTGCTTGTTCTCAAACTCAAATATTTCAGATCATCAAATTTATTTTTATGTAAGGTAAAGACAACGTGAGAAAACACAAAATGCAGCTTATAAAGGATTAATTTACTTATTAAAGGTAAAGAGTTATTCACAACCTATATCACCAGTGTGAAAGATAAACGCCTGGTTTTGCCAACCTCAGGAGCAACTATTGGAAATTTGAGATAACCGACAATGACTATTTTACATCGCTGTGGAGGAATTTTTTGCAGAATTGTTTTAATTCAGCCACATGTGATGGTTTTTGAGCATAAACAGCCTGTTCATGGCCATGCCACAGCACCTGAATTGGATTTAAGTCAAGACTTTGACTAGCCATTCCAAAACCTTATTTGTTTGTTTATTTTATTATTTTTATGAGCCATTGAGAGGTGGACTTGCTTATGTGCTTCAGATCATTGTTCTGCTTTATAACCTAATTGCTCTTGCATGTTTGGTCACAAACTGATGGCTGGGCATATTCCTTCAGGATTTTATGGTAGAGAGCAGAACTAATTATGGCAATATGCCCAGGTCCTGAAGCAGCAAAGCAGCCTCAGATCATCACATTACCACCATCTTGGTATGATGTTCTTATTGTGGGATACTATGTTAGCTTTATGCCAGATGTAACAGGACTCATGCCTTTCAAGAAGTTCCACTTCTGACTCATCAGTCCAAAGAACCTTAATCCCAAATGTCTTTGTGATGGTTCTGCCCTGCAGTCCCTCCCCCTCCTGCTGTCTTCGCCTCCACTTAAACGAGCCACACCTCATTGCTCGTTGAAGTGGAGGTGAAGATTAGAGTATATAAGAGCTGCATTCTGGTTTTAGCCCAGGTGTTTTCTGCTGCTCCCCTATGTTTTTATGGAAGGTTTGTTTATTTTTGTACATTTTTATTAAAAACCTTTTACCTTTTTTCCAGCCTGTGCGAGTGGGTCCTTTTCCCTGCTTTTGGGCCCATGGTCCCAGTGCCCACCGGCTTGTAGTTTTCAGCTGGCGGGACCAATCCATGACAGTCTTGGGGGGTTATCAATATGTTTTGTGGCAAATGTGACCAAAGCCTTTGTTTCCTTTTTGGTCAGCAACAGATTTTGCCTTGCAGCTCTCCCATGGACGTCATTTTTGCCCAGTCTCCTTCTCATGCTGGAATCATAAACTCTGAACTCAACTGAGGCATGTGAGGCTGACATTCTTTAGAGTTCAGCCTTGGTTTTTTTTTTTTGTGACTCACTGAATGAGTTGTCAGTGCGCTCTTGGAGGAATTTTGGTGGGCCAGCAACTCCTGGGCAGGTTCACCACTGTTCCACATTTTTTAATTTGTGGATAATGACTCTCACCATGATTTGCTGGAGTCCCAGAGCCTTAGAAATGGCTTCGTAACACTTTCCAGACTGATAGATGTCAATAACCTTGTTTCTCATTTGTTCTTGAATTTCTTTAGATTGTGGTATCATGTGCTGCTTTATGCCTACGTCACATTGACCAGTCCTATTTAAGTCATGTTCAACTTCAACAGGGCTGGCAGTAATCATTCATGAGTGTGACCAGTGAAATCAAACCCATTTATTGTTATTTGCTTAATTGGTTGATTTAGTAACTAAGGGGGAAGTTATTTTTTTTCACATAGGACCAACTAGTGTTGAATAGCTTTTTCCCCTCAAAATAAATGAAATCATCATTCAAAAACTATTTACTCTGGTTATTTATTGAGTAATGTTAAATTAGATTGATGATCTGAAATGTTCATGTGGGACAAATATGCAAAAATAAAAGAAATCATGACCGCGGCAAATACTTTTTCACTGCACTGTATTTTTTACGATATCACTGTCTATCAAGCTCTATCTCCATGAAGGTCCAGAAAAAAGTTTGATGAACAGGATAAGACATATTGGTTCAATCAAGGAATGACATTACCAATGTGTCAATTGTTTATGAATTGCCTTGAAAGTTTGGTCTAATTTTTGATGGATGCAGTATTAATAGGCATGCAGGTATTACTGAAGTATACTGTTAATCTGAGACTTAGACACTTCCAGTGTTTTCAGTCATAACCAGATATTATTTTAGGTTTATTCGTGAAATTCAAAAATATAATTGGCATTCCTTTGATATGCATCTTCAAAGCAAGCTCGTCCAATCAATGATCTTAATTGGAGTTAAGAGTCAAAATTTTACAGAGATAGTGGGAGGGGAAAACAATTTTCCCATGATAAACTTTGCACTGAGCATGAGAGACAGTATAAAGGTATTGTCCCATTGGGTTCCCTGCATTAATGAGTTATGCTAATTGGTAGCACATTCTTTTGACACATCAATAGATTGTGCATTCTTTTACATCACTGTTCCATCAAAAGGCATGCAATATTTGTGGACAAGTGGGAGAAGTGTCACAGTTGCTGAACATGAACAATAGTCAGAATTTCTGGCGAAGTAAGCGGTGGCTTTCATTATGAAGGGGTTATCACTGGAAAAAGAGAAGCCAGAACTTCAATGTAAAAAAAAAGAAAAATAAATAATGAAAATCATGCTCATAAGAAAGCAGTTTGCCCTTCAGAAATGACCTCTGAGAGCCCAAGGAGGTGACCACCAGGTGTTGATACACCTGAGACATAATGTTATGTGAGCTACCATTCATCCATTCAGGACTCTACCCTCAATAAAGACCCAGAAATGGCCCTTTCTCCATCATTCCCACCAATGAAAAATCTGAGTGGTTAAATATACAGTAACCACCTCTCAAAATTAGCCAGAGTTGTATATTTGGTCATAGCTCCAACTTTTGGCATCTACCCTTGACAACGCCTTTATTCAAAAGCTTTTCCTCAGCCATTTTAATTTCTTCTAATTTACCATAAATTATTTTCTGAGTCTTTCCCATTATGACATACTGATATGAAAATTAGAAAATTCATTCTTGCATTGTACTTTGCAAATTGTTGTAGAAACTATTGATTGCTGCATTGATTGATTAGTCCGTTGATTAAAGGATAAAATTTTTATGTTTTCTCCCCATGTTCTCTCTAATACTTATTGCCCAGCAGTGTACTTCCATGATTGAACTCCAGGCATGCAAACAGCCAACACCAAAAAAATAATGAGTTGACAAAACTTAGCAAAAGGCAACCAGCTGCCCGGCATTTTTGTGTTTGCTACCTCAGGTTCCAGTGGTTGCTCTGACTCATTTTTTGAAAGAACTCTGAACTTGACGTTGCGCCAACCCAAAACTGCTTTGCAGCTGGTGCCTTCGTCAGCTTTTTTTATTTTTACAGTGAATTCTCCTGCTTGTGGACAAACACATACTCGTTTGAAGATGCTATCAGCTGCTTCCCGCGCACTGCAGGTCTCAACTCAAGCCAAAAGGCAACAGTGAGTTTGTGGCGTGCTCATGTTTATACTCACAGGAATGCAACCACTGTGCGTGTGTGTGCATGTGGGTATGCGAGCTCACCTCAGCAGCGGCGGATATTTTCACTGGTGCAGGGATTTGTTGGCTGTTCGCCTGCAGTTCGGCTGCAGCACCTAGCCGGGATTTAAGCGCGCAATAAGAGCGAGTAATAACTCGGTGGCTGAAGCTCATACCTACACTTCGTACTGATCACAAGCAGGGCCAGCCACATTTCTCATTGGGTACGGGACTGGTGCGTGCGAATGTTTTCTACACACTACTAAACAGTTCACAACCCTTACGAAAATGAACTAAAGAGTTACTATAGTATACGATAAGAATTGTATAGTGTTCTAAAGTGTAGTTGTAGTGTTCTATAGTACGTTTCACCAGCTATAGTATTACCATAGTTTTTTATACAATATTTCAATAGTAACACTAAAATCTCTATAGTGCGTTCCAAAAAACCATACAATTACTACAGTAATACTATAGTTTTTGATGGTAAATTTATGGTAAATTTTATGATATTCCAATAGTGGTTTTTTTGTAAGGGAAATTAAAATAAATATTGGTAACCAAAGTAGATGGCCTCTCAAAGCTCAGTGCTTTTCTTTGCATGAATAAATAACACAGGCTTAATTCAATGAATAAATCTAGCCAACGTATTTGTGTATACATCTGTATCGGTGACACTGGTATGGGAATACCAGTAACAGAGGCATTTAAGACGTTATCATGTGGAAAAGAGCAGTGCATTGTGATTTCATATTCGTAATATTTCAAGTTCGATTATTTATTGCGTCCCAGTTTCCAGGAAAGTAGGCCCAAGGCGTGGGATTAGCGCGATTCTGGACCCCAGAAAGCAGAGTGCGGCACGATGTGAGCCGGTGTCGCAGCTGCGATCTGCCAGGTACGCAGCGGGATTAAAGACCAGCGACGCTGGCGCCATACGCGCAGGCACCCCGGGCTGTGCATGTTCCCCTCGCTATTGGGGGAGGGGCAGTATTTCCGCCCAAGGAAAGGAATTTTATTTGCGGTCGGGATACGGAAGATTTGATGCAGAGCGAAGTAAATGGAGACCATTTATTATTTTGTAGGATATGCTCTTTTGCAAGGTTGGAAATTTTATTTAAGAACTGGTGACTGTGATCATTGCTTCAACGTAGTATAGCACCGTCGTCCCTCAGATCAGGGATATGTTTCCCAAAAGCATAGATGTCGACTTAACATCGTTGGTTCCATTGACTGGAAACGGTCGAACTAAGCAAGTTGCTTTTGAGAAACGTGCTCCAGGAAAGGAGTTAAAAAGTTAAAAGCGCAGAAGTAGAACGAGTTCCACGTTGTCATTGGAAACCGTTCGCTGCTGATTGGCAGCATCCGATGCTACTATATCTTCATCAATTTCTTTGACGAGATACATACCATTGATCTACAACAGTAGATCTGTAAGCACGAAATTTTAATTCATTTGGACTTCTGATAGTGCGCGTTCGTGAAGTAAAGCAATGAAGAGAATCCAAAAAGATAAATTAATAAAACACATATTCAAATACTGTATATCCATGTAAACGTCGTAAACTTTTAAACATTTCAAGCTTATAACCCTTAAGGTCAAAATGTTTTATAGTGTATGCCATTTCAGGGTATATGATGTAATGCTCCAATATCAATGAAAAGCTTGGGAGAGTGAAGCAGGTAGGCTGATGACGTGGGATTTAGCGCTACCAACTGGATGATTACCGTAACTGCTTCAAATCCAAGAAATAAATTAATGAGGAAAAGAAGGAAGGGTACTTGACAGACAGAAATTTCATTTTAATAAATTTTGTCTCTGGAGCCCTACTCGAGGGATGGGATGCTATTTTTACTAAGCACCTTGGTCCCAAATCAAACTGTATTGCTGTTCAACTGGATTGATTCGCTATGGGGCTAAATGTGTGTGGATACTTTACTGAAACTAGATGAACATTCATGGACTCCGGATATTTTTTAATTTAAATATCGATATTATGGATATTATATTCTTTGGAATTAATTTGTAAGCATGGGGTCATATGACTATCAGTTTTCATTTGAGGGTATTTTCATACAATTCTGCACCACAAACACACACACACACACACACACACTCTCTCTCTCTCTCTCTCTCTCTCAACTCTAAGAGCTTTTGTAATGTGCTACGAAATCCTAATGGTAAAATTATGGATTTGAATTGAAATACCCTGAAATGGAAGCTTTTTCTTTAACCATGCTGTCCAATTAATTTCAAATTCAATTAAGATGTCAGATTTTAGAATTTCAAAAAGACCGCTTCCTAAACATAACAATGAGGTCAGCATTAGATGAAGGTTCACTCTTTGATTAAATCTGAATTTGCTGTCACTCTTACCTCAAAGGGAATAGTGGACCCAAACTCTGCCAGGCCATCGCAGTCATCACAAGAACACTTACTACCAAAAGAACTTTATTGACTTCACAAAATAAACATAATTCAATTTCAATTCCTGATACAGATATATATTTCCGATGTTGGGACAGTAAAATATTTACAACTTAAGGTTGCCATTCCTTTTAAAAACACTTGATGAACATTTTGGGACTGAAGACACCAAGTGATAAAGTATTTCAGGTATAATTTTGCCCCATTTTCCTCCAAGAAAATTTTGTCTTGTTCAACAGTGCAGGGGCTTCGTTGTCACATTTTGCATTTAAAATGCGCCACATATTCTCCATTGGTGATTATGAGGTAGTGCAGGCAGGCCAGTCTAACGCCCGCACCCTCTTCTAACACAGCCATACTTTTGTAATGTATGCAGAATGCAGTTTTGTGTTGTTGAAATATGTGTAGGCATCCTTGGAAATGATTAAGGCAGCATATTTTGCTCTAAAATCTCACTGTACTACCCAGCATTAATGGCATGTTCACATAAGGAGAAGTTACTACTGCCAAGGGCACTAATACAGTCCTGTACCATGTCAGAGGATGACTTTACAACTTTTACTGATGATAGTCTGAATGGTCCTTTCTTCTTTGGTCCTGAGGACATGGTGTCCATTCCCCCAAAAAAAAAAAATATATATTGATTTGTCTGAACACAATATGCATTTCCAAGTCCAAAAAAGTGCACAGCCCCTTGTTAACTTAAGTCTTTTTATTTTTCACAGTTTTAACTAGCATTTCTGTATACAACATATTGCATAACTTGACAATGGTTTGCCAAAGTAATCCTGCAATAAACATCTTTGTGATTTTATCACTAATAGATTAATGATGGTTCTTGATGTAGTGCCATCTGAGTGATCGAAGATCATGAGTATTCAGCTTATGGTTGCACCCTTGCCCTTAGCGCACAGAAATTCTTCCAGATTCCTTGAATCTTTTAATTTTTTTATTTGGTGAAATATCTAAATCCCTTCCCACCATTATTTGAGGAACATTGGTTTTAAACCTCTCAATGATTTTGTCACAAATATGTGGGCAAACTGACAAAATTCAGCCCATCTTTGCTCCTGAAGGACTAGGCCTTTCCAGGATCCAGGTTTTGTACCAAATCATGATTGTAATCACCTGCTAACATCCACTTTTTAAAATCACATTATTATATATATATATATATATTTTTTTTTTAGCTCATTACTAGTCTGAAATTGCATTCATTCCAACTTTTTTTGGAAAGCTTTGCAGGCCTGAATGGCAGGAATGAATGCATATTTACAAGTAAAATTAAGTTGACCAGACAAAATGTTAAATATCTTGTCTTCATACAACCTAAAATATAGACATTTAGAATTTAAATTTTGGAAATTGCTGCCTTCCATTTTTATGTGCATTTTCCATAGTCCCAAATTTTTCCAAATTGTAATTAAAAATCCAGTCGCGCTTGGAAAATCCAAAGGGAAGAACGGCAAACATCATCTGAGAAATAACATGTTAATAAGTTTTAACGTAAAAAAATGTATTGCTATATGACTTCCATTTCACCAAAAACTTAAAGGAAGTGGTCTCTCACACCTGCCACAGGCAATTGGTGGGCTGCATTAAATTTTTTTGCTAAGGAAATTTTCCAACTCCTAGAAAATGAACCGGAGGTATGACAGCCATGAAAAGTGTGTTCTAAGTCTTTAAATGTTAGGGAAAGGTGCTTCAGGGCCCCCTGACTTGTCTCCTCTCGTATAGGATACACTGAACCATCCATTTCAAAAAGAAAGAGGATAACGCCACCCCACAATATTAAACAATATTTAAAGGGGACCTCAGATGCTATACCAAGGTTATATTTTGATCTTGGACTCCCCTAGAGTACTCCTGATCGTTCAAAGCCCAAACAGGGTCCTTATTTAGCTCATACTGCCATGACCCCGGTCATGGATAAGTAAAGCGATCGTTTCATAAGCACCCAAAAACGCACCCCAAGCTCTGCAAAATCTGCGTCTGGTCTAACTGCAGCCCAACTCGGCAGACACATACAGCACCTCTCCGTTTAGCTTCAACTGTAGTGGCTACAATCAGGCAACGTTATGATGAAACTGTCACATTGATGCTTACCGAAGTAACACAAGCATACCAATCATAATTGCTGCATATAAGTTAACCAGAAGCATTTTTAATTTGCAGAGCACGCGAACTAACATGCAGTGGCTGATAAGCGGTCATGACTTTGAATGTAATCTGTCGCGCGAAAAATTCGTTTTGCGTCTGGTGTGAAAAACGTGCGTTTCAGCGTCTTTGCATTGACTTTGAATGTAATCTGTCGCCACGAAAAAATTCGCTTTTTGTCTGGTGCGGCTTGACGCGTGCCCGTATGGCGTCTTTGCATTGACTTTGAATGTAATCTGTCGCGCGAAAAATTCGTTTGGTGTCTGATGTGAAAGCAGCTTTATGGATAGTACGCGACAGCTAGAGAGAGCTCGGTTATGTTATGAACATAACACAGGTTTTGCAGACCGTACGTTCCGTTAGCACGGACAAGTTGCTTATGTGGAGCTAGCGAATTGATCACTTCTACAGGAAAGAATGTCCTATTCAATCTCCGCCTTTTTCGGCTTTTTATTAGCCAGAACAATCTCTAAAGGGGGATGAAATTATGTCAAGGTAGTGCAGAGAAATCATTTGTAAACCGGTAGAGCTTCTGTGTTTCGCATTGCTTTCACGGTAGCACCAGAGAGCTTGCTCAGACATTTGTGAAGTATCCGGCTGATCCCGGTCATGGATAAGTGAAGCGATCACTAACTGTAGTGGCTACAATCGGGCAACGTTATGATGAAACTGCCACATTGATGCTTACCGAAGTAACACAAGCATACCGATCAGAATTACTGCATATAAGTTAACCAGGAGCATTTTTAATTAGCACGGCATGCAAACTAACATGCAGTAGCTGATAACCGAGCGGTCATAACCACAGAGACAAACCCTTGCAATACAGGTTTTACAGACAGCAAGTTCTGTTACTGTGAACAGTTGTACCAAGCATCCAAATTACAAACAAGTATTAAAAGTTAGCTTCAAATGAGGTTTATGTTTACACACCTTATGTAGAATTTCCCCTGATATCACTCTTGCATATTTAGGACACAAACATTAGCAACAGTAACTTGGCTACGTTAGCCTCTGTGCTACAGCCACAATCAACTGGCTATCACGTCCGGTTGGCTTATGCAGCAAAAGCAACTTACTGCTTCCGTGTCTGTGAGTCACGGACAGTCGCGACCGATACAGGCTTTATCTTCAGATATTTCACAAAGCCTGCGTTTGAGGCCAGTTGTTAGTGCTAACTATCGCTATCGGTCCTGCTAGCCACCTGTAACACGTTAGCTTCACTTACATTATTTGCTGTTATATCGTTACTTACAGCTTGTGGCTCCGAGCGCTTGATCGATGCAGCTGCTTCAGGTTTGAGAAGCAGCTGAAACGCTTATCCTGTGTCGAATTATCCTTTATTGGCAAAGCTGTCTTTGGTGAAATGCTGAGCACAAGCAGCTAACGTTCCCTTTGGCCGTGGCTGTTTGCTGCCAGCAAACAAAAAAAGCTACCCACTGATTTCTGGTGGCATCGTCTTTTCAAGAGAAATATTTGTTTTTCTTCGCGTCCAAAAGTAAACGGACAAGCAGCTTTGGGAGAGATACTAACAAATTGCACCTCAAATGATCTGCGGTTCTTCTTTTGTATTTCCAAAAGTGTCGACGCTACTAAGGCATAGTATGATCTGCCGTTGTTAGTGCCTGCTAGAATAGTTTCCGGTGTGGGCAGGCCCAGCGCAGTGGTTGGCTAAGGCTAGGTCTGTACTAATTGGACGGCACAACCTGACGTCAGGTTTTGCCCAGATCTCGTGAAGATCTCGGGAGGAGCTGTTCAGAGAGGAAACCACGCTCACGAAATCACGTTCTTGGATTACAGCAAAACCCCTGTATCTTATGTTTAGAAACTTTTCAGAGGTTGAGAATGGACAACCAACATTATAACATTACTAATATTTATTAAAAGAAGGATCAGCATCCAAGGTCCCCTTTAAAGCGACAACCATCCATCCGGCCAATCACGAAAACAAACGAACAAATGACGGGCAAGAGACGCACGATATCATGTCACCTAGTGCATTCGGATTTTCACTTTTCCATTTTCAAAAGCAACTCCTCTTTTCTCCACTGGAGGGAGTAAATGAATAAGAATGACTAATATCCTCGGTTATTCTTTCCCAGGCTACAATACATAATATGCATCATTACCTTGGTCAGTGCAGTGATTGTACGAAGCCAGGTCTGATCTACTCTGTGGGTCTCTCAAATCATATTTGCATTTTGAAAATGCACAGGAATAACCATGACAGAGACAATGAGGCTAGTGTATGCATCAGAACACAGGATTCGGCATTTAGGACTTAAATGATGCAAAAACTCTGCAGTGTGAGCACCAGTGTACTTGTAACTGTATGGAAATGTGAATCTTTGTGAATGGATGAGTGTGTACAGTCTTGTGCAAATTAATTGGATAAAGGTGCTTGTCAATTGAATGAGCTGAATAGAGTGCAAATAGCCGTGCCAAGAGATGCACGTTGTACATAACCACCTCAAAGATCACTGCATAGTACCTTTTAGCCACGTTTCATTAATTTCCTTGACTTGTATGATCCAGCTAATGTGACTGCATCATCAACACAGTACTGTAACTGTGTTGGACTGGCCTGGTAATTCACCTGACCTCAATCCCATTGAGAATCTCTGGTCCATCATCTAGTCAGCGCTGCAGCAAAAGGACTGCACCACAAAAGCAAAAGGCATCGATGCAGTTGTCCAGGTGTGGCATCACAACGAAGAAATCATGGCAACGTGCAAAAATCTGGTCAGCTCCATGCCGAAACGGGTGGAACACCTTATCAAGAACCGTGGAGGACACATCTCGGACTTAGTGCAGAATCTAGATACTATTAAAGTAATAAAAAGCCTGAAAACCTTTGTCGTTTGGTTTTCCCCACTCCAGCCTGCTTTATCCAATCAATTTGCATAAGACTGTACATCAAAGTTTTTTTTTTTACCTTTTTCTATGCAGAAAGGGTCCTTAAAAACAAAATGTATACCCGGACAGCATGGGAGAACTGCCAGAGACAACAGTTGCAAGTATGGAGTGAGACGGAAAAACAGAGAAAGCCCCGGAGGCAGTTTTGGGGTGAAGGGCCAAGCAGAGGGACCCAAGGGCAGAGCAGTTTCCGCGTGGGTTTGGATTTGAGAGATCTTTCAGAGGGGTGAACAGCTGCTGGAAATGATCGTGAGCAGCAATGCTGCAGTGACTGTACTCCTGTCCGCAGTGCTAAGTGCAGTGAGCTGTAATAATGCAGTCGTGTACAGTGACTGTGTTCCTATCTGCAGAGCTAAGTGCAGTGAGCTGTAATAATCCAGTCAGGTACAGTGACTGTGCTCCTATCTGCAGTGCCAAGTGCAGTGAGCTGAAATAATACAGTCAGGTACAGTGACTGTGCTCCTATCTGCAGTGCCAAGTGCAGTGAGCTGAAATAATACAGTCGGGTACGGTGACTGTGCTCCTATCTGCAGTGCTAAGTGCAGTGAGCTGAAATAATACAGTTGGGTACGGTGACTGTGCTCCTATCCACAGTCCTAAGTGCAGTGAGCTGTAATAATCCAGTCAGGTATAGTGATTGTGCTCCTATCTGCAGTGCTAAGTGCAGTGAGCTGTAATAATGCAGTCAGGTACAGTGACTGTGCTCTTATCTGCAGTGCTAAGTGCAGTGAGCCAAAATAATGCAGTCAGGTACAGTGACTGTGCTGCTATCTGCAGTGCTAAGTGCAGCGAGCTGTAAAAATGCAGTTGGGTTCGGTGACTGTGCTCCAATCAGCAGTGCTAAGAGCAGTGAGCTGTAATAATCCAGTCAGGTGCAGTGACTGTGCTGATACCTGCAGTGCCAAGTGCAGAGAGCTGTAATAATGCAGTTGTGCACACTTTGCTCTGACTCAAATATAAAACTCCAGCTCCTTCTCAACAGGCGTGTTCCCAGAGCTGTCACTCTGCTCCACCTCCCAATCCAGCCCACCCGATGTAATGCTAGTGTTCTGAAGGCGGGGCCTGAGCTCAATAGAAGATGTAGCCATAGAGGATGGATTGTCCCACTGGGAGGTGTGGTTAACCAAAAGGGGCGTGGAGCCGCAGGATAGAGCAGAAAAGGAGGGGACAGGATCCTGAGGAGGGGCAGAGAGTGGGCGGGGTCGAAGACCAGACTGGGGTTGGGGGCAGGAGTACGCTGATACCACAGACAAGTCCACCCCTCCATTGTCCACCTTCTGCCCTGTGTCCACATTGGTCTCCTCCGCATCCACCAGCGCCTCCACCTTCAGCCAAAAAGGCGGTGCCAGCAAGGAGGAGTGGGAGTGGATGGAGGAGGGGGAGGAGCAAGTCGACAATGTCCCGCCTGCTGTGGGCAGGCAAAAAAGCGAGAGACTCCTATGCCCCGCCCATCCAGCCGAGGATGCCTCTGGGTCACTATTTGGCCCTACTCTTTCTTCCTGTTTTTGGGTCTGGCGCAGATCCTGACTGGACAGGCAGGCGGGGGTGTGGTTCCGAGTGCGGGGCGAAGTTTGGCTGTACTTCCGGGTCCAGAAAGAGGTGGGGCCTCTCCTGCATGAGGGGCAGGGACAGGGGAGGGCTCGGAGGGCAGAGGGAGGCGTGTGGGGGAGGGGTCTGTCGGTGGGTGCGTAAACATGGCGATGGTATGCCGCCGTCGATATCGGGTGGACCCGCGAACCTGCAGCCAGAAATGAAGGAAAGAACAATTTCTATAACATTGAGTAAATATGTCACTAAAGCAATTACATTCAAGTAAGGCACTTATTTTTGAACTACAGGCCCAGAATACAGCCTCCCACGCACATAAATCATACACCATGTTCCTACTGGTGCAGAGAAAACAAGAAGGTAAGCCCATCGGAAGAGAGCACCACCAGCAGGTGAAAAAGGATCTGTCTGATCGAACTCCAGTGCACACACGTGCTGCTCCACAATGACAGCCAGAGAGACTACCAACAGCAAACAAAAACACCCTAATCATCACACTCCTTCATACACAGCACTCTAATAGCTACAATTATCCATTCATTCCAATGTGAGTCTCTCATACACACCTCTATGCGGCTACTGATTTGTTCTCTAAGGATTTAGTTTCACACAAAACTCTTAACAGCTATTGATTCATTTCATTGGAATTCACTTATGGAAACAAAGCCCCAGAGCAAGTGAGTTGTTTACTGGGATTTCACTTTAATTCACAACTCTTGAGTCAGTCACAAGGGGATTCACCATCATGTGTAGCTTTCAGGGTACCAGTGCCTGAATGGCAGAAATCTACATCAAGAATCTAGTATAATACGGTGTGCTGATCTTTACAAGGAAGAGAACAGCACGTCCACTGTTTAATTCCCACTTCAGGGTTTTGGCTGGATGCATTGTTTGGGCTCTGTTTTGCAACAGTGGCATCGAGTCAGTCCCTGTCGCTTTACCGCAGAGTTCAGTCTCTGTGTCCTGACTGTGGTGTTCAGTGGCGAGTCTATTACACAACCAGCTAGGCAGAGTCCTGCTACTCTCCCCTGCTGGTACTGCAAGTTTTCTCCAAAATACAAATTACTGTCACACACCACTGAACGCCGTCAAAACACTCTCTCTTGCTCGCTCACTCTCTCTCATTAACGCTCAATGGAAACCCCTCTCCCTTTCTCTCATTTTGGCCTCCTGAGCCTTTTTTGTAGGCCTGCCTCTCTCGCCCAAGTGGGCAGACAGCGAGAGAGACCCAGCTTAGGGAACAGAAGCTGTCTGTGCACATTAACCTGGTGTCCTCCAGCAGACAGAGCACTCCAGAAGTCATCTCACTTTCCTTTAATGCTTTAAACACTATCTCTCAGGAGGTACTGGCTGATTCTGTAAGCAGAAAGAGCTGCAAGACTCGGGGTAAAGCTGGAATAAACAGGGTTGTGTGTCTGAAAATGCGCGAGTATAAGTGAAAGTGTATGGTCGTGAATATATCCAGAAGGATTTCAACCCATCAGACAAACAATTAAAATTCTTTCCATCACTCGAGAATCATTAGGGAACAACAATACCACAGATAAAGAGAAGCAAAAGGTTATTTTTTGTGCTTAATTTTCATACCTGTAGCAGAATCTTGTTGCCGTCGTAGTCCTCTGTCTGCCAGCGTACCTCACTGATGGGGGCGCAGGGCCGAGGTAAGAGGGGAACCAGCCCCCCCACGTCCTGCACGCGGATCTCCATGACAGATGAATCAGTGGGGGCGGGGCTCTGGCCACGTGGAAGCCTCTTGAAAGACAGCTGTATCTCAATGTCCTGGTTGGAGTACACCACCAAGTAGCAGAAGTCCTCCCTCCGCTGAGCTAGGGGGCGCTGTAGCAGCAGGCGGTACATCTTCACCATGTCCTCAAAGCTGTGGTGTCGGCAGTGCACGGTGAAGCGGACAATCTCCTTCCCATAATGCACCTGGCGCACGGCCCACAATGGCGTTCCGGGCGCCAGGGTGAAGAAGTCCTGTCCGCCAGGCACCAGCGGGAGGAGCCTGCCGTTAACGCGCTCGGTGTGGTGATAGCGCCAGGGCGAGTGCCGGAGGGCATGAAGAGGGCGAGGCACTTGTTCCTTGCAGCTGTACGACTCCTCCTCCTGCAGGAACAAGATGACGGCCAGCGCCCTCTGCTGGCCCGCACCGAAAGCTTGGGAGCGTTTAGGTTTTGGTTGCCAGGCAGCTCGCTCCGATACGCGGAACAGCTGCAGCTCCGGGTGGATCCAGGAGAGCAGGGCGTCGGCTGCGTGCTGGAGGGGCGGGGCCTGGCCCGGGTCAGTGATGATGTGCACACTGACCAGGAAGGGGTCCTGCAGTACACCAGCCGAATGCTCACCTGAGGGTGGAACGGAGGCAAGAGACAGGTCAGGATGGGAGGTGCGTGCCTACAGTGTCCACTATCATATGTCACAGTTTCTGGAAAAATGCAGAATGTTCAAACACTACTGTTAAATACATACAGGATATACACATATATTAAATAGTTAAATATACTGTGCTCACCCATTGTCTTGACTGAGACAATTGATTTCTCCCTGTTGTCAAACATTAAACAAGTAGCTAAGTAGCGAGTGTTCAAATTTAATTTCCCCTGTTTGTCCATGTGTTTTGTGTGAGTGTATATTTATGGTGGTCAATGTACATGAGCATACAAGCAGAAGTGTATGTAATACATAATCATCAAGTCACCCACCCTATCAGCATAGGGCCCACACTCAGACCAGGCTCTCCCTCTCCCCTTTCTTTGGTGCTTGCTGTCCTAATTCTTTTGTCTCGTCGAACAAACAAGGGCAATGGGAGGGTCAATTGACAAAAAAAAAAACAAACTAGAAGAGAGGTTCCGTTGTCCAAGAAAAACAGAAGCGCTGTTTATCTCTACTGGGCGAAAGGTCCACTTAACATTTACGGAACATTGTGAGCGCGCTTAACATTAGCAAATAGTCAGAAGCGAAATATCAGAAAAATAGGAGGAATCAGGAAATGTACTGTCTCCTTCAATAGTGTTTTTTTTAATGAAACGCTCATTTGTGAGAGCGCTGAGCACCTGTCCCAGCCGGCTGTGGAAGCTTCCAGAAAGGTCACTGAGAAACCAGAGGACTAAAAGGATGCCCTACTGCTGTCCTCTCGTCGAGCAGAGGAGGCGAGGAATAGAGAGGTAGAAGAGTACCCTCAACTTGCTGTAGCTGGTCAGTTTACAAACCCGAACGAGCGGCATCAGGAAAGCATCACAGCAAAAGAACCACTATAAGCAGCGTCGGGACAGCATCAAAGTGAACTAAGCAATGAGAGCAGCTCGCGATGCAATCTGGCCCTATCACAACAATATGCTATGGCAGATGATCTGACCATAGTGAAAAGTGATTAACTAAGAATTACGCCGATGAAGCATAGACTCACAGCCTTGAAAAAGAGATTGGCCACCACGGGTAAACCTGCCTGCCCCGAGATTGAAGAGACATTGCCCACTGGAGCTAGCTGCAAATGGAGACAGACATGCACTGATTACCCAGAGTAATAAATACAAATGATCTGTGTGAAGTCACCAGGCCACACTTTGACACTCGGCCACACTTTGACACTCCACTCCACATTCTATTTTCCACACTTGCACTGCACTTCAATCTTAAAGGTCAAAGCATTGTCTGTTTCTGTGTCCACAAATAATGTCAAAACAAATTGGTAGCTACAATTATTCTTATGCTGACATTAATTCCTTTTACTGGGTATATAAACCTCTCTCTGCTTTTCTATGTCACGTCCATTATTCTTTCCAGCCTCTCTCTGCTGTCCACGTCAGCTGTCTGTGCGCTCAGACCTCAAAGAAAGTTCTGCTAGTGTCACTGTGCAGACAATACCTGCCATATGCATATGACGCCGTGCACTGATAGAACACGCACACACACACACACTGCCCCCAAAAAATAAAACACATCATTGAGCTCTGATTAATATGCAGTGCTGTGAAAAAGTATTTGCCCCCTTCCTGATTTTTTTGTTTTTGCATATTTGTCACACTTAAATGTTTCAGATCATCAAACAAATTTTAGTATTCGACATAGATAACCCGAGAAAATAGAAAATGCAGTTTTTAAATGATGATTTCATTTATTAAGGGAAAAAAGCTATCCAAACCTACCTGGCCATACGTGAAAAAGTAATTGCCCCTTGTTAAATCATGAATTAACTGTGATTAACCACATTTTTTTAGTTCAATTTCACGAGCCACACCCAGGCCTTATTACTGCCAGACTGGTTGAATAAAGAAATCACTTAAATAGAACTTGTCTGACAAGAGTGAAGTAGGCTAAAAGATTTCAAAAAACAACACATCATGCCGCGATCTTCAGAAATTTGAGAACAGATGAGAAACAAAGTCATTGACATGTATCAGTCTGGAAAGGGTTACAAAGCCATTTCTAAGGCTTTGGGACTCCAGCGAACCACGGTGAGAACCATGATCCACAAATGGAGAAAACTTGGAACAGTGGTGAACCTTCCCAGGAGTGGCCGGCCTAGCAAAATTACTCCAAGAGCGCATCGACGACTCATCCAGGAGGTCTTAAAAGAACCCAGAACAACATCTGAAGAACTGCAGGCCTCACTTGCCTCAGTTAAAGTCAGTGTTCATGATTCAACAATAAGAAAGAGACTGGGCAAAAATGGCATCCATGAGAGAGTTCCAAGGAGAAAACCACTGCTGACCAAAAAGAACACAAAGGCTCGTCTCACATTTGTCAAAAACATCTTGATGATTCCCAAGACTTTTGGGAAAATATTCTGTTGACTGACGAGACAAAAGTTGAACTTTTTGGAAGGTGTGCGTCCCGTTACGTCTGGGGTAAAACTAACACACCATTTCATAAAAAGAACATCATACCAACAGTCAAACATGGTGGTGGTGGTGTGATGGTTTGGGGCTGCTTGGCTGCTTCAGGACCTGAACGACTTGTGGTAATTGATGGAACCATGAATTCTGCTCTCTACCAGAAAATCCTGAAGGAGAATGTCCGACCATCAGTTTGAGACCTTAAATATATTATTTTAATATTATTGTCTCATTTGTATTGGAATCATTATTGTACTATTTGTGTTGGTATTGGTATCATAAATAATTGGAATATGCAAATAGCAAAAGATTTTGATGGCTGCTAATGTAAATTTGTTTGTGTATATGAGTGAAGACAAATGAATTTGAACACAAATTTTTAGTGGGTCTGGGTGGGAGGGAATGGGGGGGTGGGGGGTAATGTATAAATTTTGTATTACTACTGTATTTTTGTATTTCTTTTATATGAGGACCCCAGGAAGAGTAGTTGCTACTTCGGTATGAACTAATGGGGATCCTAATAAATAAACAAATAAACAAATAAACCTTAAGCTCTAGCACACTTGGGTTATGCAGCAGGACAATGACCCGAAACACACCAGCAAGTCCGCCTCTGAATGGCCCAAAAATAAAACAAAATGAAGATTTTGGAGTGGCTAGTCAAAGTGCGAACTTAGATTGAATTGAGATGCTGTGGCATGACCTTAAACAGGCTGTTTATGCTTGAAAACCCTCCAATGTGGCTGAATTAAAACAAGTCTGCAAAGAAGAGTGGGCCAAAAGTCCTCCACAGCAATGTAAAAGACTCATTGCCAGTTATCACAAACGGTTGATTGCAGTTGTTGTCGCTGAAGGTGGCACAACCTGTTATTAGGTTTAGGGGGCAATGACTTTTTCACAAAGGGCCAGGTAGGTTTGGATAGCTTTTTTCCCTTAATAAATGAAATCATTTAACTAGAGTGCCAAGGGCCCTGAAGGTTGCAGGGAGTTACAGCTCCAACAGGAGAAAAGTAACTAGCATCAGCCCGCGGATTCAACAGCAAGCCAACACGAATTCTTGCAAAAGCAACACATTGTCTTCACGATATTGGCGTTAAAAAGCTCCAGCTCAGACATCCGCGAAAAAATTAAACCTGTTTAATTTTTTCGCGAATTTGGGCGGTGATGACGAATGGTCCCGTACCACTGCGAATCAATTCACAGTTCTTCGAATCAATTCTTCTCTGCAAAAGAAGAGAAATGTTTCATCCGCACACTTCCACGGGCCAACACAGCTCAGTGAGAAAGGGGTTTTAGTTACCATTATCGGGCAACTCGACTGAGCAGTCACACTTTTTCATGAGTGACAGACAGCAACATTTCTGCCATTTAGCAAAAATATAATCTTTAAGAAGTCTAGATCATGAAATCCGATTAGATTTTTTTTTTTTTTTCTAACCTGAACTTTCACTGTCGTCTGCTGTCCATTTGTGAAGTGCGCCCTCTTCTCAATTCACTTCTGGTTCTTGCTCTGCTTTCAGACAATGATTTTTTTTACACAACACTGCCACCGAGTGGGTCTAATTAGTATTATTCTTTCTATTCCATGATGCTAATAGGAACAAACATCCAAAAATGGGTTTTGACCAGTTTTTATTGCTGCAATTGATCGTGAAAAAAGGTCGACCATGCGGTTACAATGCCCGTAAAAATTTTAATTATATTTAGGTTAGTGCCTAATACATACTAATTTCTAAAAACATTATCAAAAAAGGAAATAAATAGATTGATTTTGTCACATGACCTTGACCTTGAAGACCAAAGTCAAATCCAATATGGTGTGTTTGATCAGCATACATGATTTGTCATTAGTATCCAATACATACCGAACATCTAAAGCCACCATTAAAGGACTTTTAGGCCGTTTTGTCATTACCTGGACCTTGTTGCCCAAGGTCAAATCCAATATGTCGAAAACAACCAGCATACATGATTTGCTATTAGTGCCCAATACATACCTAAGCTCTACAAACAATATTAAACAAATATAGGCCATTTTTGTCATATGATCTTGACCTTGAGGCTCAACATCAAATTTCACTGACTGCCTAAGAATGTTCAGATGTTCAGAATGTTCATGGTTTCCTACAGATGCCCCAAACATACCTGAGCTCTAAATGCTATATTAAGAGAGTTATAGCACATTTTTGCCATTTGACCTTGACCTGGAGGCCCAAGGTCAAATGTGACTGACTCACAGTGTTCGGCATACCTGATTCCCTATAGGCGCCTCATACATACCTAAGCTCTAAATGCCATATTAAGAGAGTTATAGCACAAAACACCCCGAAAAATGATCCAGACACGTTGCCTAGGTGGCGTTATGAAGGAGCGATTCAATCAAAACGCCGTTTACACCGTTGAAGCAGGTCATGATACTGATTCCATTGCTGCGATTAAAAAAAATTCATCTGACAGTTTTTGAGAGAATTGCACCTAAGTGCCAAAAATGGCCATTTTCGACACAAAAATGGCCGCCAAGTATAAACGAACGATTCAATCAAAAAAATTTTTGCTCGGGCATTAACTCTATGACCGATTTGATCACATACCCAAATTAAAAAAAAATTCATCAGACCGTTTTTGAGATACGGCTTTAAACGGACGACGCCGACGACGCCGCCGGATGCAAAGTGACGACAATAAGTTACTGGCCACGGCCAGCAACCCAAAAACCGCATTTTGTATTTACTGGGGTTATCTTTGTCTAATATTAAAATTAGTTTGATGATCTGAAACATTTAAGTGTGACAAATATGCAAAAAAATAAGAAATCAGGAAGGGGGCAAATACTTTTTCACAGCACTGTACCTGAAATATACTATTCTCACTCCACTGTTGCTCTTACTCTTTCACAGTACAATTACCTTTCCAGTTTCTTAATTTAAAAAAAAAAACAGGAGGAGAAGTAATTACATTCTATAGCAAATAAAATCTGTTTTAATGATGCACCATCGGCATAAATCTTGCTTAAATGATTTAGCAGTGATTGGAATTCTGGGAGAGGAAGGAAGCCCAGCATTTTATCTTTCAATAGTGTAGGACTGAGGCTATAGGTAGGATATTCTTTCTTCAGTTAAAACGCAAATGGGAGGCAGGATTTGTAAGCTCTTCTTGAACGGGTTCAAATGGGTTTGCCCTATTCGCTCAATATGATTTATGACAGGCGCGGCCGTGCACTTTCACCTTTCAAAACCACAATGCAATGCAGTTTTGTGGAGGCATTAAGGGAGAATAACAGTGCGACTACGCCTCACACTGCAGAATGAGAGCATTTCCACTTGATGTGTTGGGTACTGAGGTCTATAATCAGTCCTCAGCTGCTTTTACGCCTGCGTGACCACGCAGCATGAGCCGAAATGTTTGTAACAGGATGGAAAATATTCCTCTGCCCATCTGGAATACGAATACAGCTTTAAGGAGGAGAGAGGAATAAAAGCAGTTAAAGTGGTGTTCTAAGAGAAGCAGACATCAGATAGAGAGAGAGAGAGGCGCACAAGAGTGATTTATCCTCTCTCGGTCAGCTCACAGTCACCAAGGCCTGCACCTCGTCCTCAACCCCCTCTACTCCCAACCAAAAATACCCCCCCGCTGCCTAGGCCTGCTGTTTTAGTGAGGAAACTGTGAGCTTAAGCAGAAAAACCATCCTTTTTTTTGATTGGTGGATCGAGGCAGGCAAGGGGCATGGCTATCCAGTTACACATTTGTCTCCAGGGCTGTAGCCTAAAATCTCAGACCCTAAGTTTAACCTGCCGATCAATCAAACGATTTGTTTCCAGGGCCAGGCCTTTCCACCGCACCGCTTCAGGAAGTCTTAGTGATATGCCCTTCTACATGATTTGTATTAGCGTTCTCAGAGGAGATATTTTTGAAATCCTGTACTAACATGATTTAGCGCCTGCTCGCTCACACGGTTTTTCACCCCTGCTCTTTCCATCCCAACTTCTCCTGCCTCGTGGCGTCTCCTACAGTCAAGAGGGATTTCCTGACCCCTTTGCTGCATTCAGTGACTCGTGTTAAATGCATGTGTTTCCCCCACATCGGCGCAACGGTAACACAGAGGCCAGAAAGCAGCCTGCCCGTGTTTGTGTAGACTGTCCACGAGGCATTTGAGCTCTTGCCTGTCCTGTGTGTGTGTGTGTGTGTGTGTGTGTGTGTGTGTGTGTGTGTGGAGGGGGGGGACTGGGAATAGGCAATCACCATTCTCCAGTAGAGTAAACCAGGCGACAATTGCAGAGAAGTACCTGAATCTGACAATAACTGAGAAGCAGCCAAAGCCAAATTAATAATCATGTGACTAGGGCAAATGTCATTTCTCATTTTAACTTGCCTGCGTGGAAATAACAATTGCAAGTAAAATAAGCTTCATTAACATTTATGGAACAAGTTCTCACTATCACATTTATTGCCTCATTGCAGAAGTGAAATACATTTACTGGTATGGCACACTATACAGTTGTGCATTATCTTAATAGTTCTCAAACACCATCCAAGGGGACCCTTGTGAATGTTGGCTTTTGTTATGGTCATCTCTTACTCATTTAAGGTTGTTGTAAGTTAGTAATCAGGATTTGCCAAATATCTGCCATCACTTTTTATTAAGACACATAAAAAAGGGCGCCAATCACAGAGCACATTTGTTGTGCGAACAGTGATTGTTGGGCATTTTCTAGCTGTTCATTCAGGATCCCTTCACATGCTTGTTTGGCTGTTGTGATGTGTTGTCTGCATCACAATGTGTTTACCTGCCGATGTTTGATCACTGTTCTCCTCATTTTGTGAAGTAAATTTCCCATGTGGCCCCTTTCATTCATTCATTACTGCTGAAGGAAGTACAGCCAGTATAACCTTTCTGTTTGTCCTGTTTCACACAATCTGTGCAACATCAAGTTATTCTTTTCCCTATTTTAATGCCCGATCTTCTGGAACTAATCAACTTTCCCCTTCCCACACTCAGGAACATGTCAAGTACAGAACCATATACAATAGTAATGCAACATACGCTATAACATAAATCTTCTTTACACAACTTCCATCACATTTAGGTTCAAAGCTTTGGGCAGCCCTGGAGCAGATTAGCTTTATACAGTTCTGAGCCGCTATCATTCATTGTGGCAGAATCCAGTCTCTTACAGTACCACAGACAAACAGATTTTATAGTTGTGTCTTTTTGCCCAACAATATAGGCACAGCGCTGGTTCCTCTGTTCATTTACCCTTTCATAGAGGTTCTCTTCAGACCATATGGCCTTCATCAGCCATTCTGTTACTGTAACAGTACATGCTCCTTTCATAAAGCATCAGGGAAAGGAGAGAAGCGATACTTATTGACAGTATTTCTGAGGGTAAAAATGAGAGAGGGAGAAAAGACAGGAGTGGAAAGAGGGGGAGAGAAGAGAAAGGGAGAGAGAAGAGAAGGAAAACAGGAGGTGAAAACAACATTTTTGCACAGAGAGGATGGTAGAGGATAGAAGACGATCAGGCAGATACGGCTTATGGAAGCTACAATGAGCACCATAGTAAATTTTTCAGTGACGCATTTTTGTTATTCTGCAAAGGATGCAATGTATCAAATTTTTTTTCATGCATTAAAATTTTAAAAATGATTACTTAATTATTCTACGTTAAGTTGAACTGGCCAATATTTCTGATGCGTCCGAAAATGGGGGTCAAAGTACAAAAGGTGCTGTCAAATGGTTCATCCAATATGGATGAAAGCAGCCTCAAATCTTAACAGTTTGTGCATCAACCTCATTGCCATTTTATCATTTGAACTCTACGTGCAAAGTATAGAAGCAAAATCAAAAATATGTCACTGTCCAATGAATTATGGTGCTCAACGTCTGAGGTTTCACCCAGGCCCACATAGGTCCAGAGAAACAATGTCAGCAGGAGCCAGCCAGGATTTAACAGGAAAAACAGGGAACCCAGCCCGACATGGCGCTGTCTCTTCCTGTGCTGGGGAGTATACGGATAAAGCCGTTTCCTGGAGAAGATTAACAGGGCTGATACTGGCTCTAATCCCAACACTGTGCAGCAGAGATCAGCACAGAGAAGGGTCAGGTCCCCATTACCCCCGATGCTTCACCTTTCCCACTCTGAGCCCTACTTTTGCCTACTGATGCAACATCAGCCAGATGACAATCCGAAACAAGCTAACTCTTCTGTCGCATCTTCAATTTGAAAACTCTGAGATCAGCTAACTTTCAATCCGGGCAGTCTCACAGACTCAGGTTAAACTTGATCCTGGACTTCATTAAGTTTTATTTGGAGAAAACTCATTCAGCATTGAATTTTGTCCAGGACTAGGCTTAATCTGAGCATCAGAAACTAGCCCAGCATGCACTTACTGTCAGAGCAAGCAAAGGACCCAAGCACAGACTAGAGTTAAGAGGGATAAACAGCTTTATTGAGGAGAAAAATCAGGGTCAGACAGTCCAGGTCAGGTCCAGGTCTTGCAGCAAAAAGAGTCGAGAAACAAGCCAAAGGTCGAGTGCCAAACCGTGAGAGTGCCAAAACAGAGAGAAAACAGAATCATGCGTCAATAAACCAGCCAGAATCATAACCAGAAGATCTTAATACACAGGGACCAAAAACAGAGAGCAAAACAAATTAAAATCAGAAAAATAAACACTGGAAAATACTAAGGCCCAAGAGTGACTAGGAGAAGACAATAGACTCGTAAATAAAAGGTGGAACTACAGGGCTAATAAACCAAAACAAAGAGGAAACTCAAATCAGGTGCTTAGCAAACAGAGAGGCATGAAAAAAGGAGTGGTAATAAACAAGGGAATCAAATGAACTAACGAGCCAACAGAATGGGGAGCGCTAGAGCGGGACTGAAAACAGAGACACGTGGAAACAGAAACAGGGAACGGGAATAATAACAAAAAAATCAAAGCAATGACAGAAATGATGAAGAGAATGATGAACAAATACATAAATAAACTGAGGGTTCTGCCCAGGATGCTCTAGGTGGTGGTCGGAGAATTGTTCGTATGCGAGCATGCGCAGCGGGTGCGCTGGAAAATTTCTGCGTCAATTTGAAAGCAGATATTGCCTCTGAGTCACCAGATTACTGTGTTTCTTTGATGTGCTCCTCGGTGCGTAGCGAGATGCCTCTAATTTTCATAGATAGATGCCATATTCATAAACTTGTTTTTCTATTTTGTATCCAAATACTTTTGATTAAATTTCTGAATACGACTTAACAACTGTCATTTATGTTTCAAACATTTCTTCGGTGGCGCCCGTTGGACAGAGAACAAGGAGGGCGATAAACGTCTTTAAACTGCTTATTAGTCTTGATCTGTTTCAGTCATTTTTGTTGATAAAAGACACTTTAACTCTCCCTTTTCAGGTGTAGCTAATTGTCTTCGTTAAGACGAGAGATAAAACGCGTCAACTGAAGGCAAAAAAGTGCGCATTTCTTGTTTTGTAAGATGTGGCAAAAGTTAACGCGGAAAATCCAGAGTAGGTTTTTTTTTTTTCCGTGAAGGGTTACCTATTAAGGCAAGTGAATTTTTATTGAATTGATTATTCACTCGCCTTGCCATTTCATTAAAAGGGAAACTGTGTACTTAACTGCAAATGGATTTTTCATATTGTTGGAAAACGTGTTAACCAAGAACAATGATTAAAATCGGGTCAATAATCTCAACCGTTTCAAGGTATGTTTTCCATCCACCGACTGCCACTGTAATAAAACACTGATAGATTAACATGTAAAGAATGTTACTGTCCTCGACAGAGATTTATTTAGTTTTGCTGTCGTTTATATTACAAGAAAACTTTTCTCTCGACATGCAAAGTACAGCGCAACAGAAATCAATCACCCTGCCCGATTATAATTGCCTGTCTTTCATGAGACAACCGCACCGATCATTTCCCCACAGCCTCAGATACAATTCGCCATGAATACCCAGCACACGCGGGCTCGGATGGCACTCGGTGTTTCCATCACTGTTGGGCAGGTTTTTCAGTATCAATGAAGAGCAGCGCAGACAGGGCGTGGATCGAAAACGAAAATTCGCTATTCAGACAGTAATAAGAAGGGGGGGAGCATATTTAGGGTCATTTGTGTTTTGTTTCTAGCAATTTTATTGGACAATGGATGCATTCATTTTAACTGATCTTTGAAAAAATGGTGCCGGTCGGGAAAAGCACTAGCTATCTGAACTGCGTGCTGGTCCGTGCATTCCGAGTGCTGGTCGGGACTCGGTGCCGACCACCGCCAACCAGCATCGGCAGAACCCTGTAAACTTGTGATAAACAGAAAAGAGAAATTAACAGATACACAGAACACTAACACGAATAAGGAGATACAAGGCAGGTGAGGAGGCAGGAAGGGAGCTAATCAAGAAAACACATAACAGGTGAAACATGGGGACGGAGCACAAGAGGGTGTTTCAACAAGTCAGAAAACAGGGAACAATGAAGAAAACCGTGGAGAAGGCAAGAAAGAGGGGACATGGAGACTCAAAGGGAACAAAATAAATAAATAGAACAATGAAAAACCACTAAAATAAATATGTGAAACAAATAAAACATAACTAAACAAAACTAACAGAGTAACAACACTGACATGTGCATTGATAAGGCTTAGCAGAAAATTTTCAAGTTTCAGTGTTCAAAATGACTGACAATCTAAGGAAGCGTGTTCAGGATGCTAGAGGGTATAAAGCAAAGCTCAAAGCCACTGTTTTATTTGGACAAGGACTTAGCAATCTTACCCCTTCCTCAATGTGCCCCCACAACACCCCTCACCCCCCAATACTTTCTAATCCCAATTAGCACAAAAATGTTCCTCATTCCCTCCCCAAAACGGGCCCCAACACCTTCTGTCACCTCACAACCTCTCACTCTCAGTTCAACAAAAAATCCTCAGACCCAAACAAGCTCGTCAACCTCTCCCTCTGCACCACAGTAACGTTTCACAGCAACATGGCACCTCAGTCTTCAGCAAACTCACAATTTAGTAGCATTTTGTTCACTCAAGTCAAATGAGAAATCTAAGGTAATTAAAGGAGTATAGATGGAGAATGGAAAGCCGCCCTCCACCTCCCCCTAGACTGTTTCTGATGATATGTGTAGACCTCCACAATCATAAATGCGGTTCACTTCTCCTTAGACGTCCATGAAACACCATCTGTAAATGTCAGAACAGAATTATTGTAGAATGAAAAGAGGTCATTGTACTCACTGCTAGTTGAAGACATGGGGCTGTTGTCAGACCTGTGATGAAGCAAAGGAGAAAGACTGATTTCAGAATGTTGTCACTAGTACAACCATGCAGTGGTCATTCAGACACAGAAGGAATGAAAGAACATATCCAAGTAAATATTGAGCCCAGTTATTGTGTGCACCATATCCACAGGCATACTATATGTTTATTTCACTAAACATTGGAGACTCTTACTGCATTGGTGAACACTGCCTGATATGTGATTTCTATGGGAAATGGGGGCAGTCAAACACCTCCTCTTAGTCACAGAGGTATGAGATCACGGTGAGTCAATAGCAAAATATATTGCACTCATTAGTAACTGCATTTTAAACCCTATATTCAAAGCTGTGAAAATATTGCTTTAAACATGAAAACCAGCCTTGTCAAAGCAGAATCTAAAACTTGGGTGAGGATTGGGACAAAAATCCGGAAAACGTTATTTCTTACATGTCAAAGCATGTGAAATGTGATAACATTTCCTGAGATTTTATGCATTATGTCAAGAGATTTCTGAGATTTAGATCAAACTAGGGGTTTAATTCTAGTTAATTCCTTTCACTGGAGAGGCAGAGAATAGACTGGCGGCCTATTGCTTTTCTTAGGATGATGTCATATCCTGAATGTTCACAGGCTGCGATCTCTGAGCCCTGCTACATACAGTACTGTATTAGTATTCACTCAGCCGTAAGTAAGCTTAATGCAAGCCCTCATTCCCACAGTACCTCTGTACTGCAACCTCTATGCCCTATAAATAGAGCTGACCCTTTAAAGATCCTAGCGTTAAATTGCTCAGATGAGGATAAGGACAATTTTGGAAATGGGAATTCAGGAGATCCATTTCAGCCCCTCTCTCTCAAAAGTTGTTGTGGTAGGATAGCCACATTGAAATACTAAAGTTGTCCTTTTCTTTATTTCTATTATAGATAAAGAGCTGAAACTTGGTATGTGAGTATCATACAACATGTCTCAACACTTTAATAATGGGTTTTGACGATTTCTAAAAAATGGCTATCTTGTGATCTTTGACATTCCTTCACCAATAGACACCTACATTTGAACAACCCAAAACCTGGAGTGGTCAGAAATATAGATTAAAGTAGTTTAGTATTTTATTTCAGCCTTGTGTCCCACACCCAACAGGGCGTGGCACGATGACAGACCAGTTGAATTTCAGGTTCATCTGAACCTCCAGTTACTCTGTATCAACTTGCTTCCCACCATCTGCCTTTCCTTCCCCATTCGCCCACTTTCACCATCATTGTGCCTCCTCCTTTCTTCATCCTTATCTTTCTCAGTCCCCATCCCTTCGATTCTCTCTCTCTCTTTCTCCCTTGCTGCATTCCTGAACCTCATCCTGCATAAATTTCTTTCAAAACGATTCACTGACACAAGATACCGTATTCTTAAACAGATAGTGTCAGAGCATGGTGAAGACAGTGATCAATGATAGAAGTAATATAAAGTAATACAAAAAGCTTGCCGGAAAGCAATCTTATTATGATATTACAAGTTTTGAAAAATGCATGTGACGGTTGACTTTCGAATCATCAAAGGCCGAGTTCAAGGTCAATAAATGAAAGTTCACATACATGTGCGTGACCTCCTACATGTCTCTAATAACAATCTTAAGCTCGGGGGCGCCCCGGTGGCTCATTGGTCCAAGTGCGCGCACCATAAAGGCTGTGTCCTTCTCGCGGGGACCCGGGTTCGACTCCAGCTCGGGTCATTTGCCGCATGTCTTCCCCATTCTTCTCCCCAACTCTCCTGTCTATCTCCACTATATAAGTGTCAAAGGAAAAAATCCCCAAAAAATATCTTTTAAAAAAAAACAATCCTAAGCTCTGAAACAGTTTTGGTGATAACGTCCTGTTTGTATCTACAAACCTAGGATCTATCTGTGACCGTTTCGGTGATGCAAGTCATTGTAATTTCACTATGTCGAGTTTGAAATTCGAAGGTCAAGCTGAAGGTCACCAAATGAAAATTCATGTATTACTTCCTATATGTCTCTGGTGCAAACCTAGGCTCTATCTGTGACCATTTTGGTGACGCAAGTCAAAAAGAAATTTTACTATGTAGTTCAAGGTCACCAAATGAAACTTCATACATGACTTCCTATATCGCTCTAATACAAACCAAAGCTCTATCTATAATAGTTTTCGTGATAAAAGTCATTGAAATTCCACTATGTCAAGTTTGACCAATGAAGGTTACCAAATGAAAGTTTATATAGGACTTCCTATAAGTGTTCAATACACAAATATACTCTATCTTCAATATTTTCACGCCTAGAAGCCTTTGTAAATTTTAACATTTTGCTTGCGCTCGAGTTTGACCTTTCAAGGTCATCTGACGTTAGCTTTAACACTGCAAAAATATAGGTCATATATGACTTCCTATACATCCATAATATAAACTTAAGCTCTATCTGCAAGCGTTTGGCCTCCACAGGCCATTTAATGAAAAAGTGGCAAAAAATGAAAGTCAAGACTGGGCCCCTGAGTGCCCCCACCAGACCTAACTCTGGTGATTCAATCAAAATGGCACTCGCACTGTACATTGAGGGTACCAAGTTGAGTTGATTGCCTGATTAAGAAAAAAGTTATCAGAAAGTTTTTGAGAAATAATTTTTTGAAATTTCAAGTGCTCTCTTTTAACATTGGGTCAAAATTTTGAAGGCCCATAAAACAGACAAAGTCGATTCCATGAAAAATGAAAAAAAGGAAGATATGGTCTAGTGGTATATTACGGCAAATTTACAGAAAAATTCATCAGGCCAAAAAAAAAAGATAAAAATTGTACCGGACAACGTACGACGGACGAAAAAACCACCACAATAGTTTATCGGCCCATAGGGCCGGTAAGCTAAAGAAATCGTATTTAACCTCTCTCTCTATGGGCCCTTTTCTCTCTCTGTCTGAATATTTGTTTTCAGAGAGATGCCTGAGGTTCAGTGGAGGGTGAGCTTTCCTTCTCCAAACCCAAGCCAAACTCAACCAGACCCCCATCCCCACTAAAAACAGGGCCAGGCTTCCCCCCGTGTGCGAGCATGGTGGTCTCTCCCCAGCCCCTCATCCTGATCCCCAGCAATGTCATGCTGAATTTGAGCCATCCCAGTGCCAATAGGGAGGGGTTAATGTACTATGTCTCTCCTGAGTGATTGTCAAGGGAGAGTGAGAGATAGAGACAGGCAGTAAGAGAGAAAGAGGGCTCTGTGTATCACATTTAAATCTGTGAGAGGTCAGCTCTACCTGATCTTACTTTTTAATACACCCCTGTCAGGCCTTGAAGCTTCCCAGGGTAAACACTGGGCTCTGTGACCATGAAACTGATTCTGCTGACATCTTAGGTAATCTAACTTGTTGAGAAAAAAGCAGAGTTAATTTTGCACCCCCTGGTACCACCGAAGAAATGCTGTTATCCAATATCCTGTGATGAAGTCAATCTGGTCATGTAAATTGCTGATAGTGTGTTTGTCCATTCCATTGCCCTCACTAGGGTATTGTGTCATGGTCAGAGCCAGCATTTAAAATATATTTTATATTTATATATCATATTAAATATATATAATACATATTTAAATATTTTTTAACATGGTTAAATAAGGGTTAAATAAATAAAATGAAATTTTCCTGACTGTAAATTTTTCATAGCTGCACAGTCACCAACTTTATGGTCATGAGAGTGTAAGAACTGCTGCCATACATTTACTTATTAGACTAATTATGTTCTCCCAGTGATGAAGTTTTAACAAAACACAGAAATCACTACTCCAAAGCCATTTGTGGTTCAATAAATCAGTGGCTAACTGGACTTTCATTAAAATCCTTCATTTCCCCAAATGCAAATCAGACATACTGGACTGCCATTAACCCAAATGGAACATTGAGGAGTCAATCGCAATGGAAAAACCTGGCAAAGACAAGTTTGATTGACCCGTTTAATCCCAAATTTTTCCTTGCAGTGTAAGTGCATGCATTTTACTCCTTAGAGCTCCCTAACACATAATCTGTATGTATTTTTTGATTTCATGATGGTAAAGTTAAGGTCAAAGTTGCATTTTTTGCCCGAAGTCAACAATAATACTTTTATATCCTCTAGAAGTCAAAAAAAAAGAGGGCATGCTCCACTTTGAGCAGAATGGCTGTACATGATGTTGAGGTATTGTAAGTTATTTGTAAATTGATGCTGTCCTAAATTTAGTGTTATATCTTGGTTTTATCAGCTAAATTACTCACAGGTAGTGAAACAGAATTGAAACAGTATAGTTTTGTTTGGGGTGCTAACACTGCCATTTCCTCTACATTGAATCAGTGGCAGTAATGTAAGATAATGAAAGCCAGCTACAGATCCAGCACCAAGCAGTGTTTATACAGGGAATTACCCTCTGGCCCCTGATTGGATTGCCAGAATCAACCCCACCCCCAAACCATGCCAAACCCATGGCAAACCCACCCCCACCCGCCGAAGAGACTTGTTATTCAGACAGTTCTCGCAGTCCCTTACACCAGTTCTGTTCTGTGGTTTCTCGTCTTACAACCGACAGTACAATAAGACTCTGTCCCCAAAAGGTCAGGGGACTATAGAGCCACAACATCCCCATAAACCCACAACCTGACAATGGCTAACAGTCCTGGACAAGCACTGGTGTTCATTTTCCACTGTTATGCTGATCAGCATCTGGATTATAGCTTAAGAGAGTAAATGAACACATTTCTAAGAATGTCAATAGTGAAATATTTAAGAGCGATAAAAGCCATCTGCAGACCTAATCTGGACTCAGCCTAATCAGATTGTTAGGCTGAGCTAACTATAACATTCAGCTAATAACAAAGAAATAGACATTTTTTGTGAAGTGTGAAGGCAGAGACACTACACACACACACACACACACACACACACACGCAAACACATGCATGTGCAAGTGCAAGTATGCAAACCAATCTCAGCATCTTCCCTCTCCACTTAACAATGAAATTCCTTAAATAATCAGTTATTCCAATTCCTAAAATGATCTTACAACTGTAATTGTGTCATCAGAACAAGGAAAGAGGGTAGAAATTTGATGGTCAATTTGCGCAGGTCAATTAAAGCACTCAAAGTGGGGTCTTTGTAACACCCGAAAACGTAATTATAGTCCACAAACGTAACATACCACAAACGTAGCTGATACAAATCTGCAGCTTTTAAAAAATTTTTTACTCTTAACCTTCCCATAAACGTAACAAATCCCGGCAAATGTAATAGTTATGACATGTGTGGTAAATTTCGTATTACTTTTGCAGTAGGCAACTGCTATTACATTTGCAGGATTATTACATTGCAAGCTGCAGATCTGTGTTACATTTTAGGCTTGTGGGTTATTACATTTGCGGGCTGTTATTACATTTGCGGGTGTTACAAACACTAAAGCCTAGTTCAGTTTCAGCCGGCAGCTGAAAGTATGAGAGCCAGAGACCTCATGCAGGTGCCTGTCGCTCTCCTCTCATGCGTTATACGCGCTGAACTGTGGGGGCTTTCAGATCTGTGCCCTTCAGCTGTGCTGCCTGAGGGCACTGTGCCATCGCCAAGGTAACAGTAGTAAAAACAAGGAAAAAAATTCCTGAGAGAATGCTGGTACCCTTATAAAAAATTTACTATAGGTAACTATAGTTTACTACAGTAAAATTGATGTAAGCTATAGTAAACTACACTTTACCACAGTAAACTATAGTTTGTTGCAAATATACCATAGTAATTGAATATCATTGCTATAGTTTACTATAGTAGAGTTTGACTTTTGTTATTTACTTTAGCATCACTATAGTAAACTACAGAGTTACTATAGTATATCTATAGTATATCTATAATAATTCTGCAAAAATAGCATATTTACTATAGAAAACTATAGTATTTTTACTTTAGTATTTTGTGGTAATTTTTCGTAAGGGTATGTGCGCGTGTGTGTGATTGTATGCATGCGTGTGTGTGTGTGTGTGAGTATGTGTGTGTGTATGTGCATGCACGTGTGAATACACACTTGTGTGCTTACACTCCATGACACGCGCGCAAATAAATTGCATCTCCCATGATCTGTTTATCAGTTTTAAAGAGGAAAACAAGCTAAAAACCATCCTGAGAACTACAACAAGCAGCTTAAGAGGGTTAAAGACAATGAAGAGTACATCAAAGTTATGCCTTCACACTTAAATGCAGGGGTCTGTCTGTGTTTCTGAATTTTAATAAGTGAGTATTAACTAAGGAAACAACTTGGCAAACTGAATGTACAAAACCCAAAACCAGTGAAGTTGGCACGTTGTGTAAATCGTAAATAAAAACAGAATACAATGATTTGCAAATCCTTTTCAACCTATATTCAATTGAATACACTGCAAAGACAAGTTACTTAATGTTCGAACAGGTAAACTTTGTAATTTTTTGCAAATATTAGCTCATTTGGAATTTGATGCCTGCAACATGTTTCAAAAAAGCTGGCACAAGTGGCAAAAAAGACTGAGAGAGCTGAGGAATGCTCATCAAACACTTATTTGGAACATCCCACAGGTGAACGGGCTAATTGGGAACAGGTGGGTGCCATGATTGGGTATAAAAGCAGCTTCTCTGAAATGCTCAGTCATTCACAAACAAGGATGGGGCGAGGGTCACCACTTAGTGAACAAATGCGTGAGCTGATTGTCGAACAGTTTAAAAACAACATTCCTCAACGAGCTATTGCAAGAAATTTAGGGATTTCATCATCTACGGTCCGTAATATCGTCAAAAGGTTCAGAGAATCTGGAGAAATCACTGCACGTAGCGACAAGGCGAAAACCAACATTGAATGCCCGTGACCTTGATCCCTCAGGCGGTACTGCATCAAAACCGACATCAGTGTGTAAAGGACATCACCACATGGGCTCAGGAACACTTCAGAAAACCACTGTCAGTAACTACAGTTCGTCGCTACATCTGCAAGTGCAAGTTAAAACTCTACAATGCAAAGCGAAAGCCATTTATCAACAGCACTCAGAAACGCCGCCGGCTTCGCTGGGCCCAAGCTCATCTAAGATGGACTGATGCAAAGTGGAAAAGTGTTCTGTGGTCTGACGAGTCCACATTTCAAATCATTTTTGGAAACTGTGGACGTCGTGTCCTCCGGACCAAAGAGGAAAAGAACCATCCGGACTGTTATAGGCGCAAAGTTCAAAAGCCAGCATCTGTGATGGTATGGGGGTGTATTAGTGCCCAAGGCATGGGCAACTTACACATATGTGAAGGCACCATTAATGCTGAAAGGTACATACAGGTTTTGGAGCAACATATGTTGCCATCCAAGCAAGGTCTTTTTCATGGACGCCCCTGCTTATTTCAGCAAGACAATGCCAAGCCACATTCTGTACGTGTTACAACAGCATGGCTCCGTAGTAAAAGAGTGCGGGTACTAGACTGGCCTGCCTGTAGTCCAGACCTGTCTCCCATTGAAAATGTGTGGCGCATTATGAAGCGTAAAATACGACAACGGAGACCCCGGACTGTTGAACAACTTAAGCTGTACATCAAGCAAGAATGGGAATGAGTTCCACCTGAAAAGCTTCAAAAATTGGTCTCCTCAGTTCCCAAAGCGTTTACTGAGTGTCGATAAAAGGAAAGGTGATGTAACACAGTGGTAAAAGGCCCCTGTGCCAACTTTTTTTGCAATGTGTTGCTGCCTTTAAATTCTAAGTTAATGATTATTTGCAAAAAAAAAAAAATAAAGTTTCTCAGTTTGAACATTAAACATCTTGTCTTTGCAGTGTATTCAATTGAATATAAGTTGAAAAGGATTTGCAAATCATTGTATTCTGTTTTTATCTACGATTTACATAACGTGCCAACTTCACTGGTTTTGGGTTTTGTACTGTTGAACACGTAGCAATATATAGCCCACTGGATGACTGAGTAACACAAGGGGGTTAAACATTTTCTTTGCCACATAGTGGAGGCAGAGAACCTCTTATACAAGTTCAGGCATGCCAAACAATGCTGGACACTCTAGTCCACAATACACAGGGATCCTGGATGGGCTGAACAATCTGATAGAGTTGATTATCACATTATATTCTCAAGTTTTTGATTTCAAACTTTAAGCTTGAAAGTATAACCAGAAGTGAAACAACAAGACTGCCCAACAAAATCTGACCACGTTAAAATTAAACAGGAGCCTCTTGCTGCCGATACACTAGACTGGAGTGTGTTTTGGGGTGCAGCTGCCATGAACACAGTTTGCCAGGTGAATAAAAGTTTAAATTGGAACAGGTTAACTTTCTTAGTGACTTCATGAACTCATCTGGATATCAAAAAAAAAAAAAAAAAATTAAATACCTAGCGGCAACGTTTCGATTTGCTGTCATGGTGGTCATGTGATTTTACCAATAGTAGAATACGCATCTCTGTGGGCCGTTTCTCTGGCTAGCACTAGCCAAGGAAAGATTAGGTAAAAGTACTTGCCCGACAAACAGTGGAGCAGCAGCCAGACCACTGCAATCAGAAAACTCCAAATAACTTTTGGTGACCCTAATCTACTAAATGCCATTTCCTCACTGTAAATTGTTCTGTCTGGACCTGAACTCAATTAGAGATATCAGCAAAGAATAAACAGACATGCACCTCTGTGAATTAAGCCTGTTAAGTATCAAGCTAAATCCCCAGATGGGGTATTGCTATTTGTTCCAGTTACCATGGCACTGAGGTTGAGGTGTTTAAGTACTCAATCAGTATGCATGCAAATTAGGCAAATATTTTAGGCAAAATAGATAACAATTCCAAATGAGTGGCTAAAACTCAAACTGAGCCAGTGCAAACTTGAAACAGGAAAGGTTTATGGGCTTGAGGAGCAACCCAAACTGCAGCTCCTTGCCAGTTCTGAGTGCTCTGAAACGGTTTTGGCAGGCCCACAATAGGCCGAGTTAACAGAGTGCTCCATCTCCCGCGCACAGAAAAACAGGGTCAGCTCATTTCATCGCTGGCCAAGGAAAATAAACAAAGTCAAAGCTCGTTTAGGCCTATATCGTTGACATTCAGTAAATTTAATCTTGTGACAAATCAACAATTTCTTTAGACACAGACGACAAATCACAGTGCTCTAGATTTTTAATTATCTGACTAAATGCATTCCTCTTAAATGCAGAGGTGTCATGCCAATTTCAACATATTTTTGTCTTGTGTCTACAGCACCTTCATTTAAATAAATGTGTACTGTACATCTGTTAATTTAAGGGGAGAAAATCACAACCGCACGTCAGGAAAAGGTTACCGTTTACTGTCAATATTATAACCCTCTGCACTTGCATGGACTACGCAAAGGATCGGTGACTGAGGTTTGTCCAAAGGCCAGGGTGGACATCAGGCAATTTGAGAAGGCAAGGATTTCACCAGGCTGAATATACGTTGGTTACATGTGATCACAATGCGCGCTTATATGACCAAGACTCATGCCCGTAGTGCTCCTCTCAAACTGATTCCAGGAACGTCACCGTTTCAATTTCAACATTGCAAGATGCACAGGATAACACCGGAAACTTTTCAAAGGTCCGCATCATTCCACAATGAGGGATAACAACGCATGTTTTCCATATAACCAAGCAGTCCTAAATGTGCTGATGGGTAAAACAAACTTCTTTGTGGGAAGATGAAATCACCCCGTTTTTCACAGGCACGACCCCCATGAGGTCATCTTCGCATATTACATCAAGTATGCCTTTCCGTTTGACATCATTGTACTTTCTCGTGTCAGGCATTAACAAAATAGACGTCTGTAAAGTAGAAGCAGATGCAATTACAGATGACATTTTTGCCTCCAAACCCACAAGAAAACAAGTAACTGGATCAATTTGCATTGCGACTGAGCTCCGAAAAAGTAGCACTTCAAGTGTGCACAGCCCCATGATTCATCCACCCATGATACTAAATAAATATCCACATCAGTTCACGTGTTGCTAAAGCATATGGATAAAATTAAGCGCAATAAAACCTGCTTCGATGGTTCCAAAAGTTAATAACGTGCAAACCACATATAATATGTGACATCACGCATGCTGTGATCAATCTCTGAACTATGTCAAATTATGGCCGACTCAGCTCCAATTTTTTGAAGAATACCGTGGATAACTTACAGAGGCATATGCATGAAGTACTACAACTATATGCGCAGCAAAAAGGTTAATTTGGGCAAATACTCATTCATCTTTTGCCCCCACTCTCTAAAACTGTCACACTCACCCTCCTGTCTCCGCTCCTGAGTCCACACAGTCATCTTCGGTGGAATTCTTCTCCATTTCAGATGATAAAGACATGTTTTTCTTACATTTCTTTAGGAAAATGTGGTGTTTATAACTTACTTGCACTTTAACAGTTAACTTTGAAACGACTACTGTGCAAAAGGTTACTGAGTGTACTGATGTACCGTGCACCGTTATTCGCAGCTATGGCAGCCTGATTGTTCTCTGCAATTCTACTTTGTTTGACTGCGTCATGCACGCGAGGCGAAGCTACGCCTCTTGTTAAGATGCTCGGGGAGACGTTCACTGCGCATGCAACAATTTTAATTAAATTTTTTAAAATTTACTACAGTTGATAAACTTTTTCATTATGCTCTCTACGTAAGGATTAAAAGTTTAGTTTTTTAATGATGTATTTACGTATTATTCTGCACAGCACATGATTTAAATAGGGGATCGGCAAAATCTCTCATATGAAAATATACAACAAAAGAGAAGAGAGAACGTAAAACCATATCTGGAGTCATGGTTTCTGGTGGTTTTTGGGAAAAATACATTGTCAGGAAAGGATAGAGCAAACAACAAAATGATCGAACGTGATTCTTAAACTTTATCACTATGAAGAACGGGAGAATAATTGCACATTTTGGTCTCTGCTGCCATCTGAAGGCCACAGTGAGTATGTTATGTTCACTGGTGACCATACGCTGATTAGCCACAGCATTAAAACCGCCTGCCAACCAAAGAAAACGGCCAAAATGTAACAAAAGTTTGTCAGAAGTCTACCTTTTTCAAAGAACCGGCAACACACAATTGAAAACTTACTTGGTTCGTCTCTGGGTTTGTTACAGGCTGTGCAATTTTTTTAGTTTGGTTCTGGTGAAAATCTGTCGACTTTTGTGTTGTGGTGCAAAGTTGTGTGGGAATGTGGCATGTTTTTGATATTGAGCTGCTGGTTATTTGAAAAAGGTAGACATCTGAGAAACTTTTTTTACAGCTTGGTTGTTTTCTTTGGTAGGCCTGAATGTTGTGTTGGTCCCCCTAGTGCCACAAAAACTGCCCTGACCCATCAAGGCTTGGACCCCGCAAGACCTCTGAAGATGTCCTGTGGTATCTGCTGCGAAGATATTGCTGCACATCTTTTAAGTCCTGTAAATTGAGAGCTGGGGCCTCCATGGATCAGACTTGTTTTTCCTGCACATCCCACTGATGCTTGATTGAATTGAAGTCTGGGGAATTTGAAAGCGAGATCAAGACCTTTCAACTCTGTGCCAAATCTCTCAAATCATCTCTGAACAATTTTTTCAGTGCGGCAGGGAGCATTTGCCATCAGGAAATACTTTTACCATGAAGGGGTGGACTTGGTCTGCGACAATGTTTAGCTAGGTGGTACGTGTCACAAAGTTACACTCGCATGAATGCCAGGACCCAAGGTTTTCAACTGGAATATTTCCCAGAGCACCGCACCACCTCCACCAACTTTTCCTCTTCCCATAGTGCATCTTGGTGCCATCTCCTCCTCAGGTAAAGGATGCACACACACCTAGCCATCCACTTAATGTAAAAGAAAACACGATTGATCAGACTAGGCCAACTTCTTCCATTGCATCAGTTGGTCCAGATCTGATGCTCACTTGAAGGCGTTTTTCGCAGTGCACTGGGGTATACGGCCCAATATACGGCAAACTGCAATGCACTGTATGTTTTAACATCTTTTCATTTTAGCCAGCATTGACTTTTTCAACAATTTGTGCAACCACAGCTCTTCTATGGGATTGGACCAGAAGGGCTAGCCTTTGCTCCCCATGAATGTGCAGCAATGAGCTTTGAGTGCCCAGTTCATCAGTTGTCTTTCCATTGACCACTTTTAGAGGGTACCAACCCCTGCATAACGAGAACACCCAACAAGACCTGTCATTTTGGAGGTTGTCTGGCCCAGTCATCTAAGCCACACAATTCGGTCCCTGTCAAAGTTGCTCAGATTATCATGCTTGCCCATTTTTCCCGCTTCCAACACACCAGCTTTCAAGGACTTACTGTTCACTTGCTGCCTAATACATCCCAACCCTTGAAAGATGCCATAGAAGCAAGGTAATCAATGTTATTCAGTGTATGTGTCCATGATTGTAATGTTGCAGTTGGTCAATGTGTACAGTTTTGATCAAAGCACAGCGGTTGGAATCCTGTTAGAAATATTTCTATTCAAAATTGACCTGTTTAAAGTGTTTTAGACAGTGTTTATATTTCAGGGAAAGCATTATTTAATTTTTTCTGATTGACTGTTTGAAGACAGACAGCCCAATTTTGGCTGCAGATATTAATCTTTAATTCAGATAAGCTGAATTTGTTTACCCAAAGCATCTGATGGGGAGGACTCCCCATGCCACGGAACATGTGTGGGTTACTGTCAGTATAAATGTGTTTGAACATTATGTCTGCTGTTCAGTCATTCATTATAGAGAGACTGTTAATTTGAACAGCATTTTTAGTGCAGTCATTATTAGCGGACATGCAAATGTCCATCATTCCCAGCTGGTACCATCCTGTTAAATGGGTCCCCAATCTGTTGCCATGGTACTGTGTTGTGAGAAGGTATTTACCTCCTTCCCAATTTTTATATTTTGGCTCTGTTTTATATTTAAATGCTTTGGATCATCCAAATAAATTTTAATTCATGACAAAGCCCACGTAGTAAAATGCAGCTTTTAAATTATCATTCATACATTGAAAGTAAAAATTTACTCATAAATTATATCACCCATTCAAAAAAAATAAATGTCCCCCTTAACCTAATAACTGTTTGCACCACCTTTGGTGGCAATAATGGCAAATATAACCATTTGCAATAGAGTTTCAGAGGTCACACACAAATGCAATTAAGTTCACAAATTACAATCTGTTAATGCAGGTTCCACTGTCTGTAGACTGTATAAATTTAACTGCATAGATATTTGTTTTGATGAAGCTGGCAGATATTTTTAAATGCTTATATCTGTGGATTTATATTAAATATACTTATATATTATTTATTTTTATTTAACCTTTATTTTACCAGGAAGGGCTCATTGAGATTAAGAATCTCTTTTTCAAGGAAGACCTGGCCAAGACAAGCAGCAGTATGAATGTAAGTAAACATAGATATTTCAGACACAGAATGCAACAAAAAAAAAGGTAAATTCAAAAACAATGACCTCTTAAGGGATCTGCCTCGAGTTCTTTCACTCTGGATTGAAAAGCATTTAGGGTCATTCCATATAAAATCAACCAAATCAGAAAAAAGTTCCCACCTGACCCCCTTGGAATCAGTTGATTCCAATGAATCCCTGCCAAATTTTACCTTGCTCTTGTGAATATTTTTTTGAGTTACAGGCTCTAAAAGTACACGGGGGTAGGTCGAAATTTCTCTGGTTTAAATTATTTCTCCTGTTAAATGCCTTATACTAGAGTACTCTATATACTCTATACTCCATCATACATTTTATACTCCATCATAACATTTGATCAGACAACTTTATTACCTCAAAAAAGGGTATCCATCGGAAAGACCAGAATCACACTAAGTCCAGACCATTAAATCAAAACATCAAACAATGTCCAAAGTCTTTTCAATATCTTGTGCGACCGCTACTTGCTCTCATCACAGCTTGACAGCGTCTTGGGAACCTCAGAACTACAGAAAATAATAGAGAAAATATTTAGAGGTCCTTAACTTTTTTGTTGAGTATATGTAAATCCCGCAATAAATTTGCGAATCCATCTCTGAATTCATTTATTATGAGACTGATGTGTCCCTATACGCCCCCGCATTTGATTGGTGAATTGGAGGCCAACACCTTCTCAACTACTGTCAAGTGTAAAGAGGCTCCTCCCATCCATGGTGTCTTCGCTGACGTAACCAGAAGGAGTCGCGCATGGTTATCGCCGGTGTGTCGGAACTCCTGAGCTGGAGGCATACAGCGGTATTTGAGAACAAGCAGCTGTTGCATTTCGGCAATTCAAGGGTAGAGTTTAGATGAACGGAGGCATGGCCGCTTCGTCGGACAGGATAATGTTGGGTCCTCTTGTCGCTGCTATCGATCAAGGGACCAGCTCTACACGGTTCTTGGTGAGTCCCTTCTCACATTGGCATGGTCTCTTCCGCAACACGCCTCGGCTTTTATTCTAGTAAGCTAGTGCTGGCGGGCAAAGTGTCCTTTAAAATAGCGCTCGACTCACAATGACAAAAAGGCCGTTCTGGCTTCAAGTTTTTGTCTTAATCGTTGTGCACAAAATAATTGTGTGTTCTACGAACTGAGACATTTGCTGACATTTTTTTCAGCCTTGTCTGTGGACACGATCGATAATTTTTTTACCTTTCATAGCCGAGCGAGCAGCCAGATAGGGATAGTTGAATTGTAACCACAAGCCTTTCCCCATGCCAGCATGTTCCGAAATCAGAATGCGCACGCCGGCCATCTTTCATTGATTTCTATCGGCCGCATCCTTCACCGTTAGTTTACGAATATTGGTTTTGGTTTGTTCATATTCGCGTTGTCAATGGTTGTAGATGAATGGGCTTGCATTCGTTCAATACTTAAGTTATAATGAAGCTATATCTGAGGTTTATTTTAAACATCGTGGAACGGTGCTGTCGACAGCGCTCGCAATGGCTGTGACAGCCCAATCGGTGACGTGGTTTGCTGGATCCGAACGCATTACTGATCTGTCCTAAGCGACTTGGACAAATTTGCATTTATATCACTATGTACGTGTGGTATCATATATCCCCAATCCATTCAAGTGAAGCTATTTGCTTGAAGACCCATTACATTTTTCAGTGTCGGGGAACTGAGCTCTGCTAGGTTTTGGTGACAATCCTACTCGCAACATTGCAAGTTCATGTTCACGGTACGTTCAGTGCATTCACTTGAAAGAAATACCTAAGTCAATTGATACTCTAATCTCTGACTGTTCTGAGTCTTTAAAAAGTTAAAAGCAGTCGTGGTCATCTCTCTGTGTTGTGTCATTCTGATGCCTTGACAGCCCCTACGTCAATATAGAGGAATGCGGTGGTAACACGTCGCTTATTTCATAGTTGGAGCTTTTTATTGGCAGCATTGGACTCTTTATTCCACCACTGGCTCTGTCCTCAGTTGCCCCACATGGGAGGAACCTGGTTTTGCCTCGCGGCGGCAAGGCAGCCTGACTCTGTTTCTGAGTGTTTCTTTGGCAGAAGACAGATTTATAGTGTACAACCCCTGGCAAAAATTATGGAATCGCCACACTTGAAGGATGTTTATCCAGCTTTTCTACTTAACAGTAAATAAACAAATTGCAGATATGACACACAAATTCTCTTTACTAGCTTATTATGCAAGCTTTATGAAACCACCTCAAACAAGTTAGATTGAATTATTTGAATTAATCGCATATTCATGATCAAATGGCGGGAAAAAAAAATACACAATCACTCAGTGTTGAGGAACAAATTGTGGAGTCATCAACAAAAAATCAGAATTTCTACTTGTTGCTCTTGCTCGGGCTTTTGACAGCCAGAATTCTTTGAGGCATGGACTTCACATATGAAAAACAATATTCTCCATCAAATTGGTTCCAACCTTCTCAAATAGTGGTTCACAGATCAGCTTTGCAGGATGGGGCCTTATCATGGACCAGTTTTTTTTAAAAGTTCCACCTTAAATTTTCAATTGGATTGAGATCCGGACTGTTTGCTGTCATTCAGTTGATACGCCCTTCCTGAAGAACAGCTTTGACACTCCTTGCTCTGTGGCAAGATGAATTGTCCTCCTGAACAATATCTTCATAATCGCCTAACCTTTTTTTGATTGATGGAATCAGTAAATGGTCAAAAATCTCAGCATACATCTACACATTGACTATTGAGGTAATGAATTCCGTCTCTCCTGGTCCTCTATCTGACATGTAACCCCATATCATAAATTAATGGGGAAATTTGCTTGTGTTTTCTTTGCGCAGTCATCTTTATATGTTTCATTGGAATGATACTGGGCAAAAGGTCTAGCATCATCGCTTTGACTTATGCAGATTTGTGGTTCATCACTGAATATCACTTTCATCCAATCATTATCACTCCATGATTGCTTCTCTTAAGCCCACTGCAGCCTTGATTTCTTCTGTTGAAGTGTTAGTGTTGGTTTTTGTTCGGCTTTTCTGTGTACAAGTACCATTCGTTCAGCCGATTTTCTTACCGTTTTGTCACAAACATTGACTCCTGTTTCTGCCCATTTGATTTTCATTTGTTTTTCTCGTGCATTGTCTATTTTCAAGGCTAATTGGTTTGAGGTTTATGTACTGACACTTTGGCTGGATTTACACTGCAGGTCTTGTGGCCCAGATCGGATATGGATCGGATTTTGAGGCCCATATTCGATTTGTTCAACTGCGTGTTTACATCTTGTTTTGAGCGTGAATGATACCTGTTTCGTTTCGATTCCGTTTGTTTACACCACTCACTACCTGGCCATTGTCTTGGGTGATCCACATGTGCACAGTTGAGAAGGCTGCCGAAAATTAAAGCAAATGTGCATGCAGCGCTACAAAAGCATGCAGGCCTAGCAGTCATAGAAATGATCAAAATATCAAGCAAGCTTGCAACATTTCACTGGGTAACCTACATCTGATTCTCCTGTTAACACCTTTTACACCTATCACCTGCATCATCGCAAATGCGTAGGCAGACTCCACCTTAGACTAGGCCTATATTTGGTGTATAGGCGTAGGCAACACACTTCACTTTGTAAATAAGGGATGACATTGAGCTTGGCTTGATGTTTATCATGCGATGCATGAAAAATACCTGTCCAGTCCAGAGGATTCTGAGGAAGAGAAGGAGAAGAAGGGCTGTAATCGCCTCATATGCCTATGCCTATGATCATCACTTCCTCCACTGTTCAGAGGAGTGTGTGGATGCGAGAGAGATCAAGGGATTGGTGGGAGCAGGTTGTACAAAAGTTTGATGATGAACAGTGGGTGCAAAATTTTAGAATGAGTAAACAAACATTCCACATGTTATGTCAGAAACTGTCGCCATTTCTGAAGCACCAAGAACACTATTTTTTTTTTTTTTTTTTTTTTACAAAATATCCGATCTGCATGTTGACATGCATTTACACGATGGGCACATTGGCACATATCTGATACACATCAGATGCATATCTGAACAAAAACCACATTTGAATGAGGCCTGGATCCGATTTGACGGATCCGATCGAGGGCGGAATCAATGTGTTTTTTTTCTGTTTACATAGCCATGTGACAAATCCGATATTGGCCGCATTTCAGCAAAAGATCCGATTCGTGTCACATTTAACCGGCAGTGTAAATCCAGCCTTTGACGTCTTCTGTGGTTTACCCGTATGTTTTCCTGTTATAATCTTCCCATTTTGTTTATACCTGCACCAAATTTTAGACATAGCTGACTGGGAACAACCAACATTGTTTTCCTTTTGAATTTTCTTCTCGGAGCAGTTTTATAGTAGTTTAAATTATTTCAATTGCCAGCTGTCTTGTTGGTGCCATGCTTCCTCTCAATTAGCCAAGTTCAACTCCTCATTAAGTTCTGCAAGCGCTTCCGGTTTTAACTGCGGGCTAACTTGCATATTCAGATTTGTGCTGATTTTTTTTAGGAATGCCAATGAGTGAATCTGTCATTTTTTTTCCCCCATCAACATTGATTGATTTCATATTTTTTACTATGAAAAAAATATGCCAGTACTTTAAATAATTCAATGTAATTTGTGTGAGTTGTGCTTCATGAAGCCTGAATGTTAAGCCAATGAACAAAAATGGTTTTATGTCATATCTGCAATTTGTTTATTTGCTATGAAGTAAAAAGCTGGATAAACATTCTCTATGATTACATAAATTTTGCCTGGGGTTGTATAATGAGATATAATTTGGTTTTCTTAATGATTTCCTTTAAAACTCAATATGGTCTAGTGGGGTGAAACTAAGCAGTTTTACAAGGGGACCATGGGTTTTGGAGATTGGGGATATTGGATAATGGATTTTTAAAAATCTTTTTATTTTTGGGGAGTTGCAGTATTGTATCATGTGATATCATGCGTCATTCCACGTGGTGAAGGTGTCCCAGTTCTGTTTGGAAAAACAGGAAAGGACTTCATGTGATGTGTAGACTCTGCCCTGCAAAGCGATCAGATAAGTGGTTGTAAAAGTTGAGGCATATTGTTGCTCAGCCGGCACAAGTGCTCCATTCACATTTTCATGCGGCCTATCGTACCATTCCCCCTATTCCTCACTTCTAAATGTGGGATTTATCCTTACGTTACCCTCAGCTCACCATGTGCTGAGTTCATTTTGGATGCCCTTAATGTGCAGTAAGTGCTAGCAGCTGTGTGGAGTGAGACAGTCTTGGCACAGACTGTGTTCTTTTATGACTATGGCCCTCATGTTGTAGCTTTGTCTGTGCTCCACATTTTCATTCTGAGTGTTCTGCTGCGAGTACTTGTGCACAGAGCATTCATTGCCCTGCGAATGAATGAACACTTGAACTGCCCTCCAATAATTTGACTGGACACAGATGGCTGTACTAGCCAGCAGGGGCGCTGCAGGGAGGCCTTTTCAGACTCCGTTGTTGGCATGGCCACTTCTATTACTTGGTTCTGGTCAGTTGCCTGCCTTGCTGCTATGGGGCGGTGACGTCTCTCATGAACAGGTATTAGTGAAGTTTCTTTGCTTTATCTGTATGGAATATGCATTCCGCAGCCTCGGTGATATTCCAACCTTATTAATGTAATGTTACCAATATCTGTCTTAAATACACATGAAATATTTCAGCAAGCATTGGCCTCACCATAAATAACATGCATTTATAACCTGCCAACCGGAAGTGTGCTTGCTGTCAGGTTACCCACAATGCAAAGCAGACTTGATGGGGAGCACCCCTGGTGGAATTTAGTAATGGGATCTTGAATGGGTTCTATTGGTTGCACTTGAAGTATAACTGCACTACTGGTGTAATTTATTGTCTTGCATACACTGTACATGCATGGAATAAAATCACGCGTTTTCCAGTCATATTTATTGTTTTACTAACAGTATGATTTTACATGCAGGTAAAATGTGCGATTACATTGAGGTTACATTTTGGTGCACATTCTATTGTTCTTCAGAAAAGAACTACTTTAGGCATTCTACTGCTGCTAACTATTGAGAATACTGTAATCCTGTTTTAAGACTGGTTTCCTATTTAATTGAATCGGGGAATTCAAAAAGGGCCCAACTGCACACATTTTCAACAGGGAGTTGGGCCCTTATTGAATTCACTGATTCAATTGTGTTATCCTCGTTAACATGATGCCAAACTGTGGCTGCCTCTGACTCGGACCTTGCATTCCGACAAAAATTTGTCTGCACATCAGGATTTGCGGTTCTCCGGTTGACAGGTGTGTGTTCTGTCTTATTCCCTCTGCAGGTTTTTAATGCCAAAACAGCAGAGCTCTTAAGCCACCATCAGGTGGAAATCCAGCAAAGTTTTCCTAGAGAAGGGTGAGCTGCTCATTAATCTTTTATTTCTCCCAAGACCACAGAGTATTAGTGTAACGTGGATAAAGCAAATGCAAGCTGCTGTAAGCCTGCTTGAGATCTGTGGTGGGCCCTGAGATGTTGACCCTCCTGATTGTCGTTGCTAGCTGGGTAGAGGAGGACCCGAAGGAGATTCTGCAGTCTGTATACGAGTGTATGGAGAGGACATGTGAGAAACTGACCCAGCTCAACATCGACATCTCCAACATCAAAGGTACTTCGTGATTCTAGGGTTGTGGTTTTTGTCCTCAGGACGTGGTCCGAACTCGTCCATTTCTTCTTGTTCTTCTTCTTGTAGTTTTTCTTGGTGTGGACACTAACTTTGAAGTGCTTCTGCCTCGTTTTTACTTAACATATCGTCATGAAACTTGACAAGCATATACTAGGTTTCAATGTGCAGGGATTTTGCAAAAAGGACACATTGGCCCCCGGTGGGGCCCAGTGAGAACCAACCTATTACATGCCATCATTCCATGGCCTTGGTTCATTTGTACCTGCTGTTATTAACACTAATGTGTACATTTGTCTCGATAAAATTGTCTATTTTTATGTGATATCGTTCTGATGTATGATACCACGATACGTTGTATTTTGCTTTATTTATTGTTTTAAATGGTTCAACTCAGAATATCAGAAATGTGGCTGCACTCAAATTTGTTGTGTCTAATACTTGATTTATTTTAATTGTAATATTACAGCTTATTGTACTGAGGGGTGTATTCTACTGCATCGTTTTGGATGAAATGTGTACTACTGAAGGATAGCCATTTTCACATTCACTGATGTGACATTCCTTATTGATTGATTGCATTTCATAAAGAATTTTGCAGCCATTAATTATATTGTGTGTTGTTATCTTGTTCTAGCTATCGGGGTGACCAATCAGAGAGAGACCACACTAATTTGGGACAAAGAGACTGGAGAGCCTCTATATAATGCCATCGGTATGTACATGAGAATGTTTGTGGCATACATCTACATATAGCCTAACTCAGTGTTTCCCAAACCTCTCCTAGCGTACCCCTTGTCCTGCATGCTTTAGATCTCTCCCTGATCCAGCCCAGGTGATTCATACGAACCGGTTGCCATTAATCCCTGAAGCTGCTCCATGATAAGCAAATCATTTGAATGACCTGTGCTGGAGCAGGGAGAGATCTAAAGCATGCAGGGCAAGGGGTACGCTAGGAGAGGTTTGGGAGACACTGGCCTAACTGATACAGTACTGTGGTTAGTTGTTCTGACATGGGTCCTAGCTTAAGAAATGTGCCTACACACATGTATGCGCACAAACACAAACACACATACACATGCACAGAGATGAACACTTGCAAGCAGTTTGATGGTTTGTGTTCGTATTTTAACTCCTTTTACTTGACAGATAATTTGAATCATTTGTCTGGGCTACTTGGACAGTTCTATTTGGTAGACATGAGCACTGATTGAGGTTGGGTGTGCTGTGGTCATTTTGTGTATGTGACCTGTTTTTTTTTTTTTTTTGTTTGTTTTTTTTTGAACAGTATGGCTGGACCTCCGAACCCAGTCCACAGTTGAGCGGTTGATCAACAAGACCCCTGGCAGGAACAAGAACCACCTGAAAGTAAGAGAAGTTTAACACTGCCAGTGTACATCTACCATTACACCTGCCTTCTGGTCTCAGTCCATTCACTTTCAATGTTGCTGCCATTACACCTGCCTTGTGGTCTCAGTCCATTCAGTCACAGTGCAGCTGGTCAGCCCCTCCTGCCTTGCAGCCATAGTTTATGCCCTTTTGACCGCCAATTACAGTGGCCATTAATTCCATTCTGACCAGTAATGATTAAGCTCACACGTCTTCTAATGCGTGAGACAAATGAATTCCCTCACGGTTTGTAATATTTACTCTAAAACTTTAATTTTTGTGTACTGTTGCTGATCATGAACATCCTGACCATTTGTGTAGAATAAATGTCAGTGTAATTCTGAAATCTGTTTGATTTTTTTCAGTTCTGTGTTTGGTGTTGATTGATTTTTTTTTTTTTTTTTTTCCTTCTCTGTGCAACTGGATGAGTGTTGATGCTGTTCTTCTGTAAAATGCTGAACAGTCCAACCCTACACTGAAACAGTAGACCAGTTCATGTCCTCTGCAGAGTGTCTTGCAAGGAATGTGGAAGCTGGCTGGTTTGTGGCTTGTTTAAACTGTGGTTTGAACAGCCCTGCCCCGGGGTGGAGTACTGGCATGTGTGTCTCATTATCTGTAATATCTCAATTTCCTGCTTTCCACAATCTTAATCCTCCTCTGGAGTTTTTTTTTTACATTGGTGTACATCTTAAAATTTTGCCTGCAGAATTTGGGCAAAAATCTAAGCAGATACATGACTTTCCATTTACATTTTCCCAGATAATGAACAGAAAGTGGTAGAGTTTATTTAAAATGACATGACTGGAGATTCCAAGGTAGACTCCCTTGTCTTTTAGGCTAAACTTATTTGAACAGTAGTATGGACTGTTTTCAAATAGTGTTCTTTGTTCCATCTGAACAGTTTAGAAAGTTAGACAACAGTAAAGCCAGATCAACCAACTGAATGTAATAACATTAATACCTACAGTTTTTTGAGATGAAGTCAACCATGATGGAATAGCAATAAGACAACTGGTATTGTAACTGTAGTTATAGATTCATATACCTACTGGGGCTTAGCTGTTGCTCTCTTCAGCAAGCTGCTAAACTGTTGTTGACTGAGGGAGGTTTCCAGTCATATGAATGGGTTATGTCTCAGAAGGTTGGCACTGTACTCCAGATGAACGTGGATGAGACTGGTTTGTAAAACTCTGATTGTAATTATGGTGACTGAAAATCTTAGTCTGACTAAATCTTGGCCAGTGATGGCAGGGCTCTTTGTTGCAGTGCCTGGGAAGTGCAATGACGTCAAAAAAATTTATGGACAGGAGATGTAAAGTCATTCACACGATGTAGTTGACTCGTTCCCGCGATTTAGACATCTCATGGCCACGAGATGCAACCATGGACATTATATAAAATATACAAAACCCAAAACCAGTGAAGTTGGCACGTTATGTAAATCGTAGATAAAAACAGAATACAATGATTTGCAAATCCTTTTCAACTTATATTCAATTGAATACACTGCAAAGACAAGATGTTTAATGTTCAAACTGAGAAACTTTATTTTTTTTTTTGCAAATAATCATTAACTTAGAATTTAAAGGCAGCAACACATTGCAAAAAAAGTTGGCACAGGGCCTTTTTTACCACTGTGTTACATCACCTTTCCTTTTAACGGACACTCAGTAAACGTTGGAACTGAGAAGACCAATTTTGAAGCTTTTCAGGTGGAACTCTTTTCCCATTCTTGCTTGATGTACAGCTTAAGTTGTTCAACAGTCCGGGGTCTCCGTTGTCGTATTTTACGCTCATAATGCGCCACACATTTTCAATGGGAGACAGGTCTGGAGATGCACTCTTTTTACTACGGAGCCATGCTGTTGTAACACGTGCAGAATGTGGCTTAATTGTCTTGCTGAAATAAGCAGGGGCGTCCATGAAAAGACGTTGCTTGGATGGCAACATATGTTGCTCCAAAACCTGTATGTACCTTTCAGCATTAATGGTGCCTTCACATATGTGTAAGTTGCCCATGCCTTGGGCACTAATACACCCCCATACCATCACAGATGCTGGCTTTTGAACTTTGCGCCTATAACAGTCCGGATGGTTCTTTTCCTCTTTGGTCGAGGACACGATGTCCACAGTTTCCAAATACAATTTGAAATGTGGACTCGTCAGACCACAGAACACTTTTTCCACTTTGCATCAGTCCATCTTAGATGAGCTTGGGCCCAGCGGCCGGCGGCGCTTTCTGGGTGCTGTTGATAAATGGCTTTTGGCTTTTGCATTGTAGAGTTTTAACTTGCACTTGCAGATGTAGCGGCGAACTGTAGTTACTGACAGTGGTTTTCTGAAGTGTTCCTGAGCCCATGTGGTGATGTCCTTTACACACTGATGTCGGGTTTTGATGCAGTACCCTTGAGGGATCAAGGTCACGGGCATTCAATGTTCTACGTGCAGTGATTTGTCCAGATTCTCTTACGGACCGTAGATGATGAAATCCCTAAATTTCTTGCAATAGCTCGTTGAGGAATGTTGTTTTTAAACTGTTCGACAATCAGCTCACGATTTGTTCACTAAGTGGTGACCCTCGCCCCATCCTTGTTTAGAATGACTGAGCATTTCAGGAAGCTGCTTTTATACCCAATCATGGCACCCACCTGTTCCCAATTAGCCCGCTCACCTGTGGGATGTTCCAAATAAGTGTTTGATGAGCATTCCTCAACTCTCTCAGTCTTTTTTGCCACTTGTCCTTTTTTTGAAACATGTTGCAGGCCAAATTCCAAATGAGCTAATATGCAAAAAAAATTACAAAGTTTACCTGTTCGAACATTAAGTAACTTGTCTTTGCAGTGTATTCAATTGAATATAGGTTGAAAAGGATTTGCAAATCATTGTATTCTGTTTTTATTTACGATTTACACAACGTGCCAACTTCACTGGTTTTGGGTTTTGTACATGCAGTGAATGGATACAACTCATTCCCTGAATTTGAGTCGCCAAAATCGTCGGAAAGAGTTAATTAAACTGAGGGATTGGCTTGTGTCTTTTGGCCAAGTATTAACCAAATTGTGGCAACGAGTTATATCTCGTGGCCCGGAAATATTTTTTTTCCATGTCATTGCGTGCTCTTCTGGGCTCCGTACTTACTGTGGGTGTAATTGTAACCAGTCCCTCCCATCCCCCCCCAAGCACAAGACAGGCCTTCCCATCAGCACCTACTTCAGTGCCGTGAAGCTCCGCTGGCTCATGGATAACGTGGAGGAGGTCCGCGAGGCGATTCTGTCCCACCGCGCCATGTTCGGCACAGTGGACTCCTGGCTCATATGGGTGAGTCTCTGCTTCCTTTGTCATTTTAAATGCTCTGTTATATTAATAGGTGTGCGGCTCACTGTGTAGCAGGAGCTAATGAAGGCCACTGACCACCACAGAAGAAGGCTGTGGTCAGTTGAAATGCATGTGTCAGTGCTGGTGAAGACCACAATAGTGTGAGGACACTTGTGTTACAGACAAAGTGAGAAACCTGAGGTGGCCCTGTCTGTATTAACCCTTTATATTTAAAGAAAAGTAAAAAAAAATACAATGTTCTGCAACTGCATCCCTTTCAAATACCAGTGGTGATAATGACATTTGCAGAAGAGCGCTCATCTAACAGCATTCTAATTATACATGTTGTAATCTTATATCTTAAAGAAAATGGTGACCCTGTTCCCAGAGATTGACGATCCTGCGAGTTCTTTTCAACCCTAATTTTGCATGTTTGATTCTACTGATGAGAATCTTTGCAACATCACTGGTTGCTGAATGAGGTGTGTGATGGGAGGTCTTCAGAAATGGAGTTTGTTGTCTCTGACTTGAAGGGTTCAACATGTTGAGCTTGAATGGTTAAATCTGACCCCGTTCCCCCCACACCGTGGCAGCGCAAGACCTGCTGCCATTGCTGTGGACACCCAGCCATATTTGAGGCTGTTTGGCCCGATGCAGGTTGAAGTTTTGGGTTTATCTGCTTCCTCTCCAGTGTCTGACTGGGGGTAAGAGCGGGGGAGTCCACTGCACGGATGTGACCAACGCCAGCCGCACTATGCTCTTCAACATCCACACCATGGACTGGGACCCCGAGCTCTGCAAGTACGTCCCCCTTCTCCCCACCTCTTTTGGCGGTGCTATTGGGCAGGAGGGGGTACAGCCCAAAATGTGAAGTCCTTGCTCCTTCTAATGTGCTGCTTAACCCTTTCGCGGTCGGGTACGGAAATTTCCGTATTATGCTAATTGACTCTGCCCAAATACAATTTTTTTTTTTTTTTTTTTTTTTTTTGTTTTTGATTGGCATGGGGTCCTCAGTCTTATTCAGAAAGGGTCTTTGTGGATGCAGGCTTGCATTCCAACTAAGCAGTTACAGACTGGATTCTACTAATCAAGGTCTTCAGCCAAGATTCAAACTCAAACTGATCTTGTATCTCTGAATATTTACTCTCAGTATTTAAAATCTGCTAAATTTGGTGTAAATAAATGTATCCAACTTGTGCTGAAATGTATAAGCAACATTTAACTGTACTATATCATACCATGAAATTTTGTGGTTAACTAAGAATTTAATTAAAACTTGCATGTCTGATATTTGATCTTAATTAACGTGGGCAGAGCAATCATGTTTGGTCTTGTCAAAGCTGGGTGCCGAAGGGCTAATGATGTGCATTAGCATGGAGCTGCAGTCGGGCCGCTACCTCACATTGGATAGTAAAGCTGTTGTTCCTTGCAAGTATTGCTATACACTAGATTTTGCAGCTGCTTGTAACTGGTGGTAACAGTACATCATCCTACTGGTTTGGTCATTTAATGATGGGCCTGTTCATTCTTGAATGAATTGGAGAGTGCAGTCTTTTGCTTAAAAGGGACCACCTTTTGTAATCTTTTAAAATTATTTTTTAATGAGCACATTTATTTTATTTGGTCAGAAGCCGGTGGTTTACCATTGAGTTCATTGTTTTATGATTCTTGCAGGTATTTTGGTATTCCAATGGAAATCCTGCCAAGAGTGAGAAGCTCCTCTGAAATATATGGTCTAATGGTGAGTCTCCATTAGAGTTTTTTTTGTATTACCAACTGCCTTAGACCTATCTCTGTTGTTACGACTTCATGAGAAGGAGTTGTAAACCTGAGTATTATTGCCTTGGATTGGATGTGATGATAACCTGGTGCACTAAAATTCTAAAGAAATGAACTTCAGTCTCCTGATTTGGTGCGCTTTTTCAACTGGTTGGCTGATCCATATTCTAACCATTATATTACATTATGTATTGTTTGTACTGATAAACCGATAATTCCGTTCAGTGTTATTCTCCCCATATCGGTGGTGGGATGGGGCGCCTGAGATAAGCAGTTTTACGGTAATGTTAGGGTGCTTGATCAGGGATGGCTGAGTATATGATAAAGTCCTTAGTGGGAGGGTCGGAGATTTGACTTTTTTTTTTACCGTGTTCTGGCATAAATTCTTTTATCTGGAGCTGACTCGTGGATCTTTACTGATTATCCTCTGTTGTATTATCGTAAATGTGTGCACAAGCTTTTTGAAATTGGTGAAATAAAAGCAAAATGTGTAAAAGCATCCTCTTTTATGTAGTTTGCCAGGTGACGTCAGTAGTGTTTTTTTTCCTGTGCACGGTGTTTCACTGAATGAAGTTTGAGAGGGAGGAACCTCAGGCACAGCAGCTGCTGAATGCTTGGAAAAGCCATGTTATTATTTTGGTGTTGGCTGGGTAGAAGTGTTAAGCCCTACAGACCCATGCATAATTTGAGACTGCCCTCCTGGGGGTGGGGAAGGATTCTGCTAGAAGCATCTGTGCAGCACCTGTCTTTAGCGCCACCTGAAGGTTGATTGGGTATTTGCAAGTTTGATTTGTGCAATACCAATATTGTGCCCATTCATTGGACGTGTTGTTGATTTTATGTGTCTATGAGTGTCTTCGTCTGTCTCGCATGCTCTTTATAAGATCGATAATGGAGTTTTCTGGAATGAATAACCAGGTGCAGTATTTGGTGCACAAAAAATACCTGCTTAGAAATGTTTATCAATAGTGCTTTGGTCAGACTTATGCTGCAGAATAGTGTTTTATCTGTCCTGAAACCTCATTTGTATTTTTGTCCTCTGCAAACTGGTAGAAAATATGTTCTAGTCTGGTGAGTATTTATGATTTCCTCATCGGTTTCATCATGGTTGGAGAGCACTGGCCTTCTTGGTTCTGCTGCGCTCTGTGCTTCACTGGGCTGTAAGCTGTTGAACGGTGCATTTCCAATTCCTAACACCAGGGGCAGCACGTGCAAATGCGTGCGTTTAACATGTCATGGGTTAAATTCAGACCTGGATGAATTACATTATTTGTTTTTCATTCAAATACTTTTGTACACTTTACTGAGCTTGAATGGTGTTCGATGGCCTATGAGCTACACCTCGCAGAAGTGTCTGCGCCTCGCATTGTCATGTACTTGATTGTACATTCTAATTAGCAACATCACTCAAACACAGAATAGTTTTTTTTCAACCAAAACAGTTATGCAATTGATCCAGGTCCGGATAAATACTCAACTTCATTTTTAGGTGAAGGGGGCTTCATCTAGTCTTCTGGGTGCATTACATTAAAAAATCCTGGCTTTTAAAGTGAATTCTGGTAAATGTTTTTATATTGAGGTTTTGGTTGGGATGCTTTGGGACCAATTTGCACAGAAATGTATTCATATTATTAGGCTTTGCAATGTAATATTAAGTGCTTTTCTTGAAAACTGAAAGAATAAAGCTTTTGTCAGAATATTTTTCACAGATTTATGTCCGAAGTTCGGTGATGTCTGTCCGTATGTTTAAATTTGTGATGGATGACGCTTAACATGCAGAAAAAAGTGTGCATGCATGCGCGCTCTATCGCTAATGCGCACACACACACACACACACACACACACACTCCCATGCTGGCTGCCAGCACTGTTAGCTGCAGCAGTTGGAAATGTACTGGTTGTAAGTATACCTCCAGTTTACCTCATGTCATACCCCCCCTGTCAGCCTTTTGCTGTACACCTTTTCAGGTGTCCAAAGGTATGGATCCTTGGTAACTGTGACAGCTGGTTCCCTGCTGTACCCTGTGACACATCGCGATATGCCGCTGCTCTGATTTACTCATAACCTCTTCACTCTTTCAGCACTACGGTCGAAGTGTGTACAAACAAGTTCAAATTCAGTCACGTAATGGTGGGCATAGCTACATCTGGATCATTCGTATAGCCAGCATGATATGAATCCGTGTGAGTGAAGAGGTTTGGTGAATAGAGGCAAAAGATTGTCCACATGCTTCGGTCACCCTCTTCATCTGCCACTGTACTGTGCCTTGAGACCCCTCATTGGCTGTCCTGAACAGTGGCTTACTCCTGCTAGCCCTGTGATTGGTTGGCTGTCCTTGTCTTTAGTCATCAATGAGTCCTCAAACTAAATTCAGTAATTATTATTATTTATCAGTTTCACATATTTTTTTTTTTTTTTTTAACCTGTTTTGAAAGAAAAAATTTTTGTTTTCAATCAAATTTTGTCAAAATTCCTTTGTCTAACAGTCATCTTTTTTTTTTTTTTTTTAGAGTTTGATTTGAATACGTAAAGGGCTATTCCGAGGTATTTTAACAAAATGTCCCCTCCATGGCGAGACACTAAACCGTCCCCCAAACAAAAATCTGTTGATGTATTTTTTTTTTTTTTCCAATTTATGGGTATAAAAGTGCACTACTATATTCGGGAGAAAAAAGCTCAAATTTTTCCCTCCATTTCCATTTGGGGATCATTTTAGTGTCTGTCACGGAGGGGACATTTGTTTGACAATACCTCAGAATTGCCCTAAAGATGAAATTGAATTAAATTATCTTTTTTTTCTCTACTGTGATGTTTTTTATGAACTGTGACAATGAAGTGATTAGTATTGCTCTTTGGAATTATTTATATTGTTTTTTATTTTGCAGAAATCTGGTGCACTTTCGGGGATCCCCATATCAGGGGTGAGTGTTTTTGTTATTCATGAACTTTGTCATGATATTGTTTGCAACAAGATTTCTTTTATTTTTTGGTAAGGGTCAAAATGGTGAAAGAATTTCATGACATGTAGTGCATAATGGTTTGCAACTGCACTAGGGTTCCGTTACAGTGGCTCTACTCTGGATAAGGAGTGGGATGCCAGTAGCAGTGCATTAAAGTAACTGCATGGTGGATACGGAGTGAAGCTGTGAATGTAATGTATATTACAGTAATTGCTCCAACTGGGATCGTCTTTGTCTTATGGAAATTAACAATGTGCCAATATCTTGCAGTGCTTGGGAGACCAGTCAGCAGCTCTCGTCGGGCAGATGTGCTTCCAGGACGGACAAGCGAAAAACACGTGAGAGAAGTTTTGTTTACATCGGTCTGTCTCAGTCATCCTCCCTATAGCAGTATGAACTGAAATTAATAGTCTCACCCTCCACAACCTGCAAGTTTTTTTTTTTTTTACAGTGGGGGCTGAATTATTGTACCTGGGAACTGTATCGTTTGAATTGGGGGTTCCTGCAGTAACTCGGAGGATGCCATATGGAAGGGCCATGGGGTACTGAGGTGCCTACGTATGTCACTGCTACTTGGCTTCTGGCATTAGTGGTAAAATCCCTATTGAAATTTATAATGAAATTTGTACACTTTTCAGCATTACTCAAATTGGAATTAATTTTATGAGCCGATACGATCAGAGATTAACCTGATGGGTATACGGATGACAGTGTGCGCATCAATTTCATTTTTTTTTTTTTTTTTTAATCAAAATGTAATGCTGTTCTGTTTTCGGTCCAGTTCATTGTCAGGTTTTGCGAACTGCAGGTCCACTACACAAATGCGTAAATAGTCCATTCCTGGCCAAGCGGGTTCCTCAGTTTCAGCAAATCTTTACGACCATAATCTGACAGAAGCCGATCAGAGACATAAATGGGAGAGAACAAAGTAGATTCATTGTTTGCTTACCATTGGCTATTGCCAGAAGACCGTAGAACCTGCTACATAGCAAAGTTATTTCACCGCTGACTTCTATCAGCTAGTTTACATGTGGTGCATAGAAAGTAATAGAGAACAGTAAATTGTGATTATTTTGCTACTTAGCTTATGTTAGGTCAGCAAGAACAGCAAGTTGTGATTATTTAGCGAGGTAGCTTGCAAGCTAGGTCAGTGATGCATTGGGGAGGTTGATTAGTTGGCTGGCTTGTTCGCTGGCTACTTCCGGCGAGCTACATTTGATACATAGAAATCATAGAAAGCAGTGAGTATTGATCATTTTGCTGCTTAATTAGTGTTAGGTCTGCGAGTTCTGATTTTAGCGGCATAGCTAGCTTGGACAGTTAAATATTTGAGTGAGTAGTGGGCTAGCTTGTTCGCTAAAAACCAAGGTTTTATGCTGACAAACCTTGGTCATCGATATGTGGCCATTAATTTAAATTAGTACTATCTAACCTTACAGAACTTGATAACTAGCTAGGATAGCTTAACTAAGAATGTACAGTAACTATATAGCATTGGCCAGCTAGCCTTAGCTTGCTACCTCACTTGACTTTCTTGCTTTTTCAACCTCACTTGATAGCTAGGCAAGGATGCCAAGGTGCTGACAGCTTTCTTATGCAAATCAGACATCAGAATTTATTGCAGTCTCTTTTGCTTTGCAACTGGGTGGATCAGGCAGCATGTAGTTTTTATATTCTAAATGGGGTTGGCATGTCGGTGAAAAATTAAAGCTGTCGTTTTTCTCAACCATAGTCAGCTGTGATTTACATTTACTTGGAAATACGATGCAAAATCTCGAAATCAATTGAGGCTTTAAAATAATGGGAAATACTTCAAATTTGAATTTGTAAAAATGTTTATGGCTGAAATGAATGGAAATACTTATTTTTGACACCTATTTGACTTGGTCACCTCTTTACCCTATAGGTCTGTGGTAAAACCAATGTTGACTATAATGACCACAGTGCTCATGTAATTTTCTTGTACTGTAGGTATGGAACCGGTTGCTTCCTGCTCCGAAACACAGGACCAAAGGTATGTAGCGGTCTGCTTGTTAGTCTCTGTTTAATCCAATCAGGTGTGTAACATTAGGGTTCAAATGAGAATCTGTGGAAGACTGATGTTTAGGAACTTGGTTGAGAAAATCTGGGGTACCACATCGAGGCTGATTGCAGTGGTGGGAAATCAAGTTTCAGAAAGTTAAAGTCCACCCCAGTATTTTGTGCCAGCCCTCTGCATTTCAGAATTGGCACAATTCTTCTGCCAGCAGGCAGAAAAAATACGATGTCACCTGATTTGGTTCATCAGTGGAGAAAACGTACTGCAGGATTTCACTTTCTGACTTCCGGACTTTCTACCTTTGGCTGTTTGCCATAGCCTAAGAGACAGTGGTGAAAAAAAGCTTAATTAAGTTGTTTTTAAAATGAATTTAGTTTTTTACTAACCATTTATTCAAAGCTTTTATTTTGTTTCGACTTATCAGTCTTTGAACAATCTTTACAACATGATTTTCTGAAACTGTGTGAATAGTTCAAGGTCTTCAATAATAAAGATAATAAACCTTTTAAATGGAAACAATGGATGTGTAGATTTGTTTTTTCATGGATGGAATGATGAAATGCTGAGAAGCTGCTCTTTCAGGTTAAGCGTTTCTGTGTCCATCTCTGTAGCCGGTGATGTCTGACCATGGCCTTCTGACCACGGTGGCCTACAAGATGGGTCGGGACCAACCTGCCTGCTACGCATTGGAGGTACACACTGTCAGCTGTGGGCCTTGAAGTGTATATGACGCATTCATTTTTCCTGTTTTTGGTTGTTTGAATATACGATAAACAAAAAAGTTTAGAAATGATGAAAAAATCTTTCTGCCGCCCGAAATGCACGGATTGTCCTGGAGACTGTATCCAAGAATGTCTACTCGTGAAGTCCGTGTAATTGATAGCAGTCTCGGCGTGGTTCAACTTTGAGTCAATTAACTTGCATTTGCTCGCCAAATTGCTGCTGCACAAATTTGACCCATTTTGCCCTCAAAGGGGAATCTGAAGGAAATGCATGCATTGATATGCAAAACATAATTGTAGATGATGGACTGTCTTTTTTTTTTTTTTTTTAACTGTTTGTTTTGTCATTTTGTCTTCAAATTCATAATGTTGGATTTGACCTTGTATATTCATGTATTATTTGTAGATGTCATTTCTGTAGGGATACCCCCAATATCTGTCAGCATGCTATAATGGTAACGCAGGGATATTCCCTCCATTACTGGTGAACTGTGATTGGTCTTTCTCCTTTTATCGTTCATTATTACTGGCTTCTTTGGTCCTGCCCTACCACTTTGTGGGTCCAGATTGATTGTGACTGGTGTCATGTTGCTTGTCCTGACCTGTGATTGGTTTGTTTCAGGGCTCTGTGGCTATTGCTGGAGCAGTGGTCAGATGGTTGAGGGACAATCTTGGAATTGTCGAAAGCTCCACTGAGATCGGTGAGGAAGGCATTTTCTTTTTTTTTTAGCGTTTAGTAAAAATATCACAAAACTGGCTTCCATTTGAACTCTAGTGTGAATTCCTATTTGGTCCTAATGCCTAAAAAAACTGCCCATGACCTCTCTATTAACATTGTCTCTCTGTCTTCCCTCTCTTATTTTATTTTTTTTGTGCTGTCAACTGTTCCCCCATCAGAGAAGCTGGCTGCCACAGTGGGCACGTCATATGGGTGCTATTTTGTTCCAGCATTTTCTGGCTTGTATGCCCCCTACTGGGAACCTAGTGCTAGAGGGTGAGCAAAATGGCAGGCAAAGCTGAGCAGAGAACCTTCTTTTGGAAATGCTCTTTATTCTAATTTAGGCTGGCCTTCATATTGACATCATACTCCCTCCCTCTCCTGCAGGATCATATGTGGTTTGACTCAGTTCACCAACAAGAGTCACCTAGCCTTCGCTGCACTGGAAGCAGTGTGCTTTCAAACCCGAGAGGTGAGGGCAGCAGTGTATCCATACATCATTCCTCTGATAAACAGCCATGTTGACTGCAGGTGGCTGGCTGTTTGCAGAATACGCCGCCACCTCTGCTGATGTTTCGAACTTGTAGGTGCATCCTACTCTTGTTCGCACAGCCGATTTATGTGAAAATGGTGGAGGGTTGTGTAATGATTACTATTATTATTGAATACACAATTACAATGACTGCTCAAAAGCTGGTTGCCGTCTTAGCCTTCATGCAGCCAATTATTGTTGGCATTAATGCGGCACCCCATAGCCGGCTGTGTGGAAATTGAATGAACGAATGATTGATGGGTTTTTCTCGGCTTTGGCCCTCAGATCCTGGATGCGATGAATCAGGACAGTGGCATCCCTCTGACACAGCTGCAGGTGGATGGGGGCATGACCTCCAACAAACTGCTCATGCAGCTGCAGGCCGACATCCTGTGCATCCCTGTGGGTAAGACACTATCCAATTCCTGTTTGGGTCAAACTCACTACAGTTCCAGGTCCTCTGGATTTTAGTAGGTTCTTTTGTACCAGCACTGAAAATGACAACCTCAGCTGATTTGTTAGAAGAATGAAAATCACTTCCAAATGACATACAATAACAATGAATTAGTTCTACAAATACAGGGAGCTAATGCCTATTCAAATATAATGAACTAATGCCTCTCTAAATACTCTTTTTCCATCTTTTTACAACCCCTATTCCAGAAAATGGTGACACATTATGGAAAATGTAAATAGAATTTTAAAAAAGCATGATTTGTGTAGTCCATTCATCATCTACTATATTGAAAACTATGACTTATTAGTCAGTGCTCAAACTTGTGAATTCTATTGTTTATGGACAGTACACCTGTGATTTGGTGCAATGAGGTGACTGCAAAAAAAAAATTGGCGTAGGGGCAAATTGGGACTAAAACATGACGTGACAAGTTGCTATAAACGATGACGTGAAACTGGTGATGTCAAATGGGTGAAATGATTATGTAATGTTATAAAAGGAACCTAGTCTCTCAAGCAAAGATTGGTTGAGGCTCATTAATTAGTTGACAAATGTGTAAGCTTGGTCATTCCATGCCCACTGTCCAGATGGCTCCCACTTGACCATCTCAGATTTGGCTGAAAAATTCCAGCGGCTGCATTCACCTCCTAATAGGAGGAATCCAAAATTTTAGATGTCAACTCCTAATAGTTTTGTCATTAAAAAATATTTTTGCAACTAAGTTCTGGCCCGTTTTGAACAGTAATTTCTGAGGAGCCACTTTCACATGGCTATATCTAGAAAAGTGTTTCAGCTAAGTCCTTCAAATTTTCTGGGGTGAAAATTTGCTGCTATAACTTGAGGAATATGGACTTATAAAGGTGTCCCTTCAGTTTATCTTGTATTTTTGGGCGCTTAAAGTTGCTTGAAAAGTTTACTCTGCGCTCTGAGGTAGCACATTTGAAGGACTGTAAAAACCCTAATTTCAAAGACGGGGATTTGGTAATGCACATACAGCTTCCCATATATGTTGTGTATTTTGTATTCCAATTCTGTCCTTCTCTTATGAATAATCTAGAAAATATTAAGGCTTGAAAATGAAAGAAAAATTTTGTGCTATTTTTAACAAAATTTATATTAAAAAAATGACACCATCCACCAACATCAAATTGACTGTTTTTGAAAGATTAATTGACTATAATTAACATATCCAAGATTTCTGATGGTGTTCTGCTTTATTTTCTCAAAATAAATTTATGAAAATATGGTATTTTTGTGGACACAGCATTTAATGGCATTGAAGGCATATTCAAACATTATTTTATTAAATGCTCATAGTTAATGATAGGAAAGCTCAAACTCAACAAACTCAAGCTGCTATGAAGAGGTTATCTGTTCCAGGGATGTCCGTGAATTTTCCAGCAAGAGGACACCAAAACACAGTTGCGTGCAAAATTTTATTTGTTAGAATTGACCGAATGGTGGCTGTAGTGCCCAAGTGAGTGTGTCTAAAAGGTGTGTTTAATCTGTGGCGATCAGTTGATTGGCCACTTTTTTGGAATGGGTTTGTAGTCCTCAGAATGTTTATTTTTAATAAGAAATTCAATTCACGTTGGAACATGGAATAATTTTGCTGTTTTCAACATAGTGGGTAAATGGATTTGAAAAATCAGTCCCTGTAATATTATTTGTATTTTCCATGATATGCCAACTTTTTTTTGAAATGGGGTCATATTTTTACAAGGTGGTTCAGGTGTTAAAAGAAACAAAATGTAGGCTTTATTTTTGCAAGCGGAAAAGTATTGCATGAAGGCTGTACTCTTCTAGCCATCATACTGGTGACACAGAAATTAAGCGTTTGACAATTTCTCCAGTGCCAGCCCTCCAAACTAAGCCCAAGTCAATTTTCTAAAATGGTCTGCAAAGAAAATCACTGCGTGATCTCCAAGAAGATCAGAGTTTCTGTAGCAGCTGTTTGTCTGAAATATGAGAACTATCATGATTGACAGATAGGGCATTGCCACACCTTGAGTAACTGAAGGGGGATGCACTACAGCTATACTGAGTTACCAAGGGCAAGTCCCCACACTGCTGAACACTAGTGATCCAAATTACCATCCAGATCACTTGATTGAGAAAGGAATGTTGAATAAACTAAATTAAAAATTGAGTAAAACTTTGAATAACTAAAAACAAAAATAAAACTTGAAGGAAAAATTACCTGCCAGCATCGCAAAATGTGTTATTGCTACACCATTCATATACCAAAGTGAAGTCATTAACAGATGGCTACACTCTAGCAACTCTATTGGGCTCTAAGGCTCAAACTGCTATACCATGGTATTGCCTTAATCTCTAAAGAGATCCATTAATAAAGTTTTCAACAACCATAATATTTGAAGATTGACTTCAAACTCGGAAGTGCAGTTCCTTGGGTCCACAGCAATATACCCACCTAGTTTGAGGTTGTTTTGCAAAGTGGTTCTTGAGAGATCGATAAAGCTGCATGCACAAGTATCACTCAAGCAGCAACTGAGCGGGCGCTGCGCCATACCGCGCAAACAGCAATTGAATGGACACTGCACTAATAATAATAATAATAATAATAATAATAATAATAATAATAATGTCATCATTATCATAGCTGTTGGCAAATGTCTTGCCACACGATAGGTTTTTAGATGCAGTGATTCATTATCATCACAATGGGAGGTTTAGGTGAAGATTAAAAGGCTGTTCCCGTTGCTCCAGTGAAGCCCTCCATGCCGGAGACCACAGCCCTCGGAGCCGCCATGGCAGCTGGAGCCGCGGAGGGGTGAGCGTCTGGAGCCTGAGGCCCGAGGACCTGAGCGCTGTCACCTCGGAGAAGTTCGAACCTCAGATCAACCCTGAAGGTAGAGGACAGCCGAAAACGCTGCAAAAATGTGCAAATACTCTGCTCCATTAGAACTGCCAACCACTCTGCCTTACAAACAGGAAAAATATCTGCTGGTTAGAATAGTTTGCACTCTCTTACTTTGTTGAACATCCATGGGCAGTGTGATGTAGTTGGTGATTTCATGTCCATCTGCTAAGATTCAACAGCAGAGGTAGGGAGACGGCTTTAACAGCTGAAGGCTGTTAAAGAGGATATGAACCATTCAACCAAGTTAAGGGGATTTAACAAAAGGATTTCCACTCTAATCAAAAATGATATAAGAAACATGACAAATGTAAAAATATAAAAAAGACAGTGTATAACTTGCAGTCTATAACTTGTGATGTCATGGGGTTGGTTGGCTTGGATACTCTGCAACAGACGGTGAAACCTTTCTGAGACGGCGAAAGGCTGAGGCAGTAAAAAATAGACACTGAGGAGTCACAGGGAAGAAGATAAAAAAAGAGGCCATTATTGTGTTGCTCCTGGATGTAAGAAGTAATTTTGGGTTAAAGCCAAGATCAAAACAGTTCATTTCCATAAACTGCTGAAACGGAAAACGGAACTGCTGCACAGGCCAGTGACACTGAAGAGCGTGAACCTTTCGCCCTCTGATGGGCGCTGAGTCCAGGGTTGGCAGTGAACAGAGAAATCTATAATATTGATTGAAGCATTTTCTTTGCGCATATGTAAAAATGCATAAATTGGCAGGGCCTGCCTAAAATTACTGCTAGGGACTCAAAACCTTCTAAATGATCATTTTTTGTCTTTAATTGGTGGGAATTCATTTAGTAAATCACCTTAATTTGGTTGAATGCTTCATATCTACTTTGCGGATGCAGGGGGAATCTAAGCAGTTTCTGCTCGATGGGATTAATTACCTCGAACATAAGGAGCCAGTTTCACAAAGAAGCGTTATGCCTGGTCTCGGTCTAAATTATTATTTTTTATTTATTTATTTTAATGGAGTTCCTTTGTTCCTAATTCACTTCAGTACAGGGCTGCGCTGATGCGGTGCCTGTGAAACTGACCCTGCGTGTCCTGTTTTCTTGTGCTTACCCTACTATCGTTTGCGCACGACAGAGAGTGAATTTCGATATGCGCGCTGGAAGAAGGCTGTGCAGAAATCCATGAACTGGGAAACCACTGAACCCATCATTAATGGAAACGGTATGCCAAACTCCCTCCCCCAGTAAATGTGCTCGCTTGATGTCTCCTTTCATGCATTAATACATGAGTGATTCATTATGTACTCATACATTGAGTCTTCCTCACTTTGCTAAGAATGAAATCCATGTAGCTCTCATAAAATTCAGAGCAATTTTCCTGATAAGTCTGACGTAATGCATCACATGATAATACTGCTTCCAGGTCCAAATAACGAAAGCACATGCAGTATGCTGTGGACATGGCCGAGCCAGTTACCATGTTCACGCTGGCAAATTTATTATCCCCTTAAAAGAAGGGATTAATATCCTATAATTCAAACTGTATTTGGTCCATGGTGGCCTAGACAGGGGAAATGTAGTTGTCAGTGAAATGGGGCTGTGTTTATAATAAGTATTTTATTTTTGATGTAAACATGGCTTGCTAAAAGGCACCTCTTGCAAATATTCATCTGAGTGAGGGCCATGCTGGACTATTCTCAATGGGCCAATGTTTCACTAAATTTTTGTTAACTTACCTCATTAGCTGTATCCATCTACCCTTCTTCTTTCCATCAACCGGCAAGCGATAAAGTGACCGCTCCAGACATGCAGTATTTGTTTCTGACCAATATCAGAACTCAACACTGAGGCATATTGCCAGTACAGTGCCAAGCACGTTAGACCCAGAAACATTATTATCACACGATGTGTTGCGTCACGGCTTAATGAGAATTGGTGTGTGAAATTTGAGCATGGGAGGAACGTGGCGCTCAGAGAAATTGCACCTAAAACATGCCTAGAAATGGTAATTGATAGTTTGATTGAATGTACACATTTGAAAGGTAGCAGTTATTGAAAATTTGTTCATCGAATGTTGTGCATATGTAAGTGACACAGAGAGCGACTGCTTTTCCGGAAGATTTTACTTTTCAGAATTGCACCACGAAACGGATCCACAAACAACTGCCGCAGTCTTTAAACATCTGAAAATAACTTCACTTAGGCTACTTTTTTCCCCGTGGTGTTTCATCAGGCGATGCTAAAAATATTCCCAGTGACACTTGCAGTAATGCCAAAATTAGTTGGAAGGACATGCACTTCTCTTACACTAGCCTTGGTGAGAAATGAGCAATGCCATAAAGTGCTTAACAAAGTTATTAGACCACCACCCAATGTAAGGTTTATACCACAGCTGCCCTAAATTAACAGCGTTGGTAATAACCAAAATAATTTTTATGTTTCTGTTATGGTTAATCCACCAGTATGCGCAAGCTCTTTCACTGAAATTATAGTTTTAATGCTAAAATATAATTATTGTTGTTATCCATGAATTTTCGAATTTACCGTTTTACAAAAAAGCAGAAAAAGATTGTTAAGCACATTATTTTTTGATGAAAATGCCAAATAACAGTTATTTTCTTGCATTCCTGAACATAAAAATTAGTTTTAGTGGTTGAATGCAAGAATGTAAGCTGTTATCAAGGCCAAAGGAGGCCATACATAATATAAATTTTTTTTTTTTTTTTTTGGTTTTTATATGTGTGGACTATTTAGTGGTTTCAGTTCGTTATTTGCCAAAGAAATTACAAAGGAGTTTTTAGTTTTAAACAAGTTCTTGACAAATTTCTTAAATATTTGTGTTTTCTTGTTTTTTTTATGACAGGTGGTCTAATAAATTTTAAGCGCTGTATCTTAATATTGTATTTCACTTTGATATATAGTCACTGGCATGTCTCAGATAAGCAATCCAATACATTTATTCAATCATTAATGTCCATCCTTAACATTTTTAGGCAGGGAAAAGCACAGCAAACTCTCTAGGCATCACACTTTTGGATAACCATTTCCTGAAGTTTCCAGAATACTTGGGGTACCTTTCTGTACTTGGAAAAACGGCTCCCTCTCTCGTCTCCTCCCCTGTACTTCCAGAGAGGAGAGTTAGGGTGGTAGATGGGAGAGTACTCTGAGTTTTGGGACGCATCCTTCCTCCCCCTGTTCATCTGTTTGTGTCATCACTTCTTCTGTCTGTTCCTGTGTCCCATGTATCACTACTTCCTCTTCCTGTTCAGCCTGGGTCTGGAGAAAGAGCACATTTCCACATCACTGTTTTCAAGCAACTACAGCTGACCTAATCTAAGGTCAAGCGTGCACGTGTGTGTCTGCATGTGTGTGTATGTGGGTGAGGTGTGGTTTTTGAATAGTCCTGAATTAATCTTTACTTTGCATACTTGAATGAGTGCATCCTAACTTGCCTTGTCTCATGAATGCTGATGGCTTCTCATCTGTTGCTTGAATTGATTACTTTAACACAATCAACTATTCATTCACACTGAACTGACAATCAAGTTTTTGCTTGTGGCTTTGCTGAAAGTTTTCTAGTTAAATGCTGAAAATCATTTATCAACTTTTTACTTAATTTAGAAAAGTTATCACTCCTAATAGTTTTAAATTTCAAGGATTTATTATAATCATTAGCTTATAATTTTGCTCATAATAATGATTCTGCAGTTCTGGAGGACCTTACAGGCTATTAGCCGTCCCAGAGAATACCCAGGGTGCATTTCATCTGCTGAGAATGGGCTCGCCCTCTTTGTCACTTGTCATATGACAGCAGCTGTTGCATTACTGGCCTTGATTTTGTCAGAATTTGTCCTTAATGTAACTCTGACTCACATACGGCCCACTTCTTCCTTGACCTTCACTCTATGGTGAGTAAATGTTTGAGTTAATTCGCCAGGCTGTGTGATGTCATGGAAAGACATGAGCTCTTGCGGGGAGTTGTGAGTCAGAGTTGGAGTTGAGGGCGAGTGTAGTCTCCAGGTCGGTCCTGTATTCATGTGTCCCACTGTCTCTCTCTCCTCTGCTGTGTGGCTGTGTGAATCGGACCTCTGTTGTGGACGACCTGCAGGTGAAACGAGCATCTTCAGTAGTGCTCCTTTGGGTATTTACATTCTGGGCAGCATGTTTATGTTAATTGGAGCAAAGTACATCGCAGGTTAGTTTCTGTGCTTGAGGGTGTGTTCGAGTGAGTGCTTGTTTATACGGGGCGGGGGGTTGACAAATTCTAAGATGCCCCTTAAAAAATGTCTTTAACTTTTAATTCTCTAAATCACTATTATAATATCATGTTCATAGGCCTTTGCTATTAATCTGAATGCTACTTAGGAGCTCCACTGCTTTAGGGAAGTCTAACCAGCTGCACTTTTTAAGTTTCAAAAGCAAGATGAGGAAACTAAATGAGTCCCAAAGGGGCCCAATAATTGGAGCCAAAAAGCGAGGGGAACTGTGTCAGTATTTATGGCATCATATGGAAAATGCCAAAAACGGCCACTGCAGTGGAGAACTGTGACCAAAAGTCAAAACTCTCCGAGGAGGAGTTGACGAGCCTTTGGTGGGATTGTTGCTAATAACCACAGAGCTACAGCTCTGAAAATGACCAGAGAATTGAGTCAGTCCATATGTGAACCAGACTCAACAAAACCAGCACATTGTGAGCTTCATAAAGCTTATGCTGGCAGTGTATCCAATGATTTGATCCCCCCCCCCCATTTTAGTGTGTGAGTGTGTGAGTCTGTGAGAGTCGGGCAGTATTCCACACTCTTGTTTGTTGGTCATTAATATTTATATCCTTGTAAAAGTAACAATGGAATATGAAATGACTGGAGTTAAAGTGTTGATGGTTGTAAAGAACTAAAGCTCTCATTCGTCCGCTGACCAAACTCCTGCAGTCTGCATCGCACTGATTAAATATGTGATTATTATTTGCATGCCCATATCTGCCTGGTTTTCTAATCCTCTCTTCAGCATAATCATGGCTGCTTTGTGGGAATCGCCTGCTGGCTTTTTTAAAATCAATTTTTCTGTCCGCTAGCTTGGGCATCTGTGATCATGTGACCTTTGCGACCTGCAGCCTGCAACTTTAACTCTGGTGCCTTTATACTTGCTCTGTTTACAGGATACCAAAACTGAGTCCTGGCCCATAATGCTTTGCTGTGGAATGAGAGGATGGAGGGCGAGGTTTACTGTGCCTCACCCCTGCGTGTCCAGATTCGGCGAGGTGGTCTCTTCGTTCCAAAAGCATTCTGTCTACTGCTCCTCTCCTGTGCTCCACCCCAAAGCTCCCTATGCATTCGCCAGGGAGCCATGAAATGGCAAGGGGGCGGAGCAAGCCGAGGACTCAACCAATTAGATCCAGTCAAATTGAAACCAGCAAAATGTTGACGATGAGAGAAATATATCTTCAGTTTTAGTCTTCCCCTAGATATGTTTGTGGGACATATGCAGCTGCACTAAAACAATGTTTTTTTTTTTTTTAATTTTTGTTTTTGCTATTCCCAGCTGATGTTCAATAACACTGAAGTTTATATTGTGTCCTAGTTGCGTTGTATTGTACCTTTTCAGATCTTCCTTTTTCTGTGATGCTGTATTTTTTTTTTGTAAGGCAAGTCAGTGCCTTGCTGACAGTCACCATTATTGGAGTCCTCGTATATGCTTTATGGGCCAGATAAACGGTAATTAAATGTCTCTGTGTGCATCAGAATGAAATTAGGACGTTGCAGCACTTTATAAACCGATGTATTTGCATAGGCATCTGAAAGGATCGATATGCTGCGTCAGGTTTTTTTTTTATTTTTATTTTAAGGAACAGTTGTATCACCTGTGTCCATACTTGGTTTAAATATGAATTATGTATAGTGAAAAGTGCTGCACCTAAAAACTGTAGCCTTATGGAATGGGGAAATTTCCTATTGGAGCAAGGTATTTATTTAAAACGTAATTAGTTAGCCACAAAGGACTGTCTAAAGAATAGGACCCTTTTTATCTTGCCCGTTGGTGCTTGCATTTGTACCCAGATGTGCTGTCATCAGTGGAAACAATCCGGTGCAATACTGTACGTACACTTCCGTGTGTATACTTTATATGGTTCAGAAATATCTTTTGAAGCTTCTGTATGTGGCAGCAGTGTGTAAGATGGCAAATTAGCAAGTCCTTTCAGGCGATGAAGACAGTCTGTCCATTGTCATGTATTGTCTGAGCAACAGGCTTTCATTGCACAATTAACTGCTCTTCCGCTGGAGACTAATTCAAGTAACACTTTTGTAGGCCCAATGTCTTGTTGTAGTGATGTTGCATTTAATGTTGAAGCTCCGAACACCTGTCAAGTACAAAGGGTGGTTTCCGCTGAAGCTCTGCACCGAGGCTTTTATCAATTTCGGAGAAGCACGTGATCAGCGATAAGTGAAGCCTCACTTTCTGTGGAAGCATGTGATTGGTTTATCTGAACAGTCAGATTGTTCAAATAAGGAAGGCAGTCCATCACTTGACTTGCATGTCGTTGTTAGTTGATTATTGTTGTGTATCGAGAGATTGTTATTGATAATTGTGAAAGAAGTTCATGATGTTTTCCTGCAACAAAGTCAATCAAACACAGACATATGTTTACACATTTGCACGACACTTCAATAGTGGAACTGGTGAACTCAGTAAGGGCCCAACTCCATGAAACAAATTTTTATGGAACCTTTTAATCTTTCTTGGAAGTGTGGCCATGATCTTAGTATCATAAATTTGATATATGTGCTATCCCACCAGAGGTCACAAATGATAATTTGGTTTCAGCTTTGTGGCCAAATAAAGAAGGCGGAGTGTGGCAATTTTTGAACTAAACAACTGAATCCTCTACGTGGAAAGGACGAAACATGTCTTGCTTCTCCAGAATCATTTATTTCAATATGTAACATGAAATGAACTGTCCAAAGGACATTTTGTAACTTCCTTATGCCATCAGGATACTTATACTGTGACATAATGCCTCATCGTGGAGGGTGGGGTTTGTCTTCTTGGGTCTGGTGTGAACAGTTTCTGCTCTTCAAGAAAAACCTTCTTTCTGATTCTTCCATTTTAACCTTAACATGAAATGCATACCAAGCACATCTACTTCTTTGCATTAATTAAATGCATCCAAATTGAGCTGATAAATGAACACACTTCAAACTCATCATGGACCTACTCGTCCCCAAAATCTGTGCCCTCATCCTCACCTCTATTATCCATTGCCACTGACTTATCCAGGAAACCTGTGCCTCAGGTGGAAGATATCTGGCAAATTTCTAAACATCTTGAATCCTGGCAGCCTTGACACCCAACTAACAGCTCTGTGTAGAGTGGTTGCTGTGGATAAGTTCAAGCCCTGACATTAGGCTTTACAATGCAGATTCTGGTTCTGACTTTGGATAAGTTTTAGAAACCTCAGTGTCTGCTGAAACTGTGAACACTTAAGTATTTAGGATACAGAATTTCATGCAACTGGGTCTTGAACTCACCATGTAAAGTATACTTGCAATAGCTTAATGTTTCTGTGAGTGGCATGCAATCTATGATTTAGCTGCTGTAAATTATTTTTATCATCAGATATCACTAGTATACATTGTGTTCAATGTGACTTTGAGTAAAAATTGTATTTACAAATCAACTGGGTGGAAAGCTTCAGAAAGCCTCACTTCACCATCACTACCTTGTTTTTTATGTCAGCCAGTGTCATTGATTTTTTTTTCTTGTGTAACAGGGTATTTTCCATCACATACTTGAATTCTGTGAATACAGTTTCCATTGTGTGGGGCTTGATTTTTGCTTCATTTGTGGGAATCACAAATTTGTCGTGATTTTAGTCTTTCAGTCAGATTATGGGCAGAGGGCGAGCACTGTTGGGCAGCTTTACAAGGTTTACCAGTGATTCTGATCGGGCATCAAAACTGAAACTTCCAGCTTAACTGCACGTTGAACAAAAGATTACTGTTAAAAAAAAAAAAAAGCGCCAAATCGGATGCAGTCTAATTGTGCAGCTACTGATTTCAGTACTTCCTTGTGAAGTGTATGCAGTTTTAATAAAAACAAATTCTTGCATAAATTTTGAAAAGTGTGGTTTCTTTTCAGTGATTTTTGTTTTGTGGATATTGTCTATTCAATTATATCAGGGGTTCCCAAACTCGGTCCTGGGGCCTCCCTGTGTGTGCTGGTTTTTGTCTCAACCATAATTGCCATCACAGGACTTAAACAAGCTGTTAATTTGTTCAAATTGGGTGCATTTTGTGTTTAAATATGTTATTTGCTGTTTTAAGCCAAATTTTAATAGAAATATCCATTTGTGCCATGAAGAATAAAAGACCGAATAAAAGACCCTTGCATATAAAGTTTTTTTTTTTTCCTGTGTGGCAAGCAATTTCAGGTAATAACATTTTTAAACAGATCAAATCAGGTACTGAGAAAATCAGTAACCTCCAAATTAGGTTGCTGAAGACAGGTGATTAGAATTCTTTCAGAATAATTTGCTTGCACTCAATCACAAAAACACAACATAAAACAGGGTTGACTCTGTCATTTGCTTGTTCAGTAAATTGTTAGTTTTTGCAACCATGTGCCCACAGTTTCACCAATTAGGAACCCATTGATTTTTTTTCCTTTGATTGGGCACATTTTTTCCCTCTTTTTATGCAGTTGCTACTCATATATTGCAATGTGGATGCGGAATTTATTCCTCACTGTTAGAATACAAACAGTATTTTGACAGATATGCATACTAAGAGAGGATAAATTGCTGCTCTGAACAAAAATGCACCTAATTAAGACAAATTAACAGCTTGTTAATATCCTATGATTGCAAACCAGGGTGGAGCAAAAACCAGCATACACGGGGAGGCCCCAGGAACGAGTTTGGGAACCCCTGAATTATATCACTTGTCTCATTCAATGTGTATGATGAATTTCAGTCCAAAAAGCCATATGCAACATTTCACGATCAAAAAATAGGACCAAGGGTCCTGTAGTTTACCGGCAAGTAATCTGATAGTGATGATACAAGTTAGGACAATTTCATGTGAAGTTTCACATTCGAATCATTAAAATTCAATGCCAAGGTCACCAAATAAAAGTTCACAACATTTATAAGACCTAAATATAATCCTAAGCTCTGAATCAGTTTTGGCGATACAAGTCATTGAAAATTCAATATGTCAATTGTGAACTTTTAAAGGCCACAGAAGGTAAAGTACAGGTTGGTAAATGGACTTCATATACGACTTTCTAAATGTCTCTACACAAACCTTGGCTCAATCTGTGACCATTATGGTGATAGAAGTCATTGTAATTTCACTGTCGAGTTTGACCCTCAAAGGTCACTGACAGTCAAGTTGAATGTCACCAAATGAAAGTTCATGTGACTTCCTAGATGTCAGTAACACAAACCTAGGCTCCATCTGTGACCATTTTAGTGATACAAGTCACCGAATCTTCCCTAGGTCACATTTGACCTTCGAAGGTCAATATGAAGGTCACCAAATGAAAGCTCATATATGACTTCCTATACATCTCTAATACAAACCTAGGCTCCATCTGTGACGGTTTTGGAAATACAAGTCATTGTAATTGTATTATGTCAAGTTTGACCTTCAAAGGTCACCAAGTTAAGGTCAATGTCACCAAATGAAAGTTCATGTGTGACTTCCTTTAAGTCTGTGATACAAGCTTAGGCTTTATCGGTGACCTTTTCATTCGATGAAGTCTGACCTTCAAAGGTCAATAAGAAGGTCACCAAATCAAAGTTCATATTTGACTTCCTATATGTCTCCAATACAAACCTACACTCTATCTGTAACGATTTTGATGATATAAGTCATTGAAATTTCACTGTGAAGTTTGGCCGTTGACGGTCACTGAAGGTCAAGTTCAAGGTCACCAAATGAAACTTCATACATGACTTCCTATACGCCCACAATACAAAGCTCTATCAAAATGGCGCTTGCACAGTACATTGAAGGTACCAAGGGAAGTTGATTGCCTGATTTAGAAAAAAAATTTATCGCGCGGTTTTTGAGAAATAATTTTTTGAAATTTCAAGTCCTATCTTTTAACATTGATAGTATTTTCCTTGACCTCAAGTTTGACCTTTCAAAGTCATCTGAGGTCAACTTCAACACACCCAATGTATAGGTCATATATGACTTCCTATATGTCAATAATACAAACTTAATCTCTATCTGCAACCATTTGGCCTCCACAGGCCATCTTGCTCATTCATAAAGTACAGCGCCCCCACTAGACCCACTTCCATCGATTCAATCAAAATGGCGCTCGCACTGTACATTGATGGTACCAAGGGAAGTTGATTGCCTGATTTAGAAAAAATTTATCAGGCAGTTTGAGAAATAATTTTTTAAAATTTCTCAGTCCTGTCTTTAACATTGGGGCCAAAATTTCAAGGCCCCATAAACGGACAAAAATCATTCAATCAAAAATCCTGTCTGGAGATATGGCCTAGTAGTATGTTACGGCAAATTTACACAAAAATTCATCAGGCCGAAAAAAAGATAAAAAATGTTCCGGATGACGGACAACGGACACCACACACGACAATAGCTTATCGGCCCATAGGGCCGGTAAGCTAAAAACGTTATAGGCACTTCTGACAAGGCGCTAGCTATCTTGGCTCCTGTACCTACAACAATCGTATTTTTGAAGATCGAATCACTATTACTGGAGATCCCCAAAATAATGTTCAGACATGATTGACATGATCTCCTATTTTGGAACTGAACTTCACATGTGGTAATCAAAATTTTATGGGATGTGTCTCAATAGTCTATCACTGACTGTTGTCATAGCCAACATAACTGACCATTGTGAATTTCAGCACAAAGACCAGTTACTGCTGTACCGGTTGCATTCGTGAAATGGTTATTTACCGTAATTAAAGCACACCCACAAACATTTTAAAACATAGGTATATATTCCACTGCATAATGCGTACAGTATTCGTTTAAATAATTACACAATCTGAGTTGCTGCGCTCTACAGGAATAATTTACAAAACTGTGAAAATATGGTTTGTTCACCCCTTAAACAGTGAAAACTCAAGTCGTCATTTTTAGCTGAAGTCACAAAATCCATCTTTTCCAGCCCTCAAAACGATGTTGTGTTTTCAAAAAAAAAAAAAAAAACATGGTCACACACATCACACATGAAATGTGACCGAGTCGTGATTGAAACCCCACAGCCTGTTCATGTAAAGCACACTGGAGGAACAGAGTGTTACGTCCATCAGTGTGAAAACACCACTGCAGTTCAGAGGGCAGGGCACAGCTGCTAACACAGGAACTCGGGGAACTGTTAGAACATCATAGGGAAACGAGGACCCCCTTCCAGCGACTGGGATGGAGATGAACCGTAAAGCAGATGACAGAGGTCCTCCCTCATGTGAGCAGACTAACCAAAACATAAGCTGTTACCACACACAAACACACACAGCCTCAGATCCTGAGAACTTCACAGGCCCCAGCATGTCCTCTCATGAACATGTACTCATGCAAACAGACGTGCAACCACAGAGACGAACACAGACATTTTGATGAGTTTCCCCATGTTATGCAGGACACAGGTACAGTTTCAGTATACAGCACAGCATTCTAAGCCCGGTATGGACTCAGTCATTCATCATGAAACTGCACTTTCATACACACATCATGTACAGTAGCAATGTCGATATCAATTACCGCTCCCTCTTCACCATCTCTCCCCAATACCATTATGATATATACAGCACACCTGTGTATTTACACTCACACTCTTGTGTCCTATCCCTCTGCATTTACACTGACATACTTGTGTCCAACCCCTTTGTGAAGCGAAACAAATGAACATTTCTGAAACATCAAGACATTGCACCACTTCATAATACACGGGCAAATGTACAAAAAATGTTGCCACCGTCAAATACTGCAGTATATGAAAGTTACAAAATACACTGCTGTGAAACTTTAGCAAATCACCGTATTCCATCCTGAAAGAGACAGCTTCTGACCAACGCCTTTCAAAGACAAACACTTCCAGAATGAAGAGACAGGACTAAGTACAATATGAATGGGGGAAAATGTGGAAAAGTAAACAAAAAGAGTTGATTGGCTGGAGAAGAATGCCTCCCTTGGGTGGTTCCTGGTTCCACAGCGACTCGCATTTCAGCAGAATTAAGACTTGAAATCCGATTGGTCACCGTTGCCCGGGCCCTTCCCCCATTTAAAAGGGCCTCCATTGGAGAAACCCACAGAAAGTCCAGTGATTGTTTTCTCATTTTAAACTCTTTAAATAGCATCTATGTATTTAACAGTATGTACAAGGCTGTGATATAGGACAGCAGCGGCTCTCCTCGGGGACAGGCAAACAGACAATTTACAGCAGGACAGATAGATATAAACAGCAGATAACCTCCCCACATATACACACACACACACACACACACCCCTCCATCTGACTCACACACACACACCTCTTCATCTGACTCACACGCACACACACACACACACACGCACACGCACAGCAGCACAGACACACAAGTGCATGTTTCAAAACATAAAAAAAAAAAACCTGTGCAATATGGCAAGTGCATGTGCATCTCAGACAGCGGGTCAGTGGACCCTCAGGAGTCCAGGGGAGCCAATCAGAGAGCTGCAGCCAGAGGGAGGCTCCTCCCACAGGCAGAACAAGAGAGAGTGAGGAAGAGAAAGAGAGAAAGAGAGATGAACTGGCTTGATAAGCAGAGGGAGGAGTAGCAGTCCGATGAAATGTTGAAGCCACGCCCATGCCTGCATCATGCCCAGGCTAGCCCCTCCCCCTCTCACAAGTCCAGGAGGGTGGGATGTGGGGGTGAGAGAGAAAAACTCCCTCCCACCGGCTCTGCGTCACACCCCATTGGACCAGGGCGGGTCAGGACGAGGCGGGGCCAGGCGGACGGGCCGGGCGATCGGCTGGGTCATGTGACGTTGACCTCGAGCACGTGATGGTCCGGACTGGGCAGCACGAGCACCTGCTGTCCCTGGCTGCAGCAGAACACCTGACCGGCTCCGAAAGGCTCCAGGCGGGGCATGGGGAGGCCCCGCTGAGGTTCGGTGCTCCCTAGGGAGTGCACACTGCCCCTGCTCCGAATACTGGCCGTCTCTGCCTGCTCGTCCAGCAGGGATATGTTATCATTCTCTATGCAGCTGTCTGTGAGATGGGGGGAGGGGAGGCAAATACAAAACAGAGGTAATGAAATATGAGTACAATACAGTATTACTGCATTAATATTAGACACTTCATGAGAGTAACACCTACAGTAGAAAGAAATTGTTTTAGAGACCAAGAGAGACAGCTATACCCCAGCACAGTTTAAAGAGACAATAACATGACTGTAATAGGCAGAAATATGACTCATGAAGACAGTCACATGACCTCAAGCTGAGACAGTAGCAGCAATAAATTAAAAGAATCATGGCAAAGACAGTAAAAGGACTTCAACACTAATAACAGTAAAGGCAGCAATATACAGTACTGTGCAGAAGTCTTAGGTACCCTGCACTTTTTTTAAATTTAAATCCGTATTATATGTTTACTTTTTGATTCCATATTAGAGTTCCTGAAGATAAAAGCAAATTTGAAATTCCAAATGCTAATTTAAAGAAAAGTTTAATAAATAAATGTTTGTATTCTATTAAAAATGGTCGATACAGATATTATAGTCTGACAGAGCCTTGATGTCAACATCATCATGGCTGTTTGTAATTTCTTGACAGATAGATGCAAGTGAGACAGTCAGTGTGAAGAATAATGGTGGCAAGTTTTCCACTCTGCTTAGAACAAGCAAACGCCAATCATCTTATAAAACTATAGCACAACAGGACAGTGTCCCAAATTTTTAGGCAAAGGTTAGTTGCACCAAATATTGATTTGATTTAGGTTTTAACAGGTAACAGCTCTGTATAGTACATTTCTCAGTTATTAGAACCTTTTTATTTCATAATTTTTGCAAGCATATTTGCCCAACGAAATTGCTTTAAATGTGCTTTAGACTTTTGCACAGTACTGCATATTAGCAATAGAACTTCAATAGAAACCTCGATAAGAATATAACAGCATTCTAATGGGGACCGTAATGAGACTGTAACAGAGGAAGTTTAACTAAGACTAAAACAGAGAGACTAAACTTTGCAAAATCTTTGGTGAATGGCGGCTCGTGAAATTGATATAAGAGCAGCGCACACAGGTGTGTGACGACAACATGGCCGATAAGGCTGTGTGAAGAGACTGGAGGGGCGATGAACTGGGACAGACCGGCAGTCACAGAGCTCACCTGTGTCAGGCTGGACAGGGGGTACGGTGAAGTGAGGCAGGTATTTAAAGAGTTTGATTTTGGGGAAGGGCAGGTTCCCAGCGAACAGTGGCATCAACTCCATCTCCACCTTGTGTGTGGCATTGGCAGCTGAAGGCATGGAGATCAGCCCAGAGCTCTTACCGCACACCGCCCAGTTACTGCTGGTGTCTACCACTGTACAGAGAACATATGGTTACACGCACACACAGACATATGCATGAGCATACACGCTTATGCATACATGCATAAATACACACGCACGCACATATATGCATGAGCATACACACTTGCACATACATGCATAAATACACACACACGCAAGCACACAGACACACACACACACATGCATGAGCATACACACTTGCACATACATGCATAAATACACACAGACACACACACACACACACACACACACGCATGCATGCATGAGCATACACACTTGCACACACATGCACACACACACACACACACACACACACACACACACAAGCACACACAAAAGCATACACACAAACATGCATGAGCATACACACTTGCACACACAAATCAATACACACACACACACAAAAAAGCACAAACACACGCACAAATACATACACATGGACACATACGCGCACACACGCACAAAAACACACCCGTGCACACAAATACACACCTACATACAACCCCAATTCCGAAATAGTTGAGAAAAAGTGTAAATTGTGAATAAAATCAAAATACAATGACTTTCAAATCACACCAGCCAGTATTTTATTCACAATAGAACAGAGATAATATAGCAAATGTTGAAACTGAGAAATTTTACAATTTTATCCACAAAATTAGTTCATTTCAAATTTGATGGCTGCTACAGGTCTCAAAAAAGTTGGGACAGGGGCCTGTTTACCATGGTGTAGCATCCCTCTTCTTTTTAACACAGAGTGGACGTGTCTGGGCATTGAGGAGACAAGTTTCTTGAGTTTAGCCACTGGAATTTGATCCCACTCTTGTTTAAAACATGCTTCCAGCTGCTGGAGAGTTTTGGGTCTCCTTTGACGGACTTTTCGTTTAATTATGCGCCAAATGTTCTCAATCGGTGAAAGATCAGGACTGCAGGCAGGCCAGTTCAGCACACGGACTCTTCTACTACAAAGCCATGCTGTTGTAATAGCTGCAGTATGTGGTTTTGCATTGTCCTGCTGAAATACACAAGGCCTTCCCTGGAATAGATGTCGTCTGGAGGGGAGCATATGTTGCTCTAAAACCTTTATACACCTTTCAGCATTCATGGTGCTTTTTAAAACATGCAAGTGTCCCACACCATATGCACTAATGCATCCCCCTACCATCAGAGATGCTGGCCTTTGAACTGAACGCTGATAACAGGAGGGGTGGTCTTTCTCAGTTTTAGCCCGGAGGACATGACACCCATGATTTCCAACAAGAATGTCAAAGTTGGACTCGCCTGACCACAGGACACTTTGCTACAGTCCATTTTAAATGAGCCTTGGCCCACAGAACACGGCAGTGATTCTGGATCATGCTCAAAAATGGCTTATTTTTTGCATGATAGAGTTTTAGGTGGCATCAGTGGATGGCACGGCGGACTGTATTTACAGACAGTAGTGCCTTGAAGTATTCCTGGGCCCATTTAGTAATGTCAATGACAGAATCATGCTGGTGAGTGATGCAGTGGAGTCTGAGGGCCCGAAGATCACAGCGATCCAGTAAAGGTCTTCGGCCTTGTCCCTTACGCACAGAGATTTTCCAGTTTCTCTGAATCTTTTGATGATGTTATGCACTGTCGATGACGAGACCTTCAAAGCCTTTGCAATTTGATGTTGAGGAACATTGTTTTTTAAAGTATTCCACAATTTTTTTTACGCAAGCCTTCACAGGTTGGAGAGCCTCTGGCCATCTTTACTTCTGAGAGATTCGGCCTCTCTAAGACATCCTTTTATAGCCAATCATGTTACACACCTGATACCAGTTAACTTAATTACTTGCAAAATGTTCTTTCAGCTGATTCATATAAATTGCTTTTTCAGCCCTTATTTGCCTGTGTCCCAACTTTTTTGAGACCTGTTGCAGCCAGTAAATTTGAAATGAGCTCATTTTGTGGATAAAAATGTAAAATGTCTCAGTTTCAACATTTGAAATGTTATCAATGTTCTATTGTAAATAATACATTGGCTCATGTGATCTCAAAGTCACTGCATTTTGATTTTATTCACAATTTACACTTCGTCCCAACTCTTTTGGAATTGGGGCTGTCCATATACTTGCGCTCTCACACACACACTCAAATATACACAGGCTCAAACACACAAACACACATGCACACACACAGGCACTCACCTTCATACATGAGCTGGGTAGTGCCCAGTCCTTCACTCTCCATCAGGCTCCCATCCTCTCGCTCGGCCTCACTAAGTTCTGCCAGCCTCGTAAGACACACTTCCAGCCTACAGAGGGCGCCTGTGTGACAGTGCTCCACTCCAGGCGAGGGAGAGATCTCTGCTCTTACACTGTACAGCGTCTGTGTGCGAGGAACAGTCGGAACAATGAATCCTGTTCCTGGAGATCGAATGTCCCAACAGGTTTTCACTCTAACCGCAAACTGGGTCCTATATTCAAAACAGAATGTGCTGAGCTGAGCTGCTGATTGCTGTAATTAGGAGAACCAATTTCGGGTCCTAATGAGAACCTACAGAACAGCACATCTCGAGGAACAGGATGGGACCTGCTTCAGTGGTACTCAGTTCAAGCCCTTTCATGCTGGTCTGCTCTCAAATCCACTGAAGAGAGGGTATTAACCCTTAGAGCGCCAAATGCAGCTATCGTGGTTCAATTTGTAAGATATCAAAATCAAAGCGCAAGCAGCCACATGACAGGTTTTCAACAGACAAGCTCATACATTTTTAAAGAATATAAATTTAATTTCAGCACTCTAAGGGTTAAGGAATTTCATTTCAAAATTCAAAGTTGGAGCTCTAAAGCTGAATGACTTTCAATTACCAGCAAAAATGATTACATCAGCAGTAGGGCAGTGATTATACAGTCTCTTAATCACACATATCTAATCTTGAACTACAGACTGCAACACTCACGGGAATGCTCTCCAGCTGGAACTCGTATCGGTATGGCGAGATGGGGGAGTCTCCTGCCCTTTCCGGTGAGAAACTGATGGAGAACATACACTGCAGACATGGCGGCGGCTCGCTGCTCCAAACCATCTCCCACAGACAGTACAGAGACTGACTGCTGTACAGCAGCTATAGGAGAAACACATATTACACATCTCCCAGACACAGACACTGCTGTAGCAGCTATAGGAGAAACACATATTACACATCTCCCTACAGACAGTACAGAGACTGCTACAGCAGCTATAGGAGAAACACATATTACACATCTCCTACAGACAGTACAGAGACTGACTGCTGTAGAGCAGCTATAGGAGAAACACATATTACACATCTCCCACAGACAGTACAGAGACTGACTGCTGTAGAGCAGCTATAGGAGAAACACATATTACACATCTCCTACAGACAGTACAGAGACTGACTGCTGTACAGCAGCTATAGGAGAAACACATATTACACATCTCCCACAGACAGTACAGAGACTGACTGCTGTACAGCAGCTATAGGAGAAACACATATTACACATCTCCCACAGACAGTACAGAGACTGACTGCTGTACAGCAGCTATAGGAGAAACACATATTACACATCTACAGACAGTACAGAGAACTGCAGCATATTGGAGAAACACATACACTCCTACAGACAGTACAGAGACTGACTGCTGTACAGCAGCTATAGGAGAAACACATATTACACATCTCCCACAGACAGTACAGAGACTGACTGCTGTACAGCAGCTATAGGAGAAACACATATTACACATCTCCCACAGACAGTACAGAGACTGACTGCTGTACAGCAGCTATAGGAGAAACACATATTACACATCTCCCACAGACAGTACAGAGACTGACTGCTGTACAGCAGCTATGGAGAAACACATATTACACATCTCCCACAGACAGTACAGAGACTGACTGCTGTACAGCAGCTATAGGAGAAACACATATTACACATCTCCCACAGACAGTACAGAGACTGACTGCTGTACAGACTATAGGAGAAACACATATACACATCTCCCACAGACAGTACAGAGACTGACTGCTGTACAGCAGCTATAGGAGAAACACATACACATCTCCCACAGACAGTACAGAGACTGACTGCTGTAGAGCAGCTATAGGAGAAACACATATTACACATCTCCCACAGACAGTACAGAGACTGACTGCTGTAGAGCAGCTATAGGAGAAACACATATTACACATCTCCCACAGACAGTACAGAGACTGACTGCTGTGAAACACATATTACACATCTCCAACAGACAGTACAGAGCAGCTATAGGAGAAACACATATTACACATCTCCCACAGACAGTACAGAGACTGACTGCTGTAGAGCAGCTATAGGAGAAAGACAGTACAGAGACTGACTGCTGTAGAGCAGCTATAGGAGAAACACTACACATCTACAGACAGTACAGAGACTGACTGCTGTAGAGCAGCTATAGGAGAAACACATATTACACATCTCCCACAGACAGTACAGAGACTGACTGCTGTAGAGCAGCTATAGGAGAAACACATATAACACACACAATACTTCTTATCCCCCCACAATACAATATTGGGAAAAATCCAGATGCAATTACAATAGAACCTCTTTCTGGATAAATTTTTGGAAGTGGTGCATTTGTGTTTACCTTCTTAGCCTTGCTGTTTAGAGATCGCAGTTCCAGTTTGGGAACTTGGTGGCGAGCCTCCAGTGTTGGGTCATCGAGGTGAAAATTCATCTCAGAAACATTTTGCACACAAACCTGGATGTACTTCCTATAAAAGGGGTTGGAGAGCACAGTTGAAAAGGTCAATGCTCAATTTTCAACAAATGAAACAGATCTGAGGCAGATTCAGAGTAATGTTTAAAGGCAGTGAATCATTCTGAGGTATAATCTGTGGTACATTCTGCTCCATGGTAGGTAAGGTATAAGAAAGCACGGAAATCACCTCTTGCCAGCTGACAACAAAGAATGTTTGGCCTTAAAGGGGATGTGGAACGTCAACGCGACCAGCGTGGAGTAAATGGACCAGGGACAGTCAATAGATATCTGTGGGCAGAAAGGAAAGTCAATGCTGTAAGGCAACAATAACAAGAGTTGGTAGAGATTACTGGCTGTGAGAGTAAGTGTGTAATGCAATTATGCTCATGTATGTATCCCAAGAGCCTGCTCTCAGACAGCAAACCTTCTGGTCGATGGTTGCCATGCCGGTATTGGTGTGCGTGACGCTCTTGGCACGGGGGCGGAGCTGGCCGTTGGTGAGCCGCTCGTTCTCGGGCCGGGCCGAGCCAGAGGGGATGTGGCACAGAACATCCAGCTGGAACTCCAGAGTGTGGTACGGAGGGGTGGGGGGGAGAGACATGCTGGTCACCTTTTCTGAGGACTGGATCAGCAGCACACGCTCTCCCACAGGGTCTACAGAAGGAGGGAGGAGAGGGGAGGAATGAGGGGGAGAGGGCAGGTAGAGAGAGAGAGAGAGAGAGAGGAAATGAAGTCAGAGCAGGGGAAAGTTAGCCACAGTGGAGTCTGACTCTTGCTTTCAGGCTATATACACCAAAACACTGTATATCGACACCCTCATAACAAAAGTGCCTAAGTCATTTTTTTTCCCCATTTTGAGATTTTATGCCATCTCTCATTGACATAAAAAATGCAACAGTTTTTTGTGTTTATCTCAAAACGACAAAAAATGACTTGGGCACTTTAGTTATGAGGGTGACAATATGATGACCATTTAAGTAGAGCATGACTGTTTTTGATTTAACAATGTTGTGAAAAAAGTATTTGCCTCCTTGCCAATTTATTCTATTTTGTATATTTGTCACACTTCAGTGGTTCAGATCATTAAACTAATTCTAATATTAGGCAAAGATAAACAAATTAAACAAAAATGCAGTTTTAAAATGATAATTTCATTTATTGAAGGAGGAGCACTACCCAACCCTATCTGGCTCTATGTGGCAAAAGTAATTGCCCCTCAGTTACTAAACCAACTAAACAAATTTCATTGATAAATGGGTTCAAGTTAAGCAGACATGCCGAGGAATGATCATTGCCAAACGTCTTGAATCTCAACATCACCTAAAAATAACCTGTCTGGCAATGTGAAATTGGCAAAAAGCAGCACATGAGGCCATGACCTAAAAAAAAAAAAAAAAAAAAAAAAAACTCAAGAGCAGATGAGAAACAAAATCGCTGACATCAATCTGTTAATCAATCAAAGCCATTTCTTATGGTCTCGGACTCCAGCAAACCACGGGAGAGCCATTATCTACAAATGGAAAAAAACTTGGAACAATGTTGAACCTTCCCAGGAGTGGCTGGCCTACCAAAATTCCTGCAAGAGCACAACAGTTTATCGAGGAGGTCACAAACCAGTTTTTTGCCGTTTCACCCAAAATAAGTCAAATGAAAAAAATTTGCCATTTTGTTGTTGGAAGTACTACGGAAGGCCTTCACAAAGCCATTTAAATTGTAACTCTATCTTACTTAGGTCTGGAGCAATGATACGAAATACACCAATTTTGTAACTCTGTTACCGCGTGACCTGGACCATGAGCAAGTCCACTGCCAAATGGCTGAAAAGAAAGAAAATGAGTGGCCAAGTCTTGATTTCAACCGAAATGCTGTGGCGTGGCCTTCAACAGGCAATTCATTCTCGAAAACCTTCCAATATGGCTGAATTAAACAATTCTGCAAAGAAGAGGGGTGAAAATTCCTCCACAAAGATGTTGCTCATTCCGTAGCCAGTTATTGCAAACTTTTTACTGCAGTTGTTGCTGCTACGGATGGCACAACCAGTTATTAGGTTGAGGGGGGAAATTATTTTTTCACATGGGTGATATAGGTTTTCAATATCTCTTTACCATCAATATTTGAAATCATCATTTAAAAGGGGCAGTTTGTATTTACTCACATTGTTTGTCTTGTATTAAAATTTTGGATGATCTCAAACATTTAAATATGGCAAATAAGCAAAGATAAAACAAATAAAGAAGGGGGAAAATGCTTTTCTCACTGCACTGCACGTTCATATGTAGGGAACCGAATATTAAATCCAGAGCTTTTTCACAGTGCAATCATCTACATGGCAACAGAATACACCATGACTGCAAACATTGACAGAGGGCAGAGGACACAAATAAAACTTAGTGCCACACACTAGGTACTGATGACTCACGCAACCAACAGCGTTACCCCTGAGTAACTAACTGGGGGCCTCCAGTGCTGGAGGCAAAGTGACCCGCGAGTGACCTCAGAGTGACCTTACCCTAACCTCACGGCACTCGTGAATGGAGCCAGACATTTCTTAAATTTCTGAGTGACCTGAATTTCCCCAATAGCCCCAAAATCATCCCTGAGGGGTATTTAATAAATCAAGATAACTGAGTTACAGAGGTAATCCTGAAACTTAGAACAGTTGTTTTCACTGTTTATGAGGTCCAGATTAAGGACAGTTCTGAGTTTAGCTGAGTGCAGATATCCTGCTAACACTGTAATCTTGGTCTGAGAAACAGGAACCAGGATGAACTCGTAGTGATCTCAAGGCCATTTCACTCCCAGTTTTTTCCTGGGGCCAAGATATTGATGAGCACAGCAGTTTCCCGGGACCATAATTTTGACTCAAACCACAACTTGAAGGTGCTAAGCTAGCCCTGCTCACATGTGGGGTTAGCATCTGAATGCAACCAAACTTTTGAGCCAAAAGGTTTCAAAACCCAGAGATATCTCCACCAGACCCGGCAGGACTGACCTCCGCAGCTGGACAGGATGTGGGCGGGGCAGGAGGCGGAGTGCAGGATGGGCATGCTGTCCGCATTGCTAAGCTGCAAAGCATCACCCTTTTTCAGGCTGTAGTGACCCGTAACAATGGTGAACTTCACCTTCTGTGGGAGACCTGCCAACAGGTTGTCTGGGAAACCAGAAAAGGAGCAAAGTTCAGGTGACAGGAGAAAGCTGGCCAACTGCTGTAAACCTACTGCTCTAACAAAGCACAACTCTCAATCAGTGCAAAGTGGGGAAAATGGTCATCATTTTATTCTTGTATTCATTACATACATCAGACTCAGGCAGAAGTATTGTACAGAAATATAGGAGGACAGGAACAAAGAGAGACACACTGAGATAGCAACAGAAACAGAGATGGACATAGTGAAATAAGTGGTCACAGACAGTCGAACAGACAGCGCCCTACAGCATGAGAAAAATAGGAGACAGAGAGGGACAGAAACATACAGATTGAAAAACAAAGAGATAAAGACAGAAAAAGAGGAATGTATGCACAGAGGGACAGCAGATGGTAGATAGACAGACAGATGGACAGACCATCAAGGGGCTGGACAGTGAGCTGAGGCTCCTGGGAGTACACCTCATACTGCACGATGGGGTAGATATGGGGTAGGACAAACTGCACACGCCCCACTGTGGCACACAGCTGCCTCAAGGTGTAGGTGCCCGGCTCTCCACTCTACAGACAAAACCAAGGAAAAAAAGTAAAATCAGGTGCTAGTGGTGATATAGGATCATAATTTACATTAACATTACCATGTATAGTACTGTGCAAAAGTCATCGGCACATTCAAAGCAAAATGTTAGAAACTATATCAAACCAATATATGGCGTAACTACCTTTTGCCAAAAAATCTGGGACACTGTCCCGTTGTGCTATAGTTTTACAAGATGATTGCCTTTTTGCTTGTTTCAAGCAGAGTGGAAAACTTGCCACTGCTCTTCTGCAGACTGACTGTCTCACTTGTTTCTGTCCCTTCAAGTAATTGCAGACAGCCATGATGATGTTGACATCAGGGCTCTCTCAAGGCTATAATATCTGTATCGACTGTTTTTAATGGAATACAAACATTTATTTATAAAACTTCCCTTCGAATTAGCATTTGGGATTTAAAATTTTAAATCTTCAGCAACTTTAATGTGGAAAACAAAAAGTAAACATCTAAGGTAAAACTAAATTTTAAAAGTGCAGGGTGCCTAAGACTTTTGCACAGTACTGTACATCAGTACAAAGATCTCAATATCAACAAATTTTGATGCAATGACGTCAAGTCCTCGTGGCTCCATACGAGAGAGGTGGGTTACATGCAGATTAAGATTCCGTATGTCGATGAATAAGTAAGAAGAGAAGCAGTCTTACGGGTGCAGTAAAGAGGATTTTGTTGCTGCCTGGCAATAGGGTGACATCCTCTGCCCTCAGCAGCTGGGCTCCTTCCTCTATGGAGACAGGCCCCGAGCTCGGCGTGTCCAGGGAGGCAGAGCTGTCGTGGCGGCGGAGCAGCAGGTGCACATTCTTGCAGACCACACCCGCCGAGTTGAGGCCGCCATCGGAGGGGCTCCTATCCTGCATCTCGTGCAGCTCCAGGGGCGGGGCCGAGGGCCGAGGGAGGGCCCCGCCCCAGCCCTCCCCTCCAACCCCGGGGAACAGCACCGTCCCGCCGGGGCCGTCCTGTCCCGCCCCCCGCCGGCCGGCGCCGCCCCCCATCCCAGAGGCCCGCCCCCGGGCCCCGCCCTGCTCCAGGCTGAAGTGCACGCTGGCGGCCAGCTGATCAAGCTGCACGGCCTGGGGCATCAGGCTGCGCAGGCTCAGCTCCAGCTGCAGGGCAGCGCCAACATGCACCACTGCCGCCGCCGGCCGGAACTGCAACTGCTTCAGCTGCGCCAGCGCATTCATGGTCAGTGCCACCTTCGGCACTGCAGGGGGCGACAGAGCACATACAGAGACAGGTCAGAGGCCCCAGCAGGGCTTTCCCGTGGAGTGCAGACAACTTCTGATTCAGTCAAATAAAGCCAACAAGAGCTCCTAGTACTATCAGACCTAATACATAACCACAGACAAGCTAAAGGCACATATGCTATAAATAATATCAGCTTACTGACCTCCCACAGCCATTACACCTTATTTTCTGAAAAAATTCTGAAATACTCAAATATGGACAGGAATCTGAAACTAAAGTCCTGCACAATTTTAATGAATTTTAGAGCTCCAGTCAAGCTAAAGAGGCCACAAACTTCGGCCTCATCCAACATTTTCATGTTCTCATGCTATTCAAAGGGCTAAGGGGTAATACTACCCAGATAAACTACTCCTTTACTTTACATCATGTCGATCCTGATCCCACAGAGAGGAACACTGTTTCTACAGCCAGTTACTCCATTTTTAGCCTCCAATAACCAAAAGTGAGAAGTGCCAACTCAGAAAGAGAAATTCTGCCATGCGTATTTGCGGCTCCTCTCATGCGAATGTCAGGTCAGGTCAGGTTACTTTATTGATACCCGTAGGTAGATTTGTGTTGCAGTATCAGAGAGCATCCGACATATGGGACAACGCTGACATACAAAAAGATGACAGACATGAAAGTGCTCAGAGCCACACTAGACCACAGCCTGGCAACCACCTAAAATGACACTAAATAAAATCTAACAATACATAAACCTTACATGTTAAAAACCACTCATGTTAAAAGAATTAAATAAAAATAAAAAAATAAATAAATAATAAATAAAAATACTCCATAAAAACCCTAAGGGCACATAAATAAGTACATTAAAAAAAAAAAAAAAAATTATTAGTATTTGAATAAATAAATAAGTAGACGTGCAAAAAATTGCTATGATGATTTGTTCATCTGAATAATAGCGGCTGGAATAAAACTATTCCTGTAGCGCTTTGTTCTGCACTTTGGGACTATTAACCTCCGACCAGAGGGAAGAAGCTGAAATTCCCCATGTAGAGGGTGTGAGTGGTCGTTTATAATAGACTTTGTGATCCTCTGTAACTGCCTGGTGTACAGAGACTCGGGGCTAAGCTGTGGTTCACCAATCAGCTTCCCTGACCATTTCACAATCTGCATCAGTTTGTTTCTCTCCTTCACCGATAAAGCACCATACCATGACACCAAGGAATAAGACAGAACTGATTCTATAAAAGATCGATAAAACAATGTCATGATGGTTTTGTCAATGTAAAAAGATGACAGCTTTCTTAAGCAAAACAAACGCTGATGCCCTTTTTTGCATACAGCTTCACAATTGGTTTCGAAGTCAAGTTTAGAATCTATCGTAGTCCCAAGGTACTTATATGACTGCACAAGTTCTACCTTCTGACCCTTGATGACTGTGGCCTCAGGTGTACAGGGATTTTTTCTGAAATCCACAATCATATCTTTAGTTTTTAAAATATTCAACTGAAGGTAAGACTCTTCGCACCACCTGACAAAGTGTTCAATAATAGGTCCGTGGCTGGCTTCATTATCCTGCAATAAACTAACAATGACAGAGTCATCTGCATATTTTAAAATTGTTCTCTTCTCATGCATGCTCTGACACATATTTGTGTACAGGATAAAGAGCAAGAGGGACAAGACGCACCCTTGTGGCGAACCAGTCAACGACACCACTTGGTCAGATAAGACACCATTAAATCTGACTCGCTGTGTCCGCTCGGTTAAAAAGTCAAGAATCCAGCCAGCAAGATTATTACTTAAATTAAATTGATCTAAAAGCCTCCATTTCCCCAGAGCCCCTGTGTCTCACCCCGGGTGTCGGGGGCTTGGCTGGCGAAGGTGAGGATCTCCTGGCAGAAGTGCTTCCTCTCCTCCTCTGTCAGGTGCTCATCACCTGCCAAGAGGGCGCTGGTCTGCAGATACCTGATGCCGTCATTAAGGAAACCGGCAGCACCTCTAAATCACTCCCCCAACACGCACTCATGCATATATATTCAGACATATGATCTTCTCACATGGACCTGTGCCATGGTGCCGTGCTCTGCTAAAGCTCCCATGTTCTGGGATGTCTTGTTTCTTGCATATTAATTTAGAGAGAATTAAAGCGCAGCCGATAAATGAAGCGCAGGGGTAGCAGGGATAAAACAGCAAATGATGAGGTGTTTTGGTCGCGACACTCTAGATTGAGGCGTTTCGGTTGTAATAGTTAAAGCTGGGGTTTATAGCACTGAAGAAGCTGTGAAGGAGGAGGTATTCCCGCAGTGATAGTTAGTGAAGGATACTCCTCAGTCCGGTTTAGCTGCTTTTGGCACTCAGCAATCTGCTTCCTGGTGTGAGTGACAGGCAGGGCCCAGCCCTCCGTCACGTAGGACAACAAGGAGTCCTGCAGGAAGGCCTCGGCACGCTGGGGATCCCCCTTTCTCCTGCACACATGCGCATACACACACACACACACACACACACACACACACACACAAAATAAACACCACTGCCTTAGGCAGCCCACCTGAGTAATGCTACGGTCAAACATGGGCTCAAAGGCATACTGGGTAGGGAGATATGAAAGCGTATCTCTTACATGTAGAATTCGGCCAGGCTTTTCCCCAGCAGGCGCGCTGATCGCATGCGGCCTATGGCCCTGTACATCTCCATGGCGGAGTGGGACAGCTCCTGATAAGAGGAAGAGAGGGGGGAGACCGTTAGCTGCGCAGGGAGACTGGGTCATTTCATCATCACCAAGCTGACTGGGTCAAGGGCAGGTCAATAGTAGCCCTACTTTTTCATAATTCACCTTTCATAAAACTGAAGTACTGCATGAAGGCACACACAATTGTTGTAAAGCCAAAGAAAATATGCCGTGAAATTGAGGTGAAGGCGGTCAGCGCTGTTCAGCAGTGGGTAGCAGAGCCGCCATGCAGCATGACATCTCTCCTGTGATCCTGGAAAACCTAGTGAATTTATCAGTGGCAAGTATTCTTGCAAATGAACAAAAACCTTAAGATTCTGGACTTTTCCCAACCGAAAAAAAAAAAAAAAAAAAAAAAAAAACTTGATTTTGATGGATCAAATAACCCTAATAGCTAATGTTTTAAGATTCTCACCACTCTTAGTTACTGCAAATGAGGATCAAACTCAGCTTCTCCAAAAAGTGACATATGTACTGGGTTTTTCCAGATCACAGGAAATCTGTGCGCTCGAATCCCACCCTTTGGAGTTTGCATGTTCTTCCTGTGTTCACTCCAGGTACTCCAGTTTCCTCCCAGAGTCCAAAGATACACATGCTATGCTAATTACATTCTCCAAATTTCCCATAGACATGAGTGCCTGCAATAGATTTCACATGTTTCTGCCCTGCCCTTTGTTTGCTGGGATAGGCTACAACCTCCCTTTCAACTCTTACAAGGGATACGCAACTTAACAATGGATGGATGGATGGATGGATGAAAGAGTGCTGGTTACGAAAGAACTTCAGTGGGCGAACAAAAGATACAGTGATGTGGCATACGTGTTTAAAGGAGATGAAAGCCACGCTAAAAGGGGACAGGGAAGGGTTCAAAGCTCTTGTTGAACAGTCCATCAGCCAGATACAGTGCAAACTGTGAGCAAAGAATAAAGCAAAGCTTTCACACGGACCTTGAAACAAAGACGACAGATTATATTCAAAGTCAATGCAAAGACGCGAATACGCGTTTAGCGTGTATTCGCGTCTTTGCATTGACTTTGAATGTAATCTGTCATGTGAAAAATTCGTTTCGCGTCCAAGTGTGAAAACGGCTTAACTCATAATCATAGCAGGGCAGATACTTTGCTCACCAGATAATGCTTTTCAAAAGCTTCCACGGACGATAAGGCTTCCTTCAGTTTTTTGTAGGGGCTCTGCATACAGCTGGCTGCAATTAACACACAAAAGAAACAGGAAGTGAGACCCCTCCAAGGGCCTAGTTCTCAGGTCTACCAATGCAGGTCTGCCTCGATCTCTCACTTGCCCTACCTGTCTCAGGTCTTTCTGTGCCCAGTCCTGCCAGCAGGTCCACAGTTCTGTTCAGGTCCTCAGAGTTGGGCCCGTTTGTGGACACCAAACCACACAAGGAGCCCAGAGACTTTAACTGCGAGGAGAGATGAGTTCACACATGAACACTTACAGGAACAGTGATGTCATCCCGCATTCGTATAACCGCAACACAGTCACATTCTCAGAATTGTACGAGCACACTGAGCGTGTGCAGTGAGAGTGAGTGGAAATATGTTAATTTGATGGTAGCGGTGTAACACCATACCTTCTCAGAAGCGTAGGTCCATGGTGTATAAGCAGTACAAGTGAGTACTGCAGCAGTGCGGCAGTAGGGTAGAAGTTATATGCTGCCATGTAAGCGAAGGCCTACGATGTGTTTGTGCAGTGAACACTAGTAGAGATTTTGCAATTTCGTAGTAAGGTAGTGCCATACATTCTTAGTGACATAGATCCACAGACCAACAGACCCACAGTATGTGAGCAGTTATAATGAGTAAAGGTGTGGTAATTTGATAGTCCAGTTGTAGCAGCATACCTTCTCAGTGGCACAGGACCCAAAGCCCACAATGCGTGTGTGCAGTAAGAGTGACTTGCGAGGTGGAACTTTGGAAGTAGGATAGAAGTAGTATATCTTCACATGGCAGATGCTCACAGGTCCACAGTGTGAGCAGTGAGTGTGAGTAGATACAAGGTAATTTGATGGTAAGGTTGTATTAGTTGTAGTGGCCGTATTAATTTACCTTCTGGGTGCCGAAGGCCAACAGTTGTGTGCAGCGAGTGTGAGTAAAGGTGAGGTAAACTGGTGTTAGGGCTGTATCACTTACAGTGGTAGCATAACTTCTAAATGGCATAGGCCCACAATCACGTGCAGTGAGAGTGAATGGAGGTGTGGTAACTTGATGGTGGCGATAGTGGTAGTGGTAGTAGTAGCACTGGTCGCAGCAGTAGTACTAAGAGTATACCTTCTCAGTGGCGTAAGCCCACAGGCCCACAGTATGTGTGCAGTTGGCCTCCAGCTGTGCTTGGTCACAGCAGCCCTCGATCCTCTGCAGAACCTCCAGGCAGCTGAGGAATACCCAGCAGTCTAGCGCCCCCTGCAGCACGGACACCTACAACAACACATTGCTCAGTGCTGGACACAGACTGAAGGTAAAATTGAACAAAGCGGCCGTGGGGACGTGTGTGCGGACACGTTGAGGGTGGGGGTCCGCACCTCCAGCAGACGCAGCTCCTGCACGCAGTTGTGCAGCAGCTCCAGGGCGCGGTGCGTCACCTCCCAGGGCCTCTGCAGGAAGATGAGCAGGGTGCACTGGCGCGAGAACAGGTAGCTGCGAAGGTCCAGCAGGCTGGCCTGGCCCCTTTGGATCTGCTCCCTCTTCTCCATGTCTATGGGCCTGCGCAGCACCAGCCCGTTCCAGCTGTGCACCGGCGTGCAGAACGAGCCCAGCCAGTTTGCCCCGTCTGCGCAGACACACAGCACATGGGGAGATGAGGACCAATGAGATTACTGCTCACCAAGTACTACAATCTAGAACACAGAGTATGGACACAAACACCACTGAGGACAAGAACCCATTAGATCACATCTCTCGAAATGTTGGAATACAGAACGCTGTGTGCGGACACAAACTGCACTAAGGGCCAGTCAGATTACAGATCTGCATATTCTGCAATAAAGAGCACTGGGCTCAGATTCCATTCAGCAGCATTGTGACATCATTACCAATATCGCTGCAAGGTAACATCTACAGTTAGGTGCTCTGTACCCATACACTTTTACTCCAGAAATACTGGCAATCAATGATGTCACGTCCGTATTTATCCAGCATGACGAAAATAATACATCCATAAGAACACAGTCAGACTTTGAAAAAAGGTGAACTCAGAGGTATTGTAAATTGTACAAAGAGGTATAAGCTGGAACTACAGAGAGGTGTGAAACAGCACCTTACCTCCGACCCCAAAGTTAAGAACATACTGAGTGAAGAGAGCGTCCAGCTCATCATACTGAACAAGAGCGTCTTCAAACTGCTGCAGCATCTCAAACACGAACGCCAGCTCCTCCTGTAGGGTGCCAACAAATAAAACATCACAAATGGACAGATAGGCAGACACACACATACACACACACACACACACAGTATGTGTGCGTGCGCGCGTATCAACATATTAAAGCAAAAACCCTTCACTCAAGTGTCTGAAAGAATTCATACAAGCAATGCATGCAGACAGCAATACACCAATTATTCTTTGCATTTAAATTAGAAAATTCCTTTTTGAATAACATTTGAACTTGCCTGTGTAAAACATATGCATCATTAGAGATCTGGGAAAGTCTACATCATTTTAAACTTAGGCAAGACACTCAACAGGCTCTAAGAGGTACAGTCACAGGTGAGCCATTCACAGGAGAGCCATTCGCTTAGGGTGGGCAAGGTCAGAGTGTGACTGGCAGGGCATGGCCACGCCCTCACCTGCACCATGAAGTACTCGCAGAAGCTCCAGCCGGGCTCAGTGCGTTTCTCGCGGAGTGTGCGCATGTCATCCTCAAACTTGCCCAGGTTCTTGGTGAAGGACATGAGCAGCAGTGTGCGCAGCTTGGTCAGGAACGAGCTCCAGGACTCCTGCGCTCGAGACGACTCCTTCAGCGGGTCTGACAGAACCACACACCTGCAGAGACATGGCTGGGTCAGAACCGCTGCAAGACACTCAAGAGCCCAGAGCGACTGCACTGCAACAGCCGACGGAGACCACCAAACTGAAAAACTGGAATCTATAAGTACCATACAGCTCACATCAAAATGGAAAAAATCGTGAGAACTCTCCTTAAGTTACCGCTGTCTTGTCGTCTTTGTATCGCTACTCTACCGCCAGAATAACTCGTTGTTTCGCGAGATCAATGCTGTAAGCCTTTTAACTGCCGATAGTGATCATGAGGCAGCACCAGGTAAGAAAATATAGTTCCTGACCACGTGTGGTTTCCTTAACTGACCGACTCCACATCTTTACCGGTGGGAGGTATTCTTTGATCTAACCGCTAGTGACAACTATAGGCATTCAGCCTTTCCTCTTGCACTTGAGCGGTGCTCACACTTACGCTACCCACTGTTCAGTAAGAATCACTTGATGCAGGATATTTTAACATAACAGATTAATCAAGAGAAGTTAACAGAAAATTTATTGTAGTATATTTTCAGGTACACCAGTGTGAGGGCGTGAGGTGAGCTGAGAACAGGCATTGCTGAAAGTCCAGCAGAGACAGCGGCTGATTTGTGTTGCTTTCTGTACCGACACTATGCACCTAAAACTGAAAGGTTACTGGCTAACCTCAACAGAATATGCATGGTCTTATATTGTTGCCTTTGTAACTTCGAGTGTGTCTGTATGAAACATGAAATGAGGAAATTAAACAGCTAAAAAACAAATCTTCATTTATTTTCTATCTCGCAAAAACTTAAGTTGCAACATTCCTTATAAATTCAAGAGCACTTATCCAAAGGAAAGTGAAAATGGGTGCGGACACCACAGCGCTCTACATAATAAAATATCGTTATTCTGTCTCACACAGAAAGTCTTTGTCAAAATATTGCCTTTCATAATGTTCGTTTATCTGCCAAGCTGAAGCGAGTCTGGAAAACGAGAACTACAACCCCAATAACCTACGTGAAAACTTCGAGTTGGGATTCCCCTTTTTTTGCATTTAGTGCAGACCTGCAAAAAATATAACCTCAACATTAAGTTTAAAATGAAATAAGATACATGCTGGACCACCTGTGATGTGTATCCTGGAAGGGTTTCGTGACTGGGTACTATATTTATAAATGCTTTGTATCCCTGCGCCGCGCTTTCTCCGACAACCTACCGCGTTTCTACCTTCATGTTGCTCTGAAGTTACCGTTACCTTCTCCCAACCCCAAGCGATAGAATTCCGTTTTGATGTGATCTGTACTGTGCATCTATACATCAGCTAGTGTCTGCTCCCATACCTGTAGCTGTTGCCCTATCAATCTCTCAGTGAGTGCATCTACAGATGGGCTACTGCCCTTGTCACTGTGATAGTGCAGTACAAGTTACTGTGCAAGTGTTCCTATGGCAATGCTAGAGTGCCTGTTACCAGCCAAGAGCCGCATTTGCTATGTTAGCATCCCTGTCAAAGTGCAAGTCCATGCTGCTGTCCAAGTCTGCCTGACACCTAGCTAACATGTCTGCTGCTGTGTTTGTTGAACATGCATCAAAAGCGGTGCGAACGTCCCCGTCGTTGTTCTAGTTTATTCATCCTTCTGTTTGGGTACCTGTTGCACCATAAGCATACCCATCACTCAGTTAGCACACTCGTTGTTCTGTTAATGCGCACATACCTCAGTTAACACACTCCTCGCTCAGTTAGTTAGCGTACCTACCAATTAGTTACCAAAAATGTCAATCTAATAGTGTACCTGTCACTCTGTTTGTTGCAGAAGTCGTTGCGGATCTTGTCCATGATGGAGGTGCGGGGCAGGATGTTAGTTTTGTTCTTCTTCTTGCCTTCATTCTCCACCACCACGATGAGCCAATCCGCCGAGCCGTGGAGCCGCAGCTGGCTCTGCCAGCGCAGCATGTCGTCCTTCACCGAGGACTTGTACACTTCAGTGTCCTGTGAACACGCCAGGCAATTACCGGCACGCTACAACGCTACTGTACACTGACCTGGGGTCAGACACACTTATAACAGACACTCCATTACACAGACAAGACCACTGCATGTGTGACTTCATCTGAGATCAAACACAGCACCTCCCTAAATACCAAGAAAAATCAATTCCCTCTCACACCTGCTCTCATGACTAGCTAATCCACATGAAATTTAGAAATCACCCTGCACATGCAATTTAGCTTGCCTTAGAACCAGTAACAAGTCAACTGTGTCACCATCCCCACAGCAGCCTTTAAACTCCCTACTCCCACACATGAATCACTGCTCATAAACATAGAATCCTACACAGTCTATTAACCGATCAGACACATCATTTCTTACAGAATCAAAAGAGAACTCAGTCCCATCTTTCTGACAATGGCAAGAACTAAAATTAGCACTGAAACCGAATCATTCCAGTTTGATCAAGCCGCATATGCAGCCATCTGAAGAATATACATTAAGTGGAAATACTGTGGTGAGTACAAGGCTCCACAATGCTCCCAGTGAATCTGCTTCCAAAAATTGAGTTCTGCAAGCTGTAAATTATTTTTTGAAACACATCTTCCATTTGGGAAACGTTAGTGTCCTCCTTGAAAAATGTTATCTTCGAGCACTGAAGTACTGTGCTCATGCAACGTAAGGTCAATTACATCCAGAGAGGAGTAGGAAGATTCAGTCAAAAAATAGTCAGAACTCAAATTGCACCATATTTCACTGGTCATAAAGTATACAGAGTCAGTACCAACACCAGAAGAAATTTATAACTCATGCAGCATAGTGATCCAGTGCAAATCATACAGCATTCTGAGTCATAACTCAAAAAGCAGAGGGATTCAGTAGATTCAGTACTCAAACAGCTAAGTGATTCAATGCCAATCATACTGCATTCAGAGTTCAAACTCAAACAGCAGAGGTATTCAGATGTAATCAATTCTCACACAGGAGAGAGACTCAGATTGATTCAGCACTCACACAGTGCAGGGATTCAGATTGATTCAATTCTCACACAGCAAATGGATTCAGATTCATTCAATTCTCACACAGCAGAGGGATTCAGATTGATTCAGTACTCACACAGCAGTCGGTCCAGTACATGTGCAGGAAGGGGAATGTGAGCAAGGCTTTGTTTCCCTCTTTGGGTAGCAGGTCCTCTTTGAACTGAACAAAGTTGGCCTCCAGGTGAATCATCTTTGGTGCACGTCCATAAGACCTGGTAAAGCAGACAGCAAGATAAGCCATGCACAATACCCACCATGATCGCACTCAACCCAACTAAAACATTGCTACTATTCAGAATAATTCAGCAGTGTTACATAAGTAAAAAAAATTATGTGGTTTCAATGTGATTAGCAGCACATTTTTAAACTGTTTTATTATTAATTTATGGCTCATAATTCCCTTAAGAATAAGGACTCTAAAACTTAATTTATCAAGAAAAAAAACCATGTTAAGAATTAAACACATTTCGTGCTGAGACCCTACTGTTCTGCATCTTAGAACTAACAGTTTAGCCTTCTGAATGCGAGACCCTACTTTTCTGCATCTTAGAACTAGCAGCTTAGCCTTCTGAACACCAAGCATTTCATCTTTTTTTTTTTTTTTTTTTTTTTTTTAAAGAACTCCAGTGTATTAGCATATCCCTACCCAGAATACCCTTTGGCAGTGACTCACCTCCTCCACTCCATTGGCTCCCTGGGAAGCTGTTGCGCCAGTGTGTTGTACAGGGAACTGAACAGTGCCTGGTCCCCCGCACCTGGGGGGGTGGGGGGAGAACATACAGTTATGGACAAAACCTCCCTGTTTCACCTCAATGCACTCTTGCTGACCTGCCATCTTCCCACACAAGATCAGCCTTACCATATCAACTGCATGCTACCTTCAGGAGGGTTTGCTTGAGCCCTAGCACTGAAGACCACTCCAAGTAAAAGTATTTACTTAATTTCAAAGGGCACTACTCTCAGATAATCCCACACAATGCCTCCATACACACACCCAAACACAGAGAACACTATCCCCTTTTTAATAGCTCAGTGCTTCTTTTAAATTCCTTCCACAGGGTGGGAAACACAACGCAAATTTGCCATCGAGGAGGTGTTTCATAGCAGGCTAACTAATTCAGCAACTGGCTGTGAAAGGCCACTGCTCCCAACCACAAACACACAGACACAGTGTAGAACTAAACAGTGGGTCGCCTGCTGGTCAACATGTGCCCCCAGACCACCTACAGCAATCGCTCCCAAAATCACTATGCTTGGTGACTTTACCACACACAAGGCCCACGGCAAATATGCAACGAATCAGTAGAAATTTGTGGCCTATAGAGTGCTCACAAGCAAATCTCTACAAACGCAATGGCGAACGTAGCACAACAGTTGCTGATATCCCCACTAGTCATCTGGGGTAATAATATCAAAATGGAAGTACAGGCACCCAAACGTGATAAGAATACACTTAAAAGTAAGGCTCACAGTAAAACCATGCTATAACAGGAAAACAGTGGTGCAGTATATGAATGCATCATACTACAGGGGGCAGGAGGAATGATTCTCCTCACCCCACCCAGCCCTCTCCTCTCTCACTCTCACCTACTTAAGTTTCTTATCAAATCAGGATTTCATTATCTAATGAATGCAAACAAGAATAACCTGGGAGCAACAGCTCCCCACTTCAACACAAAGTCAATACAAGGACACCCAAGAGGAACAGAACACAACCTGCTCTATAAATGGCTGCATTTCCACCATGCACCGACTTGCAGGCTCGACTCCATACACCAGCACTGGGAAACAAGGTTTACAGTGACAGACAACTGTAATCTGGAGCGAACTGCAAATGAAAGAATTGCCCTTTAGGCATTACAAATTATTTTCTTGGTAATTTTTTGACAAATATAAATGCATAAGGCTCATTTCACAACAAAGCGGCACCAAACCTTTAAATTATTTGACAGTATATATATTAAAGGATTATTCTGTCAAACACTCTCTTAATATTTTACTATTATCCATAACTCTCCAAGAAATAACAGTGAAAAAATGATCCCCTTCCTCCAAAGCATCTTTAAGATAAAGATATTTAAAAGTGAAATAGATGCGAATATTGGGTCAAGGTTTTGAGACATAAATTATTTACCAATTTTAACTGTCTAAAACACTATAATATACAAGAACAGGGGTTTTGGGGTGTACAACCCAAATTCTATACTCTCCAAAAACACATGAAGTTTACGGACAAAAATCAGCTTGATGGGTCGTTTTGGCTGATCTCGTCTTTCGTTTGTAGTGAATGTGACAATGTCCGTCAATCGTTCCATTGCAAGTCCTTTAAAACGCCCACAAATGCATCTACCAATGCAATAAATTCTCAGCAATAACCAAACAAGCACAATGGTAGTGTTTTCAAAACACTATGAAGATAACTCTTTTTCAATACTGCGGGGATAAGTCAACATGGCACGTATAAAGAGCTGATAGTGAAATGTGTCCCTAATAAAGTCTATTCTGGGAGTTTATGGCTAGCTAACATGTCTATCCATCGTATTGTACACTAACAAGACAAAGAGAAGAGGCAGGAGACAGCTCAACCTTTCATTTTGGGCTTCCATAGGGATACACAGTCTCATGTATGAACAAATGTACATAGGCAAGCATGTATGGTGGTGGGAGGGTGCAAGGTTAGGATGGAATAAGGCACTAACACCTTCTCTTATTTTACTAAAGTGCAGTGATTTAACCACTGCCTTAATCCAAAGTGACATACAGTTGATTTGACTAAGCAAGAAGTATGGAGCAAAGAGCGGTTAAGAACTTCCTCAAGGGCCAAATAGTCCCTCTGGTCTCGTAGAGACTGCACTCGGGCTTGAACCAACAACCCGCCAATGCGCGCTACAATGTCAATGTGCTAGGCACCAAGTCAGTGTTGGCCCAACCCTATTCCTGGAGTTCGCCTGCCCTGCATATTTTAGATGTAGCCCTGATCTCACACATGCAGTTCAGCTCATCAAGTACTCTACCAATGAGCTCATCAGCTGAATCAGGTGCATTAAATGCGGGAAACATCTAAAATGTGTAGGGTAGGGGTGCTCCAGGAACAGGGTCGGAAAACACCATGCTAAGCTAAAGACAGGCCCAGTCACTTTTACACATGCTGCTCTCATCATCAACAAACAGCCAGTCACAGCAATCTGGGACAAGGAAAGGCTAAATTTGTACATTTGTCAATAATAATAATAATAATAATACACTTGTAATAAAACTGGGGAAAATTATTCTTTTCAGCCCTGCAATCAAGGCTGAAGCTCAAAGGTGATCAGGCCTTTACTGTCGCTGCCCCTAGGCTTTGAAACAGCCTCCCCTTCCACATTCGGCATCTCCAACTATTGCCACTTTTAAATCTGGTTTAAAATCCCATTTTTATGCCTTAGCTTTTCAGGCTACCTGAATTTATTTTTAATTTTATTATTACAAAATATTATTATTATTATTATTATTATTATTCCTGAGAAATGTGTTTGTTTTAGGCTCTTTAATGGTCTTATTTCTTGTTACTTCTATTCATTGTACAAAACCCAAAACCAGTGAAGTTGGTACGTTGTGTAAATCGTAAATAAAAACAGAATACAATGATTTGCAAATCCTTTTCAACCTATATTCAATTGAATACACTGCAAAGACAAGTTACTTAATGTTCGAACAGGTAAACTTTGTAATTTTTTGCAAATATTAGCCCATTTGGAATTTGATGCCTGCAACATGTTTCAAAAAAGCTGGCACAAGTGGCAAAAAAGACAGAGAGTTGAGGAATGCTCATCAAACACTTATTTGGAACATCCCACAGGTGAACGGGCTAATTGGGAACAGGTGGGTGCCATGATTGGGTATAAAAGCAGCTTCCTGAAATGCTCAGTCATTCACAAACAAGGATGGGGCGAGGGTCACCACTTAGTGAACAAATCGTGAGCTGATTGTCGAACAGTTTAAAAACAACATTTCTCAACGAGCTATTGCAAGAAATTTAGGGATTTCATCATCTACGGTCCGTAATATCGTCAAAAGGTTCAGAGAATCTGGAGAAATCACTGCACGTGGCGACAAGGCCAAAACCAACATTGAATGCCCGTGACCTTCGATCCCTCAGGCGGTACTGCATCAAAACCGACATCAGTGTGTAAAGGACATCACCACATGGGCTCAGGAACACTTCAGAAAACCACTGTCAGTAACTACAGTTCGTCACTACATCTGCAAGTGCAAGTTAAAACTCTACAATGCAAAGTTTAAAGCCATTTATCAACAGCACCCAGAAAACGCCGCCCGGCTTCGCTGGGCCCAAGCTCATCTAAGATGGACTGATGCAAAAGTGGAAAAGTGTTCTGTGGTCTGACGAGTCCACATTTCAAATTGTTTTTGGAAACTGTGGACGTCGTGTCCTCCGGACCAAAGAGGAAAAGAACCATCCGGACTGTTATAGGCACAAAGTTCAAAAGCCAGCATCTGTGATGGTATGGGGGGTGTATTAGTGCCCAAGGCATGGGCAACTTACACATATGTGAAGGCACCATTAATGCTGAAAGGTACATATAGGTTTTGGAGCAACATATGTTGCCATCCAAGCAACGTCTTTTTCATGGACGCCCTGCTTATTTCAGCAAGACAATGCCAAGCCACATTCTGCACGTGTTACAACAGCATGGCTCCGTAGTAAAAGAGTGCGGGTACTAGACTGGCCTGCCTGTAGTCCAGACCTGTCTCCCATTGAAAATGTGTGGCGCATTATGAAGCGTAAAATACGACAACGGAGACCCCGGACTGTTGAACAACTTAAGCTGTACATCAAGCAAGAATGGGAAAGAGTTCCACCTGAAAAGCTTCAAAAATTGGTCTCCTCAGTTCCCAAACGTTTACTGAGTGTCGTTAAAAGGAAAGGTGATGTAACACAGTGGTAAAAAAGGCCCCTGTGTCAACTTTTTTTTTGCAATGTGTTGCTGCCTTTAAATTCTAAGTTAATGATTATTTGCAAAAAAAAATAAAGTTTCTCAGTTTGAACATTAAACATCTTGTCTTTGCAGTGTATTCAATTGAATATAAGTTGAAAAGGATTTGCAAATCATTGTATTCTGTTTTTATCTACGATTTACATAACGTGCCAACTTCACTAGTTTTGGGTTTGTATGTAGTTTGTACTGTGCAGCACTTTGGATGAACTTTGTTGTATTTAAATGTGCTACAGAAACAAAGTTGACTTGACTTGAAAAGGAGAAGAGTGGAGGGATTAAATCAGGTCAGCCTTCTGTGATAAAGTGAACGGATGCCACAAAAATACATCAACTCTGGTTTCATGAAGCCGCCGTAATTTTATTTATAAGCAAGGAGAATTCATTTGTGATACAGGGAAAACATATGCAATTATGGCTCCAGAGGGTAGAGCCCGAGAGAATAAATGTTTATAGACAACGGGACATTGAACGTACAAACACACCACCGGCTCGTTCTCCTGAGCATGATTTTGACTTCCATTAATTCGTCAGCTGGTGTCACAATCACAAAACACAAGTGAGTTTTAACCTCTAGTTACAGTAGCTCGCTACAAATGTTCTGACCGACCTGACAAGGTTGTCCTCCGAAATAGGCGGGTAACGCAGAGGGCCGAACCATATGTTCCTTGCCAGGCCATCATCGAAACCGAAAAAGCGACGTGAGCGCAGTGCAAAAAAAGGGGAAATGCAGTTTCCTTAGCTAAAGCAAGTAGCCAGCTATTGTTTTCAGTTCACCAAATTTCATATCTTACAGTGCAATTCACCTGGCGAACTCATTGGATATGCTCGCATTTTCTTAACGCAACAGATCAAATCAGACCACCATCTCGCTACAGGATCGAGTTTCAATCCGGGTAGGGCTAATCTACTGAAAACATTCTGCTGAAAATTCGCGAACTAATTCTTCTTTTTTTCTTTTTTCCATCAACTCAACTAGATATTGATAGATATACATCTCAAGAATATGTGGAGAAAATTTCATCACAATATATTAAGAAATAAAGAAATTATGGAGGAAAGTATAGATGGTTGTAGTTTTTCAGCAGATTAGCCCTACCCCTTTTAATCCGCACCCCTAAACAGCCTAGCTAACCAGCTAACGATAGCTATTTTTGCATCACATTATGCGTTTCGTGTCAAGGGGCTCACTCCGCGCACAACTCACTTGCTAATGACACCGTAAGGTGTGCGAAAATATAGCAAAGGGTCCCCATTAAGTAGCTACACTAAACATAACATAATGCTACCTAGCAAGGTAATAAATACAGAAGTGGCTAATTAGCAAAATATTGAACACGTCTGTTTTACATTAGCCCCCTGGCTTTTAAGTATCAATTACGATTTCTAGCGAGCCAACTAACATTATAGCAGTTAAAATCCATTATTTTTTAAATAAGAAATAAACTCTGCGGTGCTAGCGAGCCAATAACATCGGGGCCTGGACTGGTCTGTAACGTTAACGTTAAGCTGCCTTCACACCGGGCGCGAAACGAATTTTTCGCACAACAGATTACATTCAAAGTCAATGCAAAGATCGCCCAGTCCGAACCCAGCCCAGGGAAACCATTTTGGGTTCAGTTCTACTCTCAACGCTACTGTCCCTTAAACACAGCATCCTAACGCGCTCCTTTGGCGTCAGGTATTGACGTGGCTGTTGCAGCGGTCACCGCATTGCTCGTAACAGAGCCAAGTGTCAGTCGAGCAGACGACAGCTTACGAGCTAGTCAGCTAGCTAGCGTCATGCCGCTTTCACGCTGGACGCGAAATGAATTTTTTCGCACGACAGATTACATTCAAAGTCAATGCAAAGACGCGAATACACGCATTTCGCGTGTATTCGCGTCTATGCATTGACTTTGAATGTAATCTGTCGTGCGAAAAATTCGTTTCGCGTCCGGTGTGAAAGCAGCTTTAGCCAGAGTACGTGCTGGGACATCTAAAATTAAATCTCGCCACAGAACACTCACATGTCACAATTGGCTTGTTTTCCATTGTGTAGATTATAGGCTTCTCCTCCTGGGGCTCCATGGACTCCTTGTGTCAGCAATAGCGCTCCATGAAAACGTCAACCAAATCACTGTTGTTATTATTAAACGCTACAGTCCGCAGTGAAGTATCACCAGGGCCCTTTCGTTTTCCAGTTCCTGTATGTTGCAATGACGACTTCCGGCTTATCTTTAAAGGGGTAGGTGCATCCAGTGAATACAGATCGTTAATGAAATGGATTATTCACTCCTATCTTCGGCGGTTCTGATGTTACGCAGAACACCGTCTAATGGTCATACCACTGTTGCGCACGGTTTTGGTCCTCCTGGGCAATTCTACGCGCAATGGATGACGATAAACATTCTCACAGACTATATACCGACTCTGCAATGGCTGATAAACATAACTGTTAAGTGTAAGTCATGATAGATATAGAAATGACATTTGCAATACAACAATCGGGATATATAGCTCCTGGAGGTAGTGAGGATACCATCGTGTTATCGCTCATACACTGTTGGAATGGCCCATACCAAGTGAATGGAATGATTATGCTCTCAAGTCCCTGGGTATAATCTCCATAGTTCAGTAACAATATAATGCAGTTTAAGCCATATATGCACCAGGTCAAACAGCCAGTTTTAAAAGGACCGAATAAAATTTCATCAAACACAGCCAGATGTATGTAACCCAACCCATTAAGACCAAGCACAAGAGTTCCAAAATGATAATCAAAATGAAGTAATCCAAATCAAAATCACTGCAAGGAGAAAACCTCAAATGGTCTGATTGACCTTGTTTTACGTCACAAACATTACCAAGATTTATACATGATTCATAGCCTCTCATAAATAGCACATTAATACTTCAAACAGATTGAATTGTCACGTCATACAGTGAATCAATCCTCAAGCAAGCTGACAAACTGATTTAGGGGAAAAGTGTCAAAATGTAATAGAAGACAAGAGGACAAATTTTGATTTTCAATAGCTTTAATTTATTCATTTTCTTAATCAGAAAAGAAAAAATGAACAAAAATCTACATAATTAAAATGAACTTTCAATAAAAACTTCCAGTGTAAGAAAGATTAATGTTATACAAGGTATCTAGTTTCGCTGCAACTCAGCCTTGGTTCTGTGACTTTAACTAAAGACTGTACAGACACCTGAGGGAGTGGTGGACCGCTGAAATGCGTGATGGGAAATGTAGGAAATAGACAAAAACTGAACCACTTTCATTTGAACAGAATACTGAACCTCCCAATTTGGATTGGTGACCAAAATGCATAGCAGTTACAGTAGCTGTTAGCTGTCAGTTAAATATGGGGACTGACTCCAGATACTACATTCTTTCAAATTTTTCATGAAAGTTTTAACTTCATTCATCACACAGTGTAAAGAAAATGAGTGCATGGACTCCCTCTCTGTAGTACAGTCTCATTTACAGACTTGATGACGCAAGCCTTTTTCCTCGAAAGATAATGTTTATTTCCGTCTACCTGTCAACAACTTCTAGTGTGCTCACATGATCATGACCAAAACAGCAGCAAGGCTGCACTCCCTAAGGCTTGCTTCCACCTGAAAACATTCATATTCAAAATAAGAGCAAAAACCAGAGTCCAGTCATGACTGAAAAACATGAATTCTATTGTCCCAACAGACAAAACTAATGCCCCATAATATCAGCGAGGGAGAGTTTGGACAGCCATTTAACATACCCTACACAACATGACTTTCTCTCTCCGTTACAAGCGGGGAGAACAGTCAAACATTTTAAAACATTACGAGAGAATTACAGGATAATTCACAGCACACAGAGATAGGGGAGAACCCAATTTCACACCTGTATATTAATTAAAATCTTAATTCACATTCTGCTAAGTCATAAAATTATTTGCTTTACTGTCTGTTTCACAGCAGGTATTTATGCATCACGTGGTGGACCATTAAACTTTTCCATCATCAGTTAGCCGCCATAGAATGGTAGTGCACAAAAATCATATAAGATATTGCAGACCAATACATAGCATCCCCATCCACATCAGTATTGTGAGGCAACAGGGTGCATCATAACCAGAATGCACTGGGGCAGGGGTGGGTCTGCAAGACTGAGTACTGTCAGCCTCATGATGCAGCTGTGATCAAATTCTCACAGGTATCACACTATGGGTGCTCTTAACACTGAAAAAGCCATTTTAAAAGCCCCAGTCACATCTTAGCCATTAGCAGGGGCAGAAATACATAGTATTTAGAACTTTGAAATGACGAATGATTAAAAACAATTTAACACAGGAGAGACAGATGCAGGAGTGTGATCCCAGTGCCCGCTGCTAGGTGGCACCATCTCCTACAATAGCAGCAAAAAAAATGCAGGCACGCATGCAGGGCACACACACACACACACACACACACACACGCGCGCATTCTCACACACACACACAGGTTGAGGGAAGAGCAATCATCCCATCGTCTCATCTCCTCAACCAGCAGTGGACTAATCAGCAGCCTGTCACATGATGTGCCTCTAATCACCACATTAACTGTGGTGTACAGTGCATAAGCCATGCATTTAACTGCATCTACTCCTCAGGGCACAGGCAGTACATACATGTATGCCTGATCCAGGACAGGGAATGAGCGCGAGCCATGTGTTCACGATCCTGCTCGTCGTTAACACGGCAGGCCACGGCGTTTCCATGCAGATAAGAGAATAGTGGGTTTCGCCTCTCTTTTCCCTCCTTACTGGCAGAGAGCCATCACGAGAGCAATGACCGCACTTGTCCTAACATGACCCCTGTTCTCTCTGAACTCTCTCGTTACACAGAGCACGCTCAGTCTAGCTCTACAGAATGCATTTCATAGGGCAAATAATTGGGGGGGGGTTGAAGTGGGTCTCCCTCTGCGCAAAGGGCAGGGAACAGGATTCAGTGCTAGCTTATACGTTGTATTAATGGACTTGACCAGTCTCTTCTTCAGAGTTTGAGGTGATTATGCTGAAATGGACTGCATGTAGGCCTGTATATGTCTGCTGTGACAGGATACAGATAAGGAGAGGGCTCACGTAATAATTCAACCAGCATCTGAAATGCTAGAAGAGGGGGCTGACATTATTCTTCGAAAGCGGCAGGGTAGCCTAGTAGTAGGTTGCTTGACTGGTAACTGAAAAGTTGCTGGTTCAAAACCCCGATGGGGCTTGGGATTCTGACTTAAGTTGGGAAGAACTCCGCTGTCAGGCCTTTGAGCAAGGCCCTAAGCCCCGTAATTGCTCCAGGGGCTTTACCCCTGTTTCTCTCCATCTCTCCTCTATCAAGCATTTCTCCCGGGTGTTTTTGAGAGAGAGAAACATGTTCTCAACAGAACTTCCCATGGAAAGGTTACAAAAAGCAAATAAGTGAACAGAAAGCGACCGACATTCTTGTGACCGGCAACATCACAACGGTTTTCTGCACTCGAGGAATGCCCAATTACAGACACCCTTGTACGCCCTCAATACAGGTAAAGAAGAAACAAAACAACAAATAAGTTGTTTGCACATAAAAGAAGCAGGAAGTGAAGAAGTATAAAAGGCGCAATACAGATACCAAGGACAAGTAGATCCTTGGTAGAGGCCTTTCACTTGTAACAAATGTACTGGATACTATATTTAAACAGCAAACAGTGAGTGTCATTCCTTACAGACGTCCAACAGGCAGGAGCACTGAGGTAGTCCAGCTGCAAAAACTCATCCACTCTATGCTTCCTGCAGTTAATCTATTCTCTATATGTTTAGACTCAGTATAACTGGCAATCCCTGCGTTCCAATGCATTATGTGCCAGACAACTGAGGAATATCAATGAGCATATGTAGCATTAGATCTCTTTCGCAAGGCAAGACTAGAAAGTAGAGCAGTGCTTACTACGACGCTAAGTCAACTGGAGTTCAATGAACTGAATTGAACCAGAGTGGGGCCTAGACACTGGTTTCATTCAGTGCTTTAAAACCCCTCTGCACCGTCCATTACTTCATGTACACACTCTACAAGAGAGAAAGGAAAGACAGTCTGAATGGGCCCCTCTTTGGACAGGAGAGGTACAGCGAGAATGCCAGTCTCAAAGGTCAGCCGTAGGGATACAGGACTGGAAACGGGACAGGAAGTGCATGGAGATGGACAGGAAGTGAGGTGCAGAAATGCAAGGGGGTGGGACTGTGCATCAGTGTCCCGGGTCCACAGGCACCCCCAGTGCTTGGGGGCCAAATAGACACCGCCCCCACCCCCTCCTCATCAGCACAGGCCGTTTGGTCGGTAGGTCCAGGAGCAGAGTCTCCCGTTTGAATGCGATGGAGAAACGATTCAGTCCTCTTTCCTTAATTTTTCTCATTCGTTTGCATTTTATCCAAATATGAAGTCAGTCACACTCATTTTAATTAATTATTAATCTGGTCATTAAATATTATTGTTATCTTCCCATGTCAGCGTGCTTCCTTGTGTTCTAAGAATAAAAACAGGGCTGTGACCGGGAACTGGGACCGTACGGTTAGCGTACGGCGGCCGTAGCGCACGGCCATCGCTGCAATGCATCTATTTCTGCTTCTTCGCCTCCAGGTCGCCGTAGCTGGAGCCCGTTTTCTTCACCTCGGTAACGCCAATCAAGCGCCGCACTGCGACAGAGGCTGAGAGAGAAGAAACAGATAGACAGAGGCTTCAGTACAGACAGCTAAACAATGGCAGCAGCACAGAGAAAAACGCCCGGATACATGCTGTGCGGACCTATGATGGCAAAGATGAGGAAGCCGATGATGAGGAGCGGGGAGCCGCTGATGAAGACCCCCAGGCGAAGTTGATGAGGGGAGAGAGCAGCAGGGTGGCCCAGAACAGGAAGTTGAGCAGCGTCCACGGCCGGCGTGGCGGGATGATGGTGGGCCCAGGATAACAGCCCTCCTTCTCATACTGTTCCTGAAGTGCGTCCTGTGTGGGGGGGGAGTGACAGGCACAAGAGACAGAGAGGGGGGGAGAGATGGGGAAGGGGAGTGAGACAGAGAGATAGAGGGGGAACAGAGAGAGGGGAGGGAAAGGGAGAGGGGTTAGACAGGATGAAGAGAGAGATACAGAACATAAAGGGAAAGAAAATGAAGAAAGGAGGGGCAGAGAGGAGGAGCAGAAAGGAGGAGAAATATGAATAAAGAGGGATAGTGACAAAAAAGACAAGCGGAATAAAAGTAATAAATCATGAAGACAGAGGAGAGAAACAGAAATGCAGGAAAAGAAGAAAGGAAGAGAAACAGAAGAATAAAGGTAATAAAGAAAGGGACAGGAATGAAAAAAAAAATTTACATGACTTTGACCCTCTTTGAAAGCAAATAATTTATGTAAGTTTTTACTTCCCACTCCTGCAACTGCCCAAGAAAGCACATTCATTTTCACAAAAAAAGAATCAACAGTAAGGATGCACACCTTTTCCTGATAGAGCTTATGAAGCCAGGCAGCGCACTCTTTCTCATCATCTGGAATGTTCTCTACAGGGAACCTCCTGTGTAGAAAGGGGAGAGACAGACAATAACACAGAGAGAACAGGGCAATGTAAAAGAAAATGACTGAGCATTTCCTACATCGACATTGACCATTCCCTTCAAATTTTTCTGTTACATAATATTCCTGTCATTATTGATTGTTCAAGGTTCTAATACTACTGTCTGTGACACAGATATGCTTTGGCTTTAAGAACGTACAGAATTTTTATCATTCTTGTAAGAAAGTGGCTATTTTCAGGCCAGTCGGCATGCACAGAGGTGTTAAGATTCGGGTTGAGGGCAGGGTCAGGGTTAGGTTTACACCCCGAAGCCAGGCATTTTCCCGCTAACATTCCATTTTAGGAGTACAAGATCTTTCATTGCATTTGCGCATGCGGGAGTTCCTAAGAATAGCTAATAGGAGAACATTTACAACGGTCATCACTTAATTCTATCCACCAAACTGACAAGAACTCATCAGATGTCCGGTAAACAGCTTTGGTTTACGCCAGTCGTCACTTGTTTCGATAACCATGACCTTAATCCTAATCCCTAACCTTAACACTTGCACCAAACCTAACCCTGAACCTAAATTTCACCTTATGCCTAACCCTACATATCAGTTTGGCAGATGGAAATAAGTGACAACCGTTCACGACTGGCGAAAAAATAGCCACTGCATTTTTGTGGAGCATCCCTTCGGTGGCCCACAGTTCCACTCTGAGCCCACAAGGGGGCGGTCTAACAAATTCAGACCGTGAAGGCTCCCTCAGGCAGTTGTGGATTTCTGAGAGCATTAATAGAGCATGTTAGGGAGGAAAAAAGAAGGAAAACGAGAAAATGGTGTCCGTTTCACTGAAAAAGGTTCAGCGCTGAGATGTTAATTAGCCCACCTGACACACATGTCCGCTTTATACTTCTTCCCACTGACAATCCCAAGCAATGTAGGGATCTTCTTGTCTTTGAAATTCAGCGTCACGTCGTACACTGCAGTCACTGAAATTCAACGGCAAACAATCCATATAACCACACTCATGCCAAACTAAAAGACACATGATCACCCCAGCATGTGTGCGTGCATGCATGTAGGGCAGTGGTTCTCAAACTCCGTCCTGGGGCACCACTGTGCGCGCTGCTTTCCATACTGTGTTTATACTGTTGTACTGAAAATGATTTCATAAACGCGAACACATTTACTGATAAAATTGAAACTAAGGCAAATTAATGAGCTAAACGTTGCCACGCACAAGTGTTAAGTTCTTTCCATTCTTCCTCCTTGAACCTAATACCATAATAACAGGTTGAGTCATTATCATTTGCTTGGCCTTGAACTCTTTATCATCAAATAGTTTTACTGCAAGCAACTCTGAAGACCAACAACTGGCCTGTTCCAAACAGGCATGCTTTGACCAGGCCCGCACTGCTCTAGTTATATGGATTAAGAGCTTAATGATTTGTAAAACTTGACAGGCCACATTTTTGCTTTCATTACCCCACGGCCCTTTATGGGTTGATGGGGTATTGTTATACCCTGTGGCGGGCATAATTTGTACAGGCCATGTCTCTGAAAGTGTTTGTCACCGGAGCCTCAAATTTGGTATGCAGATTCCTTGTGAGGGGTAGGTATGTTACCTAAGGGTCATTAGTGGATTTGACCTTTGACCTTGGCACAGGACCTTAACCTTACCATAGGTGTATGCCGCTATTTATCAATAATTAGTTAAGGGCTGTGGGGTTCTCTCGGCGCTCAGTGTCAACTTGTTTTTTCTCTTCTAATGCCGCCATTTCCAGTATAGCACAGCAGGGATATGGAACTTTTCCTGTTCATAGCAAGCCTCACTATTTTTGACAGTGCTGTTTAAATGGGTGATTAATAAAATGAACAATCCATTAAAAACTATGAGATTCCATTAATGATTGGAAGAAAAACCAGTATAAGCACTAGTCCCCAGGGATTGAGGTTGAAAACCACTAATGTAGGACAGGGGTATTCAGCTTAATCCAGAAAGGGTCAGTGTAGATCCTGGCTTTCATCCCCAGCAATCAGTTGGACACAAGATTCTGCCAAGCAAGCTCGTTCCATGCTCATATCATACAGTATTTACATTATACACCAAGTTCCAGCTTGTAAATAGCATTCACATCAACAACCAACTCATAATTACAACATCTCTGAAAACTCCAATATATTAGGCTAAAAAGTTTAGAACGTGGAAATACTGGAAGATGGTATCCTCATATCAACTGCAACCCACCATTAAACATAAATAAACCCAAATTAAGGCTATTTTTTGCCATGCATAATATTATAAGCAAGAAAAAAGTCTGCCTTTAGTAAAAACCAAACACTAAGTTTAACAGAGTTAAATACATTTGATACATCTCCCAGTTCAGTCAGAATATAGACTACAATTACACTACACCCCTTGGCACTGCAGCCTGGTCAACTTTCTTGCTGACGTAAACACTGACAGGTTGTAGCGATGGAAATAATACTGACTTTACAAGCTTTACTGTACAACACAAACTTGGCAGAAGACTCTCGGGATTGATAAGAAGTATCAGGTGCGTGTAACTGCAAGGCTGTAATGAAACCCTGCACCCACCCACACCAGCCCTTTCTGGATAAGGCTGCTTACCGCTAGTGCAGGGTGTAAGAATTTGAGCACATGTCGTATGCATCCATCACCTGTTCCTGTCAGGCAATCCCATGTAGCGTGCGTGTATCCCCCGCCCCCTCGATTAAGCCGACATGCCCCACTGAGTGAGAGTATTTCTGTTGTGCTGGTGCATGTACTGTATGTAATGCATGTTCATGACACATGCATGTCTCTCACCTGTGCCCTTCAGACATGACAGGGTGGTGGTGAAGCCCTTGGTCCGGGGAAGCAGGTGGTATTTCAGTTTGGGAAGGCCCTTACTCTCGGCTACCTGCATGCTGATCTGGTGCTTCTTTTCTGTAAACCGTGTGCCTTCACAGTACAGCAGGAACTGCGGGTACACAGTCGGCATTGCACATTCATTAACAGTAAACTGTGTCACGTATAAGCCAAGTTATACAGTAAATGCCATTTTATAAGCAACAGGAATTCAGAATCTTCAAAAGAAATGTAGATGTTTATGTCATCATTGAGTGAGAATGCCTGATAATTGTGTCATGCAATGAACAATAATGCCAGCCATTATTAATTGCAGCTATTGGCAAGTCATTCTAATGACGGGCCGACACAAACGAGGGAATTAATGTTTGGTTGTTGATTACATGTGAAGGGGGGCAGTTGCTCACTCACAGCCACGATGCGATAATAATTAATTTATGAAATTACCAGTGTTCATACAAGTCCTCTTCAGGGCATTGACGGATTATTCAATACCCTAAAGAAGCCTTGCGTTGAAACCACCGGTAATTAAAAAAAAATAATTAATATCGCAAAAATCCGCAGCACCCCAAAAAAATGGCTTTGACTGTGAAGTCTTAAGACCACAATAAAAACATCTACACAGGTAATTCCTATTAATCTGAATGCTAATTGGCCGCACGTGTCTGCCTAAAAGAGGTCAACCCAGCAGCAGTTTGCTTGGTAAGTCTTCAAAGGCTGAGGAGGATTCTGAGAGAGTTCAAAGGGCAACAAATAGTTGGTGTCCGAACATTTGCAGCAGCGGTGGACACAAAAACACCAAGATCATTTAAAGAGGTAAGGGGAACAAGGCCAAAAATGATGACAACATGTGCCCAATACCAAAACACAGCAACAAAACTCTGGACACAAATCAAAGCTCACTGACGTGGACAGACAAGTAGAATAGTTGCAAACAAACACAGAACTACAGCTTTCAAAACTACCTCAGAGTTGAATCAATCCATATTTGAACCAGACTCAACAAAAACAGAACGTTGTAGGTTCCACAAAGTTGGTTTTTATGGCACAGTTTTCAATGATTTGCATCCTAGTATATCCCAGATCCCATGGGGGTCACTGGCATCACTGGAAGCTGTGAACCCACTATGAATAATCTGCTTGCTGGTGAGAACACTGCCCAAAGTCTACAACCCCCCATTCAGAATGGCTGACCCACAGACCCACTGACCTAGCATGTCGTGGCAACTCCTCCCATTTTACACATATGTATTTTCCTGCAGCAGTGATATCCTCCATAAATTTACAACGACACAACCTGGCATGAATGGTATCCAAAATGCTCAAGCCACTGGACAGCTCATGTCCTCGCTGCCAGTGAGCAGGCAGGGGCAGGCTGCAGCACCCAATCAGCCAGAGGTGGTGCCATTGAGCAACTAGATGTGTGCTACCCAAGAACAGTATAATTCAATTAGTATGTTGATGTTGTCTAATGTAACACCACAGCCATGAACTTTGACAGTGACCAGGGAGGAGCTTTACTAATTATGGAATATGCTGGTAAAAACAACTTTTTCAGCACTGACTGTGATTAGATAACACTTTCATCCACAGGGTAAGATGGGATCGCAATGTACATACCCACATGTACTCTGGGTAATCTCTGAGCCTCTCCAGCCCACTGAAGACTGTGTCTCTGTCCTCTTCCCACTTCCTCTTACAGAAAACAATCTCCAGGAAATACCAGGTCCAGCCAATCAGAGGAACCTTTAGCAGCTCACGCTTTGCCAGGACTTTGGAGCTCTGAGGGCAGAGAGCAAAGGTCACATAACAGGTGAGAAAATGGATGCTCACTGGAAAACAAACAGAAGGCACTGTGTGTTTGTATTAGGGAGGTGAAGTAGGGAGCAGGTCTGATGCAGGGTTTTACCCCCAGCTCTCCTAGGATGCTCACAACAGGTAGTGATCGGAATTAGCCGTGTGGGCTAAAGACCAAGGTCCCAGCAAAGGCAGCAAATCACACTTACTACTATGTTTTGTCACAAATTAGACCCTAACAAGCCACTCAAAGACACAAAAGAGAGAAAAATACTATATTCAGGGATTCAACTGCGCATGCATATAGTACACATTTTTTGGCGCATGCAGCTTCTTGATGATGCCAATTGTTTGATGATAAGCTCAAATGTTGGTTTGCTGGCTACTACTAAATTCACATAAACAACAATCCATCTGCACATACATATCAGCCTGTGAGTGCTCACCCCAAGATAAGCACTCACCCCGAGAACGCCGTAGCGTTCACACATGGTCCAGCCGCACAGGAAGTCGATCTCGTAGTTGTGGTTGAGGATGATGATCACATGCTCCTTACCAAACTTGTCCACTGTGGCCTGGTCAGTATATAGTGTGCATTCTGTGCATGACCACCATTCTAACAGCATCACCAGCTCTGCAACAGAGGACAAATTCAGCACCAAACACACATAATACATATCCTGTTCAAATATAACTTCAAACTAACATGCAAACTATACGTTCAACATCAATACAGAATTTACTCTGCCATAAGAGGCTGAAAGCTGATCTGCAAGGCCTTAATGGAACCAAGACGCCCCCCCACACCCACAGGTAATTAATCTGTCTTAGATTAACCCTGTTGACGACAGTGCCACAGCTGAACTATTGCATCATGTCACGAAATTACTGGAATGGAGTTAGACACGCCCAGTTTTGATCTGCGATAAGATATACTGTACTGAACTGTGCACTTCACCCACCCTTATTAATTAGCAGCTGTGGGCAGCCACAGCGAAGCGCCCTGGACCAACTCTACCAGAGCCTTGGTGAGGAACACTGGTAGGAGCGAACTCACGGAGCACGTATTTCAGGGTGATTTTGTGAGCTTTTACAGTTCCTGACTTCATTTAAGTCATCAATTTAGGGCCCAATGATATGATACAATCAAGAACGCATACGTGCAGGCATACAGGCACTCACATACACTCTCTCTGAAAGGTAACTCACGGCTCCAGAGAGAGTAGGACATCCTGCAGTTGATTCTGCGGTACAGCTGCTTGTTAAAGGGCCAGAGCACGCAGGTGCACAGCTGGATGAAGTTGATGATGAGGCCGCTGACTACGAAGACGAAGCCGATGAGCAGCTGGAGGATGAAGAGGGACTTGAGGTACGCCAGGAGACCCATGATGGAGCCCCTCCCGTCTGCATGCGACCTGCGAGAGCGAGGCGTGTAAACCAAGAGGCACAGAAATTACGCCAAATCTGATGAGATGCGGTTGAGCGTCTCACCTCGGCGTTTTCCCTTTAAAGGCCTCGTTTACACGGTCCTTCACTCAGTATGACGGACCTGCAAATGCACAGGAGAGAGCGATTAAAAGAGAGATCAGAAGAAGAGAGAGGTCTTGGGAACATGCCGTAAAACACCTATATCCAATTAACCCTGGAACGTGGAAAAAGGGGAAAAATAGCGCTCCTGGTACAATAGCGACCAAGGAAATCAGCCGGAGGCAGAGGGGGGAGAAACATAACTCACATACTGAGGACAAAATCTGCTGTGTGAGAACAGAGTCTGACTACTGGCCAAAGTCGTGCAAGAGGCATGAGAGAGTGGTGCTTCTGAGAGCAGTAATGTTCAGGGTCTCAGCAATCAGTAGTGTTCAATCATTCAGGAAGAAGTAAAGCAGTGAACAGGAACACAGGAAACCTCCCATTGAGCCAGCTTTCACAACCAAGCAGCATGATTAGGAAAAGAACAGGACAAAGGTACTAGGCATGTTTCTGTATGCAAGTTATGTGCAAACTGCTCATTAAATCTTACAAGGCATTTAAATCTCGTATTTGGATCTAAAACACTCATTTCTGTGACTTTTTTTCTCAGCAAAAAAAGAATTCTGCCACTGATGTGAGATAATGTTGGCTCATTTCTAGATTTGCCCATGGGACAAGGGAAATTTTCTTACTCTATGGGCAAATATAAAAATGACACATCAGTGGCATGATTTTTATTCATATTACTTTTTTTCTTGAGGATAAGTGTTTTATGTCTAAATATGAGATTAAAATGCTTTGTGCAATTCTATTTTTTTGCAGTGCAATCATACATGTGTGTATTTTTTTTTATTTCTTTTTATTCTGTACCATGGCATTGCAGTTCAAAAGAAGGGAAAATGACCCTCTCCCAGGGCACTAACTGCAGAACAAGGCTACCTGGATCAAGGCTAGAAATCTTCCCAAAATATTGAGTATGTTGTATCCGTGCATCTGTATAGTGACACAGGAAACAGAAGCGTGTAGGGAATTCAGCGGATTCGCCATTCAGATGCACGGTCACCATACACAGACAGCCAGGTTTGGTGGGACTTTGCCCTCCCACCTGGGGTTAACACGCCAGCTCTTTTGGAAAAATTCTATGGAATAATTAATCACCACGCTGAGGCAGGACCTCTGTTTACAATCTCGTCTCAAGGTCTCCTGTCACACTACACACCCATCGATTTCAGAACCTTGAGAGTGTGGCTATTGTGGGCACACAGCTACTGGCCTTTTGTCAGGGGCCCTACAGGTACACATTGCTAATACTACGTGCTATGCAATGCATCACAGTCATAGCGCACTGAGACCAGGTGGACAACCTGAAACACAGACCATTCTCAGATGGAGCTGAGAGAGAGATCAGTCAGACAGAGAGTGACCATCATCCATACCATTGTATATTATTTTCTTCATTGCAATTGTGGTCTCCTCCCAGTAAACACACGGCACACTTCTCACAATCAGATATAATCGGTAATTAAAATCACTACATTCTTACCATGAACGTGAATGTTGCAGCTAAGATTTGCATTGCAAATTAGATCTGCGTTTTTGTGTATTCAAGCAGATGATTCATAGAAGTGCATTTTCTGTACTTCTACAAAACAGCACGTCAACCAAGCAGAGGAACTGTGAGTTTATGTGAACAGAACAGAATTGAGCTGGCTTAGTTACAGATGGAAAGGAGACCGCAGAGGAAGTGTGAGAAAGAATGCTTAGTTATAGGCACTAACGTGACCTTCTCCCAATCTCCTACTATTTGCCCTTCAACCCAATTCCTTTGAACCACTAGAACTTACCGACCTCACAATCCAGATCACCTTTAGCCTCAGAGTGATAGATAGAATCAGTAGTATGTCATGCAGGCCAGCCCAGCAGAATTCTCAATACAAACAGCTGCCATATTATATCTAGCGGAATCTAAATCAGAATGAATCTATTCACCTTTAGACAACACTAGCAAGACCATTCAGCTTTTAAACAGCTTCGTGTAAACAACACCATCTATCTTAAGCCAACAGAAATGAACACTATAATATCATCTGCCTCATTAAGAGCCAGAGCCACACAGCAAACAACACCAATCAACGTTCAAGGCTAAACTCCACTTTATGAAGAAAATCCAATCACGACAGAGCAAGAAAGAAAAGTCACGGTTCTGGAAAACACGCATGTATGCAAAGTCTCTCACTCACTTTAAGAGAGAGAGAGACACACACACACACACACACACACACACACACACACACACACACACATCCTTATACTTCTAGGGCATTACATTGACTTCCATTCATTCTTTGTGTATGTCTACAGCCTTTCCCTAATCTTAACATTAACACTGACAATTTGCCTTTGCAGTAGTAAGGACATATGAAAATGTCCTCACTTCCCAAAAATGTACCCACATTTTTTGGTTCTCATTTTGTGGCAAGTGCAAGAACACACACACACACACACACATACACACACACACACACACACCCTTCCCCCAGTAGGCACAGAGCTGGGCTTTCCTCTCACCCCTGACAAAAGGGTGCCAGGCTTCTCCTCGCAGACTGAGATTGGTGATCTCTGGCCAACCCACTTCCAGACAGACCACACAAACACACCATCCCCCACTAGGCTCTTAAAAGGACCTACGGTATAGCACTCTGACCCAAAATGGCTTCCAGAGGTGCGGCTGTTTGATCGGTTGTAGGATTGATGTACCTTTAGACTCTCACCTGTCCCTCACCTGATTGTGGGTCAATATCATTATTTTTCTATTCTTAATGCATGTAACTCCACCCTCCAACCAACCACCTCTTTTTCACTCCACCCTACACATGTCAGCATAAATTCTACCCATCACAATAATGTGAGAAGCCAATGGTTTTTAATAAAAAAAACTGACATAAATGTAAAAAAATAACAGAAGTAAAAAGAGAAAAAAGAGCAATCAAGATTTTATGGATAAACCTTTAAATCCAAAGTGACTCCATTAACCTGAGATCATAAGAGCGAATGACTGAGTGCTCATTTAGGCCCAAATGAAAATACTGCAACACCAGCCCTCAGATTCTGCTCCGCTCCTCCCTTTACCAGGCCCACAGTTAACTAGAACAGACTGGCACATTGATGATGGACGCACAGCCACAGTTTGCACTTCAAACACCATTTTACCAGCTATGATTCATCCAAACTATGCATATTTATGCAATTACTTACATCTAAAGTTTCCTGGATATGATTAAAAATGGCCATGATGCGATTTTCAATACCTGTAAGTGATTAAACTTTGCCACACAAACGTAGTAGGTCAGAGGCTCAGTTAATGTGCACATAGACATTCCTTCAAAGGGCCAACAAAGATGAACTCTGAGGCCTTTATCTGTAGCCAGTTGGGGAAAACGCAGCATCTCCTGGCGCAAACAGAGATATGATGCACGCACACTTCTCGACCTGAAGGTCAGCCAATTAACTTTGCATTTCACAAATTCCAATTTGAATGACCCACGGTGAACCACACGCATGGCCATATTGTTCAATGTGACAGATTAAGAACGAATCTGAGGTCAGGAGAAGAGAAGGAGGGCGGTCCGATCTTGCCATATCACTCCATAGCAGTTGTACAATATAGCTGACATATTATCATTTCAGGATAACCTAAACCTTGAAACTAAACCTTCAAATGTAGTACAAGAGAATTTCCGCAATGAGGCAGGCCATTCTCAAGGAACGGCGCTTTTCCATTTTAGCAGAGCTAAAATGCTCCTAATCTGCTGAAAATTTTTAGTCAAACTTTACAACAACAAAAACAAGCCGGTCTGAGACAAGAAAAGTCCTCCGCCAAGATATGACGCACACTCGCGAAGACAGAGGCGTGTATGGTTGGATGGCGGACGGATGGACAAAAACATTTAAAAGGCTTAACTAGAGGATGAGGCCTAACTAAGCAATTTCAAATGGCCACTGTCGACAGTGTCTGAGATCTGCTACGAAGATGATCCCGACAAACGCACGAACGGACAGACGGACGCATGCACAGACAGACACGGCCATAATCAAGAGTGTCCCGACCTCCTCGCCGAGTGGCAGAGGACTGAAGATAACGCAAAAAAACAATGCACTTCCCACCTGCAAAACTACTGTACCCACAATGCATGACTTTCTCTTTTTACAACCAGTTCACACTACTAAGCAATTGAAGAACAATAAACTGTTGACCGAAAGGGTACAAATTTTGTATTACTTTTTTGCGCCGTTACTGGGGCAAATAACACATCAGCAACCAGTAGACTAGATCAGCTGAAGATGAGGTGCAGTCAACCTATAGAATACTGTCCCTAACAAAACCCCACCAACCTGTACAACCAATAAAACATACACAGAACATACCGTCATCACAGCAGAATACGTCAAAACTCACCCATCAATGCTTACTCAATGAGAGGGCACCATTTTGAAAAAAGAAGCAAATATGCTATTCACACTATGTGAGCTTCACCCACATGAGAGAAACTGAACATAAATTCTACAAACCTACTGACAACTACGATCCTGAGTGTGGCTGTCCTTCCCTGGTGCAGACAGAGAGTGAGTGTGAGAGAGAGAAGAGAGAGAGAGAGAGAGAGAGAGAGAGGAGGAGGAGAAGAAAGGGGGAGGGGAGGTGGGAACACAGCCTAAATTTGAGCCCAATAGCCACCCAGCATGCACCCTGCCTTTTGTAAGCTGCTCCGCTCTTAACTTTGTTTGTTCAGCTTAGCATGTGCTGCATCTCACAGTGAATGTCTATGGGGGCAGGGAGCAGAGAGATTTGTTTATGGTGCCCAATGAGCTCCATTTGAATTCATTTGAGAAAGAAAGCAATATGGAAAAAGGTAAAGAGGAAGAAGCATAAGATAAAGAGAGAAAGAGCAACAGAAGAGACAGAAGAGAGAGGAGTTTATGACTGAAGGAAGTCTAAAACCACATCTAACACCTCCTTTATCATCAGCCAGAGTCCATACTCTCAACCCCAAACGCTCTGTAAAGCAAAGAGAAGCTACGCTATCTGACAGAAGTTTCTTGAAGTCTGATTCATTCAGACTTCATGTTATTGCTAGACAATGACTGAGCCACCCTCAACTAAATTTGTACAAAAAAAGAGATCTCATGATTCATTTGACTGAGCCAAACTTTAAATTAGCTTGTTAGCAAAGCCATTGACTAGAGGTAGGAAAGTTTTATCTACCATCAGAGTCATCGAGCCTGATCACACGGACTCAGTGCATTAATCCAGTGAGCATGATAGAGTTAGCCTATACTGGGTGCACACCGGAATCTGGAGACCCCTTGTACACACTACCACCTAGAAATTGAAGTAGGGCAAAGCTACCATTTCAGCCAGTAAGGACCGAGAAATCTGAAATTTCTCGCAAAATTAGGAAGAGATGGCCTGACAGAATCTAATCACAAGAGCATATAACCTCAGTAGCTCTCATTCATAAAGCTTTTTTTCTGAGAACCTCTTAATATCCTGTTTCTCTTCATTGCCCAAAGAGGAGCCGGGCAAAGATCTATTCTTCCAGTGAATAATATCCTCTATAGACTGGATTCTGTCCACAGCACTCTCAGGAACTGAATCAAGCTTCATCCTCCCCAAAAATGCCAATGAACATGTCACCCAAGAGCTCTCAGATTTGACGTTTTATTCAAATCATAAGACTCTGTAGTGAAGGATCCCCAACAACCTCATCCAATTGTACCAACCAAGTGCGAGAAATGTTTCCAATTGAGGAGTAAATGGTACTCCAAAAGAAGTCAATGCTACTGTAGATACAGCCTATATAGGCCACAAGTGCAAAGCTCAACACAAACACACACAGAGAGACATGCACGCACACACACACAAACTGGGTGCCCAGTTCCTGAAGCCCTGTGGGAAGTTCTTCTGAAGATTAGCAGCCATGTTAAACCTACTCATAACAGCTGAGTGTCTTGTACTGCCAAAATAGAGCACACAGTTGTGCATACATACACACACTCACACACACACACACACAAACGCACGCTTGTGTACACTCACACACAAACTCGTGCACCCACATACAAAGCCTGTACTTCTGCGCACATACATACATGCAACACACACCTAATCAAGCCTCCATATCCCGATGCAACCGCAAGGACTCACCAGTAGACATAGTACACCAAGGCCAAGATCACCATGGCCCCACAGACCCCAGTGAAGACCATCACCCCTCCCTGGGTCAGCATCTTTCTCCCTTTCTCTGCCCCCCCCTCCAAGAAAAACCAACAGAGAACAGGGGGGCTTTTGCCAACAGTCGGACCGCGAGTTGAACGGGCAAAATGGAGTCTATTTCCTAGCGGCTGGAGAGCTGCGTAAATCTCCACAGAGATTACGAGGACGGAGCAAACAAGATCGTGGAGGGAGAGGGAGGAGGAGGACGACAGTCCCCCAAAGCTGCCTCATCAGCAAAACAGGAGATTGTGGGCCATTTGGAGTGGATCCAAGATGAGTCGGCAGGTCCGAGAGCAGGTCACAAAATGGCCCCCTGTGGAGACCTACGGGCAGGGGTAAGATTCCAGGCCAAAGGTACACAGACTCACACCTCAATCCAGGCTGCTAGCTGAAGATAGCGCTGATGATGAAGCTCGTCAGACAAAAAAAAACCATAGAAGAGGTGTAGAGAGTCCTCCCCTGTAATACCCTCAAATCAGATTAGCGCTATTTAGCCAGCCTCTGGAACCCTGGATAAGTCACCTCCAATTACCATCAACAACAAGAGAGGGGGTTGGGGGCAGAGCTCAATGCCTCCTGCTTAGCAACTATAGGTCCCAGTGGGTGGGTTCACATTGGTTCAATCAACAACAAGATAGACATTGTCACAAAGGGCAGGGAAATGCCTTTATTTTTAATAAATATTCCAAAATGCCATTTAAAAATTACCTGAAACTATTTTAATTTCATTTCCTTATGAAACTAAAAATGGTAGTGGAGAGCTTGGATGAACAGAAGAAAGTATGATAGACAGCGGGGAACAGTAAATAATTTCGGAATTGCTAGGAATTCAAATCATTTTAAGATCAGTTAGGACCTCACTTTGTGTCACAGTGTCAGCAGACAATATATGTCCCCGTGTGGGATTTCTTAACCTGCTCTGTTAGCTGTGCATTTGTGTGTCCTGGTTTGGGACATACATGACATAACTGGGGCTGACCGGTTTCATTTTTTTAACTTCTGTTGTGT